>CM060408.1:127996159-128654156 GCA_030545235.1 Helianthus tuberosus
GTTAAAACAACATTTCGCACAAGATGTGAAAATTTTAGCCGATTTTAACCGTGAAAACTTGTTCAATTGTGAAAGAAGGTGTAGAAATCAGAAAAATGAAGCTAAATTGGTATGAACTCTTCCTCCTGAGCTCTGATACCACTTGTAGGATTGATTTCAGACCCGAATGAGTCGATCAGAAGAGTTTAACTCAACACGAAAGGCGGAAACAGACGTGTAGAGGTCAATTCAGCAAGATATACACTTTAAACTGTTGTATGATTGATTTGATAATGTTTTACAACCTGACAACACTTCGGCAGCACTTCGTTACACTGACCGGAAAGTTACAAATGAAATGGCACTCAAGGTATTTATAGGTGAAGCTATTTCGTTTGAATGTGTCACATGTCATGTTCAAACGAAATTACCTCAAATACTCATAAAATCTACCCTATTTCTCGTATAACGCGCCCTAATCTAACAATTCTAATGTAAGACTCGATACAAGACGAAGTCGACAGACGCATGCACCAACAAAGACTAGAGTGGATAGTAAGTCGTAACGCACGTACACGCTTAGGTTTGGTTTCTTTCCAATTGAGGGCATCTGCCACAACTTTGGCTTTGCCTGGGTGATACTTGATTGAGCACTCGTAGTCGTTGAGGAGTTCGACCGATCGACGTTGTCGCATGTTCAACTCCTTCTGATCTAAGATATGCTGGAGACTCTTGTGATCGGTGTAGATGGTGCACTTGGTACCGTACAAGTAATGTCTCCATATCTTGAGTGCAAACACTACTGCTCCCAACTCCAAATCATGGGTAGTGTAGTTCTTTTCGTGAGCCTTAAGTTGGCGTGATGCGTAAGCAATGACTTTCTCACGTTGCATCAACACACAACTAAGTCCTTGGATTGACACGTCACAATAAACAACAAAACCGTCTTTGCCTTCTAGTAACGAAAGAATGGGTGTACTGCAGAGTTTCACCTTCAACTGTTGAAACGCGGATTCCTGAGCAATCTTTCGAGTTAGAGTTGCGAGGGTTTGTGCATACGATCAAGAAAAGCGGGCTTTGCAACGTCAAAAGTCATTCGTTGGAAACTAAACAAAAGGTTTTTTGTGTTGTAGGGGCTCCATGGTAAGGTGTAGGTTTCATCTGGATTCCTACTAGTTCTTGGAGTAACTTCGGAGGTCGTCGAGGGAAAAATTGGCATATCCGTCAAGGTAGGCTAAATTTGAATGTCGTGACTGGAAACCTATATCGGTCGCGTCGGGTGTTAAGAATAGTGCTTGTGATACCTCCATATCTGTGATATTCATGGCCCATTGCTCCTCGAGTAACGTTCGTAGAGAGTAACTCCTCCAAACGAGAGTTCGTGAAGAATGTTGTTAGGATAAGGATCATAGGACTTAAGAATTATATCGTGAATGGATGTGGAAACATGCAAAAAGGTAGTCGCAATCGATGCGTAGGCGTTTAAGAATCCGTAGCAGGGGTTTACCTGTTGTCGAGGGTATAGTTGGTCATACACAAGTTGCATAAGGTTAAAATGAAGAACGCCATTTGCCGAATAGAGGTGCCACGTTGGTATATTAAGCATAACAAGAATTAACCAGAGAAGAATGGTTGTCGCACAAGCTTGTAGTGTTAAGGTTCGCTGAAACTTCCGTCAAAGTTGTGACAACTCGTATAAATCCCTGAACGTTTCGTTTTACTATGTAATTTCATGTACGTTAAATGAATTGAATTTGGTGATTTATTTTATTTGAACGATGGTGTGCTTAGTAATGTGTAATGTGAATTATGTGAAACCGAAACCCGAAACTAAAATATTGGAATATGATATTTTATGAATCGAAGCATTGTAAAATATTATTCCGCGATACGCAACGTTTTAATTAATTATTTCGGTTATCTTGCGAAACCGTCGCTTAGTGCACAACCTTTACCTATTAAAAACCCAACCTAAACCCACCCCTCCCCTCCTTGCGCCACATATAGGCCCAACCCGAACCCAAGTCCCCTTATTTGAAACATTAGGCCCAAACCCACACTTCTTGTTCCTTGTAGCCCATTAGCCCAACTCTCTTGGGTTTTAATTATATGTAGGAGACTTTGGGATTAAGTAATCAAAAACCAAAACCCTAATACCTTCCTTGTGTACGTCGACCAGAAGGAACCCCCCCTGCGCAAACTGGAACCCTAGTTCAGCTTCTTGATTCGCCTTCCACTTCCTCGTAATCCCTTCTCTTGCGCCAAGGTTAGTATTCTTGATTTGGATTGTGATTATTGGTGTGATTTTTGTAGAAACATGGCTTTGATTTATAGATAACATGCTAGGGTTTTGATGTTACATGATTTATTACGGCTAAGTATGCGATTTGTTGAAGTAATCGATAGTTTGTGTGCGTAAATGACCATTGGCTGCATTTTTGTGAAAACTCTTGATGTGTTATGGCTAGGCTTTGTGATTATTGGTATGGTTAGATGGTAGATGATGATTAACCTGCTGTTAGTTGTTAATAGGAAGGGTCGGGATTGTTTATACGCGTTCTGGTGTTGTTTAAATGTAAAAACTGCATGCTGATTGATGAAAACAGCCAACTTCAGTTGGCTGTAAATGAACCGTTATAAATCGAAAAATTGATTTTCTAAAGTCCAAATTATATGTTTTTGAAAAATGAATCAAATGGAACTGGAATCATATTTTTTTGAGGTAGTTTGCTATTTTTAAAGGTCCGTTTTGTACAGCAGCAAAAGCTCCATTTTTTCTCCAGAAAATGTGTGTAATGTTGTTCATCATAACTTGAAATCTGGATAGAGTCAGGTCACAAAATTTGTACTGTAGATGTCCACCGATGTCGCTGTAATTCTCCAACTGGAATTTCATCAATCGAACTTGCGATTAATTTTAAATGAATTTTTTCGTGGACTACAGTCAGAAAATGACGAATCTAATTGCATCCCGGTAAATGATTTTTATAAAATAATTGGTAATGAATTGGATTCCGATATTTTTACAAATTAATATTTGGATCGTTTAAAACATTTTGTAAAATTTTGGGAATTTTTGGAACAAGTTAACTATTTTATTAAAATACCCGAAAACAGCCCAGTTTTGGATGTTAAAGCTGAAACAATATGAGTAGTGATTTGCGTGTCTAAATGTCGGGTATGTTATCTGATAATGATCCATGTGTTATATGTCAATGAAAGTGTTATGTGTGATATCGTATGCTTGCTCTTGAGTAGTTATAGGTGGAATGTTTATATGGGCGTGAACTGTTAAAGTGAGTGCATGTTATGTGATAGATGCGTGTAGGAACTACGTGCTTTATTTGAAATCACTAATAAACTAAATGGTAATAATACTAGGACGTGATTGACCAACCCTGACTATTAGCTATATTTTAAGAGTTCAACCGAGCAACCAAAGGTGAGTTCACACTTTCGTCAAATCATGGGATTCCCGGTGGTTTGGGAATGGGTTAAGTAACAACTGTCCCCCTTAGGTGGGATGTAACCTGCGTATTCTCCTTGGGTAGAATACATACCTAGGTCCTCCATGGGTAGGACAACAACCTTAAACTTACTAGACGAAACTCTATCATGAAGTCCCTCATTTTTATATCGACTTAATCGCCATGCCAATGGCGAACGGGTCATCAGTTAAATAGCGCTATTAGGTCTGACAAGCCTCACACCGTGCCGCAGAGGACGGGAGTGGACTAATGTACTTGGGCACTGTCAATGATGATAGACATTGACGAAGGGCATATAAACATGACTTAAGTCAGTAGTCGATATGGTAACAGGTCTAGTGATTTACAACATGGGGAAGCCCCCGCGGTATATGGTTATGGGAATATGGAACTGGATAACTTTTGGTTTTCAAAACAACTTAACTACTTATGGTGTTTGGAAAAACATTAAAACGGACAACCAACTGTGAACTCGCCAACCTTTTTGTTGACATGTTACCACATGCTTTGCAGGTCGTTAGGTTATTTACTGGAGCTTGCAATGGAGAAGGAGTCGGTGTGGGACATGAACCGCTGTTTGTTCATGAGAAACTTTATGAAACTTTAAACTTATATTTTGGTTTTGAACTTAATGCTTCCGCTGATTGTTAAATTTGGTTTTGGACTTTGGTTTGGTGAACTTTAGACGTTTGGTTTTACTTTACTTAATGTTTATTATGATTGGTGGTATGATCCTGGTCAGTCACACGCCTCGTGGTAATACCCCGCTTGTAGATTTTGAGGGTGTGACAGATTGGTATCAGAGCGATTGGTTATAGTGAACTTGGTTTTAAAAAGGGAAAAATCTTTTTGACAAAAACCAGACTATAACCTGTTCAGTGCTCAATGATCCACAGCGACACTTTGCTCCACGTGGAAGGCTCAACCCTTTAGATGGTATGGTCTATGTTTATGTCACCACTTGTTAGTTACATTTGTATGGTGCGTTGTTTATGGAATGCTTAGTTAACGTAGTAGCATGTTGCCTTTATTAGCCCTAGTGTGCTCGCTTTGACACCCAACTGTTTACTTGAAACTTGACAAGTAGTGATCAAATTCTTTTCCTGTTTTCTCCTCACCCCATTACGACAACAGTTTTATGCGCTCGATTTATCCATATGATTGCCCTGACATGACGTCGCTGTTACAACTAGAATTCAGATCTGACCCTCCATATATTCGGTTTGCACGTCGACATTCACGTAGACCAGAACCGGCCCAAACGAACTCGGATTTAGGAGAACAATATACCCATGCGTCCATGTTGACGAACCCCATCACCTCCACTAGTCGTCGTCACCAAAAGC
Source organism: Helianthus tuberosus (assembly GCA_030545235.1). NCBI lineage: Eukaryota > Viridiplantae > Streptophyta > Magnoliopsida > Asterales > Asteraceae > Helianthus > Helianthus tuberosus. Next base: position 128,000,973 of record CM060408.1, read on the forward strand.
GAAGCAGTCACAGTTACACGCGTTTGGTGTTGTACAACTCGAAACCCTATCATCCAAACTCTGTTTTGGACCAATGATAGATTCACGTGACCATGATGCAATGAACTTTTCTTTCGTGTCGTTGCCGCCATCTACCATTACTGGAACTGTCTTTAGAGAGCGGAATAGTCAGCAAAATTCTTCGGTTATGTGTTGGATTTTTGTTTCGCTCAATTCTTTGTATGAACATCACCCACCTCCTGTTTCTTCGATCTGCAACCGATATAATGAAACGCTAACAACTATACCACGATTTCCACCGATCACAAGATTACTCCCCCCCCATTGCCCTGTTGGGTGGTTAATTCTTATTCTAATTTGATTTACACCTTTGTATACCCAACTTAGCAAGTGGATGCCTCCTAATGATGGGATAGTCTTCGGGACATTCAAGGACGGTGATACGGATTTCTCAACCTACAGACGGACACGATGAACTACACACTCACCTCAACCCCTTTCCCCCTTATACTATCAGATTCGCATTTTGATCCTATGAAAGTTTATCTTAATTGTGTGAAACCTTTTCGCTAGCCTTTGTACCAACGTATACTTGTTAATTAATGCCATGCCCAATTTTTTGTTTTTTTACTATTGCTTAAACATAACCATCAATCCCTTACCACAGTGACATTACGTCCCCACTTCTTCATGAAGAGACACTAATACGAACTCACTATAGTTTAGAGAATTTGGAAGGCTCGACGTTCGATCATTGGTGATCACTTCTAGAAACCCTAAAACTGGTGATGTGTTGTTGATACGATCATACCCTCTTAAACATGTTTCGAATCCTTTCTTTGAAACCTCTTGACTATACAGGCATATTTCAGATTCATTCGCACGACCTAAGGAAACTCCTCCAAATTTGGTTGCTTGCCGACTCGATAAATCGCAAACTCATCTAAGATCATGGATCAAGGTGAATTACTCCTCCCTCGCATGTGGGCAATCCCGACAACTTAGACGGAGGTTTCGGTGAACCATAACACTACAAACTCGTGCAACAACCATTCTTCTATGGTAATCCTTGTTATGCATAATATACCAACGTGGCACCTCTATTCGACAAACGACGTTCTTCATTTTAACCTGATGCAACTTTTGTATGACCAGTTATACCCTCGACAGCAGGCAAACCCCTTCTACGGATTCTTAAACACCTAGGCATCGATTGTGACTACCATTTTTGCATGTTTCCACATCCAGTCACGATAAACTTCTCGAATCCTATGATCCTCATCCTAAAAACATTCTCCGTGAACTCTCGCCTGGAAGATTACTCTCTACGAACGTTACTCGAGGAGCAATGGGTTATGAATACCACAGATATAGAGGTATCACGAGAACTGTCCTTAGAACTCGATACGACCAAGATAGGTTCCCAGTCACGACATTGGAATTTAGCCTACCTTGACAGATATGTCACTTGATTTCTTCGGTGACATTCGAATCTTCTCCAAGAACTAGTAGAACTAGATTGCTCAGGGATCCGCGTTTCAACGGTTGAAGGTGAAACTCTGTTGTACCCCTATTCGTTCGTTACCTAAAGGCACAGACGACTTCGTTGTTATTATGACGTGTCCATCCAAGGAGTTAGTTGTGTGTTGAAGCAATATGAGAAAGACATTGCTTACGCATCATGCCAACTCAAGGTTCACGAAAAGAACTATACTACCCACGATTTGGAGCTGGGAGCAGTAGTGTTTGCACTCAAGATATGGAGACATTACCTGTACGGTACCAAATGCATCATTTACACTGATCACAGGAGTCTCCAGCATATCTTTGACCAGAAGGAGTTGAACATGCGACAGCGTCGGTGGGTCAAACTTCTTAATGATTATGAGTGCGTGATCAAGTATCATCCCGGCAAGGCCAATGTTGTGGCTGATGCCCTCAGTCGTAAGGAAACAAAACTTAAGCGTGTACGTGCGTTACAGCTTACTATCCACTCTAGTCTTCCTACCCAAATCCGTAATGCTCAGGTTGAAGCATCGAAGGAAGAGAACCTTAAAGCTGAGTCCCTGCGGGGCATGGGAAGGAAATGTGACACCTGTGCTTGTAATCATTGTAAAAAGTTCAGTTATCAATAAAATAATGTTATTTGATCCCAATATTTATTTGTTTATGTTTGACATTTTTCATGTTTTGATTTTTGTTCAATTTCAAACTCTATATCGCTTTCTAGAGAGTTATACGCAAACCAATGCGTAAACATGATCAGTTTGAAGCGAAAAACACTCCGGAACATCAATATATTCTTAACATACCTTAAATAACCTTTACATAACTTAGAAATAAGTTTTGAAGGCTTTGGTATGGCAAAATCAAGTTTATTCGCTTACAGGGGCTAAATTCGACAAACTGCGAAAGTATGCCGATTCGTACTGTGACATTCCAGAATACGATAATAAGTTAAACATACCCTAAATAACCTTTACATAACTTAGAAATAAGTTTTGAAGGCTTTGGTATGGCAAAATCAAGTTTATTCGCGTACATGGGCTAAATTCGACAAACTGTGAAAGTATGCCGATTCGTACTATAAAGGACATTCCGGAATATGATCATAAGTTAAACATACCCTAAATATCCATTAAATAGCTTAGAAATAGGCTTTGAGGGGTTCGGTGTGCTAAAATAAACTTTATGCTCATTCAGTGACTAAAAGCGTCAAAAAAGTGCATAAGTTTGCATTTTCGCGCATATCTTACGTTCTGAATACACCCGGACATCCAAAAATTTATGTAATCATTAAAATATTTTATTTTAGTGATTGGCATGAGAAAATTCCATTCGTCGCGTAATTTGGATCGTTTTTCACGTCTGTTCGTGTTTCGTCGTAATTAACCGAACAACAAGGTCGTACGACCAAACGAACCGACATCTGACATATTTTTGAGCATGTTTCATATCCACTATGTTTAGGCATCATTGTAGGGCCTTAAAGTTGGCTTAACGGGGCTTAAACGGGTCAGAAACCAAGTTCTTTCATTGCAGGGACCATTGTTGCCATTTCTGCCAAACTTGGACCACGCGGGCCGCGTAAGCCTTGTATGGAGCTTACGCGGGGTGCCTAAAAGTGCCCAGATCAGCTGTTTATTGTTTACAGCTTGTTCCAGCTGTTTCCAACACTTGCACATGGTATTTTCGATTCTATGGGCCATTTTAAGGTGCCTATGGTATTACAAAACCATGGGTGCATGTGTACGGTTGAGATCGAAGCTCGTTTTACGATGAACAATCTTAACGGTTAACCGAATTCTATAAATACCCCCACCCATTTGCCTTGAAACTCACATTTGATTAGATTTTTCTATAAGTTGAAGGATAAAACCTTCATACCTGAGAATTATTAGATCAAAACTTCCATTCTTGGACCCGTTGTAAGTATTCTTTCATTCTTTTACGCGTTTTAGCGTGAAAGTCAAACTTTGTTTGACTTTCTGCATTGACCAGTTTATGGTTAACACGAAGTTCGTTTGAACTTCATAACGTGAGCATAATCACGATGGTTTTAGTCTCTTGTGACTATACCTACTGATTACCACGTTATCTAGGCATAGTGACGAGTCGTAGTTTCGGCCAAAATGCGTATTCTTGCGTATTTTGTAACCAAACTACTTTTAGGTATCAAGACCCTTTGTTTTGATACCAAACCTGTTTTCAAACCTCGTTAAACATGTTTTAACATGTTTAACTCGTCACTTTTAGATTTGTGCTTATATAGGGTCGTAAGGTAAGCGATCTAAACAATCGCTTAGACTTTCAAACCCGACCCGTTTGGTCAATCATTAGGATTCGAACAAACACATATTATGATCATAGTTGCATAAGGAATAACCTTCCGAGGTTATACTTTATGGTCACCTTGTCTACTTAGTTGTATGATAGGAAATTATATGCCTTAGGAAAAATGACCAAAATGCCCTTTTTACGCCAAAATTCATTTTAAGCATATGTAACATAAATTTTGACATCTAAACTGATTAGGAAACAACATTAGACATGTTAAGGCATATTTTACTTGTCATAGGACTAGTTAGGTGGTCCGAACGTGTTTTACGCGAACGACGCGTTAAAGTAGCGTAAGCTACCTAAACGAGTCGTAATGGGTCATAAGCACTTAGGATAGGTTCCGTTTTAGAATATAGGCTTTGTTAAAACATATTACATGAGTTCTTACACTCATTTGGTTTACGAAACGTCATTCTACCCGATCCTCCGATTAGGTCCGTTTATTAACATAAATACCTATATTAGGTGCCGTTTGATTCCGTGATCTTTCTAGCATTGCTTCGTGGTTATCTAAAGACTATTGAGAAATCTAAAGTGAGTACATAGTCCCCTCTTTTACTGTTTTTCAAACGTTTTGGGGTGAAACACATGTGCCTACTTGTTACTTTCGTGCTTTCCATGTTTTCATATCATACGCTTGCTATGTTCATTAGTACACTTATAGTACATGATTTCATTATGTTTTATGCTATGTATGTTCATTTAGTGCATACTTAGTACATCGTTTTGCATTACATTTTATGCTATGTATGTCCATTTAGCGTATACTTAGTACATCGCTTTACATTACATTTTATGCTATGTATGTCCCTTTAGAGCATACTTAGTACATTTTTTTTACATCACATGCTATGTATGTCCATTTGTTGCATACTTAGTACATTTGTTTTACATCACATGCTTACATTTTGGTATGACATTTGGTGTGTTTAAATGGTACAAAAATACATTCATTAACATTAGCTACGCCGTTCGTTAGTAGGTAGTGGTACCATAGGAATTGACAACTCCCGTTCCTGACATCCTAGGTATGTTTGGATGGAAGGAATGACCGAATTCGATACACATAACTCAGATATACCTTTAATTTGTTTAAGGGTTTGTCGCCACAGTCTCAAGGCTTGAATGTATGCATTTTTACAATACCGTATAGATGTTTGTATCAGTATAGCATGCCTTTATTTCACAAAACATAACTTTGATTTAAACTATGTTTTACTTCAATACCTTGTTTTGTGCATTCTTACCTATGGTTTAGTTGATATATTTCACTTGCCATACATGACATTTTGGTTACACATCACATGATTTACATTTGACACATGAACATTTTTGACATTGGTTATACATTACATGATTTACATTTTGACATAAACATTTTGACATGGTTTACACAATAACATTTGACAAATGGTTTAAACATGAACAATTTACATTGGTGGTTTGTTTGGGTAAGTGATTTAAGTAACGAGGCGTGTGTAATATGATACAAGCATGGTGGATACGCCGTTGGTACTTCCTATATATAAATCGTAGCGTTATTTAAATCATTTCAATTTAGACATATAACATTTTACACAAATAACATATTTTTCACAAGACATTGTTTTACAAAACAGTTTGTTTTATACAACTCATTTTACTTGGTTATTTTATTAACCATACACCTTTCTTTTATATAATCTGATTTCTTATCACATTTTCATATGATTTATAAAAGAAAACACCTAACAAGATTCATGATCAATTTTCATTAAACATTTCTTTAAACTTAAGTCATGAATCCTATTTTCATAAAACCTATGTATCTCACAGGCATTTTTATGCTGACGTACCTATTTTCACATGTGTTTTCAGGAGCTGTTGCATAGGGATGATCAAAGATACACTTAGGCGGACCTGTGCCTTAGTGACTTAAAACGAAGCTAGAACTAGTTTAATTATGTCATGTACTCTTGTTTCTCTTTGTTTAAGAGAATGTAATCCTTTTTGTTTATAAATAAAACATAACTTTAAATACCATGGTTGTGAAACAATAATTCTGTTACAACACTCCCTGACGTTTCCGCCACGTTTTGTTGTTTTACGTGGTCGGGGTGTGACAGAAGAGTTGGTATCAGAGCCAATGGTTATAGGGAATTAGGTTATTAGTAATGATTTGACCTAGACTATAACCTTTCTAGGACCCCAACACAAGTTATCTTGTGTTTAGATCTTAAAACATGCATTTCATCTATCCTTAGATGATTACCCAAAACAAGAACACAATTTTCCAAAACGATTTTTGAAAATCAATCATATGTTTTTAAATGATTTTTTATAAGGTTTTGAACCCTTCAATTTTTTCAGAATGATTTTGAAAATTTAATCATCCATTTTTGAATGATTCTTTTGGCCTTGTGCCTTCCAGGTTTTCAAAATCTCGTCAAAGTTTTGGGTTCTAAATAATGTGAACACATGCAAACTGGAAGGGTGAATGCCTGTACCCTGAGTTTTCTGTCTAAGGCTAGAGTGTTCGTACAAATCCACATAATCGGATCAGTCACTCTTACCTGGGAACTCTTGGGGTGAGTGTTCACTTATAGGCGAGCATGTCTTCGCGATACATTATTTTTGACCCATTTACTTTGATTAGTCACTGTGTGTCGTTTGTTTGCTTTGTGGTAACAAATGAATGATCACCATCTTTGCTTTTGTCAATTTTTGTATTATCTCATTCCTTTCAGCTAATCATCTCACTCGTTTCCTCTCATGTTTCCTTTTTTTAGAATGCCTCCTCGACGTGAAAATTCGCTACCTAATGCCGAAATGGCAGCTATTTATGGCTGTTGTACTCCCAGACATTATTGCTCAAGTTAACCAAGCCAACAATAACCAAAATGCTCCATGCAATTTCAAAAGTTTCAATTCGGCTAAACCACTCAAGTTCAGTGCTTCTGAAGGGGCAACTGGGCTCCTTCAATGGTTCGAGAGCATTGAGAGTACGTTTCGTCACATTCAGTGTCCTGAAAATTGGAAAGTCGAGTTTGCTTCTAGTGTGTTTCAGAAGAGGGCTCTTACTTGGTGGAACGGGGTTATGAGAGACCGTGGTGCTGAGGTTGCGTTTGCACAAACTTGGGCTGAGCTTAGGACTCTCATGATGAGGGAATTCTGTCCTCGTCATGAACTGAGGGCTTTAGAAAGGGAGTTTGATGATTTGAAGTAGGATAGTGGTGAGCACCGGGCATACGCTGATAGGTATGAAGAGTTGAGCTTACTTTTCCCTACAATGGTTACCCCACTCGAGAAGGCTATCGAGCGGTATATTGATGGCTTACCTGACTCTGTACAAGACATCGTCACTGGTAGTAACCCTACCACAGTTCGTCAGGCAATTGAGTTAGTTGCGACATTGACTGAGTCGCGGGTTTGAAAGGGTAAGCTACACAGGAAGGGTGACAAGGGCAAGAAACAGTCGTCTGACAAGGGTGAAAGCAAGAAGGGTAAGAACAAGAAAGGCAAGGAAACTGGTTCCTCGAAAGGGTCTAGGAAGCACAAGTCTTCCCAAAATTTTGCTATCACTGCCCAATCGAACCAGGCAGCTCCCAATCAGCCTGCACAACCGCCAGCTAAGAAACGGTATGCGGGGAATGCACCGTTGTGCAACAGATGCAATAGCCACAATCAACCACAAGTTCCTTGTCATTTCTGTACCAACTATGGGAAGTCAGGTCATCTTTCTGATGCTTGTCGCTTTGCTCCTAATCAAGCAGTTCATAACCCAGCTCAGCAGGCAACCGCCTGCTCAACAGTAAGCACAAGCTGCACGACCTCGCTTTCCTCCTGGTTCGTGCTACAATTATGGGGACCTGACTCATTATCGAAACCAGTGTCCCAGGCTGGTCAACGCAAATCAGAATCAGGCTCAGGCTCAAGGTTGAGTCTTCAATATGAATGCTATTGAGGCGCAAGCAGAAAACAAGGTGGTGAACGGTACGTTCTTTGTTAACAATCAGTCTGCTTCTGTTCTTTTTGATTCAGGGGCCGATAAGAGTTTTGTGTCATTATCTTTTGAGCCATTGCTTCGCGTGTCTAGAACGAAACTAGGAAAGCCTTTGACAGTAGAAGTTGCTAGTGGTGAACCCGTTGTTCTTGATTCTGTTCTTCGAAACTGCCTGTTGAACCTTAATAACCATCTTTTTCCTATCGACCTCACGCCAATGCAACTTGGGAGTTTCAACGTTATAGTGGGTATGGATTGGTTAGCCAAGCATCACGCAGAGGTAGTTTGTTTTGAGAAGATCGTTCATGTGCCGCTTTCGTCAGGTGAGATCCTACAGGTTCGTGGTGAGAAACCTGCTAGTAGCCTCAAACTCATGTCTTGTACTCAGGCTCGGAAGTATATGCGAAAGAATTATGTGGCCTTCTTGGCACATATCGTAGCAGATAAAGGCAAAGGTAAGTCTATTCAAGATATCCCTGTTGTTCGGGATTATCCTGAATTGTTTCTTGAAGAGTTACCTGGTCTACCCCCAGCACGCCAAGTCGAGTTCCGTATTGATCTTGTACCTGGTGCAAATCGCCAGATCTCCATATCGTCTTGCGCCGTCTAAGATGCAAGAGTTGTCTAAGCAGCTTCAGGAACTTTCTGAGAAAGGTTTTATTCGTCCTAGCTTTTCACCTTGGGGTGCTCCCGTTCTTTTTGTTAAGAAGAAGGATGGATCTTTTAGAATGTGCATCGATTATCGTGAGCTTAACAAGGTTACCATCAATAATCGATATCCCCTACCTCGTATTGATGATCTCTTTGATCAGTTACAAGGAGCTACTTGTTTTTCGAAGATTGATCTACGTTCTGGGTATCATAAACTTCGTGTGCATGAAGAAGATATTCCCAAGACTGCTTTCCGCACTCGTTATGGGCATTATGAGTTCACAGTTATGCCTTTCGGTTTGACTAATGCTCCTGCTGTTTTCATGGACTTGATGAATAAGGTTTGTAAGCCTTATTTAGACAAATTCATCATTGTTTTCATTGATGACATCTTGATATATTCTAAGACGCGAGCTGATCATGAGCAACATCTTCGTCTTACTTTGGAACTCTTGAAGAAAGAGCAACTTTTTTGCCAAATTCTCCAAGTGCGAATTTTGGCTTAAGGAAGTTCAATTTTTGGGACATATTGTCAACGAACAAGGTATTCATGTAGATCCCTCCAAGATCAGTGCGATTAAGGATTGGGATACGCCTACTACTCCTACTGAAGTTCGTTCTTTTCTTGGTCTTGCTGGTTATTACCGCCGCTTCATCGAGAACTTCTCAAAGATTGCAGTTCCCCTAACTGCTCTAACTCAGAAGAATAAACCCTTTGAATGGGGAACCAAACAAGAAGAAGCATTTCAGACCTTGAAGCTGAAGCTTTGTGATGCGCCTATTCTATCTTTACCTGAGGGTAATGATGATTTTGTCGTGTATTGTGATGCATCAAACTTGGGTCTTGGCTGTCTTCTCATGCAAAGGAACAAAGTCATAGCATATGCATCAAGGCAGGTGAAGATACACGAGAATAACTACACCACTCATGATCTTGAGTTAGGTGCAGTTGTTTTCGCTCTCAAAATCTGGAGACACTATTTGTATGGTACAAAATGCGTGGTTTTCACTGACCACAAAAGTCTTCAGCATATCTTTAATAAAAAAGAACTCAACATGAGGCAACGGCGTTGGCTTGAGCTCCTAAACGACTATGATTGCAAAATTCGCTATCATCCTGGTAAGGCGAATGTCGTGGCTGACGCTTTGAGTCGTAAAGAACATGTCAAGCTTCATTGTGTTCGTGTTCAATCTGATATTCAAGCTCGATCTGATATCAAACCCGCATTTCTCAGGCTCAACATACTTGTGTTTCATAAGGTTTGATGGGTAAGGAATTACCCTATCACATTAAGCCTGATCTTGAACTAAAGAACAATGGATCATATTATTTCATGGACCGTCTGTGGGTCCCAAGTCAAGACAATCTTTGCACCTTGCTCATGGATGAAGCTCATAAGTCTCGTTATTCTATTCATCCTGGTGCAGACAAGATGTATAAGGATCTTCGTACTTAGTATTGGTGGCCTGGTATGAAGAAAGACATTGCCTTATACGTATCAAAATGCCTTACTTGTCTTAAGGTTAAGGCGGAACATCAACATCCTTCTGGTTTATTGGAGCAACCAGAGATTCCAGTTTGGAAATGGGAAAACATTGCTATGGATCTTATTACCAAACTTCCGCGCACAAAGAGAGGTCATGATGCCATCTGGGTAGTTGTTGATCGTCTTACAAAATCAGCACATTTCTTGCCGATCCGTGAGGATCTATCTGCTGACAAGCTTGCTAAAATCTATGTGGATGAAATTGTATCTAGACATGGTGTTCCCTTGAACATTATTTCTGACAGAGATGCTCGATTCTCGTCTCGTTTTTGGAGAACCATGCAATTTGCTATGGGGACCCAACTTAATTTGAGCACAACTTATCATCCACAATCAGATGGCCAAACTGAAAGAACAATCCAGACTTTGGAGGATATGCTTAGAGCTTGTGTGATCTTATCTTAACACATAATTGTATTAAGACTATTTTAAGATAATGAACCAACAGAAATTAAATAAATAAATCTGTACATCAGGTGTGAAGATGAGATTAGCTCAAGCTTCAAATTAAAGAAAACGCCACCACAAGGTGTCTTAACCAAATAAATGATTCAATGAAAGTGAAGACCAAACAAGTCTATTATGGTTCTGAATAGATGAAATACTTGACAAGATTCATTATTTATAAACTTTGATTTATACTAGAGTTAACTAATACCTTAACTTAAATATTACATATCAACGATTACGTCTGGAATTATTTCTGCTTCTTGCGTAGTAAGTACGAATGCTCGCACGTTCTTTTTAGCCCCGTCTGTTGTTCTGGCCTTGTTGTCGGGTGCTTTGGTCAGTTTCGGGCAATATGGTTTGATGTGTCATGTTTCTCCGTAATTGAAATAAATATTAGTTTTCCTTCTACATTCTTACTCTATGTGCTCGGTCATCTTGCAGAGGTTACAGTAGGGTGTTCTCCTAAAATGACATTTTCCTGAATGCTTTTTATTACAGTTTCTACAGGTAGGTTGCTCCAATGACGGTGAATTGTCGAGTGAAGATTAAATTTGACTTTGCGAAATGTTTATGTGCAATTATGCCTTATCTAGGTTAGAATTTACATGTTCTTGGTAACGAAGTGCATTGTGGTCCGTCACTTACGACGTTGATAGCTCTTGGCACCTAAGTCTCGCGACACTAAATTTGTTAATCATATTTGCAATTGAATCGAATCTAAAACGTGTAGAAACCCTAAGACTTCAATCACCGAACCAGGTGTGAGCCTTGTTTTCTTATTATTGTTCAAACAATCAATTTCGTTTCTTGCAATTTGTTAACCATTAGTAGTTAATCCATTCAATCACTTTAGTAATTTTATTCAAATCTTTTCAATCAAACAAAAATACATAAAAACCAGATAGCTAGCTTCATAAGTTGTGACACATATTTCAATTCAATCAAATCCACTCGCAAACCACAGACTCCTCGTGGTTCGACCCCTTACTACTACTAACTATTTGTTAAGGGTAATTTGGGACTATAAATATTATCTTTTACCGGAGCACGACACTCCGATCAGTAATCACTTGATTTCTTCATAAATATGTTAGATCTTCTCATTTTCTTCTTTAAAAGTTAAGTTGTTTAGATGATGAAACTTGTACATAACATAAACATGAACTATTTTAGTGATCAAGAAGCTTACTACTAGCTCTAATGGCTAGGGAAGTGGCACAAGAATGAAGATGATGATCAAGGAAGAAAATGAGAGGTTAAAAGCTCCAAAGTGAGATCCTTCCACTTCTAGCACCTTACACCTTCTTAGATGGCCTCCATACACCTCCTAGTAGCCTTATATTACCTTGTAATGAAGTGAAAATGAGGTGTGTATGGGTGTGTGTTTCATCCGAGACCAATAAGAAAATGGGAGGAAGAAGATGGTGAAAGTTGTGAAGTGTTGGACAATATAAGCTACTTAAGGTCTTTTATAAAAGAAATTCCAACATGGTGATCTTAATCAAGATTTTATGCACTCTAGTTAGGAGACATAGTTAAATAAAATAATAAAAGTCATGTGGGACCCTTTGGGGCCATTTGCAACATGAGGGGGGGGGGGGGTAAAACGTAATATTTTGGAAGTTAAGGGTTTAAAGTGCAAACAAGGGGGTTTAAGTTAGTTTTAGTGTGTTTAGTTGTTTTTATGATTTTTAAGGTGTTCTAGCATCCTTACTAGTTTAATATCATAAAAAAATTACTTCTAGTCAAATTTTGATGTCCCGGTTATTGTCTGGTTGTTCGGTTCGTTACGGTTCATTAAAGTGCTGAATTGCACAGTTTCACTAGGTATGAAGCACCTTTTGTGGCAGTTTCAATTCCCGACACTTTGTAAGTTATACTAGAAAATAAAACATAAATTTTGCATGATATTAATGTGTTTAAAAGCTTATTATAGCTGAATTGTGCTGATTTATGCAGAATTCTGCATTTAAAGTGAATTTCGGGTGCTTTTTAGTGCATAGTTTAGCTTCCGGAAAGTTTATATGTTAACCCTTGCATCCACACTTGGGTTTTAATGTATTTTAGATGTTGGACCTATTCCTAGGCCCTAATTCTATTATTTGACTGCTTTCTATAGAATTGCTGACACAGCGTGTCTTACTGGTGAGTTTACTAGTCTTTCTGACGCAACGCTAAAGTAATGCATAAAGCAATATTTGAAGTATAAAACGTGCACGAATTCACATGTATAGCATGAAATCAGACAATGTTGACATTTAAGCACATAATTGCAGATATTTAATAATAATTAAAACTGTACGGAAATTACCGGTTTTGGGCCGGTTGTCACATGTAATCTGCGTATTCTCCTTGGGTAGAATACGTACCTCGGTCCTAAATGGGTAGGACAACAACCTTAAACTTACTAGACAAAACTCTAGCATGAAGTCCCTCATTTTTATATCGACTTAATCGCCAGGCCAATGGCGAACGGGTCATTAGTTAAATAGCGCTATTAGGTCTGACAAGTCTCACACCGTGCCGCAGAGGACGGGAGTGGACTAATGTACTTGGGCGCTGTCAATGATGATAGACGTTGACGTAGGGCACATAAACATGACTTAAGTCAGTAGTCGATATGGTAACGGGTCTAGTGGTTTACAACATGGGGAAGCCCCCGCGGTATATGGTTATGGGAATATGGAACTAGATAACTTTTGGTTTTCAAATGAACTTAACTACTTATGGTTTTTGGAACATCATTAAAACGGACAACCAACTATGAACTCGCCAACCTTTTTGTTGACACGTTACCACATGCTTTGCAGGTCGTTAGGTTATTTACTGGAGCTTGCAATGGAGAAGGAGTCGTTGTGGGACATGAAGCGTTGTGTGTTCTTGAGAAACTTTATGAAACTTTAAACTTATATTTTGGTTTTGAACTTAATGCTTCCGTTGATTGTTAAATTTGGTTTTGGACTTTGGTTTGGTGAACTTTAGACGTTTGGTTTTACTTTATTTTACTTAATGTTTATTATGATTGGTGGTATGATCCTGGTCAGTCACACGCCTCGCGGTAATACTCCACTTGTGTATTTTGAGGGTGTGACAAAAGTTGTTGGGCTCGCCCACATGCGAAGGAGGAATAATTCACCTTGATCCATGAACTTAGATGAGTTTGCGATTTATCGAGTCGGTAAGCAACCAAATTCGGAGGAGTTTCCTTAGGTTGTGTGAATGAATCTGAAATATGCCTATGTAGTCAAGAGGTTTCAAAGAAAGGACGCGAAAACATGTTCAAGAGGGTATGATCGTATTATCAACACATCACCATCCTCAGGGTTTCAAGAAGTCGAGCCTTCCAATTTCTCTAAACTAGAGTGAGTTCGTATTAGTGTCTCTGCATGGAGAAGCAAGGACGTAGTGTCACTATGGTAAAGGAATGATGTTTTTGTCTAAGTAAATAGTAGAAATTAGGCATTGCATTAATCAACAAGCATAGGTTGCTACAAAGGTTAGCGAAAAGATTTCATATAATCAAGATAAAATATCATAGGATCAAAATGCGACTCTTGTAGTGTTCGTCTGGGTATATTGTTCTCCTAAATCCGAGTTCGTCTGGGCTGGTTCTGGTCCACATGAATGTTGTCGTGCAAACCGAATGTACGAAGGGTCAGATCTGAATTCTAGCTGTAACGGCGACGTCATGTCAAGACAATCGTATGAATAGATAGAACGTATAAAACAGTTGTCGTAGTGGGGTGAGGAGAAAACAGGGAAAAGAATTTGATCCCCACACGTCAAATTTAAAGTAAATAGTTCGGTGTCATAAAGAGCACATTCGGGCTAATAGATAACATGCTACTACTCTATCTAAGCATACCATGAGCAACGCACAATGCAAATGTAAACTAACAAGTAGGTAACATAAACATAAATCATACCATCTAAAGTTTTGAGCCTTGCACGTGGAGCGAATTGTCGTTGTGGATCGTTGAGCACTGAATAGGTTATAGTCTGGTTTTTTTCTTAAAAAGATTTTCCCTTTTTAAAACCGATTTCACTATAATCAATGGCTCTGATACCAATCTGTAACACCCTCAAAATCCACAAGCGGAGTAATACCGCGAGGCGTGTGACTGACCAGGATCATACCACCAATCATACTGAACATTTAAGTAAAGTAAAGTAAAACCATAGCAAACCAAACGTTTAATGTTCACCAAACCAAAATCCAAAACCAAGTTTAAAAGTTAGCGGAAACATAAAGTATTAAAACCCATTAAGCAGTTTAAAAGCATAAAGTTTAAATATTGGGAATCCAAGAATTGATTCCTTGCCACAACGCCCACTCCTCGTGCATGCTCCAGCCATGTACCTAACGACCTGCAAAGCATGCAGTAGTTTATCAACAAAAAGTTGGTGAGTTCACATTTGGTTGTTCGTTTTAATGTTGTTCCAAAAACCATAAGTTGTTTCAAAAACCATAAGTTGTCAAGTTCCTTGTTCTCATAACCATATGCCGTGGGGGCTACCCCAATGTTTTAAACCACTAGACCCGTACCATATTGACTACTCAATTAAGTTATGTTGAGTGCCCTGAGTCAATATCTATCATCATTAACTAAGTGCCCAAGTCCATTAGTCCACGCTCGTCCTCTGTGGCACAGTGTGAGGCTTGTCAGACCTAATAGCTCTATTTAACTAATGAACCGTTCGCCAATGGCCCAGTGATTAAGTCGATATAAAAATGAGGGACTTAAGATAGAGTTGTTGTCTAGTAAGTTTAAGGTTGTCGCTCTTCCCAAGGAGAGCAGAGGTACGTATTCTACCCAAGGAGAATAGCATGTTGTATCCCACCCAAGGGGGATTGTTGTTATTTAACCCATTCCCAAACCACCGGGAATCCCATGCTTTGTAGAAAAAGTGTGAACGCACCTTTGATTGCTCGGTTGGTCTCTTAAAAATGGTTAATAGTCAAGGTAGGTCAATCACGTCCTAATACGATTACCATTTAGTTCATTAGTGTGTTCAAGTAACGCACAAAGCTCCTACACGCATCTAACACATAACATGCACTCACTTTGACGGTTTACAAACATATGCACATTTCACATATAACTACTCATGAACAAGCACACAACACCTTCGTGGACATTAAAAAAGTTGGATCATTATCAGATATCATAATCGACATCCAAACACGCAAATCACAACTTACACTGTTTCAGCTCCAACATCCAGAACTGGGCTGTTTTCGGGTATTTTTATAAATTAGTTATCTTTTTCCAAAAATTCTAAATAATTTATAGAACGTTCTAAACGCCACGTCACCTTATATAAAAATCTCAAGACCTGATTCATTAATGATTATTTAATAAAAATCATTTACTGGGCTGCAGTCAGATTCGTCACTTTCTGACTGTAGTCCACAGAAAAATTCATTTAAAATTCATCGTCAGCCCGATTGGTGAAATTCCAATTGGAAATTTACGATGACACCCTTTCCAAGCTACTGTACGAATTTCATGACCTAACTCTATCCAGATTACAAGTTATGACAAAAAACATAACACACATTTTCCGTAGAAAAAACACAGCTTTTACTGCTGTACAAAACAGGCCTTTAAAAATAGCAAACAACCTCAGAAAAATGTGATTCCAGCGTAATTTGAAGCGTTTTTTGAAAACGAATGATTTAGACTTCATAAAATCAATTTTTCGATATATAACGGTCCGTTTACAGCCAACTGAAGTTGGCTGTTTTCATCAATCAGCACTCTGTTTTTCATTTAAATGATACCAAAACGCATGTAAATGATCCCGACACTTCCTAATAACAACTAACAGCCGATTAACCATCACTTATCACCTAACCATATCAATGATCACATAACGCAAGATATAAAACATCATGATATTCGCAAAAACGCAGCCAATGATCATTTATGCATACATATCATCAATTAATTCAACCAATCGCATAATCACCCGAAACTAATCATGCAACAACAAAACCCTAGCATAACAACTCAACATCACTGCCATGACTACACAAAATCACACCATGAATCGCAATCCAAATCAAGAATACTAACATTGGAGAGAATAGAAGGGCTAACAAGGAAGAAGGATTGCGCAAGGGGGGGGTCTCCTGGTCGTCGCACTCTAAGGGGGTGTTAGGGTTTCTGTTTTGTTTTCCTTGTTCCCAAGTCATGTACGTATAATTAAAACACAAGGGTGTTTGGGCTAATGGGCTGCAAGGAACAAGAAGTGCGGGTTGGGCTTGATATTTCGCACAAGGGGACATGGGGTGGGGTTGGGCCTATTTGTGGCGCAAGGGGAGGGAGGGGGTGGGCTTGGGTTGGGTTTTATAAAGTAACGGTTTCACTTATTTCGCAAAATAACTTATTGAAATGTCCTGTATCGCAATTTAACACACTACAAGGTTTCGTTGCACAAAAAAAAACGTATTCCAATACTTCAGTTTCGGGTTTCGGTTTCACGTAATTCACATTACACATTACCAAGTACACAATCGTTCAAATAAAATCAACCACCATATTCAATTCATTTAACGTAACATGTAATTACACAGTAAAACGAAACGTTCAGGGATTTATACGAGTTGTCACAGACTACCCACAAATTCGGACAGGGAAAACCGTTTCAACAAATTCGGACTCAGACAAATGACTTTACAAACCCTGACTCAACAAACCCTGACACAATGAGCACAAATTCATACAGGGTGAAGTTCACAAATTCGGATTCAAATAGATTCACAAATTCGGACAAGGGAGACTAACAAATTCGGATAGGGACTCTTGAAGAAATTCGGATGATACAAGATTAAATAAAATCGGACCTAAACCAAGATTCCAAATTCGGACAGGACAAGATCCAAATTCGGACTGGATAATTCCCCAAATTTGGACACTTTAAGCTCAGACTGAAACTCCAGAGTGTCTAAATTCGGATCAGTATCCAAGTAACCAGATTCTGAAATTATTTCCTAAGTGTGACTTCACACTAGGTCATCAATAAATACGGAAGTAACAAATACAGACAAATGTGTAAAATCGGACAGTGTAAAAATCTAAAAATAGATCTGATGATTGCTTACCTCATCAATCTTCTTCACCTTTTCAGCAAAAACCCAGAGAATTTGAAGAAACTTTTAAATCTGACACTCTGAACACAATCCCAACAATCAAATCAAAGACAAACACTCAATACTAAAACCTAATCACCATCCATCATGAAAAATTAAGAAATAAATGAATAATCCATGAAAATCATAAGAAAAAGATGAGAAACCCTAGAAAATAGAATACCCTCAAGAATAAATAAAACCGATCCAAAAATCTAACCTCCAACATGAAACCTACAACTGTAAGAGCACACTATATATAGAGCTTGCTCTGATACCACTTGTAAGCCCACCTACGGACCTCGAACACCCGAACAAGATCACTATGTGACAATGGTCAAAAATCCAGGTATCCGTACAATTAATTAATCTTGATTAGTGCTTAATGACTGTGCTAAAATTTACAATTAATTGCATTCTGATTACTGCCATATACATACATGTGCATCATACATTGTTTAATGTCATACCAATATTGCATGAAAGCTATATTGCCTTGAATGATGCATTAAGTACAGTTAGCACAGTTATCTGATAAATCCTAAATATGCTGACGGAGTTCAGTACATAGACAGACAGTGTGTTGAGACACAGTATGAGCCAGAAACTAAGTACTACACTAGTATAGAGTGTAGGGAAGTAAGGATCATAAAACTGCTTTTCTAAGTAATAGTTTAAGTGCCAGAAAGTGCCTAAAACTCACATAAATTGCTGAATTCAGCAAAAATCAGCAAAAAATCAGCATTTAAACACATTAATATTATGCAGAAATATGGTAAAATGGTCCTGAATGCTTTCCTAAGTGTCGGGAATTAAAAGTGTCACAAAAGGGTACATAAAGAACACTAAACTATATAGTTTAGCACTTTAACGAACCAGTATCCAACCGAACAACCGGACACTACCCGAAACATCAAATTTTCACTAGAAGCACTGTTTTAACATTTCCAAGCTAGTTATGGTCCCCGAACATCATAACACCCCATAAAAAATATCGAGTAACTAACACATATAACTAACACTTTGATTTGAACTAGATGGTAACTTAATGGTTAAAACCTATGCTAAGACCCCCCCCCCCACCTATCTTACGGTCCAAACATGGCCCCACATGGAGATTTCATTTGATTATTTTAATTGATCTTGTTGCTAGTCCATGGAACACATTACACAAGGGTGAACACTTAAACATGGATATAAGTAAGGCATGGAAGGATGTAAGCTCATTATCTTTCACACACCAACACACACTTGATCTCTCTTCCTCCCTCTTGCTCTTTAATTTCGGCCGAACACCCACACAACCACCAACATCATCATCCAACTTTCTTCATCCATTTTCCATACATACAAAGGTGCTAGAGAGGGTATAAGGAAGCTTGGTGGCTTTGGAGCTTGAAGGACCTCTCTTGCTTGCTTTTATCCACTCACTTTCTTCACTTGATTCATCCCTAGCCTTGAGCTAGTGGTAAGATCCTTAAACACTCCATTTTACTTCTATTTTAGTAGGTTAAAAGATGTTACAAGTAACTAATCTTGGAGAACACTAAAGATCATGAGAAGTAAAGATGAACATAAGCTTAAAATGTGAAGTAATCTTGATGAATATAAGTTGTTATGTTTGTTGATCTTTGATTGTTTGTAGAGATGATGTTAATCATTATAAGGTCTTGCTAATTCAATGATTAAGAATATAGTTTAGCAAGATGTGAAAGTAGAAATTGTTGTGGGATGATGGATCATCCACACTTAAAGCATGAACTTGAAGGAAATAATGTTTTCTTGAAAAACCATGATTAAAGTAAGATGTTGATTATATGAATCTAAATATTTATAAAGGGTATATCAAAGAAACCAAGTTAAAAACATGAGTTTCATATAATCTTGGTTCTTACATAAACAAGACTTGTTTTTAGAGATTAACCAAGTGTAGAAACACTTGTGTAACAAGAGAATTTCGTAAAGAAACATTTTTGTAAAACATGATTACAAGTTGTAAACATCTAAGTCTTTCAAGAATGATGTTTTTAAATAAACAACCCCACTTTAAAGGGTAACTAAACTCACTAAACACACTACTAAGTTACTACAAATTTTCATAAACTTTCAAGTTCATGAAGTAGTAGATTAAGCATGGTTACAGCAAAATGGGTAAGTGTAAGTTGTTTAGAGTTGATTGTAAATTGATTGTGATGATTTTACAAAAGAAAATGATATGCTTGAAAGCATGGAAACCTCCATTTTTAGGGGAAACTATGGCAAAATTTTCTAAAAATATTAACACTTAGAAAAATATTTACCAAGTGTATTTTAAACATGAGTTTTCCATATAAACTTTGCCATAAATTTTGTTATAAAATATAAGTGCTGGAGGTTGGTTTTTATAAATAAAAGTGAATAAATATATATATTTAGAATATATATATATATATATATATATATATATATACAATGAAAACACAATGTGTGTGATTATTTGTATACTTTGTGTATTAGTTATTTTATTTTAGGGCATGAAATAATGTAACACATCAAAACACCAAGAATTACAATCCAAAATATTACCAAAATTTCAAGGAATAAATATACAAGTTACACACAAAATATTGGCGGAACCGAACAAGAAATGTAACTTACAAAATATTCCGGAAAATATGTTCACAAAATATATTTTGGTAAATAATATTTTGGGTACAAAGGAATGAAAATATGATTTTCACAATTACTTCAAGAGTATATCATATTTTTAACAAGGGAAGAATATAGCATTTTTGACAAGTATAAAAATATATATTTTCCTTGGAATTATTAGAAGATATATTATTTTTGGGAAAGATGTATATTTTCTTGAGTAAACTTGAAATACATTAGTTTTGGATAAAAATAAGTTTATAAATACTATCTAAGTTAGACTTGAAAATATACTATTTTGGAACTACAAATATTTTTACCAAAAGAAAAATTATAAATAATTTTTCTAAGTAAAACTCCTTAAATAGATATTTTGGTGGATTTTTTTTAATAAATATTCCGGAAAGTTTAATAATTAATTAAGTATGAGGATACTTAATAAATGCAATAAAAATACGTATTCTCGTGCGTATAAATACACACCGGAATAAGACCCCAAAATATGGCAAAAATACGCATATATAAGATACCCCCATCCTTGGGAAGGAAATACAAGTATAAATACTTGAGAAGTATTATTACAAAAATATTTTTTAACAAATTATTCCAAAAATTTATAAATATAAGTTAAGTTAAAATATTAATTATTTTGGCAATAATTATATAACTTGGAATAATATCAGAAGCGTAAAAGAAACGTAACTCAGAAACGTTAACACTAAGTCAAGGCACGGCCCGTTCGTCTAATAGACATTAGTACGTAGTAGGTAGTCGTGTTCATCGGATAAGTACGAGTTACGATTGTTGAAGACGCAAGACTGTGAGTTTCGTGTTTCCCCTTTTCTTTAACTGTTTTCAGTTTTATAACTTCGGGGGTGAAGTACATGTTACAATTGTTTACAAACGTTATTATTTGGTATGGTTAGCTAAGGAATGGTATACTTAGATCATGTGAGTGGTGGGCATAACGCTTAAGGCCATCAATCCTTGTAGTAGGACCGAGGGACATGAGTGATAGATCTATTTGGGTGTAGCGAGCCCCGCCCATGTTAGACCAGTGTTGGCCCATGGGTAGGCTATGTCTTACAGCCGGAAGCCCGGTGCGAAATCTGCTAGGTTTGAGCTCCCTGCATCACGTCACACATATCAATGGCCTTGCAAACCATTGGTGATCTGTTTTTCCTTGTTGCTTTCATAATGGGATTTATGAACTTACATACATACTTACAGTGATTTCAAAGGTTTATACATACACACAAACAAACACACGAACTCGCTCAACTTTTGTTGATGTTTTCAAAATACATGTATTTCAGGGAATTAGTAAGTGGATCTGGCGGGTGTTGGAAGTTTCATGCTGCGTTGTGAATAAAGATGTCATCCATGGTTTTGAGGTTTGGGTTGGGTGTCTTATTCCTGGACGAGACACGTCTTCCAAACCTTGGTCTTATTTAAAACCTTTTGGTGAGTCCTTATCGTAAACAATTCGTATGGTTTGTACAACTTGAATTTGAAGTTTATGTTTAAACAATGATGTCGTGATGTTTTCAAACTTATTTAATTGATGACAAATCTATGGTTTTATCATATAGTTGTTGTTATGATTGAATGCAATGGTATTAAGAAAGTCACACCATAATCACGCTTCCACAAAAGTCAGGGTGTGACAGCTTGGTATCAGAGCTTCGATTTGTCACACCCCGACCACGTAGAACATACAAAACGTGGCGGAAACATCGGGGAGTGTTGTAACAGAGTTAATGTTTCACAACCATGGAAATTAAAGTTTCGTTTTATTGATTAAAAGTGTTACAATGTCTTAACAAACAAGGAAATACAACATAATTAACTAGTCTTGCATCTTTTATTGTCACTAAAGCCCAAGTCTGCCTATGTGTATCTTGATCATCTTATGCAACAGCTCCTGAAAAACACATGTGAAAATAGGTACGTCAGCATAAAAATGCCTGTGAGATACATAGGTTTTGTGAAAATAGGTTTCATGACTTATGTTTGAGAAAATGTTTAGTCATGAACCTTGTAATTTGCTTTGTCTTTGAAAATCATTTGAAAAACAATAAGTTCAGATGATATGTATAAATAAGAAAATAATGCATGGTTAAATGAGTAACCATGTAAAATGAGTTTGTATAAGTTAAGTTGTTTGTAAAACAATGTATTGTGAAAAGTATGTTATTTGTATACAATGTTATATGTATCAAACTGAAATGATTTAAATAACGCTACGATATATGTAATACCATACAAACACTTATATATAGGAAGTACCAGCGGCGTATCCACCATGCTTGTATCATATTACACACGCATCGTTACTTAATCACTTAATCAAACCAAACCAACAATGTAATAAGTCTATGTTTAAACCAATTAGTCAAAAGTCCTTGTATAAACCATGTCAAATGTTTATAGTCCAAAAGTAGTCAAGTAATGTATAACCAAAATGATATGTATGGTAAGTAAAATTTAGACTACTTAAACCATAAGTAAAAATGTACAAAACAAAGTATTGAAGTAAAACTTGGTTTAAATCAAAGTTATGTTTTGTAAGATATATGCATGCTATACTGAATATGAACATTTATGCGGTATTGTGAAAATTCATACATCCAAACCTTGAGACAGACGGATAACTATGTAAAAGTGAGTTATCAAGAGAATATGTATTCGGATTCGGTCATTCCTTTCATCCCCTTTCCCTGGGATGTCCGGAACGGGATTTGTCAAGTCCTATGGTACCACTACCTACTACCGAGCGGCATGATCGGTGTTAATGAATGTATAGTATAGTTTAAACAACCCAAATGTCATACCAAAATGTAAGCATGTTTTATGAAGATAATGTACCTAGTATGCTAGAGTAAACATACAGGGTAGAGCTGTAAAGCAATGTGTCCATATGTTACTGGAACATATGCAACAGAGATGCAGTATAAAACAATGTACTAAGTATGCAAAGTCATCATACAAAGTAGAAAAGTCATGTAAAACAATGTACTAAGTATGCAAAGTCATCATACAAAGCATAGAACACCATGAAATCATGTACTATAAATGTACTAATGAACATAGCAAGTATATGATGTGAAAACAGGAAAGCACGAAAGTAACAAGTAGGCACATGTGTTTCACCCCAAAACAGTTTGGAAAACAGTAAAAGAGGGGTCTATGTACTCACTTGAGATTGCTCAGAAGTCCTTGAGTAACAACCAAACAATGCTAGAGATGGCGGATATCAAACGGCACCTAATATAGGTAACTATGTTAATTAACCGGACCTAGATCGGAAGATCGGGTAGCATTAGGGTTTGTAAACCAAACGAGTGTAGAGACTCGTGTAGTATGGTTCAACAAAGCCTACATACTAATTGAAACCTAACATAATTGTTTACGACCCATTACGACCCGTTTAGGTAGTTTATGCTACCTTAACGCGTCGCTCGCGTGAAACGCGTTCGGACCGCCTAACTAGCCCTATGACAAGTGTTATATGCCTAAACATATTACATAATCAGTTATGTGACAAAGGTTTAGGTTACATATGCTTAATTACCAATTATACATGAAAAGGGGTATTCTGGTAATTTACCTAACGCATATAAACTACCTATCATACAACTACTCAAACGATGTGACCATAGGGTATAACCTCGGAAGGTTATTCCCTACCTACTATGGTCACCTAATGTATTTGGTCGGATCCTAATGATCGACCAAATGGGTTGAGTTCGAAGGTATAGGCGATTTATTAGATCGCCTACCCTACGACCCTAGACAACGTGGTAATCAGTGGGCATAGTCCCAAGGGACTATGACCAACGTGATTACAATCACGTTGCGAAGTTCAAACGAACTTCGCATTGACCATAAGCTGGTCAACGCTGAAAGTCAAACAAAGTTTAACTTTCTGACTCTAAAAGCAATAAAATAAAGAAAAGAACGAAAGAATACTTACGAAGGGTCCCCGAATGCTAATCCCGATTCAAGAATCTCAGGTATGAAACAATGGTTTCAACTTAGAGGTTCTCAAATCAGAATTCTTGTAATTTTGAAGCATGGGGGGTGGGGTATTTATAGTAAAAGGTCCACCGTTAAGATCGTTTCATGGAAAACGTGCCTTAATCCCACCCGTACAAGTGTCGGGACCTTATGGTGACTAAAATGTGATCCTTATCAGATGACTAGACAAATGAGAATGTGTGGTGGTGGATCAAACAGCTGCAATCTGCTGTTAGAAACATTTAACCTGGTCAGAAGGCCTGACGCGGGCGCCTAAGGATGTTAAGATCCTGAGGCGGGCCGCCTAGGAGTCACAGATCAGAACAAAGTTTCAGAAATGTCAGTTTCAGTCCCTGCACGTGTTTAAGGCCATTTCCGACACTTCTAAGGCCCGTAAAGCCAACTTTAAGGCCCTAAAATGTTGCCTAAACATTGAGTACATGAAACATGCTCAAAAATATGCCGGGTGTTGGTTCGTTTGGTCGTACGAACGCGATGTTCGCTTAATTACGACGGAATGCGCATAAGCACGAAAAACGATCCAAATGACGCGACGAATGGATTTTTGGCAAGACAAACACTAAATTATAATATATTCATGCTTACATAAATTTTTGGATGTCCGGATGTATTCAGAACGTAAGTTATGCGCGAAAATGCAAACTTGTGCACTTTTTGACACTTTTAGTCCCTGAATGACACAAAAGTTTATTTTAGCATACCGAACACCTCAAAGCCTATTTCTAAGCTATGTGAAGGATATTTATGGTATGTTTAACTTATGGTCATGCTCCGGAATGTCTGTTACAGTTCAAATTGGCATACCTTCGCAGTTTGTCAAATTTAGTCCCTGTAAGCGATTCAACTTGATTTTGCCATACCAAAGCCTTTAAAACTTATTTCTAAGTTATGTAAAGGTTATTTAAGGTATGTTAAGCCTATGTCACTATTCCGGAGTGTTTGTTGCATTAAACTGGTTATATTTACGCATCGGTGCGCGTATAACCTTCCAGAAAGCGATTTAGAGTTTGAAATTGAACAAGAATTGATATGTGCAAATGATACACATATTTTTACAAATCCCAAGTATGAAATATAATATTTCATTGGTTCGGTATTTGTTTGATGGCCGTGGAGGCACAGGTGTTACAGTCTCCCCTACTTTAGGAAATTTCGTCCCGAAATTTATTTAGAGGAAACTTGTGAGAGCTTGAAAACATGAAGTTGAAAAGATCGAACAATATTGATTAGGGTTCTTGTAAAAACTGTGCTTGTAATCACTATGAACAGTTCTTTTATCAATAAAGCAATGTTATTTGATCACAATGTTTGTTTTGTTATGTTTTACATTTTTCATGTTTTGACTTTTGTTCAATTTCAAACTCTACATCGCTTTCTGGAGAGTTATACGCAAACTAGTGCGTAAACGTACTCAGTTTAATGCGACAAATACTCCGGAACATCAACATATACTCAACATACCTTAAATAACCTTTACATAACTTAGAAATAAGTTTTGAAGGCTTTGGTATGGCAAAAACAAGTTAAATCGCTTACAGGGACTAAATATGACAAACTGCGAAAGTATGTCAATTTGAACTGTAACGAACATTCCGGAACATAACCATAAGTTAAACACACCTTAAATATCCTTTACATAGCTTAGAAATAGGCTTTGAGGGGTTCGGTGTGCTAAAATAAACTTTTGGGTCATTCAGGGACTAAAAGTGTCAAAAAGTGCACAAGTTTGCATTTTCGCGCATAACTTACGTTCTGAATACATTCGGACATCCAAAAATTTATGTGAGCATGAATATATTATATTTTAGTGTTCGCCTTAAGAAAAATCCATTCGTCGCGTCATTTGGATCGTTTTTCGCGCTTATGCGCATTCCGTCGAAATTAAGCGAACATCGCGTTCGTACGACCAAACGAACCATCACCCGGCATATTTTTGAGCATGTTTCATGTCCACAATGTTTAGGCAACATTTTAGGGCCTTAAAGTTGGGTTTACGGGCCTTAGAAGTGTCGGAAATAGCCTTAAACATGTGCAGGGGCTGGAACTGTCATTTTTCAAACATATTTGCGGATCAGAAGGGTCAGGCGGCCCGCATTGTGTTTGCCTGATCCTGAAGCGGGCCGCTTCCCACCTTCTGACCAGATTAAGTGTATTTAATCACAAGTTGCACATGTTTGATCCACCACCACATGTTTTCACTTGCTTAGTCACTAGATAAGGATGGAATTAAGCTTCCATAACCTTGCAACAAGTGTACGGATTGGATCATGGCACGTTTTCCATGAAACGATCCTAGCGGTTACCCGAAAACTATAAATACCCCAACACCCCTTTGTTCAAAATCACTAGAAATTCACTTTGAGAAACTCTAAGTTGAAACATTTGTTTCATACCTGAGATTTTCGAATTGAGTTTAGCATTCGGGGACCCTGGGTTAGTATTCTTTCGTTCTTTTCCTTATTTTACTGCTTTTCGAGTCAGAAAGTCAAACTTTGTTTGACTTTCAGCGTTGACCAGTAATGGTCAATGCGAAGTTCGTTTGAACTTCGCAACGTGAGTGTAATCACGTTGGTCATAGTCCTTTGGGACTATGCCCACTGATTACCACGTTGTCTAGAGTCGTAGGGTAGGCGATCTAATAAATCGCCTATACCTTCGAACTCGACCCATTTGGTCGATCATTAGGATCCGACCAAATACATTAGGTGACCATAGTAGGTAGGGAATAACCTTCCGAGGTTATACCCTATGGTCACATCGTTTAAGTAGTTGTATGATAGGTAGTTTATATGCCTTAGGTAAATTACCAGAATACCCTGTTCATGTATAATTGGTAATTTAGCATATGTAACCTAAATTTTTGTCACATAACTGATTATGTAACATGTTTAGGCATATAACACTTGTCATAGGACTAGTTAGGCGGTCCAAACGCGTTTTACGCGCACGATGCGTTAAAGTAGCATAAGCTACCTAAACGGATCGTAATGGGTCGATAAGACTTAGGTCAAGTTTCATTTAGTATGTAGGCTTTGTTAAACCATATCACATGAGTTCCTACACTCATTTGGTTTACAAACCCTAATGCTACCCAGTCTTCCGATTTAGGTCCGGTTTATTAATGTAGTTACCTATATTAGGTGCCGTTTGATATTCCGCGATCTCTAGCTTTGCTTGGTGATTATCTTTAGACAACTGAGCAATCTCAAGTGAGTACATAGACCCCTCTTTTACTGTTTTCCAAACTGTTTTGGGGTGGAACACATGTGCCTACTTGTTACTTTCATGCTTTCCTGTTTTTCACATCATATACTGCTATGTTCGTTAGTACATTATAGTACATTGATTTACATTACATTTTATGCTAGGTGTGCCCATTGTGTGCATTACTTAGTACATTGTTTTACCTGACATTTCATGCTAGGTGTGCCCATTGTGTGCATTACTTAGTACATTGTTTTACATGACATTTCATGCTAGGTGTGCCCATTGTGTGCATTACTTAGTACATTGTTTTACATGACATTTCATGCTAGGTGTGCCCATTGTGTGCATTACTTAGTACATCGTTTTACATGACATTTCACGCTATGTATGTTCATTTGATTACATACTTAGTGCATTGTTTTCACATGCTTACATATTGGTATGACATTTGGTTTGTTTACATGGGACAATACATTCATTAACACCGATCATGCCGTTCGTTAGTAGGTAGTGGTACCATAGGAATTGACAACTCCCGTTCCGGACATCCCAGGGTAAGGGGACAGAAAGGAATGACCGAATTCGTTGACATTAAGACAGATAGACCTTTAATTTGTTTAAAGGGTTTATCACCACAGTCGCCAGGCTTGGATGTATGCATATTCACAATACCGCATAAATGTTCATATTAAATAGTTGCATGCATTTACACAAAACATAGCTTTGATTTAAACTAAGTTTTACTTCAATACTTTGTTTTTGTACATATGGTTTAGTTTGAGACATTTCACTTGCCATACATGACATTTTGACATAGACATTTGACATGGATATTTGACATAGACATTTGACATGGATATTTGACATAGACATTTGACATGGATATTTGACATAGACATTTGACATGGATATTTGACATAGACATTTGACATGATTTACATTTGACATATTATTCAATACATTTGACAATTGAATTAAACATAGACTTCTTACATTGGTTGGTTTGGTTTGATTAAGTGATTAAGTAACGATGCGTGTGTAATATGATACAAGCATGGTGGATACGCCGCTGGTACTTCCTATATATAAGTGTTTGTATGGTATTATATGGCGTAACGTTATTTGAATCATTTCAGTTTGAGACATAGAACATTTTATACAAATAACATACTTTTCACAAGACATTTATTTACAAACAACTTATCTTATACAAACACATTTTTACATGGTTATTTATTTAACCTGACATTTACTTATACATATCATCTGATCTTATTGTTTTCAAATGATTTACAAGACAAAGCAAATTACAAGGTTCATGACTAAACATTTTTCTTAAACATAAGTCATGAATCCTATTTTCACAAACCTATGTATCTCACAGGCATTTTTATGCTGACGTACCTATTTTCACATGTGTTTTCAGGTGCTTTTCCATAGGATGTTGATCATGATACTAGGGCGGACCTGTGCCTTAGACTTTAAAAGAAGATAGACTATGTTTAATTATGTTCTGAACTCTTTAAATTTCCTGTTTGAAACAATGTAACACCTTTGTTTATAAATAAAATACAACTTTGTATGCCATGGTTATGAAACAATTAATTCTGTTGCAACACTCCCCGATGTTTCCGCCACGCTTTGTATGTTATACGTGGTCGGGGTGTGACAGAAGAGTTGGTATCAGAGCCAATGGTTATAGGGAATTAGGTTATTAGTAATGCTTTGACCTAGACTATAACTTTTCTAGGAACCTAACACGAGTTATCTTGTGTTTAGATCTTAAAACATGTACATCACCTATCCTTAGGTGATTATCAAAACAAGAACCAAATTTTCCGAATCGATTTTTGAAAAAACAATCATCTGTTTTTGAATGTTTTATTACAAGGTTTTGAACCCTTTTCAGTTTGGTTTTTGGCCTTGTGCCTTCTAATTTTCAAAAATCCCGTCAAACGTTTTGGGTTTTAAATAATGTGAACATGTGCAAACTGGAAGGGTGAATGCCTGTATTCTGGGTTTTCTGTCTAGGCAAGCACTTCGTATACATCTCAACCAGACGCGAGACCAGTTGTGCTTACCTGGGAATTCTTGGGATGAGTGTTCACTTATAGGCGAGCATGTCTTCATTATACATTATTTTTGACCCATTTACTTTGATTAGTCAATGTGAGTCGTTTGTTTGCTTTGTGATACGGACGAATGACCACCATCTTTGCTGTTTGCAATTCTTGTTTTTATCATCTCATTCTCTTCATCCAAACATCTCACTCGTTTCTTTTCATGTTTTCCTCTTTTAGAATGCCTCCTCGACGCGAGAACCAGATAGCTACTGCCGAGCTGGCAGAAATTATTGCGCAGCAGATGGCTGCTCAATTCCCAAATCTCTTTGCTCAATGGCAACAAGCCAACAACAACAACAATGGTCCGTGCAAATACAAGGATTTTAATCAGGCAAAACCACTCAAGTTTAGTGGTTCTGAAGGGGCAACTGGGCTTCTTCAGTGGTTTGAGAGCATAGAGAATACTTTTCGCCACGTGCAGTGTCTCGAAAATCGCAAAGTCGAGTTCTCCTCGAGCGTGTTTCAGAAGAGGGCTCTTACATGGTGGAATGGGGTTATGAGGGACCAAGGTGCAGAAGTTGCTCTCGCACAGACATGGGCTGAACTTAGAGCCCTTATGATGAGGGAATTCTGTCCTCGTCATGAGCAACGAGCGTTGGAGAAGGAGTTTGATGAGCTGAAGCAAGATAGTGGTGAGCATAGGGCTTATACTGATCGGTTTGAAGAGTTGAGTCTGCTTTGCCCGACAATGGTTACCCCACTCGACAAGGCTATCGAGAGATACATCGACGGCCTACCTGACTCGGTACAAGACATTCTTACTGGTAGTGAACCTGCCACACTCCGTCAGGCAATCGAGTTATCAGCGACGCTGACTGAGTCGCAGATCAGGAAGAACAAGTTACACAGGAAGGGTGACAAGGGCAAGAAACAGTCGGCTGACAAGGGGGATAGCAAGAAAGGTCAAAACTTGAATGGAAAGAACTCTGGTTCTTCGAAGAGGTCAAGGAAGCGTAAGGCTTCCCAAAATTTTGCTGTCACTGCCCAAGCTAACCAGGCAGCTCCCAACCAACCCGCACAGTTTCCAGCAAAGAAACCCTATACAGGGAATGCACCTTTGTGCAATAGATGCAACAGTCACCATCAGCCGCAACATCAGTGCCGTTTCTGTACTAGCTGTGGGAAGTCAGGTCATCTTGCCGAGGTTTGTCGGTTTGCTCAGAATCGCGCAGTTCAAAACCCGGCTCAACAAGTTGCACAGCCTCCTGCTCCGCAACAGGGTCAAGCTGCACGACCACAATACCCACCAGGTGCTTGTTACAATTGTGGGGATCTGACCCACTACAGAAACCGGTGCCCAAGGCTAGCCAACCAGAACCAGAATCAGGCTCCGGCTCGAGGCCGAGTCTTTAACATGAATGCCCAAGAGGCACAGGCTGACGATAATGTGGTGAACGGTACGTTCTTTATTAATAATCAGCCTGCATCTGTTCTTTTCGATTCTGGTGCCGATAAGAGTTTCGTGTCTTTGTCCTTTGAACCAATGCTTCGAGTGTCTAGAACGAAACTAGGCAAATCTTTGACAGTAGAAGTTGCTAGTGGTGAACCCATTGTTCTTAATTCTGTTCTACGCAACTGCCAGTTGAACCTTAACGACCATCTTTTTCCTATTGACCTCACGCCTATGCAACTTGGAAGCTTCGACGTTATTGTGGGAATGGATTGGTTATCCAAGCATCACGCAGAGATAGTTTGTTCTAAGAAGATTGTTCGTGTGCCGCTTTCGACAGGCGAGATTCTGCAGGTTCAAGGTGAGAAGCCTACCGGTGGTCTCAAACTCATGTCTTGTTTTAAAGCTCGGAAGTACCTGCAGAAGAACTATGTGGCTTTCTTAGCACATGTTACAGAAGATAAAGGCAAGGGTAAGTCTATTTCAGATATTCCTGTCGTTCGGGATTATTCTGAAGTGTTCCCTGAAGATTTACCTGGTCTACCTCCAGCACGCCAAGTCGAGTTCCGCATTGATCTCGTACCTGGTGCAAATCCCATTGCCAGAGCTCCATATCGTCTTGCACCATCTGAGATGCAAGAGTTGTCTAAACAGCTTCAGGAGCTCTCTGACAAAGGCTTTATCCGTCCCAGTTTTTCACCTTGGGGTGCTCCCGTTCTTTTTGTCAAAAAGAAGGATGGATCCTTTAGGATGTGTATCGATTATCGTGAGCTTAACAAGCTTACCATCAAGAATCGATATCCTCTACCTCGCATAGACGATCTCTTTGATCAGTTACAAGGCGCTTCTTATTTCTCGAAGATTGATCTGCGATCTGGATATCATCAACTTCGGGTGCATGAAGAAGATTTTCCCAAGACAGCGTTCCGTACTAGATATGGGCATTATGAGTTCACAGTCATGCCATTCGGTGTGACTAATGCTCCTGCTGTTTTCATGGACTTAATGAATAGGGTCTGCAAACCTTATTTGGATCAGTTCGTCATTGTTTTTATTGACGACATCTTGATATACTCCAAGACGCGAGCTGACCACGAGCAACATCTTCGTCTTACTCTTGAACTCCTAAAGAAAGAGCAACTTTTCGCCAAATTCTCCAAGTGCGAATTTTGGCTTAAAGAAGTTCAATTTTTGGGGCATGTTATCAACGAACGAGGTATTCATGTAGATCCCTCCAAGATCAGTGCGATTAAGGATTGGGATACACCTACTACTCCTACTGAAGTTCGTTCTTTTCTTGGTCTAGCGGGTTATTATCGCCGCTTCATAGAAAACTTCTCGAAGATTGCAGTTCCTCTAACTGCTCTAACTCAGAAGAAAATGCCCTTTTATTGGGGAATCAAACAAGAGGAAGCTTTTCAACACCTGAAGCAGAAGCTTTGCGATGCGCCTGTTCTATCATTGCCTGAGGGTGATGATGATTTTGTTGTGTATTGTGATGCATCGAACTTGGGTCTTGGCTGTGTTCTTATGCAAAGGAACAAAGTCATAGCTTATGCATCGAGGCAGTTGAAGATACATGAGAAGAACTACACCACTCATGATCTTGAGTTGGGTGCAGTTGTCTTTGCTCTCAAGATCTGGAGACACTATTTGTACGGTACAAAATGTGTGGTTTTCACTGACCACAAAAGTCTTCAGCATATCTTCAACCAGAAAGAACTCAACATGAGACAGCGACGTTGGGTTGAGCTTTTAAACGACTATGATTGCGAAATTCGCTACCATCCTGGTAAGGCGAATGTCGTGGCTGATGCATTGAGTCGTAAGGAACGTACTAAGCTTCATTGTGTACGTGTTCAATCTGTTATTCAAGCTCGATCCGATATTCAAGCACGCATTGCTCAAGCTCAACAATCTTGTGTTTCACAAGGGTTGATGGATAAGGAATTTCCCCATCACATAACACCTGCTTTGGAACTGAAGGACAATGGATCGTATTACTTCATGGACCGTTTGTGGGTCCCAAGCCAGGATGATCTTCGTACCTTGCTTATGGATGAAGCCCATAAGTCTCGTTATTCTATTCATCCGGGCTCAGATAAAATGTATAAGGATCTTCGTATTCAGTATTGGTGGCCTGGTATGAAGAAAGACATTGCCTTATACGTATCCAAATGCCTTACTTGTCTAAAGGTTAAGGCTGAACATCAGCGTCCTTCGGGTTTATTGGAGCAACCAGAGATCCCAGTTTGGAAATGGGAAAACATTACTATGGATCTCGTTACCAAACTCCCGCGCACTAAGAAAGGTCATGATGCCATCTGGGTAGTCGTTGATCGTCTTACAAAGTCAGCACATTTCTTGCCAATCCGCGAGGATTTTCCTACTGACAGACTTGCTCAAATCTATGTAGATGAAATTGTGGCTCGACATGGTGTTCCTTTGAACATCATTTCTGACAGAGATGCTCGTTTCACTTCTCATTTTTGGAGAACCATGCAATCTGCCATGGGGACCCAACTTAATCTGAGCACAGCTTATCATCCGCAAACGGATGGTCAATCTGAGAGAACAATCCAGACTCTGGAGGATATGCTTAGAGCTTGTGTGATCGATTTTGGTGGTAGCTGGGATTCACATCTTAAATTGATTGAATTCTCCTACAACAACAGTTATCACACTAGCATCAAAATGGCTCCTTTCGAAGCTCTCTATGGTCGAAAATGTCGTTCACCAGTCTGCTGGAATGAGATTGGCGAGGCTCAACTTACTGGACCTGCCCTCATTTTAGAGACAACTGACAAGGTCAAGAAAGTTCGTGATAACCTTCAGGCAGCTAGAAACCGTCAGAAGATTTACGCGGACCCAAAACGCAAAGCCTTGGAATTTCAAGTCGGTGATCGAGTATTACTTAAGGTCTCACCTTGGAAAGGTGTGATCAGATTTGGAAAGAAAGGAAAACTTGCACCTAGATACGTTGGACCATTCAAGATCGTCGAAAGAATCGGAAAGGTAGCCTACAGACTTGAGTTACCTCCTGAACTTGGAAATGTTCATCCAACTTTTCACGTGTCCAATCTCAAGAAGTGTTCAGCTGATGAGAACTTCTCCATACCGCTTGACGAAATTCGTGTTGGCAAAACACTGAAATTTGTTGAGAAACCAGTGGAAATCATGGAACGTGAAGTCAAGTGGCTTAAACGCAAGCGCATTCCTTTGGTCAAAGTTCGCTGGGAAGCTAAACGTGGACCTGAGTTTACTTGGGAACACGAAGACCAAATGAAGGCGAAATATCCACATCTTTTTCCACGAGTTTCCTCTAAATAAATTTCAGGACGAAATTTCCACAAGTAGGGGAGACTGTAACAACTGTGCTTGTAATCACTATGAACAGTTCTTTTATCAATAAAGCAATGTTATTTGATCACAATGTTTGTTTTGTTATGTTTTACATTTTTCATGTTTTGACTTTTGTTCAATTTCAAACTCTACATCGCTTTCTGGAGAGTTATACGCAAACTAGTGCGTAAACGTACTCAGTTTAATGCGACAAATACTCCGGAACATCAACATATACTCAACATACCTTAAATAACCTTTACATAACTTAGAAATAAGTTTTGAAGGCTTTGGTATGGCAAAAACAAGTTAAATCGCTTACAGGGACTAAATATGACAAACTGCGAAAGTATGTCAATTTGAACTGTAACGAACATTCCGGAACATAACCATAAGTTAAACACACCTTAAATATCCTTTACATAGCTTAGAAATAGGCTTTGAGGGGTTCGGTGTGCTAAAATAAACTTTTGGGTCATTCAGGGACTAAAAGTGTCAAAAAGTGCACAAGTTTGCATTTTCGCGCATAACTTACGTTCTGAATACATTCGGACATCCAAAAATTTATGTGAGCATGACTATATTATATTTTAGTGTTCGCCTTAAGAAAAATCCATTCGTCGCGTCATTTGGATCGTTTTTCGCGCTTATGCGCATTCCGTCGAAATTAAGCGAACATCGCGTTCGTACGACCAAACGAACCATCACCCGGCATATTTTTGAGCATGTTTCATGTCCACAATGTTTAGGCAACATTTTAGGGCCTTAAAGTTGGGTTTACGGGCCTTAGAAGTGTCGGAAATAGCCTTAAACATGTGCAGGGGCTGAAACTGTCATTTTTCAAACATATTTGCGGATCAGAAGGGTCAGGCGGCCCGCATTGTGTTTGCCTGATCCTGAAGCGGGCCGCTTCCCACCTTCTGACCAGATTAAGTGTATTTAATCACAAGTTGCACATGTTTGATCCACCACCACATGTTTTCACTTGCTTAGTCACTAGATAAGGATGGGATTAAGCTTCCATAACCTTGCAACAAGTGTACGGATTGGATCATGGCACGTTTTCCATGAAACGATCCTAGCGGTTACCCGAAAACTATAAATACCCCAACACCCCTTTGTTCAAAATCACTAGAAATTCACTTTGAGAAACTCTAAGTTGAAACATTTGTTTCATACCTGAGATTTTCGAATTG
This sequence comes from Helianthus tuberosus, assembly GCA_030545235.1. Taxonomy (NCBI): domain Eukaryota; kingdom Viridiplantae; phylum Streptophyta; class Magnoliopsida; order Asterales; family Asteraceae; genus Helianthus; species Helianthus tuberosus. Next base: position 128,036,508 of record CM060408.1, read on the forward strand.
AGTTTAGCATTCGGGGACCCTGGGTTAGTATTCTTTCGTTCTTTTCCTTATTTTACTGCTTTTCGAGTCAGAAAGTCAAACTTTGTTTGACTTTCAGCGTTGACCAGTAATGGTCAATGCGAAGTTCGTTTGAACTTCGCAACGTGAGTGTAATCACGTTGGTCATAGTCCTTTGGGACTATGCCCACTGATTACCACGTTGTCTAGAGTCGTAGGGTAGGCGATCTAATAAATCGCCTATACCTTCGAACTCGACCCATTTGGTCGATCATTAGGATCCGACCAAATACATTAGGTGACCATAGTAGGTAGGGAATAACCTTCCGAGGTTATACCCTATGGTCACATCGTTTAAGTAGTTGTATGATAGGTAGTTTATATGCCTTAGGTAAATTACCAGAATACCCTTTTCATGTATAATTGGTAATTTAGCATATGTAACCTAAATTTTTGTCACATAACTGATTATGTAACATGTTTAGGCATATAACACTTGTCATAGGACTAGTTAGGCGGTCCAAACGCGTTTTACGCGCACGATGCGTTAAAGTAGCATAAGCTACCTAAACGGATCGTAATGGGTCGATAAGACTTAGGTCAAGTTTCATTTAGTATGTAGGCTTTGTTAAACCATATCACATGAGTTCCTACACTCATTTGGTTTACAAACCCTAATGCTACCCAGTCTTCCGATTTAGGTCCGGTTTATTAATGTAGTTACCTATATTAGGTGCCGTTTGATATTCCGCGATCTCTAGCTTTGCTTGGTGATTATCTTTAGACAACTGAGCAATCTCAAGTGAGTACATAGACCCCTCTTTTACTGTTTTCCAAACTGTTTTGGGGTGGAACACATGTGCCTACTTGTTACTTTCATGCTTTCCTGTTTTTCACATCATATACTGCTATGTTCGTTAGTACATTATAGTACATGATTTCATTACATCTTATGCTAGGTGTGCCCATTGTGTGCATTACTTGGTACATTGTTTTACATTACATTTTATGCTAGGTGTGCCCATTGTGTGCATTACTTGGTACATTGATTTACATTACATTTTATGCTAGGTGTGCCCATTGTGTGCATTACTTAGTACATTGTTTTACCTGACATTTCATGCTAGGTGTGCCCATTGTGTGCATTACTTAGTACATTGTTTTACATGACATTTCATGCTAGGTGTGCCCATTGTGTGCATTACTTAGTACATTGTTTTACATGACATTTCATGCTAGGTGTGCCCATTGTGTGCATTACTTAGTACATCGTTTTACATGACATTTCACGCTATGTATGTTCATTTGATTACATACTTAGTGCATTGTTTTCACATGCTTACATATTGGTATGACATTTGGTTTGTTTACATGGGACAATACATTCATTAACACCGATCATGCCGTTCGTTAGTAGGTAGTGGTACCATAGGAATTGACAACTCCCGTTCCGGACATCCCAGGGTAAGGGGACAGAAAGGAATGACCGAATTCGTTGACATTAAGACAGATAGACCTTTAATTTGTTTAAAGGGTTTATCACCACAGTCGCCAGGCTTGGATGTATGCATATTCACAATACCGCATAAATGTTCATATTAAATAGTTGCATGCATTTACACAAAACATAGCTTTGATTTAAACTAAGTTTTACTTCAATACTTTGTTTTTGTACATATGGTTTAGTTTGAGACATTTCACTTGCCATACATGACATTTTGACATAGACATTTGACATGGATATTTGACATAGACATTTGACATGGATATTTGACATAGACATTTGACATGGATATTTGACATAGACATTTGACATGGATATTTGACATAGACATTTGACATGATTTACATTTAACATATTATTCAATACATTTGACAATTGAATTAAACATAGACTTCTTACATTGGTTGGTTTGGTTTGATTAAGTGATTAAGTAACGATGCGTGTGTAATATGATACAAGCATGGTGGATACGCCGCTGGTACTTCCTATATATAAGTGTTTGTATGGTATTATATGGCGTAACGTTATTTGAATCATTTCAGTTTGAGACATAGAACATTTTATACAAATAACATACTTTTCACAAGACATTTATTTACAAACAACTTATCTTATACAAACACATTTTTACATGGTTATTTATTTAACCTGACATTTACTTATACATATCATCTGATCTTATTGTTTTCAAATGATTTACAAGACAAAGCAAATTACAAGGTTCATGACTAAACATTTTTCTTAAACATAAGTCATGAATCCTATTTTCACAAACCTATGTATCTCACAGGCATTTTTATGCTGACGTACCTATTTTCACATGTGTTTTCAGGTGCTTTTCCATAGGATGTTGATCATGATACTAGGGCGGACCTGTGCCTTAGACTTTAAAAGAAGATAGACTATGTTTAATTATGTTCTGAACTCTTTAAATTTCCTGTTTGAAACAATGTAACACCTTTGTTTATAAATAAAATACAACTTTGTATGCCATGGTTATGAAACAATTAATTCTGTTGCAACACTCCCCGATGTTTCCGCCACGCTTTGTATGTTATACGTGGTCGGGGTGTGACAGTTCTGAACTTCTAGTAACCTTTAATAACATCATGATTGCAATGTAAGAGGGATACTTATATACAAGTATATGAAGCGTCATTGGTGCGTCCACCGTACCTCCATTACATCGTTCTCATTTCGTTATTGTTGTCACTATCGGTTCTTACACATAATAAATCTTACTGGGTTTCTGTGCACTAAATTTCATAATTATGTACGCGTCCATAATCAGACAATTCCTTGCACAGTTTACACAGTCTATTTTATAATATGTAGGGGAAAACCAAATGAACAACCCGGTGATGAGCGTGACTAGACCACCATAGGGTCCTTTTGACTAAATCAATAATTGATCTAAATAGACTTATCAAGGAGTCTGTCCAGCTACATCACTAGATGTCGTCCTTTAACCAAATTGTGAATCAATCTTTTAGACTAGACCCCTAAAAGGATCTCTTATGAAACATGGAGCGGTACTTATATAATCCAAGGGTCTTAACTATTACATAGAAGCCCATTAAGGATTGAAGGTAGTACCTTTTGAATATCCTGCTACGAATCCCTCATATGAAGATATGAAAGATTCTGCGAGGATTTGGATAACGAATATCCAGAGTATTAAAAACACAAAAATGCATAAAAGAAAACATAAGATGAATAAACACATAGTCACATAACCACAAAATTGTTTAACTAGAAGTTTGTTCTGCTAACAGAGTACATGTATTTAAAGCACACTAGGAATCCATCTCGTGGATTTCATTTGGCACTTTAAACATTATCAAGAATCTAACTATAAAGATAGAAAGATTCAAAAAGAAAATTCGATTTCGATTACTAGGAACCGAAGTGTTCAAATTAAGGTACATAAGGAATCCAATTAAGGACTCTGATTTGAATGATGATTATCCACAAGGGTCTAATTGTGGAGATAAAAAGATCCCATATGGATTTTAGAAGTTGAAGATGTTTTGAAATCTTACACGGGATGTGCTTAAGTCAAAACATGAAGTAAAATGCTTATGAAGTTGAGATGCTAGATATGTCAAAGCGACATATGAAGCAGAATTTGAAGGTTAAGTAAATGTGTGAGGAAAATATATTTGGAAGACTATGCATGGGGTAAAAAAAATGTTTTTGAAACCTTATATATAATACTTTTTGAAATCATAAAGTAGGTGTATTAGGTAGATATATTTACAAAAATGTTTTAAAATCATGCGAGATGAAAGTTTGAAATTATGTATAAGGTTTTTGAAAGACATGAATGATGCTTTTCGAAATCATGCACTCGATCAGAAAATGTATTGTGTTAATATTGTCTTCAGACTATATGAAATATTTTGAAATTAGAAAGGTTGGTTTTGATAACATGGCCAATGTTTTTGAAATAACATAGACAATGCATCTAGAAAAATTGTTTTCAAACTATATGAAATGTTTTGAGATCATGAAGATTGTTTTTGAAATACTGGTACTGTGTATGTTGAAAAATCAAAACGTAATGGGTATGAGATTTGAAAATACCCTTAGTTATCTAACCAAGGATTTAAAGGCACAGATGTGCGAAAAGCACGATTACTCATAATGTCACTTAATTTTCTGTACTTTGTTTCTTAGAGTGAAACGAGTACTTAAAATTTTCGAGGGAATCATGAGCAATCATTTGAAAGAGAGAAATCACAAGAGTAGTTTGTAAGGTACATAGTTCCTTGATGTAGGTATCATAGGAAAAGCCATACACACCTAGCAGGGGGTTGAGCTGGTTGGTTGGGGACTGCTTTACCATTGTGAGCGACCATGGCGAAGTTCTGGGAAGCCTTTCGCTTCTTTGACTTCTTAGGGGATCGTTCATCCATGGTCTTTGATTCCTCGATTGGTTTATTGGCTGATGGTGTTGTCGCCTGACTAGGTCCTGCCTGTCTTGGTGACTCTTGAGTGGCTTCATCCTGGAGATGATACATGGCAGTAGCTAATTCAACAGTCTTCAGGACTACTTCGCCTATTCGCTGAGCGAATTTTGGCTGCTTGCTCAGATATCTGGGCGTCATCGTGATGAAGAGACATTCTTGAAGAAAAAGAAAGGCATAGGGAGAAATAGGTGAAAGATTATTGGATAATCAAAACAGAAAGATAACGCATGAAAATTGCGATCATTTGTTTGTTACCTAAGGCAAACAAATGAGACGGTGACTAATCAAAGTAAATGGGTCAAAAATAATGTATCGCGAAGACATGCTCGCCTATAAGTGAACACTCATCCCAAGAATTCCCAGGTAAGCACAACTGGTCTCGCGTCTGATGAGATGTATACGAAGTGCTTGCCTAGACAGAAAACCCAGAATACAGGCATTCACCCTTCCAGTTTGCACGTGTTCACATTATTTAAAACCCAAAACCTTAACGAAGTTTTGAAAACTCAAAGGGGTTCAAAACCATATACTAGAGAGTTCAAAATCTTACAATAGAGGGTTCAAAACCTAGTAATCAATCATCCTAGAACAGATGATTAGTTTTCAAAGCGGTTTTGAAATTTATGTTCTTGTTGTGGTCGTCGCCTAAGGATAGGTGACGGTATTGTTTTATGACTAAACGCAAGTAAACTCGCGTTAGGGTCCTAAGAAGGTTATAGACTAGGTCAAAGCATTACTAATAACCTAATTCCCTATAACCATTGGCTCTGATACCATCTTTTCTGTCACACCCCGACTACGTAGAACATACAAAACGTGGCGGAAACATCGGGGAGTGTTGTAACAGAGTTAATGTTTCACAACCATGGAAATTAAAGTTTCGTTTTATTGATTAAAAGTGTTACAACGTCTTAACAAACAAGGAAATACAACATAATTAACTAGTCTTGCATCTTTTATTGTCACTAAAGCCCAAGTCTGCCTATGTGTATCTTGATCATCTTATGCAACAGCTCCTGAAAAAACACATGTGAAAATAGGTACGTCAGCATAAAAATGCCTGTGAGATACATAGGTTTTGTGAAAATAGGTTTCATGACTTATGTTTGAGAAAATGTTTAGTCATGAACCTTGTAATTTGCTTTGTCTTTGTAAATCATTTGAAAAACAATAAGTTCAGATGATATGTATAAATAAGAAAATAATGCATGGTTAAATGAGTAACCATGTAAAATGAGTTTGTATAAGTTAAGTTGTTTGTAAAACAATGTATTGTGAAAAGTATGTTATTTGTATAGAATGTTATATGTATCAAACTGAAATGATTTAAATAACGCTACGATATATGTAATACCATACAAACACTTATATATAGGAAGTACCAGCGGCGTATCCACCATGCTTGTATCATATTACACACGCATCATTACTTAATCACTTAATCAAACCAAACCAACAATGTAATAAGTCTATGTTTAAACCAATTAGTCAAAAGTCCTTGTATAAACCATGTCAAATGTTTATAGTCCAAAAGTAGTCAAGTAATGTATAACCAAAATGATATGTATGGTAAGTAAAATTTAAACTACTTAAACCATAAGTAAAAATGTACAAAACAAAGTATTGAAGTAAAACTTGGTTTAAATCAAAGTTATGTTTTGTAAGATATATGCATGCTATACTGAATATGAACATTTATGCGGTATTGTGAAAATTCATACATCCAAACCTTGAGACAGACGGATAACTATGTAAAAGTGAGTTATCAAGAGAATATGTATTCGGATTCGGTCATTCCTTTCATCCCCTTTCCCTGGGATGTCCGGAACGGGATTTGTCAAGTCCTATGGTACCACTACCTACTACCGAGCGGCATGATCGGTGTTAATGAATGTATAGTATAGTTTAAACAACCCAAATGTCATACCAAAATGTAAGCATGTTTTATGAAGATAATGTACCTAGTATGCTAGAGTAAACATACAGGGTAGAGCTGTAAAGCAATGTGTCCATATGTTACTGGAACATATGCAACAGAGATGCAGTATAAAACAATGTACTAAGTATGCAAAGTCATCATACAAAGTAGAAAAGTCATGTAAAACAATGTACTAAGTATGCAAAGTCATCATACAAAGCATAGAACACCATGAAATCATGTACTATAAATGTACTAATGAACATAGCAAGTATATGATGTGAAAACAGGAAAGCACGAAAGTAACAAGTAGGCACATGTGTTTCACCCCAAAACAGTTTGGAAAACAGTAAAAGAGGGGTCTATGTACTCACTTGAGATTGCTCAGAAGTCCTTGAGTAACAACCAAACAATGCTAGAGATGGCGGATATCAAACGGCACCTAATATAGGTAACTATGTTAATTAACCGGACCTAGATCGGAAGATCGGGTAGCATTAGGGTTTGTAAACCAAACGAGTGTAGAGACTCGTGTAGTATGGTTCAACAAAGCCTACATACTAATTGAAACCTAACATAATTGTTTACGACCCATTACGACCCGTTTAGGTAGTTTATGCTACTTTAACGCGTCGCTCGCGTGAAACGCGTTCGGACCGCCTAACTAGCCCTATGACAAGTGTTATATGCCTAAACATATTACATAATCAGTTATGTGATAAAGGTTTAGGTTACATATGCTTAATTACCAATTATACATGAAAAGGGGTATTCTGGTAATTTACCTAAGGCATATAAACTACCTATCATACAACTACTCAAACGATGTGACCATAGGGTATAACCTCGGAAGGTTATTCCCTACCTACTATGGTCACCTAATGTATTTGGTCGGATCCTAATGATCGACCAAATGGGTTGAGTTCGAAGGTATAGGCGATTTATTAGATCGCCTACCCTACGACCCTAGACAACGTGGTAATCAGTGGGCATAGTCCCAAGGGACTATGACCAACGTGATTACAATCACGTTGCGAAGTTCAAACGAACTTCGCATTGACCATAAGCTGGTCAACGCTGAAAGTCAAACAAAGTTTAACTTTCTGACTCTAAAAGCAATAAAATAAAGAAAAGAACGAAAGAATACTTACGAAGGGTCCCCGAATGCTAATCCCGATTCAAGAATCTCAGGTATGAAACAATGGTTTCAACTTAGAGGTTCTCAAATCAGAATTCTTGTAATTTTGAAGCATGGGGGTGGGGTATTTATAGTAAAAGGTCCACCGTTAAGATCGTTTCATGGAAAACGTGCCTTAATCCCACCCGTACAAGTGTCGGGACCTTATGGTGACTAAAATGTGATCCTTATCAGATGACTAGACAAATGAGAATGTGTGGTGGTGGATCAAACAGCTGCAATCTGCTGTTAGAAACATTTAACCTGGTCAGAAGGCCTGACGCGGGCCGCCTAAGGATGTTAAGATCCTGAGGCGGGCCGCCTAGGAGTCACAGATCAGAACAAAGTTTCAGAAATGTCAGTTTCAGTCCCTGCACGTGTTTAAGGCCATTTCCGACACTTCTAAGGCCCGTAAAGCTAACTTTAAGGCCCTAAAATGTTGCCTAAACATTGAGGACATGAAACATGCTCAAAAATATGCCGGGTGTTGGTTCGTTTGGTCGTACGAACGCGATGTTCGCTTAATTACGACGGAATACGCATAAGCGCGAAAAACGATCCAAATGACGCGACGAATGGATTTTTGGCAAGCCAAACACTAAATTATAATATATTCATGCTTACATAAATTTTTGGATGTCCGGATGTATTCAGAACGTAAGTTATGCGCGAAAATGCAAACTTGTGCACTTTTTGACACTTTTAGTCCCTGAATGACACAAAAGTTTATTTTAGCATACCGAACACCTCAAAGCCTATTTCTAAGCTATGTGAAGGATATTTATGGTATGTTTAACTTATGGTCATGCTCCGGAATGTCTGTTACAGTTCAAATTGGCATACTTTCGCAGTTTGTCAAATTTAGTCCCTGTAAGCGATTCAACTTGATTTTGCCATACCAAAGCCTTTAAAACTTATTTCTAAGTTATGTAAAGGTTATTTAAGGTATGTTAAGCCTATGTCACTATTCCGGAGTGTTTGTTGCATTAAACTGGTTATATTTACGCATCGGTGCGCGTATAACCTTCCAGAAAACGATTTAGAGTTTGAAATTGAACAAGAATTGATATGTGAAAATGATACACATATTTTTACAAATCACAAGTATGAAATATAATATTTCATTGGTTCGGTATTTGTTTGATGGCCGTGGAGGCACAGGTGTTACACGATTGTAGCGAACTAGGATTCCTTCTCGAGTCTAGACTACAATCATTAGGGCTCTCAGGAAAATGTTTTCACAACATACTTTCATTGCATATATGAAACGCCCATATCCAGAAAGACAAACATTTTTACAAACAAAAGACACGAAACACATTTCAAAGGTTATGTTTATGGTTCAGTTTGAGAAACTGGGAGTTCAGTCTGAGAGACTGGGTGGTTTAGTCTGAGAGACTAGGTGGTTCAGTCTGAGAGACTGGGTGGTTTAGCTTGAGAGAATAGGCAGTTCAGTCTGGGAAACTGGGTGGGATAGTCTGGGAAGACTAGGATGGATACGTGAATACATTGTTATTGATTACATGCTTATTGATGATTGTTGATATATGTGCATATGTTGTGATTGTTTTGTTACAGACACTATGTCTTCGTCTGAGAGTGGACTGTCTGATACTGTCAACCCCATGGCCATTGTTTCTGACGACGAGATCGTCCCAGAGCCAGAGATTTTTACCTCCGACACTGAGAGTGACCCGGAGATGATGTCGGATGACGACGACGACTTCCAGCCCTTTGCGCTGCCCGACTTTGGCAATGATGTACCGCATGCTGATGGTATCCCCGACGAGGATCCCTTTCTTATTCCTATTCCTGACCAGGACCATCTCATCCTCGGACATCCCGATGGTGAGCATGTCGTGGTTCTGATCCTCGCCCCTTTGCCTCTTGCAGCTTTTCCTTTCGAGGATTTGCCTTTTGATGACTTGTCTGATGATGATATCGATCTTTTTATTGATGGTCCCCCTGATGATGCCCAGGGTGATGGAGTTTTAGCCGAGGATGTCATTGTTGTTCCACTCGTTGAGATTCCTATTATTGAGGTTTCCTCTGATCATTCTGTTCCAGATTCCTTTGAGTCTGTGTCATCCACCGCCTTGCATGCAGTGGGACTTCGACGTTACACCACTGATACTGATGACGACCCAGCCATGTCAGCTGCACCGATTCCCCCACATGATGTTGAGCCTGGACTTGAGCTTGATTTTATTCCTATCGATCAGCCTATTGATGCACCCACTGATCCTGAGCCTTTACCTGCACCTGAGCCCTTACCTGATCATAGATAAGATGGACAAGAAGGATGCAAAGCCGAGATTAATCTGATTACTATCGATAAGATGGACAAGAAGGATCCAAAGCCGAGATTAATCTGTTAATCACTATCGATTAGATGGACAATAAGATGGGCTCACACCCAGTTCGGTGATTGAAGTCTTAGGGTTTCTACACGTTTTAGATTCGATTCAATTGCAAATATGATTAACAAATTTAGTGTCGCGAGGCTTAGGTGCCAAGAGCTATCAACGTCGTAAGTGACGGACCACAATCCACTTCGTTACCAAGAACATGTAAATTCTAACCTAGATAAGGCATAATTGCACATAAACATTTCGCAAAGTCAAATTTAATCTTCACTCGATAATTCACGAATACAATACCAATGCAAGATAATTATCATAAGTTTCAAAATCAAATCACAACTTGTCACAAAACGAATCTCAAATACAATGTTTAAACCCTAAGAACTTACAAAAACCTACACCGGGGTGAAACCTCCTAGAAATTAGCCGCTCATGGAAGGACGAACGCTATCACCGGAAATTGAGAACTCGAAGTTGAACATCTTGAAACCTTGAGGATGGTGGATGATGAGGTTTAGGGTTTTGGGTAGGTGATGATGATGAACGGATGAATGGATTGATGAAACTAGGGTTTGGAATCAAATGAGATGTTGATTCGGTTCTTGATTCGGGTTGTAGGTATGATGGTAGGTAGATTGGTGATGATAGCTAATGAGAATTAGGCTCCAAGATGAGTATTCAACTTTCAAACTTGTGTAACTGTCGAAAATAATGATGGTTGGCTCTTTTTAGATCATTAAAACACCCAAGATAGCAAATCATCGCGTCGTCAATATTGGTGAGCCATCACCAACGGGCCAGACCACCATCAGCGACGGTGTGTGCTTTTGTTGATATGGCCGACAGCCAATGTTGCTGTCTACGGACAAAACGGGCGACGATGCTTTACACATACCGTCGGCGACGGTGCCCGGAATCCCATCTTTCTGTTTTTTTCATTTCTTGAGTCCGGTTGACCCGTTTCGCGTCCCGGTAGTCCGGTTTTCATCCCGTTGACGTAACCGTGTCGTCCCAATCAGTCAAAAACCCAATTAAACCTAGGTATCTAGGGTAAGTTGGGTATCGTATCCACGAACAGCATGTGGTCAGTATCGCACGACCCATTCGATTAGTTAGAATATTTACAAATAATGTACAAAGTGATTATGAAGATTGCTAATTTTATTTGTTTGTTTGGTTTTGAAAATAAATCGGAGTGAACCGACAATTTGATGTTATTCTTAAAATAATGTGTGATTAATTAAGATTGTAAACTAAACTAAAAAGTTGAAACAAGAAATTAGAATACGGATCACACCCGGTTTGATAATTGCAAGACCTAGGGTTCCTACATGTTTTAACTTGATTCAATTACATATAGTGATTAACAGATTACTATCGATAAGATGGACAAGAAGGATGCAAAGCCGAGATTAATCCGATGGGTTCTCTTGCTACAAGAGTTTGATTTGGTGATTCGGGACAAGAAAGGGAGTGAGAATGTGGTTGCGGAGCACTTGTCTCGATTGGTTGTGGAGGAGGATTCTTCCCGTGAAGAGATTAATGAGAACTTCCCAGATGAGCAAATTTTAAAAGTTTCAATATTACCATGGTATGCTAATATTGTTAATTATTTGGTCACAGGTGACTTGCCGGCTCATTGGGATAGAAGGAAGAGGTTGCACTTCCTTTCTCAAATCAAGTACTACACGTTGGAAGAACCGGACTTATTCAAGTTTTGTCCGGATCAAGTCGTTCGAAGATGCATACCCGACGAGGAGATTCCTAGCGTCTTAATGCACTTGCATTCATTTGCTTGTGGGGGCCATTTCAGTGGTCACAAAACCGGGCACAAAGTGCTCAATAGCGGCCTTTATTGGCCGACTATTTTTAAAGATGCTTTTAATTTCGCTAAGAACTGTGTAGAGTGTCAAAAGTTAGGGGGTATTTCTAAAAGGGATGAAATGCCCATGCAACCGATCCTCATTGTAGATATTTTTGATGTGTGGGGGATCGATTTCATGGGACCATTCCCTAATTCGCATGGCAATTTATACATCTTGGTGGCGGTCGATTATGTATCCAAGTGGGTCGAAGTGATTGCCACCAAGACGAATGACCATACCGTTGTTTGCAATTTTGTACAAAATAAACATAATTTCTAGATTTGGGATTCCCCGAGTGATCATTAGTGATGGGAGATCTCACTTGGCAAACTCTTGAAACGGTATGGTGTTGACCATCGAATCGCTACCCCTTACCACCCACAAACAAGCAGTCAAGTGGAGGTGTCCAATAGGCAAATAAAAGAGATTTTGCAAAAGACCGTTCGACCTGACCGAAAGGATTGGTCGACGAAGTTGAATGATGCTTTATGGGCTTATAGGACGGCTCATAAAACACCTATTGGAACTACACCTTATCGCTTAGTTTATGGGCGAAATTGTCATTTACCAGTTGAACTTGTGCATCGTGCTTGGTGGGCTATTAAAGAAGTTAACATGAAATATGACGATGCAGGAAAAGAGCGAAAATTAAAGCTTTGCGAATTGGAGGAGCTTAGGGAAGAAGAATATGAGTGCGCCTCGAAATACAAGGATGATATGAAGAGGGCACATGATGCGAAGTTGAAGCCGAAGGAGTTTGAAGTGGGTCAAAAGGTTTGGCTATATAACTCACGGCTTAAATACTTCCCCGGAAAGCTTAAGAATAAATGGATGGGCCCGTACGTGATTACACGGGTCGGAAAGCTTGGAGATGTTACAATCAAGGACCCGAAGGATGAGTCGAAGCAAACGGTTAATGGGCATCACCTTAAATCGTTCCTTGACGATAACAATGATAAAAAGGATGAAAATGTGGAGTCGGTGAACTTCGTGGTAAGTGTGCCGACTTATGAGGTCAACTGAAAGGACCGGTAATGAGTTTTGTAAAGTCATGTACAATCTATTTAAGTGTTTGAGTATTTTTGTGATTAATCATTCTCGTTTTGTACTAACCCTTGTGATTGTGTGAAGTCCGGACATTCCGAACGGGTCTTGTAGACAAAAGGTATGTCTTTAGACTTATTTGTGTGTATTAGGGACAATACACGACTTTTGGGGGGGGGGGGGGTAGGACCATTAACGGTTTTCACGTTTTAAAAATTTAACTTATAAAAAATCACAAAAAGATTTTTAATAATTTTTAGGAATTTTTAATGTATATAGTCCGTTTACAAAAAATTCATAAAATTCTTCCTATTTAAAAAAAACAATAAAATTGAAAAAAAATAAAAAAATCGATTAAACATGTACCGTCGCCGACGGTATCAATGGTCGTCGCCCACGGCCCTTAAAAACGCCCGTCGTCCCAAATTGGCCATAGACAGCAAGTTTAACCGTCGCCCATTTTCACATATTTTGACAACTGTTGCCGACGGTGGGGATATCCGTCGCCGACGGTCCCTCTAATGCTCGCCGACGCTGAAACGAGTTGTGGTTCTAGTTCGAATCAAATCAATTATATAACCATTAAAACTTGACCCAAATCAGTTTTTAACCACACAAGTGACCCGAATCCGACGCAACATCAACTTAATACTAGAAATCTCGTGAATCACCTACTTCTCTCTCTCTCTTGCACTTCATCTTCCCCAAACCTTACTCCAAGAACCCTAATCCTTCTTCTCCTCATAGCTTCTTTAAATCTTCACCAAATCCACTGATGTTTTAGCCTATTTCATGTATTTTTTCGAGAGGAACAAAACCCTCATAACGGTTTTCATTGATTCTTGCTGGGTTGCAAGATTTCTGAAGTCAAAAATTTGGGTTTTTGAAGGGTATTCATCAAAGTCTTTTGCTTTGCACTTTTCTTAGTTTTTCTTGTTCATTTACACTAAAGGTATGAAATTTCATTTAAATTATGCATGATTTTCATATGGATTGTTGATTTCTTCCGAAATTTTAAGCTTATTGTTTAAGAGTAGGTTGTTTATCATAATGTATCATGTTTTAGTATGAATTTAAGAATGATTACTTGATTTGAGTGGGATTTGAACATGCTCTAGTCTTAGTGATGTGATTACACTAGCTAGTTGCATGATTGAGCATAGTTGTGATGCTAAATATTGTTGAAACCATGAAATTTTGAGAAATCTTGTGAATAAACATGCTAAATTGGTATGTAGATGTTAGAAAGTGCGACTTTGGAAGTTTAAAAAGGCGATTTTACATCTAGTTATTGATTGAAATTCAACATTGCATATTATGTTCAAAGTTTGAGATTGTTTGAAGATTTGGGTATGCTAATTGTTGTTTTGTCTTTTGATTGTAGCTATGTTCGGAGGAAGAAAGAAAGCAAAAACTTTCGGGCAAGGTTCATCTTCTGGAGCCGGTTCAGGCTCGGGGCAATATCAAAGGCGTTGGGAACAATTAAGCAATGTAGAAGAAGGTGATGGGCAACTCTATCACCAGGATTGGGATTGGGAGGAGGCCAAGAATAGTCGGTCGGCCTCAGTTTGGAAAGATGAAAAGCAGAAGGCTCTTTCCCGGTACCGAAACAAAAAATTAGAGGCAAAGATGTGGAAAATGAAGATGGTCACGGGTGTTTCAAACCCATACCCGAGAGGGTAGTATGTGAGCGTACGTTGAATGTCGAAGAATTCCGAAAAATCGGCATAGTTCAAAGGGTTGAAAAGATTGGGTGGGAACGAGTACTTGATTGGTGCGAGGATATCACCACCCGGGTGTATTTGGGCGCGGTTTGTGAATGGTTGTCTACTCTACGGTTTGAACATTCTGATGGGCCGGCTCCTACATGGCAGTTGATCGGAAATATTGGAAAAAATTAAATGATTATGTCATTTGAGCACATGAATGCCATCGCGAGATTTGATTCGCTTGGGGTTGAAGCATATGACTACTATGACTACGACCATTTTCTGGATAACAAGGCAAACACGGTTGATCCGGATCAAATGCTAGCATCGGTATTGCCAGGTTCTGGGGGTGCAGGGGAGTCCAGGAATGATTTGTCTTTTGAAGGTAAAATATTACAAGGCATTTCATTGGAGAATGTTATGGTGCGGTTTGGGGACCACGGGACAGTGAAGGCACCCGACTGCCGGGTTTTACATTCGTTGCTGTATGGGATGCCAAGGCTATCATGGCGCCAAATTGTGATGATCAATACGTGGGATACAAGGGAATCATTCAAACGGAAGATGATCCCTTATGTGAGATTGATTAGCGCAATGATTTTGCAGCAAAATGCATTGCCTCAGGAGTCGCTGTGGGTGTCTAAACCCATTGATCAGTTTAACTTCGCCTCCATGAAGCGACATTGGAAGATAACGGTTAAGGTCTTTGGTCATCTTCACACAGTTGAGGATGAACAAGGAAACAGTTACCGATACACTGAACCGAGAGAGGGTGATGAAGAGGAAGATGAAGACGAGGAGATGGTTGATATGGAGGATGAGACGGAGCCTCCTGGTCCACGGGGACCAAGGCAGAGATATAGGAGGAAGCATCGGGAAATTTCTGCCGATGTAGCAGATTTTGTGAACCAAAGGCAGGGACCGACGTACCGGAATTGGAACCGCTAGCAACAAGTGGTTTATGATAACGTCTCAGCATGTATAGGTGAGGGAAGAGAATATGAGGTAAGAAGGAAAGGATGGGAAGAGACGCACGGGGCATACACGCAAGAACAGTGGGCTTTCCAAGCATCCTTTCGCGAGAGGATGGAGAAACAAATGGAGGAACAACAATTGCAATAAGCGCTACAAAGGTCACAAATGGAACGCTTGTTACAGTTGCAAGAGGAAGATAGGGCCCGAAGACGGGCATGGGAGGAAGAAGAGGCGAGGCGTCAAAATGAACAAAGAGAATTGGAACAACGCCGATGGAGAGCTTTATGTGTTTCTAACCAAATGGCTATTAATAATGCCAAGGTGCTCCACGATTAGGAGCGACATCAAAGAGACTATGAAGCCGGTCTCCCTTATGCCGAACACTCGGGGTGGACCGATTACCCCAACCTCCCCCATCCACGAGGCCCATCTGATCCAACCCTCACTGGCCCGAGGCAGTAGGCTCCAGCTTCATCCCGATTCCTTACCAACCACCACCTCAAGGAGAGCCGGGCCCACTTGATAACTACATGGAGATGTTTGAGGCCCTCACTGGTTATCCATACCAGCCAAACCCGCCAGTTAACCCTAACGAGAGATATCAGCGGTAAAGGCAAGGTATGTTTTGTGTTGTTGTTGTATATTTTGTTTGCTTTATTTCTATTTCGTTATTATTTATTTTTGCCTAGTTAAATGAACGTTGTGGGTGTGTTCCCTATATAACCCTCACGAGACCTACTCGTCCTCCCAAGCTATTGGGGGGTTTAAAAGGGCTTGTTGCATAAGCTAAATGCAACCGTGATTCCTACAAAAGTGAGTTAGGTTTGTTATTGTTGTAAATTATTTTCCACATAAATTAAAGTGAAATAACGTATGGCTTGGTAATATTTTCATAAAAGTGGTAGAACTAGGTAACTAACAAATTTTGATGGTTGTGAGAAGCATGCTTCTACACAAGGGTTAAGATTTGTAGGTACATTGTGTTCGTGGGACAACCGCTTTCTTGAAGAGAAGAAGAGCACACGAGGAATGAGCTCAAAAATCAGGTTCGTACGTTTCTTTTTACTTTTGAGTTTTAGTTAGCAAATAAGGGGATTCTAAATTGTATATTATTTTTCCGGGGTGAAATTTTGGGGAAGTTAATCGTGTCACATCCCTTGTGTGCTTTAAAAAAACTCTAGTTCTTACACATTGAGGACAATGTTTACCTCAAGTGTGGGGATGGGGGAGTAGTAAAAGTTTTAGATTTTGACCCGTTCATTTAAACACTACACATTGAGGACAACGTTTACCTCAAGTGTGGGGATGGGGGAAAATTTCAAAAATATCTTGTTTCAAAAGCGATCTTAAAAGCACAAGTAACTAAGTCAACGAGGGTTGTCACAACCCATTTGGTCTTTTGTCATTGTCAAGTTCAAATTAATAGCATGACGGGTATTTAGCAGGTGGTTATTTGGGAATAATCCGCCTAAGAAACTAGTATTTTATGCATGTCACATACCATACCCTTTTAGATATGTGAGGTTTTGAGCCACTTTTATATCATAGATTACATACCTATGTTTCTTTGTTTGAGTGGACCATTAGTCATGTATTGTAGAACTTGCAACTTTTGATACGTTTGAGACCATAGACCGAATACAAGCACGAGAACGATTAAGGCATTAGGTAAACCTTTTCCATTTTACACCATTTTTATATCCTTACCCAAAAATTATCCCCTAGTAGCCAATTTTGAGCCTAATCCTTTCGTTTGATCACCCTATAGCCCATAACCTTAAACCTTTTTCTTTTAAACCCGTGTGATGGAAATTCGATTATAGGAGTCGTATTTGTATAGTTGTTTTTGATTGTTTGCATATAAAAAAAATACAAAATAAAAAAAAATCAGAAAATGTTATGAAAAAGAAGTGAAAACCATTGAGAAAAGAACAAAAAGTTGTGTTAGTTGTTGTTGAATAAAAGGGCGAAAGGTTATTGCCTCATAGTTGATGTTTATATTTAGTTTTGTTTAGGTTAGTGGTTTGTAATAAAAATCGAATTTTCATCGCCTTAGCCACTTTAAAATATCCTATTTTCTACCCTTAGCCTAGCCCCGTTACAACCCACACAAAGACCTTATGGCGGGTGCTTAGTATTCGTGATCAATGGTGGAGAATGATTGAGTTGCAAGCCTATGCGGGTACGTGTTCTAATCGGTTTTGAGCGATTAATTGTTTAAGTGCTAATACATTATAAATATTAGCCAATTTACAAGCCGAGTGGAGAGAACATTGTGAGGGATGTGCATGACTTGTTGGTTTCACGGGCGGGTTAATCTTGGATAACCATTTTATATGTGAATTCACTTTACCGTTAAATATGTTGGAAATTGTAAAGAGTTTGAACTTTTGTATGACAATAGACCTTAACCATTGTCTCGGGAATGGGGAGTGTATTCGTTGTTCGACCCACGTGAAAGTGAGAAACAGATTTGCTTGAGGCAAGCAAAAGATAAGTGTGGGGATGTGATACGTGGTTGAAAACCGGTGATCATAATTGCTTAATTTGATGTTTTTACACAAGTTTTAATTTCGAATAGCCTACTTTTGATTAGATATGTATTTTGCAGGTCTAGCGGAGTTTAAGGATCTTTTCGAGAGCTTTACGGGTGATGGGTTGGTAAAATTCCATAGCTTAATGGTTTTAATTTCGGTTAATTACACGAAGTTACTTTCTATAATACACTACTTTGATATGGTTTGTGTTTTGCAGGCATTGACGGGTTTAAGGTGTATTTTGGAGATTTACTGAAGCTTTGGGTGGATGCTAGAGAGAACATAATTGAAGAAAATGCAGAAAGAGGAAAAACTGAGCTGAACTCTGCGCCAGAAACAGTCCAAACTTCATTTTGGCTTATCCTGAGCTAGAAAATGAGTTTCGGAGCTTATAATATATGCATTTGGGGTAGCTTGACGAGGCGAATCAAAATATAAGGTTTTGAAAGGCCAGAAATTGACGCATTATCTGCTGCATACCAGCTGATTAGTAAAAACGGGATTTTTTTAGAGAAAAGTCAATTTTGGAAAAATGGGAGTTACACTTTATTATTCCTTCAACTCCCATTCATTTTGAAAAAAAAAAAAGAGGAAAAATACTATCTAACACATCTCTTTCATCTCTAACCCACACCTACCATCATCACCATTCAAACCCTAACTTCCACCATTCCTCAAGACTCAAGGTCATGGCTCCGTGCTCGTGTTCATCGCCCGGTGATCGAGTCCATCCAACCATGAGCGATTAGTCTCTTCGGTTTCACCCCGGTGTAGATGTTGTAAGATTTTCTAGGGTTTATGCATTTGTATTTTAATTTGGTTCTATGACAAATTGTTTAGTATTTGAAACCTTGGATAATTGTCTTGCATTTGTTTCGAATTCGTGAATTGTCGAACGATGATAAAGTTATGACTTTGAGAAATGGTTATGTGCAATTATGCCTTATCTTAGATTAGGATTTACATGTCCGAGGTAATGAAGTGCATTATGGTCCGTTGTCTATGACGTAGATAGCAATTGGCACCTAAGTTTCGTGATAGTAATCCGTTAATCACTATATGCAATTGAATCAAGTTAAAACATGTAGGAACCCTAGGTCTTGCAATTATCGAACTGGGTGTGATCCGTATTCTAATTTCTTGTTTCAACTTTTTAGTTTAGTTTACAAATCTTAATTAGTCACACATTGTTTTAAGAATAACATCAAATTGTCGGTTCACTCCGATTTATTTTCAAAACCAAACAAACAAATAAAATTAGCAATCTTCATAATCACTTTGTACATTATTTGTAAATATTATAACTAATCGAACGGGTCGTGCGATACTGACCACATGCTCTTCGTGGATACGATACCCAACTTACCCTAGCTACCTAGGTTTAATTGGGTTTTTTAATGATCGGGACGACACGGTCATGTCAAAATGGCGCCGTTGCCGGGGAGCTAGTGAGCTTAGTATTGCATTATTCGTTTGATTTGTTTATATTGGGTAGTTTTAAATCTTAAAAAAAAAACTAAAAAAATAATTTTAGTTTTTAGTATGCTTTCTTTTTTTTCTATTTGATTTTACTTTGGGTAGTCGAGTTTTGTCTATACAGGTATATGTTTTGCAAGCACCTTATTTCACCATGAATTGGGTAGATGATGACCCATGTATATGTTGTGGGAGCAACTGTCACTAGGTTGAGGATTGTCCGATGTTTGAAGTTAAATACGGAAATCATGGGAGGTATTGTTCTGAATATAGGCGAGAAAAAGGATATGTGGGGGTTTGCTATGATGATGACGGTATACCCTTCTATTATCCCAACTTTGAACCGCCTGCACCACCGGAGCAAGAAAATGACGCTTATCAGTCATGTGCTTGTTGCGAAAAAGTTCACATACATGAAGATTGTCCGGTGTTTTGGAAAGATCCAGTGTTTTGGAAAGAAAAAATAAAGTCTGGTTACAAGCCACCTTCATATCAAGAATACTACCATTCAGAGATGGATTACCATTATGAGAAAGAGCGGGGTTATAACAACTATGAACCCGAATTGCCACATTTCTCAAGTTACCAGGAAGAGTATGATGATTATTATAATGAATACCCTCAACCGGCATCCGAGGAACCTCAAGATTTAATAAGTTCCAAGCTCGATGCAATCATGAATGCCATGAATGCCATCATCACTTCAAATCAAGAGATTAAAATGGAACTGAAGAAGGAACTTGAGGCGAAAGATAAAGCTAATGAAGCCTTGGCAAAGAAAGTGGGTCAACTCGCCGAAGAATTGGCTCAACTTAGACGAGACCAAGAGATGTTGGCTAATGGTACCATGGTTGATGGTGATGTGGTGAAAGAGGTTATAGATCTTCCTGAGCAAGAAACTGAATGTTTGAACCGAGCGAAAGACATAACACCGCAAGACGGGTCAGAGCCAAAAGAAGCCCAAGTTCAGATCCATCCTTCTTCCAAACTTATCACTCCAACCAACAAAGTTGGGGATGCGGGTTCGGGTATAAGGATTCGAAGGGTGGCGTTGCAAGATATTGGCCAATTTATTAAGAAACGACCCCAAGGTTGTACAGTACGCATGTCGTGTAAAATAAAAAGAGAATGGATCCGGCATGCCAACTACCAAGCGTATGTTGGAAACTCGGTAGGCAAATGTGCACTTCGACCACCATGAGAGGGAAATCAGGTATGATTGTTGTAGAGTTTGTACTATTTTCGTTTTATTTTTTTTTTCTAGTTAAATGAACATTGTGGGTGTGTTCCCTATATAACCCTCACGAGACCTATCAGTCCTCCCGAGCTATCGGGTGGTTTAAAAGGGCTTGTTACATAAGCTAAATGCAACCGTGATTCCTACGAAAGTGAGTTAGGTTTGTTGTTATTGTAAATTATTTTTCCACATAAATCAAAATAAATTAATGTATGACTTGGTAATATTTCCATAAAAGTGGTAGAACTAGGTAGCTAATAAATTTTAATGGTTGTGAGAAGCATGCTTCTACAAAAGAGTTAAGATTTTTAGGTACATTATGTTCGTGGGACGACCGCTTTCTTGAAGAGAAGAAGATCACACGAGGAATGAGCTCAAAAATCAGGTGCATACGTTTCTTTTTACTTTTGATTTTTAGTTAGCAAATAAGTGGATTGTAAATTGTATATTATTTTTCGGGGTGGAGTTTTTGGGGAAGTTAGCCGTGTCACATCCCTTGTGCGTTTTAAAACTCTAGTTCTTACACATTGAGGACAATATTTACGTCAAGTGTGGGAATGGGAGAGTAGTAAAAGTTTTTGATTTTGACCCGTTCATTTAAACACTACACATTGAGGAGAATGTTTACCTCAAGTGTGGGGATGGGGAAAAATTTCAAAAAATTTTCAAAAATGTCTTGTTTCGAAAGCGATCTTAAAGCACAAGTAACTAAGTCAATAAGGGATGGCACAACCCATTTGGTCTTTTATCATGGTCAAGTTCAAATTAATAGCATGACGGGTATTTAGCGGGTGGTTATTTGGGAATAATCCGCCTAAGAAACTAGCATTTTATGCATGTCACATACCATACCCTTTAGATATGTGAGGTTTTGAGCCACTTTTACATCATAAACTTACATACTTATGTTTCTTTGTTTGAGTGGACCATTAGTCATGTATTGTAGAACTTGCAACTTTCGATACGTTTGAGACCATAGACCGAATACAAGCACAAGAATGATTAAGGCATTAGGTAAACCTTTTCCTTTTACACCATTTTTATATCCTTACCAAAAAATTATCCCCTAGTAGCCAATTTTGTGCCTAATCCTTTCGTTTGCCCACCCTTTAGCCCATAACCTTAAAACCTTTTTTTCTTTTAAACCCGTGTGATGGAAATTCGATTATAGGAATCAAGTTTGTATAATCGTGAACTGTTTGTGTGCATATAGAAGAAAAAAAAAAGAAAAATTAGAAAAATGTTACGAAAAAGAATAGGAAATTGTCGAGAAAAGAACAAAAATATGTGTTTTTAGCTTGAGAAATAAAAGGCGAAAAATTATTGCCTTCTAGTTTGATTTTTGTAGTTAGTCATATTTAGAATAGTTGTTTTGTAATAAAAATTGAATTTTCATCACCTTAGCCACTTTCAAATATCCTATTTCCTACCTTTAGCCTAGCCCCGTCACAACCCTTACAAAGACCTTATGACTTGTGCTTAGTATTCGTGCCTTATCTTAGGTTAGGATTTACATGTCCGAGGTAATGAAGTGCATTGTGGTCTGTTGTCTATAACGTAGATAGCAATTGGCACCTAAGTTTCATGATAGTAATCTGTTAATCACTATATGCAATTGAATCAAGTTAAAACATGTAGGAACCCTAGGTCTTGCAATTATCGAACCGGGTGTGATCCGTATTCTAATTTCTTGTTTCAACTTTTTAGTTTAGTTTACAATCTTAATTAATCACACATTGTTTTAAGAATAACATCAAATTGTCGGTTCACTCCGATTTATTTTCAAAACCAAACAAACAAATAAAATTAGCAATCTTCATAATCACTTTTTACATTATTTGTAAATATTCTAACTAATCGAACGGGTCGTGCGATAGTGACCACATGCTCTTCGTGGATACGATACCCAACTTACCCTAGATACCTAGGTTTAATTGGGTTTTTGACTAATCGGGATGACACGGTCACGTCAACGGGTCACCGGGATGAAAACCGGACTACCGGGACGCGAAACGGGTCAACCAGAGTCAAGAAATGAAAAAAACAGAAAGATCGGATTCCGGGCACCGTCGTCGACGGTATGTGTAAAGCATCGTCGCCCGTTTTGTCCGTAGACAGCAACATTGGCCGTCGGCCATATCAACAAAAGCACGCACCGTCGCCGATGGTGGTCAGGCCCGTTGGCGATGGCTCACCAATATTGACGACGCGATGATTTGCTATCTTGGGTGTTTTAATGATCTAAAAAGAGCCAGCCATCATTATTTTCGACAGTTACACAAGTTTGAAAGTTGAATACTCATCTTGGAGCCTAATTCTCATTAGCTATCATCATCAATCTACCTACCATCATACCTACAACCCGAATCAAGAACCGAATCAACATCTCATTTGATTCCAAACCCTAGTTCCATCAATCCACTCATCCGTTCATCATCATCACCTACCCAAAACCCTAAACCTCATCATCCACCATCCTCAAGGTTTCAATATGTTCAACTTCGAGTTCTCAATTTCCGGTGATAGCGTTCGTCCTTCCATGAGCGGCTAATTTCTAGGAGGTTTCACCCCGGTGTAGGTTTTTGTAAGTTCTTAGGGTTTAAACATTGTATTTGAGATTCGTTTTGTGACAAGTTGTGATTTGATTTTGAAACTTATGATAATTGTCTTGCATTGGTATTGTATTCGTGAATTGTCAAGTGAAGATTAAATTTGACTTTGCGAAATGTTTATGTGCAATTATGCCTTATCTAGGTTAGAATTTACATGTTCTTGGTAACGAAGTGCATTGTGGTCCGTCACTTACGACGTTGATAGCTCTTGGCACCTAAGCCACGCGACACTAAATTTGTTAATCATATTTGCAATTGAATCGAATCTAAAACGTGTAGAAACCCTAAGACTTCAATCACCGAACCGGGTGTGAGCCTTGTTTTCTTATTATTGTTCAAACAATCAATTTCATTTCTTGCAATTTGTTAACCATTAGTAGTTAATCCATTCAATCACTTTAGTAATTTTATTCAAATCTTTTCAATCAAACAAAAATACATAAAAACCAGATAGCTAGCTTCATAAGTTGTGACACATATTTCAATTCAATCAAATCCACTCGCAAACTACAGACTCCTCGTGGTTCGACCCCTTACTACTACTAACTATTTGTTAAGGGTAATTTGGGACTATAAATATTATCTTTTACCGGAGCGCGACACTCCGGTCAGTAATCACTTGATTTCTTTATAAATATGTTAGATCTTCTCATTTTCTTCTTTAAAAGTTAAGTTGTTTAGATGATGAAACTTGTACATAACATAAACATGAACTATTTTAGTGATCAAGAAGCTTACTACTAGCTCTAATGGCTAGGGAAGTGGCACAAGAATGAAGATGATGATCAAGGAAGAAAATGAGAGGTTAAAAGCTCTAAAGTGAGGTCCTTCTACTTCTAGCACCTTACACCTTCTTAGATGGCCTCCATACACCTCCTAGTAGCCTTAGATTGCCTTGTAATGAAGTGAAAATGAGGTGTGTATGGGTGTGTGTTTCATCCAAGACCAATAAGAAAAGGGGAGGAAGAAGATGGTGAAAGGTGTGAAGTGTTGGACAATATAAGCTACTTAAGGTCTTTTATAAAAGAAATTCCAACATGGTGATCTTAATCAAGATTTTATGCACTCTAGTTAGGAGACATAGTTAAATAAAATAATAAAAGTCATGTGGGACCCTTTGGGTCCATTTGCAACATGTGTGGGGGGGGGGGGTAAAACGTAATATTTTGGAAGTTAAGGGTTTAAAGTGCAAACAAGGGGGTTTAAGTTAGTTTTAGTGTGTTTAGTTGTTTTTTATGATTTTTGAGGTGTTCTAGCATCCTTACTAGTTTAATATCATAAAAACATTACTTCTAGTCAAATTTTGATGTCCCGGTTATTGTCCGGTTGTTCGATTCATTACGGTTCATTAAAGTGCTGAATTGCACTGTTTCACTAGGTATGAAGCACCTTTTGTGGCAGTTTCAATTCCCGACACTTTGTAAGTTATACTAGACAATAAAACATAAATTTTGCATGATATTAATGTGTTTAAAATCTTATTATAGCTGAATTGTGTTGATTTATGCAGAATTCTGCATTTAAAGTGAGTTTCGGGTGCTTTTTAGTGCATAGTTTAGCTTCCGGAAAGTTTATATGTTAACCCTTGTATCCACACTTGGGTTTTAATGTATTTTAGATGTTGGACCTATTCCTAGGCCCTAATTCTATTATCTGACTGCTTTCTACAGAATTGCTGACACAGCGTGTCTTACTGGTGAGTTTACTAGTCTTTCTGACGCAACGCTAAAGTAATGCATAAAGCAATATTTGAAGTATAAAACGTGCATGAATTCACATGTATAGCATGAAATCAGACAATGTTGACATTTAAGCACATAATTGCAGATATTTAATAATAATTAAAACTGTACGGAAATTACCGGTTTTGGGCCGGTTGTCACATGTAATCTGCGTATTCTCCTTGGGTAGAATACGTACCTCGGTCCTCAATGGGTAGGACAACAACCTTAAACTTACTAGACAAAACTCTAGCATGAAGTCCCTCATTTTTATATCGACTTAATCGCCAGGCCAATGGCGAACGGGTCATTACTTAAATAGCGCTATTAGGTCTGACAAGTCTCACACCGTGCCGCAGAGGACGGGAGTGGACTAATGTACTTGGGCACTGTCAATGATGATAGACGTTGACGTAGGGTACATAAACATGACTTAAGTCAGTAGTCGATATGGTAACGGGTCTAGTGGTTTACAACATGGGGAAGCCCCCGAGGTATATGGTTATGGGAATATGGAACTGGATAACTTTTGGTTTTCAAATGAACTTAACTACTTATGGTTTTTGGAACACCATTAAAATGGACAACCAACTGTGAACTCGCCAACCTTTTTGTTGACACGTTACCACATGCTTTGCAGGTCGTTAGGTTATTTACTGGAGCTTGCAATGGAGAAGGAGTCGTTGTGGGACATGAAGCGTTGTGTGTTCTTGAGAAACTTTATGAAACTTTAAACTTATATTTTGGTTTTGAACTTAATGCTTCCGTTAATTGTTTAATTTGGTTTTGGACTTTGGTTTGGTGAACTTTAGACGTTTGGTTTTACTTTATTTTACTTAATGTTTATTATGATTGGTGGTATGATCCTGGTCAGTCACACGCCTCGCGGTAATACTCCACTTGTGTATTTTGAGGGTGTGACAAAAGTTGTTGGGCTCGCCCACATGCGAAGGAGGAATAATTCACCTTGATCCATGAACTTAGATGAGTTTGAGATTTATCGAGTCGGTAAGCAACCAAATTCGGAGGAGTTTCCTTAGGTCGTGTGAATGAATCTGAAATATGCCTATGTAGTCAAGAGGTTTCAAAGAAAGGATGCGAAAACATGTTCAAGAGGGTAGGATCGTATTATCAACACATCACCATCCTCAGGGTTTCAAGAAGTCGAGCCTTCCAATTTCTCTAAACTAGAGTGAGTTCGTATTAGTGTCTCTGCATGGAGAAGCAAAGACGTAGTGTCACTATGGTAAAGGAATGATGTTTTTGTCTAAGTCAATAGTAGAAATTAGGCATTGCATTAATCAACAAGCATAGGTCGGTACAAAGGTTAGAGAAAAGATTTCACATAATCAAGATAAGATAAAATATCATAGGATCAAAATGCGACTCTTGTAGTGTAAGGGGGGAAAGGGGTGAGGTAAATGTGTACTTCATCATGTCTGTCTGTAGGTTGAGTAATCCGTATCTCCGTCCTCGAATGCCCCAAAGACTATCCCATCATTAGGAGGCATCCACTTGCTAAGTTGGGTATACAAAGGTGTAAATCAAAGTAGAATAAGAATTAACCACCCAACAGGGTAATGGTGAGTAATCTTGTGATCGGTGGAAATCATGGTATGGTGTTAGTGTTTCCTTATATCGGTTGCGGATCGAAGAAATAGGAGGCTGGTGATGTTCATACGAAGAATTAAGCGAAAACAAAATCCAATAAATAACCGAAGAATCCCGTAAACTATTCTGTTCTCTAGAGGTAGTTCCAGTAATGGTGGATGGTGGCAACGGTACGATAAGAAAGTTCGTTGCATCAAGGTCACGTGAGTACATCATTTGTCCAAAACAGAGTTCGGATGACAGGATTTCGAGTTGCACAACGACAACGCGAGTAACTGTGACTGCTTCATTTCTGGTGACGACGATTGGTGGAGATGATAAGGCTCGTCAACAAGGACGCATGGGTATATTGTTCTCCTAAATCCGAGTTCGTCTGGGCTGGTTCTGGTCCACATGAATGTTGTCGTGCAAACCGAATGTACGAAGGGTCAGATCTGAATTCTAGCTGTAATGGCGACGTCATGTCAATACAATCGTATGAATAGATAGAACGCATAAAACAGTTGTCATAGTGGGGTGAGGAGAAAACAGGGAAAAGAATTTGATCCCCACACGTCAAATTTCAAGTAAATAGTTCGGTGTCATAAAGAGCACATTCGGGCTAATAGATAACATGCTACTACTCTATCTAAGCATACCATGAGCAACGCACAATGCAAATGTAAACTAACAAGTAGGTAACATAAACATAAATCATACCATCTAAAGTGTTGAGCCTTGCACGTGGAGCGAAGTGTCGTTGTGGATCATTGAGCACTGAATAGGTTATAGTCTGGTTTTTTTTCTTAAAAAGATTTTCCCTTTTTAAAACCGATTTCACTATAACCAATGGCTCTGATACCAATCTGTAACACCCTCAAAATCCACAAGCGGAGTAATACCGCGAGGCGTGTGACTGACCGAGATCATACCACCAATCATACTGAACATTTAAGTAAAGTAAAGTAAAACCATAGCAAACCAAACGTTTAATGTTCACCAAACCAAAATCCAAAACCAAGTTTAAAAGTTAGCGGAAGCATAAAGTATTAAAACCCATAAAGCAGTTTAATGTCCACTCCTCGTGCAAGCTCCATCCATGTACCTAACGACCTGCAAAGCCTGCAGTAGTTTGTCAACAAAAATTTGGCGAGTTCACAGTTGGTTGTTCGTTTTAATGTTGTTCCAAAAACCATAAGTTGTTTCAAAAACCATAAGTTGTCAAGTTCCTTCTTCTCATAACCATATGCCGTGGGGGCTACCCCAATGTTTTAAACCACTAGACCCGTACCATATTGACTAGTCAATTAAGTTATGTTGAGTGCCCTGAGTCAATATCTATCATCATGAACTAAATGCCCAAGTCCATTAGTCCACGCCCGACCTCTGCGGCACAGTGTGAGGCTTGTCAGACCTAATAGCTCTATTTAACTAATGAACCGTTCGCCAATGGCCCAGCGATTAAGTCGATATAAAAATGAGGGACTTAAGATAGAGTTGTTGTCTAGTAACTTTAAGGTTGTCGCTCTTCCCAAGGAGAGCGGAGGTACGTATTCTACCCAAGGAGAATAGCATGTTGCATCCCACCCAAGGGGATTGTTGTTATTTAACCCATTCCCAAACCACCGGGAATCCCATGCTTTGTAGAAAAAGTGTGAACGCACCTTTGATTGCTCGGTTGGTCTCTTAAAAATGGTTAATAGTCAAGGTAGGTCAATCACGTCCTAATACGATTACCATTTAGTTCATTAGTGTGTTCAAGTAACGCACAAAGCTCCTACACGCATCTAACACATAACATGCACTCACTTTGACGGTTTACAAACATATGCATATTTCATATATAACTACTCATGAACAAGCACACAACACCTTCATGGACATTAAACAAGTTGGATCATTATCAGATATCATAATCGACATCCAGACACGCAAATCACTACTTACACTGTTTCAGCTCCAACATCCAGAACTGGGCTGTTTTCGGGTATTTTTATAAATTAGTTATCTTTTTCCAAAAATTCTAAATAATTTATAGAACGTTCTAAACGCCTTGTCACCTTATATAAAAATCTCAAGACCTGATTCATTAACGATTATTTAATAAAAATCATTTACTGGGCTGCAGTCAGATTCGTCACTTTCTGACTGCAGTCCACAGAAAAATTCATTTAAAATTCATCGTCAGCCCGATTGGTGAAATTCCAATTGGAAATTTACGACGACACCCTTTCCAAGCTACTGTACGAATTTCATGACCTAACTCTATCCAGATTACAAGTTATGACGAAAAACATAACACACATTTTCTGTAGAAAAAACACAACTTTTGCTGCTGTACAAAACAGGCCTTTAAAAATAGCAAACAACCTCAGAAAAATGTGATTCCAGCGTAATTTGAAGCGTTTTTCGAAAACGAATGATTTAGACTTCATAAAATCAATTTTTCGATTTATAACGGTCCGTTTACAGCCAACTGAAGTTGGCTGTTTTCGTCAATCAGCACTCTGTTTTTCATTTAAATGATACCAAAACGCATGTAAATGATCCCGACACTTCCTAATAACAACTAACAGCCTATTAACCATCACTTATCACCTAACCATATCAATGATCACATAACCCTAGATATAAAACATCATGATTTTCGCAAAAACGTAGCCAATGATCATTTATGCATACATATCATCAATTAATTCAACCAATCGCATAATCACCCGAAACTAATCATGTAATAAGATTAAACAAAATCGGACCTAAACCAAGATTCCAAATTCGGACAGGACAAGATCCAAATTCGGACTGGATAATTCCCCAAATTCGGACACTTTAAGCTCAGACTAAACCCCAGAGTGTCTAAATTCGGATGAGTATCCAAGTAACCAGATTCCGAAATTATTTCCTAAGTGTGACTTCACACTAGGTCATCAATAAATACGGAAGTAACAAATACAGGCAAATGTGTAAAATCGGACAGTGTAAAAATCCAAAAATAGATCTGATGATTGCTTACCTCAGCAATCTTCTTCACCTTTTCAGCAAAAAACCCAGAGAATTTGAAGAAACTTTAAAATCTGACACTCTGAACACAATCCCAACAATCAAATCAAAGACAAACACTCAATACTAAAACCTAATCACCAT
This sequence comes from Helianthus tuberosus, assembly GCA_030545235.1. Taxonomy (NCBI): domain Eukaryota; kingdom Viridiplantae; phylum Streptophyta; class Magnoliopsida; order Asterales; family Asteraceae; genus Helianthus; species Helianthus tuberosus. The sequence continues at coordinate 128,066,349 of CM060408.1, forward strand.
CCATCATGAAAAATTAAGAAATAGATGAATAATCCATGAAAATCATTAGAAAAAGATGAGAAACCCTAGAAAATAGAATACCCTCAAGAACAAATAAAACTGATCCAAAAATCTAACCTCCAACATGAAACCAACAACGGTAAGAGCACTCTCTATATAGAGCTTGCTCTGATACCACTTGTAAGCCCACCTACGGACCTCGAACACCCGAACAGGATCACTATGTGACAATGGTAAAAAATCCAGGTATCCGTACAATTAATTAATCTTGATTAGTGCTTAATGACTGTGCTAAATTTACAATTAATTGCATTCTGATTACTGCCATATACATACATGTGCATCATGCATTGTTTAATGTCATACCAATATTGCATGAAAGCTATATTGCCTTGAATGATGCATTAAGTACAGTTAGCACAGTTATCTGATAAATCCTGAATATGCTGACGGAGTTCAGTACATAGACAGACAGTGTGCTGAGACACAGTATGAGCCAGAAACTAAGTACTACACTAGTATAGAGTGTAGGGAAGTAAGGATCATAAAACTGCTTTTCTAAGTAATAGTTTAAGTGCCAGAAAGTGCCTAAAACTCACATAAATTGCTGAATTCAGCAAAAATCAGCAAAAAATCAGCATTTAAACACATTAATATTATGCAGAAATATGGTAAAATGGTCATGAATGCTTTCCTAAGTGTCGGGAATTAAAAGTGTCACAAAAGGGTACATAAAGAACACTAAACTGTATAGTTTAGCACTTTAACGAACCAGTATCCAACCGAACAACCGGGCACTACCCGAAACATCAAATTTTCACTAGAAGCACTGTTTTAACATTTCCAAGCTAGTTATGGTCCCCGAACATCATAACACCCCATAAAAAATATCTAGTAACTAACACATATAACTAACACTTTGATTTGAACTAGATGGTAACTTAATGGTTAGAACCTATGCTAAGACCCCCGCCTACCTATCTTACGGCCCAAACATGGCCCCACATGGAGATTTCATTTGATTATTTTAATTAATCTTGTTGCTAGTCCATGGAACACATTACACAAGGGTTAACACTTAAACATGGATATAAGTAAGGCATGGAAGGATATAAGCTCATTATCTTTCACACACCAACACACACTTGATCTCTCTTCCTCCCTCTTGCTCTCATTCTCGGCCGAACACCCACACAACCACCACCATCATCATCCAACTTTCTTCATCCATTTTCCATACATACAAAGGTGCTAGAGAGGGTATAAGGAATCTTGGTGGCTTTGGAGCTTGAAGGACCTCTCTTGCTTGCTTTTATCCACTCACTTTCTTCACTTGATTCATCCCTAGCCTTGAGCTAGTGGTAAGATCCTTAAACACTCCATTTTACTTCTATTTTAGTAGGTTAAAAGATGTTACAAGTAACTAATCTTGGAGAACACTAAAGATCATGAGAAGTAAAGATGAACATAAGCTTAAAATGTGAAGTAATCTTGATGAATATAAGTTGTTATGTTTGTTGATCTTTGATTGTTTGTAGAGATGATGTTAATCATCATAAGGTCTTGCTAATTCAATGATTAAGAACATAGTTTAGCAAGATGTGAAAGTAGAAATTGTTGTGGGATGATGGATCATCCACACTTAAAGCATGAACTTGAAGGAAATAATGTTTTCTTGAAAAACCATGATTAAAGTAAGATGTTGATTATATGAATCTAAATATTTATAAAGGGTATATCAAAGAAACCAAGTTAAAAACATGAGTTTCATATAATCTTGGTTCTTACATAAACAAGACTTGTTTTTAGAGATTAACCAAGTGTAGAAACACTTGTGTAACAAGAGAATTTCATAAAGAAACATTTTTGTAAAACATGATTACAAGTTGTAAACATCTAAGTCTTTCAAGAATGATGTTTTTAAATAAACAACCCCACTTTAAAGGGTAACTAAACTCACTAAACACACTACTAAGTTACTACAAATTTTCATAAACTTTCAAGTTCATGAAGTAGTAGATTAAGCATGGTTTTGGCAAAATGGGTAAGTGTAAGTTGTTTAGAGTTGATTGTAAATTGATTGTGATGATTTTACAAAAGAAAATGATATGCTTGAAAGCATGAAAACCTCCATTTTTAGGGGAAACTATGGCAAAATTTTCTAAAAATATTAACACTTAGAAAAATATTTGCCAAGTGTATTTTAAACATGAGTTTTCCATATAAACTTTGCCATAAATTTTGTTATAAAATATAAGTGCTGGAGGTTGGTTTTTATAAATAAAAGTGAATAAATATATATATTTAGAATATATATATATATACAATGAAAACACAATGTGTGTGATTATTTGTATACTTTGTGTATTAGTTATATTATTTTAGGGCATGAAATAATGTAACACATCAAAACACCAAGAATTACAATCCAAAATATTACCAAAATTTCAAGGAATAAATATACAAGTTACACACAAAATATTGGCGGAAGCGAACAAGAAATGTAACTTACAAAATATTCCGGAAAATATGTTCACAAAATATATTTTGGTAAATAATATTTTGGGTACAAAGGAATGAAAATATGATTTTCACAATTACTTCAAGAGTATATCATATTTTTAACAAGGGAAGAATATAGCATTTTTGACAAGTATAAAAATATATATTTTCCTTGGAATTATTAGAAGATATATTATTTTTTGGAAAGATGTATATTTTCTTGAGTAAACTTGAAATACATTAGTTTTGGATAAAAATATGTTTATAAATACTATCTAATTTAGATTTGAAAATATACTATTTTGGAACTACAAATATTTTTGCCAAAAGAAAAATTATAAATAATTTTTCTAAGTAATACTCCTTAAATATATATTTTGGAAATATATATGTTGGTTGATTTTTTAATAAATATTCCGGAAAGTTTAATAATTAATTAAGTATGAGGATACTTAATAAATGCAATAAAAATACGTATTCTCATGCGTATAAATAGACACCGGAATAAGACCCCAAAATATGGCAAAAATACGCATCTATAAGATACCCCTATCCTTGGGAAGGAAATACAAGTATAAATACTTGAGAAGTATTATTACAAAAATATTGTTTAACAAATTATTCCAAAAATTTATAAATATAATTTAAGTTAAAATATTAATTATTTTGGCAATAATTATATAACTTGGAATAATATCAGAAGCGTAAAAGAAACGTAACTCAGAAACGTTAACACTAAGTCAAGGCACGGCCCGTTCGTCTAATAGACATTAGTACGTTGTAGGTAGTCGTGTTCATCGGATAAGTACGAGTTACGATTGTTGAAGACGCAAGACTGTGAGTTTCGTGTTCCCCCTTTTCTTTAACTGTTTTCAGTTTTATAACTTCGGGGGTGAAGTGCATGTTACAATTGTTTACAAACGTTATTATTTGGTATGGTTAGCTAAGGAATGGTATACTTAGATCATGTGAGTGGTGGGCATAACGCTTAAGGCCATCAGTCCTTGTAGTAGGACCGAGGGACATGAGTGATAGATCTATTTGGGTGTAGCGAGCCCCGCCCATGTTGGACCAGGGTTGGCCCATGGGTAGACTATGTCTTACAACCAGAAGCCCGGTGCGAAATCTGCTAGGTTTGAGCTCCCTGCATCACGTCACACATAGCAATGGCCTTGCAAACCATTGGTGATCTGTTTTTCCTTGTTGGTTTCATACAGGGATTTATGAACTTACATACATACTTACAGTGAATTCAAAGGTTTATACATACACACAAATAAACACACAAACTCGCTCAACTTTTGTTGATGTTTTCAAAATACATGTATTTCAGGGAATTAGTAAGTGGAACTGGCGGGCGTTGGAAGTTTCATGCTGCGTTGTGAATAAAGATGTCATCCATGGTTTTGAGGTTTGGGTTGGGTGTCTTATTCCTGGACGAGACACGTCTTCCAAACCTTGGTCTTATTTAAAACCTTTTCATGAGTCCTTATCGTAAACAATTCGTATGGTTTGTACAACTTGAATTTGAAGTTTATGTTTAAACAATGATGTCGTGATGTTTTCAAACTTATTTAATTGATGACAAATCTATGGTTTTATCTTATAGTTGTTGTTATGATTGAATGCAATGGTATTAAGAAAGTCACACCATAATAACGCTTCCACAAAAGTCAGGGTGTGACAGCTTGGTATCAGAGCTTCGATTGTAGTGAACTAGGATTCCTTCTCGAGTCTAGACTACAATCATTAGGGCTCTCATGAAAATTTTTTCACAACATACTTTCATTGCATATACGAAACGCCCAGATCCAGAAAGACAAACATTTTTACAAACAAAAGACAAGAAACACATTTCAAAGGTTATGTTTATGGTTCAGTTTGAGAAACTGGGAGTTCAGTCTGAGAGACTGGGTGGTTTAGTCTGAGAGACTAGGTGGTTCAGTCTGAGAGACTGGGTGGTTTAGCCTGAGAGAATAGGCAGTTCAGTCTGGGAAACTGGGTGGGATAGTCTGGGAAGACTAGGATGGATACGTGAATACATTGTTATTGATTACATGCTTATTGATGATTGTTGATATATATGCATATGTTGTGATTGTTTTGTTACAGACACTATGTCTTCGTCTGAGAGTGGACTGTCTGATACTGTCGACCCCATGGCCATTGTTTCTGACGACGAGATCGTCCCAGAGCCAGAGATTTTTACCTCCGACACTGAGAGTGACCCGGAGATGATGTCGGATGACGACGACGACTTCCAGACATTTACGCTGCCCGACTTTGGCAATGATGTACCGCATGCTGATGGTATCCCCGACGAGGATCCCTTTCTTATTCCTATTCCTGACCAGGACCATCTCATCCTCGGACATCCCGATGGTGAGCATGTCGTGGTTCTGATCCTCGCCCCTTTGCCTCTTGCAGCTTTTCCTTTCGAGGATTTGCCTTTTGATGACTTGTCTGATGATGATGTCGATCTTTTTATTGATGGTCCCCCTGATGATGCCCAGGGTGATGGAGTTTTAGCCGAGGATGTCATTGTTGTTCCACTCGTTGAGATTCCTATTATTGAGGTTTCCTCTGATCATTCTGTTCCAGATTCCTTCGAGTCTGTGTCATCCACCGCCTTGCATGCAGTGGGACTTCGACGTTACACCACTGATACTGATGACGACCCAGCCATGTCAGCTGCACCGATTCCCCCACATGACGTTGAGCCTGGACTTGAGCTTGATTTTATTCCTATCGATCAGCCTATTGATGCACCCACTGATCCTGAGCCTTTACCTGCACCTGAGCCCTTACCTGATCATGATCCCGTACCATTTGGCATACCTGATGTTGCACCGCTCATACCAGATCCGATTCCTGCACCCGCTGACCCTACTATTTTTGCCAGTCAGGTAGACCCCCGATACGCTTTCACCAGCAATGGGTGGATAGACGATGATGATGATGATGATGTACCTCCTTTTGTTGAGCCAGTCACTCCCCCACCTACACATGCACCTGTTGATGTTGCCCCTTTTCACCCGATTATGTCCGATGTTCACCGCACTGACCTGCCTATCACTTTCTTGCAGGACATTCCCGCACCCCGTCTAGGGGAAGGCCCGTCTAGTCAGTAGCCTAGCCATGTTCCACACGTATCAGCAGCTTTTCCCCACATGCCTCAGTATACGCCTACAGCCCATTTTACTTCTTCACCGACAGGCGAGCCACTCATATGGTTTTCGCCAAACACTATGCCAGTTTCTGATCCCTACCATCCCTCACACTTTGCTGGTTGCACGAGGGATAAGTTACTCTTGTCATTGCAGCTTCAGCAGGAGATCCTGTTTCGTAGAGTTATGGAGCTTGAGAGGACTCCACGTCCTCCACCTTGTTCATGTCCGTCACCTTTTGCGACTCCACCGGCTCCTCTTTTTCCCTACCCAGATTTTGATGTTCGATTTCTCACTATGAAGCAGCAGATCAGTTATCTATCGCAACACGTTTATGATCTTGAGGAGGAGCTAGCGCATATGCGCAGCTTGCTTTTTGTTCCTCCACCTCCTCTACCACCATCAGCATAGCCGATTTTTGGTTTTATCTAGGTAGCTTGCTTTTGATGAGAGCACCGCTATTGAGCCTAGCTTGCAAAGTCTTTTGGAGACCACTTTTTGAGTATATGACTGTTGTAGACTGATAGACATTTTGGACAAGGGTGGTGTGACCCTGCAGTCCCTTTTGATGTGATACTTTGTAAAACATGTAACTGTATTTGTGGTTGATGATTAATGAAAACTCAATCGCAATGTTCTCATTATATACGTTGTCGAATTACACATTGGCAATATGAATGTGATGTTATATGCTTACTTGCGTTGATAAATGCTATTACATACACGTACTACATACTTATATACATAAGACCTGACCTATACAATCATCTTTATAGAAGATGCCTCCTCGGAGAAACAATCAGTTGCCCACAACAGAGGCGGAACTGCAAGAACGGATTTCACAAGCAATCGCACAACATGAGGCCTTGCGCTCTGAACACAGTGGAGGTACCTCAGGAAATAACCCACCTCACGGTAATGTTTAAGTCACTTAAGACACATTACGATATGTTTGGACATTCCATGTGCGTTTGCTAATGCTTTCTATGAATGATGTTGCTTGTACAGGCTGTACTTATAAGCAGTTCCTTGATTGCAAGCCTCTGAACTTTGACGGCACTGGAGGTGCTGTAGCTTTCGTTAGATGGGCTGAGAAAACCGATTTTGTTATGCAAATGAGCAAGTGTGCGCCAGAGCACCAGGTCACCTACATTTATGGACTTTTCTTAGACGGGGCTCTATCATGGTGGAACCTCCAAGTTCAGACTCTGGGAGAGGAAGCTGCATATGCTATGACTTGGGATGAGATGAAGGAACTTATGCGCAAGAAGTACTGCTCAAGGGCTGAGATTCAGAAATTGGAGACCGAGTTTTGGAACCTTAAGATGGATGGTCCAAAGATTGCAGAGTATGTGCAGAGATTCCATGACTTATCTCGCATAATTCCTTACATGGTTGAACCGGAGTTCAAGCGAATTGAGCATTTTATTTAGGGATTGGCACCCCAAATCATGAGCATGGTGACGACATCAAAGCCTCCAACTATCACTGAGGCCATTGATCTGAGTGTGGCATTAACTGAAGAAGCAATTAGGCTGAACAAGTTCTCAGTCTCTGATGGAAAGAAAAAGGAGACTCATGTCGAGTCATCTGGAGAAAACAAGCGTAAGTTCTCTAACTTCAAGAAGGGTACTCAAGGAAACAATAATGGTAACAAGAAAAGGGATGCAAACCCACCAGCCGAGGTCAAAACTGGTGTTGGGAGTTCTGAGAACAAAAGGAAAGTATACATGGGCACTTTGCCTAAGTGTGATGTATGCTTGTTACATCATGCCGGCCCATGTAGGTATAGGAAGTGTGAAAATTGTGGAAGGAATGGTCATTCAAAGGAGACGTGCTGGGCTGGTAATGGTCGTGGAAGTGGTGGCCAGAGAGGTAATGGTAGTGGCAGTGGAAACGGTGGTGGAAACGGTACTGGGAATAGAAATAATCAAGGAGGAAATGGTGGTAATGCGAATCGTGGTAGTTTCGGAAACCCAGCTGGAAATGTAAACCGCAACCAAAACAACAACCAAGGTGGTACTGGAAACAAGCAAGGATGCTTTAGCTGTGGTGATGTTGGGCATTTCAAGTGAGATTTCCCAAAGAACAACCAAGCTCAGGGGAGAGTTTTTAACATTGGAGCTAGGGAAGCTCGCCAAGATCCGAACGTAGTCACGGGTACGTTCCCTATCAACCAACACTTTGCATCTGTACTATTTGATACTGGTGCCGATTATAGCTTTGTATCCCTAGAATTTAAGAATATACTTGGGTTAGTAGTAAGCTAGATATTCCGTACTAGATAGAGCTAGCTAATGGAAAGCTAGTAGAGGCAAACAAAGTAATTAGAGGCTGTGTAATAGAGCTTGGAGAGCATGAGTTTACGCTTAACCTTCTACCAGTCGAGTTGGGAAGCTTTGACGTGGTAGTAGGAATGGATTGGTTGTCAAGCAACCGAGCAGAGATCGTATGCCACGAGAAGATCATTCGCATTCCGATGGCGAATGGAGAGACGATTGTAGTGCATGGAGAGAAGCATGATACGCCTCTAAGGATTATAAGTTGTTTGAAGGCCCGAAGATGTTTGCAGAAGGGATGTGTTTCCTTCTTGGTGCACGTCGTGGACAAGGAAGCCACTGAGCCAAAGCTGGAAGATATCCCAGTTGTGAGGGAATATCCTGAAGTCTTCCCCGAAGACTTGCCAGGATGCCGCCACAACGACAAGTCGAATTTCATATTGACTTGGTTCCAGGCGTCGCGCCTGTAGCCAAGGCACCTTATCGACTTGCACCCTCAGAAATGCAAGATTTGTCGACGCAACTCCAAGAGCTTTTGGACAAGGGATTCATTAGACCAAGCTTCTCGCCTTGGGGAGCTCCAGTTTTGTTTGTTAAAAAGAAGGACGGTAGTTTCCGTATGTGCATTGACTACCGCGAGCTAAACAAGTTAACCATCAAAAATAGGTATCCTTTACCTAGGATTGATGACCTCTTCGATCAACTTCAAGGTTCAAGTTATTACTCCAAGATCGATCTTCGATCAGGTTATCACCAGCTACGGATTCAAGAAGAGAGCATACCGAAGACTGCCTTCAGGACTCGTTATGGACACTACGAGTTTCTGGTAATGCCGTTTGGGTTGACAAACGCGCCGACAGTATTTATGGATTTGATGAATAGAGTTTGCAAGCCATATCTTGATAAATTCATGATTGTGTTTATCGACGATATTTTGATTTATTCAAGAACGAAGGAAGAGCATGAGCAACACCTTAGAGCCATCTTAGAGCTGCTCAAGAAAGAGAAATTATACGCAAAGTTCTCAAAGTGCGAGTTCTGGTTACATGAGGTTCAGTTCCTTGGTCACTTGGTAAACAAAGATGGGATTCATGTGGACCTCACCAAGATCGAGGCGATTAAGAATTAGAAAACTCCGAAGACGCCAACAGAGATCCGCCAGTTCCTAGGCTTAGCTGGTTATTATCGCAGATTCATTGAGGATTTTTCGAAAATCGCTCAACCGTTGACCTCCCTTACTCAAAAGGATAAGAAGTACGAATGGGGAGATAAACAAGAGGAAACTTTTCAGTTGCTGAAGAACAAGCTTTGCGATGCACCTATTTTATCCCCACCCGAAGGCACCGACGACTTCGTGGTATATTGTGATGCCTCGCGTCATGGATTGGGCTGTGTGCTGATGCAACGACAGAAGGTTATCGCTTATGCTTCACGCCAGTTGAAGGTTCATGAGAAGAATTACACCACACATGATTTGGAATTAGGCGCAGTGGTGTTTGCACTGAAGATTTGGCGACATTATCTGTATGGTACGCGTTGTACGATCTTTACAGATCACAAGAGCTTACAGCACATATTCGATCAGAAGGAGCTTAATATGAGACAGCGACGATGGGTTGAGTTGCTAAACGATTATGATTGCGAAATCAAATATCACCCAGGAAAGGCGAATGTGGTGGCAGACGCCTTGAGTCGAAAAGAGAGGATTAAGCCCATATGGGTTAGGGCTTTGGAAATGATTATACAGACAGTCCTCTCGTTGCGCATTCATGCTGCGTAGAGAGAAGCTCTTAAGAAGGAGAATCTTGTGGATGAATATCTCCGTGGGATGGAGAAACAGTTGGTACCCAATGAGGAAGGAACATTGTGTTTTATGAAACGAATTTGGGTCCCCTCTTTGGTGGTCTTAGAGATGTCATTTTTTATGAAGCTCACAAGTCAATGTACTCGATCCACCCAGGATCGGATAAGATGTACCAAGATTTGAAAGATTTCTACTGGTGGCCGAGATTGAAAGGTGATGTTGCAACTTATGTTGGAAAGTGCTTAACTTGTGCCAAAGTAAAGGCCGAATATCAGAAGCCTTCAGGTCTTCTACAGTAACCTGAAATACCCATTTGGAAATGGGAACAGATATCAATGGATTTTATAATGAAGTTACCAAAGACACCCAGAGGTCATGACACGATTTGGGTAATCGTAGACTGTCTGACAAAATATGCGCACTTTCTACCAATCAGGGAAAAGGATAACACTGGTAAGCTAGCTGAGCTGTACCTAAGTGAGATAGTAGCACGTCATGGAGTGCCTATCTCGATTATTTCTGACAGAGATGGAAGATTTGTGTCAAGGATTTGGCAATCTTTCCAGGAAGCGTTTGGTTCTCAGCTGAATTTGAGCACTGCCTTTCATCCACAGACGGATGGTCAAAGTGAGAGAACAATCCAGACACTTGAAGATATGTTACGAGCTTGTGTAATGGACTTGGGTGGCAGTTGGGACACTCACCTACCTTTGGTTGAGTTCTCCTATAACAACAACTACCATACAAGCATTCAAGCTGCACCGTTTGAAGCTCTTTACAGACGCAAGTGTCGATCATCGGTATGCTGGGCAGATGCAGGCGATAGACAGCTAGTTGGTCCCGAATTGGTTCAAGAAATGACAGATAAAATCATACAGATCCGAGAGCGCATTAAGGCGGCTCGTGACCGACAAAAGAGCTATGCGGACCAAAGAAGGAAACCTTTGGAATTTGAAGTGGGAGATATGGTTCTGTTAAAAGTTTCACCGTGGAAAGGTGTGGCACGCTTTGGGAAGCGTGGAAAGTTAAACCCACGATATATTGGACCATTCAAAATCTTGAAAAGGATTGGGCTTATAGCTTATAAGTTGGACCTACCTGCGGAACTGAATAGTGTCCATGATACATTCCATGTATCTAACCTGAAGAAGAGTCCAACACAGGAAACGGTGGTTATTCCTACTGATGAAGTTAACATTGACGACACATTCCATTTTACAGAAGAACCCATTGAGGTTACGGATTGGAAAGTTAACAAAACTCGAAGGAGTAGTGTTAAACTTGTTAAGGTTAGATGGAACGCACGTCACAGCCCAGAGTTTACTTGGGAGCGTGAGGACCGCATGAAAGCTAAATACCCGCACTTATTCCCTAACACCCCTGCTGCTAGTAGTAAAGCTTAAAATTTCGAGACGAAATTTTCTTAACAGGGGGAGAATGTGACAATTGTCAAAAATCCAGGTATCCGTACAATTAATTAATCTTGATTAGTGCTTAATGACTGTGCTAAAATTTACAATTAATTGCATTCTGATTACTGCCATATACATACATGTGCATCATACATTGTTTAATGCCATACCAATATTGCATGAAAGCTATATTGCCTTGAATGATGCATTAAGTACAGTTAGCACAGTTATCTGATAAATCCTGAATATGCTGACGGAGTTCAGTACATAGACAGACAGTGTGTTAAGATACAGTATGAGCCAGAAACTAAGTACTACACTAGTATAGAGTGTAGGGAAATAAGGATCATAAAACTGCTTTTCTAAGTAATAGTTTAAGTGCCGAAAACTGCCTAAAACTCACATAAAGTGTTGAATTCAGCAAAAATCAGCATTTAAACAAATTAATATTATGCAGAAATATGGTAAAATGGTCCTGAATGCTTTCCTAAGTGTCGGGAATTAAAAGTGTCACAAAAGGGTACATAAAGAACACTAAACTGTATAGTTTAGCACTTTAACGAACCAGTATCCAACCGAACAACCGGACACTACCCGAAACATCAAATTTTCACTAGAAGCACTGTTTTAACATTTCCAAGCTGGTTATGGTCCCCGAACATCATAACACCCCATACAAAATATCTAGTAACAAACACATATAACTAACACTTGGATTTGAACTAGATGGTAACTTAATGGTTAAAACCTATGCTAAGACCCCCCCCCCCCCACCTATCTTACGGCCCAAACATGGCCCCACATGGAGATTTCATTTGATTATTTTAATTGATCTTGTTGCTAGTCCATGGAACACATTACACAAGGGTTAACACTTAAACATTGATATAAGTAAGGCATGGAAGGATGTAAGCTCATTATCTTTCACACACCAACACACACTTGATCTCTCTTCCTCCCTCTTGCTCTCATTCTCGGCCGAACACCCACACAACCACCACCATCATCATCCAACTTTCTTCATCCATTTTCCATACATACAAAGGTGCTAGAGAGGGTATAAGGAAGCTTGGTGGCTTTGGAGCTTGAAGGACATCTATTGCTTGCTTTTATCCACTCACTTTCTTCACTTGATTCATCCCTAGTCTTGAGCTAGTGGTAAGATCCTTAAACACTCCATTTTACTTCTATTTTAGTAGGTTAAAAGATGTTACAAGTAACTAATCTTGGAGAACACTAAAGATCATGCGAAGTAAAGATGAACATAAGCTTAAAATGTGAAGTAATCTTGATGAATATAAGTTGTTATGTTTGTTGATCTTTGATTGTTTATAGAGATGATGTTAATCATCATAAGGTCTTGCTAAATCATGATTAAGAACATAGTTTAGCAAGATATGAAAGTAGAAATTGTTGTGGGATGATGGATCATCCACACTTAAAGCATGAACTTGAAGGAAATAATGTTTTCTTGAAAAACCATGATTAAAGTAAGATGTTGATCATATGAATCTATATATTTATAAAGGGTATATCAAAGAAACCAAGTTAAAAACATGAGTTTCATATAATCTTGGTTCTTACATAAACAAGACTTGTAATAAAAATACGTATTCTCGTGCGTATAAATATACACCGGAATAAGACCCCAAAATATGGCAAAAATACGCATGTATAAGATACCCCCATCCTTGGGAAGGAAATATAAGTATAAATACTTGAGAAGTATTATTACAAAAATATTGTTTAACAAATTATTCCAAAAATTTATAAATATAATTTAAGTTAAAATATTAATTATTTTGGCAATAATTATATAACTTGGAATAATATCAGAAGCGTAAAAGAAACGTAACTCAGAAACGTTAACACTAACATGGCCCGTTCGTCTAATAAACATTAGTACGTTGTAGGTAGTCGTGTTCACCGGAGAAGTACGAGTTACGATTGTTGAAGACGCAAGACTGTGAGTTTCGTGTTCCCCCTTTTCTTTAACTGTTTTCAGTTTTATAATTTCGGGGGTGAAGTACATGTTACAATTGTTTACAAACGTTATTATTTGGTATGGTTAGCTAAGGAATGGTATACTTAGATCATGTGAGTGGTGGGCATAACGCTTAAGGTCATCAATCCTCGTAGTAGGACCGAGGGACATGAGTGATAGATCTATTTGGGTGTAGCGAGCCCCGCCCATGTTGGACCAGGGTTGGCCCATGGGTAGACTATGTCTTACAGCCGGAAGCCCGGTGCGAAATCTGCTAGGTTTGAGCTCCCTGCATCACGTCACACATATCAATGGCCTTGCAAACCATTGGTGATCTGTTTTTCCTTGTTGCTTTCATACTGGGATTTATGAACTTACATACATACTTACAGTGATTTCAAAGGTTTATACATACACACAAACAAACACACGAACTCGCTCAACTTTTGTTGATGTTTTCAAAATACATGTATTTCAGGGAATTAGTAAGTGGATCTGGCGGGCATTGGAAGTTTCATGTTGCGTTGTGAATAAAGATGTCATCCATGGTTTTGAGGTTTGGGTTGGGTGTCTTATTCCTGGACGAGACACGTCTTCCAAACCTTGGTCTTATTTAATACCTTTTGATGAGTCCTTAGTGAACTCGTAAACAATTCGTATGGTTTGTACAACTTGAATTTGAAGTTTATGTTTAAACAATGATGTCGTGATGTTTTCAAACTTATTTAATGGATGACAAATCTACGGTTTTATCATATAGTTGTTGTTATGATTGAATGCAATGATATTAAGAAAGTTACACCATAATCACGCTTCCGCAAAAGTCAGGGTGTGACACACTAACACGAACAACCGACTCACGCGGTGTGCGGAATCCACCACGTGATGCGAACCGCTGCGAAGGTCACGATACAGAAGGTGTAGAAGAACAGAGATGAGTGACAATCTGTGAATCCACAAAGTATTCACAAATTATCAACACACACAAGAACACACAGTAGAAAGGGTTTTGTTTCACACACTAGAGAGAAACTTGCACAGATAGATAAATCTCCAAAAGTCGTGTCCATTGCATTCATTCACAAAGTATAAATACAATGACAAATTCGGACTTCACAAGTCTTGACAAGAAGTCTGAATATACTACCATAAAGTCAGACACATATCCTGACAAAACACCTAGTCCGAACATATATATCAAATTCGGACAAACATAACAAACCCTAAAATTAAACTCTGACACAAGAGAGGTCCAAGTTTATACTATATTCAGACTACTCCTTACAATTTCGGACAAGCATGATTAAGACAAACACTTTACAAGAATTACAAACTAGTCCCTAAAATTTCTTCTGTTGCAGAATCCAACATTTATCATCAACATGTGCACTTACAATTTCGTTCTATAACGACCAAAACCATACCTTGCTATAATTTTCTTCGTGACGACTACCTCTATCCACACAGACGGCGGGAAGGTTATCTCGCTATGATCTTCAACTATTATGAAGGCTTGACCGATCAAGCGATTTATTATTTATTTAAACTACCCCTCTAATGCTCTTAACTGTCACCTTTAAAACACAATTAAGAGATCAGCCAATTAATCAATTTGTACAAAACTACTAGCATACCTAGATTGTAACTAGCAAGCTCAATCATACATAATCGGCTAATATCTTATGACCACATGTCACACACTTAAAACACCGAATATTTTGATGCAAAATGTACTTTTACATATGAATAATGAATTTAAATATTCAGCTACTAAACTAGTGAATAGCGCCGAACCAAGAATATGTAACAAGTAATGTACTAATACAAACAACAATCAAATAAAATATAATGTGATATGATATGCTATTAATAGTAGAAGCAACCTACAAGTATGTCAACTATTAAAAGAAAACAAAACTTGAAAACGTGACACAAATATATGAACACGCATGCATTTTCATGCCTGGGGTAAGGTTCAAAACTAGAGCAAATCCAATAACGGAGGCTGCTCAGATGATGGTTTTGCTTGAGTAGAACGCGATTGACGACTTTGCCCTTGCGTTCTACCTCCTCTCCCTCTACCGACAGCATTCTGAGGCGGTGGAGCGAGTCTCGGTGCCGCCTTCGAGCTCTTGGTAGACGCAAATATGGAACTAAGATCCGCGGTCTTGGGACCAGTTGATGAGCCATAGTCATTTCTCATGGATCCAACGGGGTTATGGCTAGCAGTTCCCCCATTAAGACTACTCATACTGGGAAACCCCATGTTGACCCAGTCGTCATTACTATTTGGTTGACTTTCTACACGTGTGGCGTTTCTGTCAATAGACGGGTTTGATAAACCGTTGGTGGAAGCTTGTGGTGCTGCCATAGGCCAGTTTGCAAACGGGTCTAAATCATCAAAGCTGGCATTTGAAGACCCTCCTTTCATAGTATTACCACCTGCTTGATTGGAGGATAATTGCGGGGGCCACTCGAAATCGGCTGCGAGACATGATGTTGGCGTTTGTTGCACGGATGGAGTAGACATCATCGGGAACTGCAAATCTTTTGAATTTTCTTGGACAATTTGCGGTACGTTTGTTGATGATTTCGGTTGCGTGGAAGATGCTTTTGGTGGGCCCCAGTCTTCATCCCATGTGGAGTTGGTTTTTACGGTGGATGAAGCAGTTGGAACATTTTTAACGGAAGTCGGTGGCGCTACACTTGCATTGGGTAAAGGAAATGCTTTCATGTCGACACCTGTATCATTCATTGTTACTCCCTTCTTTTCTTCAATTTTCCTGCAATTGAAACAAGAAATCGTGTTAATAATTCACATATTTGCACTTTGCTAGAAAAGGGGAACAATACCTGAGAACGGATTTAACGAACGACATGTACTTGGCGAACTGTTGAACGTTTAATTGTTGTGCAAGGAGAAGGGGGATAAGTAATGGAAGAACATGCTCAGCTACAAAGTCAACTCCATGCTACATAACAAAAAAAAAAAAGAGAGAGAAATGTGAGCTGTTACAACAGAATATTTAGGGTTGTGTTCGATACAAAATTAAATGTGAGACCTTTTTCAAAATGGAATTTGCAACCCCAAGGGTGCACATAAGAGTTGGGGCAGAACGGTCAACAGCAGTACAACGCTGAATTGTTTGTAGGATGTCCAAAATAGCTGGCTTATCGAGCACCGTAACCATATCACCTAAACATAATAAGGCATTTACTCTCACCTGCCAGAAAAGATAAGGTTTATATATACCCTCATATGTAAATCAACATCATACTATATATTTATATCTCCATAACCAATCGAAATGACTAACATATTAAGAAAAACAACATACCGCAGCAACTGTTGTCTTGAGGGCCAAGCCATGAACACGAGGCAGAATTGATTGTTTTACTAGCTGGAATTTAGTCAGAATACCTGATGTCAGTATAAACTTATACTAACAACTTATATGAGCAATTGTAACATAAATGACAATTTTGTAAGGATGAAGATGCTAAACTTCAAAGTATAAAGTTCGTAGCTATCATGCATTATCATCTATTTCATCAATCTGTTACGTTCTAGTTAACATCAAGGTATACCTAAGAAATTAATACTCTTTTATAAGCTTAATCTTTAGATAAAATACAGATTTACCTGAGGTTCAAGTTTTGTAGCAAGCGTTACAGTTTTTTTCAGCACTTCCTCTTGCATGCGAGCATCAGTGTCATCATAGGCTCGCACAAGCATGGGTAAAACATGAGAAACCAAGTGCTCCTGACTAGCCTGCCATCATACACACCACAATAGAGCATATTGAATAGACATCATCTTAAAAGTGAAGGGTAAATAGGTAATTATACCAATTACTTACCTTGTTGACAATTAACTCTGCATGCTTCACAAGAAGCAGTAGGGTCTCACCTGCAGCAGTGCTTAAGACAGGAACAAGAGCAGGTAGAGTTGAAGCCTCAAAATCATATTTATCCTGCAATACATCAACATAAATACATGTTTTTCAAAAAAAGAATACATAATAATGCAAGTTATTAATTTACATGTTATCAATTTAATCTGCCACATACTCATTACAGGTATATGTACATAGGCAAGAAGTGTTTAAATTTGTTTCTCTTGGTTTTATAATACTCTGAAGATTTGTCATGGTCACATTGTTTTGGACCAAATGATCTTATCGAAAAATGACTCATTCAAGCTTTCGGATACATTTATATAAAACATGATACATAATCGGCTTATTGTGGCGGACGATGATCGTGGTTAAGTAGGGCTCGAGTTAGAGTTTGTTTTGTGTAGCGTATAGTGCTTTGTCTGCGTTGTTTAGCGTGTATTCTTGTTTCTATTTAGTGTACCCTTGTATGGCCTGTCATACTTGAGAACTGGGGGATTATCTGTCTCTCGCTTGGTTTTTTTGGTTGGTATAAAATTCACCGGGGTAACCCTTTACCCAAAAAAAAAAGACACATAAAAAATATCCTATACAACTAATAGTACCTGAGAGTCGGCTATCTTTAAAACCATGGGGAGAATCATCGGCTGCATGACCATATTCCGAAGCTCTGCACAGAGAGGCGGAAGAACCTACACAAACAGAAACAAAGTTAACTCGCCATTTTCGATATGTGAAAAAAGATTAAATAAAAAAAAACTGGAATATTTTTCTTGCTTTAACCCTTTATCTAAAGTATGATATTCAAAGCCTGCAATTTTAGACAAAACATAACCTTGTATCGTAAAATGCGAGCATCAAAATCTTTCCACATGTCCAACAGTGCTTTTAAAAACTCTGACTTCTGCATGTTATCTCTTTCCTGAAACATATAATAAATTGACATAAAATCATCTTAAAAACAAATCATATTATTCAGAAAATTATTATAAATAATTCAAATCCCACGCACGTACAAGCATGTGGTCCAGGAAACGAAGCGCACGCAACCTAGTGTCATCGCGAAAAAAGGGAGAACCTGAAAAGTGAGAAAAACATAGAAGGTTTTGAGGATTCGAACGATAAAGAGTCATGTATGTGTTTATTATTTCAAGTAGTGTAAGAAACGACACAACTCTTTACCCGTAAAATCTAAAGCTGATGGCCGTGAATCCTCGTTTGGTGAAAGCATTCTTTTCAAATCAGCAACTAGTTCAGGGGGAATGGATGAAAAAGCCTCACTGGACAAATATGTCAATTTATTCATGTACTGCAATGGAAGCACACAAAGTTAGCATTAAACAAAATAGAAAACTTGTGTTATATACCTATGTTGTCAAAAGCTCAAGGCGCACTTAAGGCGCAAAGGCCTTGCCTGGAGCCTAGGCGCAAGGCGCAAAAAAAGCGATGGTTTTTTTAAATAAGGCGCAATAATAAAAATAATAAAAAATACATATTTAATAAGCATAAAAAATTAATTGTTTATCACTATTATACAAATATAATAGAAAATTATTACTATATCTTTTTAGAATATGTAGATTGATAATAATAATTAATGTGTTTTAAAATATATTTAGCAATTGTAACAACTTAAAACAATAAAATTGAAGAACGGTTAAAAACAAATCAATTGGGCCACGCATCTATTTTATTAAAATAAATTCCCAGTTTTGTTACATAAATAAAAACATGGCCCAGCCCAATCTACCCATTAGTAATAGAGTGATTAGGGTTAAGGTTTTGAACAGCCGCCATACACACCAGTGCGTGAGAATTATTAGGGTTACAACTATCTAGCTTGAAGGTTCAAGTTGCTCATCCACAAGTTTACCATCTTCAACGTATTTTTCAAGTTGCTAGACCAGGTTCTTATCTATCTACTCCCTCTATCTTTCGATTCAGGCCCTTTTTTTACATTTCTGGCCGTTTTTTTTCCGATTAAGCGCGCCTCCCTGTGCCTGCGCCCAGCTCCAGGCGAGCGCTTGGACATCGCTTTTACAAAAAAAGCCCAAATCATCGCCTAGGTCACCACGAGGCGCTCTAGCTGCGCTGCGCCTCAGCGCCTAGTGCGCTTTTGACAACATAGTTATATACTTGTATAAGACATTTATTTTTTTCAATCTAATACCATTTTAACATTGTTGTGGCAGTCAAACAACGACTTTTTAGCAATTAAATGATAAGCGAGGCATGCGAAGCTAAATATATCAGAAGAGCATCCAAAGGAAGGGGCCTTGGCCCTGACTAGCTCTGGAGCGGTGTAGTTTAGTGATGGCTGAAGTGGCAGAATCGAATCTTCAACGTCATATTCCTGATAAAGCATAATAAGTCTAAACAACTGATGTTCGCAATTCTGATAGTCAAAATTTTAAGGTTAATACAAATGTTACCACTCACAGAATAATGAAAGGGCTGAACAGTAGATGGATCTGTAGTTGATTGGTCCGCAGATATTGCAAAACTGAATCCACCGAGCTTCCAAGCTCCACTCGAGTTGATTAAAACAGCCTCAAATAGCCAATGAAGAAAAAAAAAGTCAAATAATGCTAATATTGACTATTACTATCAAGAGTAAGATCAAATTAAGCATATCCGATTCATGATGACAAAATAGGATAACATGTGCACTGGGTAACCATGTAAAGGGCACCACAAAGCACATAGTTAGTAGATAAAAAAAGAAAACCTATAACCTTCCCTATCAAGGAAGTTTTGACTGGACCAATGTGAAAGTTAAAAATTTATGTTTTTGGACACATCACACATGAAGCACTAGACATGTTTCAGAATCTAAAAGCAACAGTAACGCAACTGACAACCTCCAGGAAATTAGAATTTAGAAGTAGCTTATTTAAATCTAAAGGATATTCATGCAATAAAAAAGTTGATAAGAAACAAAACACCAGCAGACCCATAACCAGATTGATGATCAAGCTCTAGTTACTGAAATTCTAGTTGGTGCTAATTACTCTTTATATGGTACATAACTTCAATCTAAGCACTTAAATAAGGAAAAAAAAAGGTTGAGAACTTCAAGACAGAAACCAAAGTATATGAATCACCAAAAAGAAGCTTATCTGTTGGGTTTTATCTGATGTCTGGGCTAAAGAGGTCCTTACATAGGTTTCCAGCAAGATATGCCAGTAACAACTAGAGTTGGCTGGAGCTCTAATACCATGTAACCAGCAAAAAAATGTGTACTCCATGTGATGTCAAGACTCATATTCATATACAAGGATATGAAAAGAAAACTGGAGGAATAAAAAAACTAGATAAACTTGTATCACTATCAACATGAGGTTAAAACCTTTATTATGTGTGTGTGTGCGCATCTCATATGAAATGTGAGCACTGAGCACCCAAATGTGGGAAACGTTAAACAAGAAACCCCTCATGTATTGAATGTTCAAATGAAATTGAGGTTCTATCATAAACTTATTTGATTGATCACAAACCATCTCTAAAACATATATTAAACAGAGTTCAATAACAACAAAATGAAAAAAGAAACCGTCTCTTTAGGT
The DNA here is from genome assembly GCA_030545235.1 of Helianthus tuberosus. Taxonomy (NCBI): domain Eukaryota; kingdom Viridiplantae; phylum Streptophyta; class Magnoliopsida; order Asterales; family Asteraceae; genus Helianthus; species Helianthus tuberosus. The sequence continues at coordinate 128,086,959 of CM060408.1, forward strand.
GACAACCAAGCATATAGAGTCTAGAATAAGCTTGCATATACCTCAGGGGACAGGCCACGATGGACAAGGTGGGCATTATTGTGAAGAAAGTCCAAAGATTCTGCTACCTGAAGCAAACCATGTTTAACCTCCAACAATCCCATTTCCTACAAAACAACCAGCAAACGTTTCAGCAACACAATGTAGAATAATAAGATCAATCGAATCGATGTCCACTCTCATAAAACTTACAAGACACATTTCAAAACCCTACATTTCATATGTCCACTCTCTCTCATACATAAATAATCTACTCCTACTTACCATACTTGTATTAACATTTAATCAGATAGAAAATACCTACCATTCCTTGAAGCTCATGTGGAACCTTAGCAATATTATCCAACATCCCAATCGCATTGGCCACAGACGCAAACAAAGGCTCAGTAACCATAGCCATTGCATTCTTATTCTCATCTAGGGCTTGAATCACATGAACCACACCAGGATGCCTCAACCTAACCAACCTACTTGCATCAGCCCTAATAATCTCAAAAAACGAGTCCTCCGCCGCCTTCGAAAGGCCGGCGCGTGCCCTAGCCTCCGATAAGGCGCGCTTATCAAGCACCCACACGCATACGGTCGGATACTGGTGCGAAATGACCGTGGAACCGCCGCGAGCCTTGCCGGAGTAGAGCTTCCAGACGAGGCCGGGTCCGGCGGAGCCGATCTGGTCGAGGAGTTCGTAATCCTGAAGCGGTTTGGGTCCGGTGACGTCCTGAACGGTTTTTTCGATTACGGCAGCGGTTTTCGCGAAGGCTTGGGTCAGAGTTTTCATGTTGAGAGACATGATTGAATTTGATCGGGAGGAGATCTGGATCGGGAAAGTGTGTAAGGTTGCCGGAATCGGTGCTCCGATCAAAATTCCTTTCTCCTCCGGTGAAGTGTGAGTTTTATGATAATTGGTGTGACGTGCGTAATTACATCCGATGGGGATCGATGCCACCTAATTTTCTTACACCCCTAATTTTCTTCTCATTATTATTATTATTATTATTATTATTATTATTATTATTATTACTTTACTATATATTAATAATAATAATAATTATTATTATTATTATTATTATTAATATTAATATTAATTTTAATATAATATTATTAATAATTAATTATTATTAATTATTAATTAATAATTAATAAATCAACTGAAATGAACAGTTGATTTATTAATGTATAATCATATTTTAATATATTATTATTTTCTTTATTTTTTAAGTTGATTAAGCTTGGTCTTAACCAATACTGGTATCGAAAATCCCGGTACGGTCCAGTTCATTATTAGGCACCAACCTGATACAGAAAACGCCAAAAGTCGGTACCGGATTGAGTTTAAAAATCTTTTAGTTCGGGAAATTCGGTACTGCTAGACAGTACCATTTGCTCATCCCTGATCAGAGCTCGGTGGCAACCGGTACCGAAAATATCGGTTACGGTACCGGTATATGAAGGTAAAAATCGGTAGCGAACCGGTACTAGGAACGCCAAAAATCGGTACCGAATTGGTACTTAGGATCCTTCTGTTTGGGAAATTTGGTACCGGTACCCAGTATTATTTGCTCATCTCTGACCATGGGTTTCATACCAACAACATTATTAACATACAACTTTTTTTGTTGATTTTCTTTCGATTATTCTTTATTGCTTTTTATATTTTCTTTTTATTCTTCTTAGTGGTTCCGTATGCAACACGCTCATAGTGATTTTAAAACACATGTAAACACAGACTAAATAACAAAAGAAGTTCGCCGCAACGCGGCTAGGGTGATAAACCTAGTTGTAATAATAAGACCCCCGTGGTGGGGCGTTTTTTTTTAAATTTCATAAATAACGCCGAAAAACGTCCGGAACCCATTACATAGGGGCGTTTTCGAGCGTTTTTTTAAATTGAATCAGCGTTCTTTCAAACACGCTGCGAGCATTTTGACCGACCAATCATAAACTAGCAACGGCTAGTTCTTTAACGGCTATTTTTTTACTATTTTTTTAAACCTTTTACCTATATATATATATAAACTCATTCAAAATTAACCAAAACTCTCTCAAAAAATCTCTAAAAAACACTACCATTTTATAAAAAAACTTGATGGATTCCCCTAGTTCTTCATCCATGGTAAATTTTACTACAAAGAGTTTTTTGCGGATGGCGATGATTCCACCGATGAGGAGGTCGAGCAAGAGGCGGTTACGAGTGCTTGTTAACTAGCGGTGAGATATGTGAAGCATTGTCGTCGCCCCCAACCAGAAAAAAATAAAAGAGGTTATATTGAACGAGACCGACGCGTGGCACACGATCGTTTGATGAAAGATTTTTTTGATGAGGCGCCGACATTTTCGAACCAAATGTTTAGGCGTCGTTTCCGAATGAGTAAGTGGTTGTTTCTACGCATAGTCGACGACTTGGAAGCCAACTACGATTATTTTAAACAAAAAGCGGATGCGAGAGGGGCACTTGGATTTACCGGTATCCAAAAGTGTACGTCGGCGTTACGAATCCTTGCTTATGGAAACACAACCGACATCAACGACGAGTATCTAAAAATGGGTGAGAAAACAACGCGAGACACCTTGGAGCATTTTTGTCGCGGTACAGTTCCTATACTTTACTATAATGTTTACAATTTTTTTTGAAGCTTATGTGTGTGTATGTTTTTTATAAAGGTATTATTGATGTGTATGGTGCGCGTTATCTTAGAACACCCACATGGGACGACCTTCAAAAGATCTACGAGGTACATTCGGCGGAGCATGGTTTGCCTGGTATGATCGGGAGCTTGGATTGCATGCATTGGCGTTGGGATAACTGCCCGACCGCATGCAAGGCCAACACACACGGGGTGACCAAAAAGAACCCACTGTTATTTTTCAGGCGGTTGCTTCACAGGACCTTTGGGTTTGGTCGGCTTACTTTGGCGTGGTCGGGTCATGCAATGATATAAATGTTTTTGAACAATCTCCGTTGTTAGAGGAGTGGATTTCTGACAAAGCTCCAAAAGCGTCGTTTTACGCAAATGGAAACTACTACCCTCATGGATATTATTTGTGTGATGGAATTTATCCTAGGTATTCGATTTTCGTGAAGACGTTTAGTGATCCTATTGATGAAAAAAGAGCATACTTTAAAAAGGTTCAAGAGTCTTCACGAAAAGACATTGAGAAATGCTTTGGGGTTCTTAAACAACGCTGACAATATTTGAGAAATCCTTGTCGTGCATGGACCAAACAAAAAATGAGAGATGCTATGTACGCTTATATAATCATGCACAACATGATTTTGGAAGATGAAGGAAAGGCGATATGCCAGAATTATGTGCCATAAGCCGTTCAAGAGGAGCATCCACAGGCGTCAATGGACGAAAGAGTGAATAATGTGCGAGAGTTGCGTTACGAACCGTACCATTCCGCGTTAACGGTTGATTTGGTACAACACGCATGGTCGGTTCGGTATGTACCACCTGAGGGTCAAGAAGAAACGGAGGACGAGGAAGACGAAGTTGGCGAGGGTGAAGAAAGCGAAGACGAAAACTAATGTATTTTTTTAGTCGGTTTTTATTTATTTTTATTTCTAGTATTGTATTTTTTTTAATTTAATGAAATATTTTAAGTTAAAAAAAATAATAATAATTGTTTAATGATTGGAAGGGGCGTTATTGGGCATTATTCCCACTACGCCACTTTTGCAATAACCCCCAATAATGCCCTCATGCTGACTGGACTGCCACGTGGCGCAAAACGCCCAAGGGTGGGGGCATTATTGCTCAAACCACTACACATGGTCTAAGTATATCTATATTTAAATTTAAATTTAAAAAAGAAAGAAAACGCAACTTAAAAACAAACTACAATTAAACCCTCTATAAATATAGAACTCGTGCATTATAACGAACCTGTTAAACAGAAGAAAAAAAACTTAAAAATGTTGAACTCAACACGCATAATGTGTCGTGTTAACTCGCAAAATTTAGAACGAAACGTAAAAATGTTGAACTAGACACACACGTTGCGTCGTGTTAACTCGAAAAATTCAGAACGAAACGTAAAAATGAAAATTTGCGAAAGATGAAAAGTATAGGGTACCATAAAACGAAAGTTTTGCGAAAGAACAAAAGTATAAGAGACCATAAAATGGTTTAGTCATTGAACAATGATGTGTTGCAAAACGCATCTACTTTCCTTTGTAGATTTGTACATTTTTAGATAGTTTTTGGTCGTTTTTAGTTGTTTTTGCCTTTAACTTAGTTGGAATGTATTTTTTTAGGTGTTTGTGTGCAAATGGAGCTAAAACGAGCAAAAATGGAGAAGAAACGAACACATGGGTTAAATGCATCTAACTTTGGACGTGTTTTGGAGGATGCAAATGGATTGGAAATAAAAATATTGGAAGATGATGTGATAGAGGGTTGAAATGCAAAGATGTAGAAAAAACACAGTTAGAATGAACATTTTACGAAGAAAACAAGAAAATTTGGATTATGGTAAAAATGGTGCATCACTAGATAATGAGGGAAGATCCTTGGGAAAGTGCGAGAGAAAGAAAAGTTCAGAAAAATTACAATCTTTCCACTACGACTATTTTGTTTCTTTATGGTGTCTTAGTGTGTCGCCAGGCTTTATCCAAGCTCCCTATCGCCGCGCTAGGGAATATTGTGTCGAAAAAGTCAAGTATTCACCTATTTAAAACATGTTTTCAACCCTAGGCTGCATTCCCCCACTTCTAGATGATTCTAGGACGAATAGGAGGCAATTTTTTGTTGTAGAAGTTGTTTTGGATTGAGTATTGAGGCTAGAAGACTGAAAGTTTGAAGCTTTGCAACTTGTTAGTCTTCGTTATCGATTTCTTTCTGTTTAACCAAATTCTTGTTTGATCATGATGCTTCCGACTTTTAGCTACTGTTTTAATACTATAAACACACTTAGAGGCTAATTGTTTTAGCCACCTAAGTTTTGATGATCTTTGAATCTTTGTTTCGAGTTTTGGTATGACTTTTGACTAAGTATTGTGCTTGAAGTTAAAATAGTTTTGATTTGTTGTTGATTATTATTATGTGTGCTTATGTTTGGTTGTGATTTGTGATTAGTTGTTGATTTTTGTTGGTGCACTAGTGTCTGTTAACTTCGTCTTAATCGAGTCTTATGTCTAGATAGGATAAACGAGCACACAACAGGGTTGAAATTAGGGTTTGATGATGTTAAAGTTGGTAATTTCGTTTGAATGTGACATGACCATTTCAAACGAAATTAACAAGTTTAATTCCGCTTGAAATGGCCATGCCACTTTCAAACGGAATTACCCCATCTATAAATACCCATGTGCTGTGTTCATTTCATACGGAATTAAGTCATAGATTGTGAGCCGAGATGCTGCCGAATTGTTATCAGAATTGTAAAAAGCTCAGAATCAATCAATAAGAATATAATTAGAAAGGAACAAGCTGTTTTACATCAATTACATTGATTCCGCCTTTGTTTTTGATGCTGAACTCATCGGATTGACTCGTTAGGGTCACACGACGATCCAACAAGTGGTATCAGAGCTCAGGACGAGGAGTTCATACCATTTCAGCTTGATTTCATCGGATTCTATCACTTCTACTCCTTCTTTTCTGATTTGAACAAAATTTAACGGTCAAAATGGCTTAAAACTCACACATATCAAGCGAAACTGTAACACCCCAAAAAAATGGGTTTGGTAATTTAAACCCGGTTAATATAAAGGAACGGGTAAAAATACCGTTGGGGGTAAAATTGAACCCGTAAATGAATATTAACTAGGAATGACTAACCTAGTTGAATATTAGTATCGTTGGTATTAAACGAAGGGTTGTGGCCTTATTTAATTAAAACGAAACATGAGGGACCAAAGTGGGACAACTTGAAAGTTGTTTTATTAAATGAAAACACACACACACACACACACCTCGTGTGTGTGTTCTGGATCGTTCAAGAAGAGGCTCCCATGGAGCCAAAACCCTAGTTCAACAATATCATCAAATTGAAGGGCCAAATGAAGTCTAAATTCATAACCGAACGTGAATTAATGATCACCCAAGCTAGGGGATCATAAGGTATGTAAAATTTTGATGATTCGTGAAGTTGTAAAGTTTGAATAATCATCATAATCGTGGATTATGTATGGATTAGAGAAGCTATGGCTAAATTAGTGATGTATGCTCATTTAGGAACAAACCCTATGTGAAGATTCTTAGTAAATTGCTATAATTTGGGTGTGTGGATGAATTACTACACTTAGCTAGGTGGGTTTGTGTTTAATCTATGAAATGGTATGAACTTGATTATGAATATGTGTAGTATGTGATGTGTACTTGTACATGGATTGAGTATGGTATAGACTTTGTATGATGGTTACTTGTATTGATGAATGGAAGTGATAATTAGGAAGAAAATGATGAAATACTTGTACATCATGCTTAGAAAGTAGTACGCACACCAAGTGTTTGATGAAATGTCTAAAAGACAATAATAAGTGAAATTGTATGCTAGTGATGGGTAACCATATATAGTTCATGTGAAGATTTTGTAGGGATAATGTTGAGTATGTTTTATGCTTGTTTGAATGGATTAACGAAGGTCATATATGAGATGTGAATTTGATATGGTTGTTCATATGTATAAGCATATATGCTAATAAGAATGTGAATGTAATGACATGAATGTATAGGAATCATGTTAAGATGGTTGAGAGCGTGGAAGGCTAACGGACTAAGGAGACTCAAGTAAGCGAACGCAATTACGGACGCACAAGGTAAGTAAATCCCGGACTTACACTTTAGATGTAAAATATATAGTAGTGTGATGATTATTATACATGTGAGAAAGTATTAAACAATGGAAGTAAGTAGGTGAGTTTATGGAAAAAGGAGTCGAAAGTGGATAGGAAAGTATAATGATGCTAATTGTTTTCTGTTAAGAATGAAATGGAAGTGCAGGTATACTAGTAATGGAGTATGAAGGCTAAGTATGGAAGTCAGACGAGAGTGTCCGAATGGATGGACGAATGTACTTATATGAACGGGAATAAGAGATATTGATGCTTGATTATGCACGTTTTAAAGTATTTATATATATATATTATGTCACCGGTTGCTAATGAAGTAATTGGTTATGGTGACTGCAGGTTGTACAGGTTTATGAATGCTTGCTCAAGCTGTGTACGTGGTTGAAGATCGAGTCAAGACATGGATTGTACGTGGGTGTGTATGTGGTCTCTTAATTCGACATACGTATGTTAGTTTTAAATTAATTTATGAAAAGGGATTAATGTATTTAAGTGAAAGAAAGAATAACTTTTAAAGAAACTTTTAGCATGTGTTTTCCGCTGCGTTAAATTTGGTTAAAACGTGTTAGGGCGTTACAGAAACATAGTTTTAACTAATCCGTGAAAGATTTGGACCTTAATTCGAACAAAATCTGATAAAAACTGATAATTCCGTTTGAAAAACTGTTCGAACATGCTGATGTCATACTAATTCCGTTTGAAAGTTTCATTGTAATTCCAAACGGAATTACATATTGGGTCTAATTCCGCTTGAATAGTGCTGACAATTTCAAATGAAATCTAATTTCGTTTGAAACATTCAAACGAAATTACTAATTCCGCTTCAAAGTAGCTAATTCCGTTTGAGTTGGCTTAATTCCGCTTGAAATACCTTAATTCCGTTTGAATAGGTATTTCACGTGAACTGGTAATCTCGTTTGAAACACCTATTTCCGTTTGAATAGGTAATCTCGTTTGAAAGGTGAACAAGCTAATTCCGTTTGAATCTATTCCGCTTCAACTAATTTCGTTTGAAACTGATTTTCAAAATTTCAAAAATTTTTCTAAGTGTTTGTTGATTGTTTCAGATACTTGAAGATGGATGAGTTCATGAATCCGTTATGTGACGTTTTTGCTTTTGCTGGGAATGGTGGAGATGATACTTCAAACGACACATCAAACAACACAAATGAGAAAGCTCCGAATGTGAGAATGACTCTTTCTGATGCATTAAGTGTTGAGAGTGCTTATGGGACGTACAACAAACCTCCCAAGTTGATGGCGATTGAAGATTACAATAAATGGTCGAAAAAGTTTGAAGAATGGCTCAAAGCATTTGCATATCCCAGTTGGAGGATGTTGAAGAATGGTTTTGTTATGGGAAGATCAGATTTTGAAAATTTGACAGAAAATGAAGAGATAGATAGATATATGGCTGAACAAAAGTGCATTGCCTTAATTCATCAGTCTGTGAGAGACGACATCATAGCATTGATTGAATACACAAATTCAATAGATCTTTGGGAGAAATTGAGAGTTAAATGTGTGGGTAGTGCAGAAATAGTCAAAAACAAAAAGAAATTGTTAAGAAAAGAGTTTGATCTTTTTGGTTGTTTGAAAATTGAGTCTGTTTCTAAGATGATTGAGAGATTTGGACATCTGAAGATGGAGCTGGCAAGACATGGAATCATTTATTCTCGTGAAGAACTGGTTGACAAGCTGTTTGATTTTTTGTCGGATGAACAAGACTGGAAATACTTTGCATTGATGTTAAAGAATACAATCAAGTCGGAGGAACTAACAGTTGATCTGTTGATTGAGAGACTGGAGAGTCACGAGCTGGAGATCAAGAAATCATTCAAAGTCAATCATTCCTCATATCAGCAGAATGTTGGGTTGTATTACAGAGGTGATGGGATACTGAAGAATGTGTCTCCTAAAACAGCTTTCTCAGCTGAAGGTTCTTACAAGACAAATCAAGAGAGTCCGAGCAGTGGTTTTCATAGTGGTTCTTCATCAACAACTCCAAGCCAATCTGTTCCAAAGAATATGTTTCAATGTAATATTGTTGTGGATCTGAAGAATGCACAGAACTTCAGTGAGGAATCAGCAAAACAACAAATGGTGTTTTTAGCGTCTGTTCTAGAGTCGTACGAGAGCCTGGTTGCGGGTAAGATTGGAAATACAAATCTCACCAAGGAGGATTATGACCAGATCGACCCAGAAGAGATGGAGTTGATCGACATCAGGTGGTGTATGGCTAGTGCGGTCTGACGAGCTCAAGGGTTCATAGAGATTACTGGCAGACATTCAATTGGCGGACCTTCCACCAAACTTGGTTTTGATAAATCAAAGGTCACGTGCTTCAGATGCAAACAAAAGGGACATTTTAAATGCGAATGTCGAAACGCACCTGGTGATGATACTGCAAATCCGTTCAGAGAGGATTATTACAAGAGAGCTATCTACCATCAAAACAAATCTGAACATCCCAGAATGAAGCAGCTTGAAGATACCCCCAAAGAAAAATCAAGAGCTCTTGCTGTTATTCATGATGATGAGGGATACGATTGGAGTGATGTGCTACCAGAAGAGGATGCAGTGGGCTATGCGTTTGCTGTAATAAAAGAAGTTCCTTTCAAAGATAGCAGGAATGAACAAGAGAAATATAATTACAGAAAAATGAAAGCTCAAGACAGGATGATTAGAATGTCTAAGATTTACAACGAAGCAAAGAGAGCAAAAAGATGGAATGCTGATAGAGAATGTTACCTAGATCCCGATGGTAACATAGCTATTGATTCAAAAACCATTGATGTTGAAGTTCTCACCAAACAAATTGCTGAAGAAGAAGCCAAACAGAGAGAATGGTGGGGAGGAGGAGGAGCTGAAGTAAAAGCTGAAGAAAAAGAAAAAGAAAAAGAAAAGGAGAAAGAGCAGCAGTCAAAGAAAATTGATAATGGGATTATTGATACGACACAAGAGTTTACTGCTGAGAATTTGAAGAAGATGGCTGACAAAGTGTTCGGTGCGAAAGAACTAGAGGTAGTTTCTGGTTCTGGCACTGAGTCCAAAAACAAGGTCAGTCAGAATGATGCTATCAAAGAGTCAGGTAAGAAAGATAAAACTGAGAGCGACTGCAAAAATTGCATGAAAAACTGCAAGGTTTGTAGTACAATCACTTACCACAGTGGTAAAAAGATTGAGGATCTAACAAAAAGAGTTAGAGATGTTGAGGATCAGATCTTAAACCGTGATAAAATGTTAAAAGCTTCAAATGATCGCATAAAAGAACTAACTGAGAAAATCGAAAATGATAAAATTGACGTAGAAAGAGTTAGGAAAGAAAACAAAAAGTTGATTCATGAAAACCGTCAACTTTCAGAAAATTTTGAGAAGCTAAAACGAACGGTGAAAGATTCTGATGAAAGAAATGGTAAGACATGTACAGAAAATGTGCAATTAAAAGGTGTTCTTAGAGTTAAAGAAGAATTAATCAACCAACAACTGGATGAAATTGCTAAGTTGAAGCTACAGTTTCAAGAAGCTAAAATTGAAAATGAACGCATCCAGTTGAAACTGAACAGTTACAGCTCCGCAAGTTTTGTTCTTCAACATATTGTTCCTAAACCGATTGGAAAGAACAAAGCAGGCGAAGATCTATATGCTGATTGAACCGGGGTGGGGTATCATCAGGTTCCACCACCTGTTCTAAACAATTATTCAAAGAAAAATTCAGGGTTGGTTAATGATGAAGATGAAAATGAAGTGAAACTTCCAGACACAATCGATGTCACATTCACGTCATCATCCGATGAAGGAAGTGTCCAATCTGAAGTAGTTAAGAGTGTGGTTGAAAGTGTTTTGAAATCTGATAGTGACACTACTGAGGATGATGAATGCTTTTTAGACAAATATATTCCAAAATCAAAGTCCAAAAACAACTTACATGAAGAACCACATCTTGTGATGTACAAGATGGCAGGATCGGATAAGTTGTATTCGGATCGTGATTTTCCTTTAGAAAATGTGAATGTGGACAAGTTGAAAAACATGTTCAAGTTGGTCGTAATTTGTTGGTGCATATGTATGTCGATTTCGTCTTGTATCGAGTCTTGTACTAGATATGTTAAATCAGGGCACGAAGTACGAGAAATAGGATTTAATGCTAATTCCGCTTGAAAGCATGTAATTCCTCTTGAAAGAGACATGTGCAATTTCAAGCGAAATCAACTTTGCTAATTTCGCTTGAAGTGACACATTGACAGTTTCAAGCGGAATCAGTCATCTATAAATAGCGGTTCAAGCGAGATCATTTGTAACCTTTGAGATTTCCGGTACCGAAGTGCTGCCGAAGTGCCGTCTGATTGTAAACTGTTTCTAATCAATATACAAGGCAATTTAAAGTGAAATAAGCTGTTTTCCACATCTGTTTCTTTGTTTCCGCCTTTGAAACAGACAAGAACTCTTCTGATTGACTCGTTTGGGTCACAAACCGATCCTACAATTGGTATCAGAGCTCAGAAAGAAGAGTTCTTGCCAAAACAGTTGAAATTTCTATCTTCTACACCTTCTTTTCAAAATTGAACAATTTTTCACGGTCTATGTGACAACCGGTAATTTACGGCTCTTAATTACGCGATTAACAGGAGATTAACGCAATAATAAATAGTGATTACAGCATAAATCAACTTAATTAAGCCTTTGGGGTGCCTAGGAACGCTTATCCGACTCTACAGTACGCGTATGAAGATTCGAGTGGAATCTGCGGAACAACAAATGACAACGGACTGATACCGTACGAAATACTGACGACACCAACAAATATGGATGTTACACGAATATTTTATGCCCATGGAGTTTGGGTCACGATATCGGGACTCGTAGAAATTACGGGCCGCTTACACTTGAGATGGGCTTGTGGGCCCTGGGCCCAAGCCCAAAACCCACAAGCCTAAACCTGCACACAATATAATAGAATCTATACAAGATTTATAAGATTTACTAAATCTTACCAAATCTATATAAAATCTTAACTGGATTTACTAGAATCATGCAAGATTTGAAAATCTCTAGGAATCCTATTAAATCTCTATAAGAGATTTGCAAAATCTCTACAAAATCACAAGTAAGATCAAGCAAGAGATCTTATACCCAAAGATAAAACTTGTGACCTGAAGCTAACATAAATACATAAAAGACCATGAGAGTGCTCTTGCTCTATTTAATACACAAACACCTCCCCTCAACCCACAATACACACAAAGGAAATCAAAACTTGCCTATCTCCACCATTCCCCTTCTCGATCTCTCTGCAAACCCAAAACAGTGTTCATCCCCTCTCTACCTCACCTTCATCTCTCTCGGTCATACAAAAACATAACCCAAATCAAACACAAGACAGCTCACCCACACTCATGCCCTCCCTCTCGATTCTACTGACCCCTCCCCTCCGATTCCCGATTGATGACAGCCACCACCCGATGGTGGTGGCATATGGTGTGCAGCGGTGCAACAAAGAGAGAGAGAGAGAGAGAGAGAGACGGCGAGGAGAGAGAGAAGACCGGAGGTGGTGGTGGTGAGCGGCGGTAGGTGTCACGGACCAGCAGTCGGTGTCTCGGACCGGTGGTCAACAGCAGAGAACTGGCGGTCTATGTCTCGGACCGGCGGTCCAAGTCTTGATCCGGTGGTGGTCGGTGGAGAAGATAGAGACGAGAGAGAAAGACCGTCCAAGCGAGAGAGAAACAGCGGTAGCGGAGGTCTTTGGTTCGGTCCGACAAAAGTTCCGGTAAACCTTCTCCCCATTTTCTTTCTGTGGAGATCGAAGATGATGATGATGTTGCTGTTGTTGTTAATGTTGATGATTTGGTTCAGAATGGTTCGCCTCTGGATCGGGTTTTCCGTTCGGGTTCTCGGTTCAGCAGGTGTGGTTCGGCTTGGTTCTGGTTCGGGTCAAACGTAGTTGACTCGGTCAACACCCGAGTCAACTCGGGTCAACAGCAGCTTCGGTTCGGGTCAGCAGTCAACGGTTCGGATCAACAGGTTCGGCTCGGTCAACATAAGTTAGCAGCGGTTCGTGGTTCATGACTCGGGAAGACTCGGTCAAACTGAGTCAACTCGACTCGGTCAACTCGGTTGACCCGGTCAACTCAGTCAGCGGCTCGACGATTCGACGCGAAGTTTTGGTAAAGATTTTAGCGTCGCGATTAATATTTACATTGTTTTTATTTAACGAGCTCAAACCGAACGATTAAAGTATAGTTTATGTTTCGATATATTTAACAACTTACATATATTGTTGAATCTTGATTGAGTTTTGATAAAATAACGACGACTTGTGTCGTCGGGGGCGTCCAAAAATAGAGGAAACTCTGCCCGTTTTTCGAGAAAATCCGTAAAACGAAACACGTTTTTAATAAAAAGACACTTTATATACAAGTGTAAAATATTTTCAACGACACTTTACAAGCATACGGAAACGACAATTCTTTGTAAAATAAATATATTTTATATATTTATTTCAAGCGTCAAACAACTCGTATTCGTTTTACAAAATAAATATAGCTTATATATTTATTTCGAATATCAAACAACACGATCTTGTTTTATAAAATAAATATAGATATATATATTTATTTCAAACACACGAATTCTTTTACAAAATAGATACAGTTTATCTATTCAACGACTCGATGAAGTTCTTATAAAATAAATATAATATTTTATATTTATTACGAACGCCGAAACGGCATATACATATATTTTGGCAAAAATATACAAGACGCGATATATATAATACGAGTTTATTATATATTACTTTCATACGAATATTCCTTTATTTCAACATACGACTTCTTAAAACGAGCTAACAAGTATAATTTCTTCGCTTCTTTTAAGTTGACAATTTACCGTCAAATCGTTCGACTAACGATTCGGTAGAGCTCGATTACACGTAGTAAGTTACTGCGTTATTTAGAAACTTACTAGATATTCCGTGTTAGGAATGTTGTAGAATGCATGATAGCGAGTCACGTCTTGGAAACGACATCGCGAAGTCGTAATTAGCTAGCTTTGCACAGGAATATTCAGGTGAGTTCATAACCCCACCTTTTTTTACGGTTTTACATTTTTCTAAATGTTTTCGGGGTGGAAAGACATGCACTTTTTGCAAAGCATACAAGAATTACATATTCCTAAACCATTTTACAAGCAAGTTTTAACTGACACAAATGGTTTACGAAAAGCTTATGTTTTATACCGGTTTTTCAGACAAGCGTATTTTTCGAAATGTGCATACATACGAATTCTAGTTTTCTAAACTACGGGAAAATACAAATACAAGAGTTTACAAATGTTACAATGTTTACAAATGGTATGATGAATACAAGAATTGAGAAATGATACGAGAAATGATACAAGAATTGATACGAGAAATGATACGAGAAATCGTGTCACGAATAGGGTACCATAAGCACCATTAATCGTGTACATACTTAGACCGCAGAACAAAAGGTTAGATCTAACGGGTGTCAGGGCAGCCCCACTCTTGGCCACTCTTTTACCAAGCAGTGTTTTTGTGTCTCAGTCGTGAATCGACTATAGAAAAATGCCTATGGTTTGGTGACTTCCTATGTCGTGTCACATGTTAATGGCCTTGCAACCCATTAACAACAAGATACATACAGAATACTTGATTTATACAAGAAAACATGATACATACAAGAATACGTGATTTATACAAGAATACATGATACATACAGAAATACTCGAATTATACAAGATACATACCATGTTTTCATACAAAGTTTCTGTATAACATGACAAGAAAATGATTTTAAATTCGTTTTCTCAACAATACTTCAAAAACCGGTTATTCAAAAAGATTTATTTCAAACCTTTTACAAACAAACTATGAACTCGCTCAACTTTATGTTGATTTTTCGCATGTTTCTTTCTCAGGTTGCATTTCTAAGACAAGGCACAGTTGGAATAGGAGAACCATGAAGAGTCGAGTACTTAGTGGGCGTTCACATACTAAAAGTCTTAGCTTATTTGCTTCCGCTGTGCAATGAAGATACCAGTCCAGTCACGCCAATGCTCTGATATTTCGGGGTGTGACAGATTGGTATCAGAGCTATAGGTTACAGCGAATAGGGTTCTCTGTAGAGATACCTAGGCTCTAACCTCATATTTCTCTGGGGACTTAGATTATCAAAACGTCGAATACAGAACGCCTAGTACTCGAAAATGGTTTCCAACCGTTGCCGAAAAACAAACAGTCAAAATTTTGTTTTCAAACATACGCTAAAGTGGTGTTTTACACACGATACACAAGACAGTCGCATACAGTACATAAAACCCTGAGAGTTTAGGAAACATGCACATAAGACCTTCGGAAACTTATGTTAAAGTTCATTAAAGGTCATCACGTAGGAACTGCATATATTAATTCGGGCACACACAATTATGCATATTGTCTATGATGTTTTAACTTCCCGAGCAGGCAGCCTACGCATAACGAAACGCTAGCGCACAGGCATACATGAGACTTAAGCTATATATCAACGGAGGTTGAAGTACGTCACATGCGACTATCGATCAGGAAGCGGCTGTTGGCACGCGGTCCTGCAAACGACACGAGTCATGCTAAGGAAAAGACGCAAGTCACCATATCCCCCCTATTTCAGCTAACGACGAGTACGCTATATTCGACATTCTATGGTAATGTCACCTAATAACTGGTTATCACATGCAACCCCAGGTAAAGTCCTTAAATTTCTTTTATTGAAATTTCGACTTTCACATTTACAGAGTAGATTTTCGTATCTCTACTCCTCTTGATGGTCATTGTGTCACGACCATTTCTTTCAGTATAGCGAATATTCATTTGCTTCATTTCTTGAAAACTCATATGTTATGCATGCATCGTTTGTTACGCATGTGGTTTCGTTTCGAATAAAGCGTTTCATTAAAGTTCAAATATTGTTTCGCTAAATCTAAGCATTGATTCGTGATTCGAACGACTCGCGTTATTGAAATTGTTGGCTTCCTTGTTATCAAGTCAACACATTTTCTTGAAAATTCCTTTCTTTTTCAAGTTGCATACATGGTATTTCGTTGTGACCATGCCGAAAGTTTCCTTGTCGATACATGTATTGTCGGCTTGCGCCGAAACCAAATTCAATTGTTTGAACTTGTTCATTACACATATTCAATTCAAGACACCATATGATGTATTGGAAACATCATATTCGAATTCGTTTTAACAAGCGTTTCATTGTTCTGAGTCGTAGTAGATTTGTTGGTCTACGACTCCATTAAGTCGTTTGTTGATTTCGACACCTTGTGGTGTCAGTATAAACTTGTAGCTTAGGCTAATCATGATTGAGCGTTTTATGCAAAACACAGGTGATACTTGTTCGATCACCACTACATTTGAATTGTTTCATTCACTACGACACCTTGTGGCGTCGGTAGAACTTGCAGCTTGCGCTGATCAGGATCGAGCGTTTCATGCAAACTAGTACATTTGAGCTTGTTGAAATCTGAATTCAATTATTGGATGCAATCATTTCTAGAATTCATTTGCATATTGTGATACGTCCTTGAATTCACATCATTCGAATAAGTCCTGATTCGACTTCATGATCGTTCACTTTGGTACTATTCGTATTTTCTACACATAACGTAACTCTGAGGAGTTAACGTAGTCTAAATTTCGAGGACGAAATTTTATTAACAGGGGGAGACTGTGACAACCGGTAATTTACGGCTCTTAATTACGCGATTAACAGGAGATTAACGCAATAATAAATAGTGATTACAGCATAAATCAACTTAATTAAGCCTTTGGGGTGCCTAGGAACGCTTATCCGACTCTACAGTACGCGTATGAAGATTCGAGTGGAATCTGCGGAACAACAAATGACAACGGACTGATACCGTACGAAATACTGACGACACCAACAAATATGGATGTTACACGAATATTTTATGCCCATGGAGTTTGGGTCACGATATCGGGACTCGTAGAAATTACGGGCCGCTTACACTTGAGATGGGCTTGTGGGCCCTGGGCCCAAGCCCAAAACCCACAAGCCTAAACCTGCACACAATATAATAGAATCTATACAAGATTTATAAGATTTACTAAATCTTACCAAATCTATATAAAATCTTAACTGGATTTACTAGAATCATGCAAGATTTGAAAATCTCTAGGAATCCTATTAAATCTCTATAAGAGATTTGCAAAATCTCTACAAAATCACAAGTAAGATCAAGCAAGAGATCTTATACCCAAAGATAAAACTTGTGACCTGAAGCTAACATAAATACATAAAAGACCATGAGAGTGCTCTTGCTCTATTTAATACACAAACACCTCCCCTCAACCCACAATACACACAAAGGAAATCAAAACTTGCCTATCTCCACCATTCCCCTTCTCGATCTCTCTGCAAACCCAAAACAGTGTTCATCCCCTCTCTACCTCACCTTCATCTCTCTCGGTCATACAAAAACATAACCCAAATCAAACACAAGACAGCTCACCCACACTCATGCCCTCCCTCTCGATTCTACTGACCCCTCCCCTCCGATTCCCGATTGACGACAGCCACCACCCGATGGTGGTGGCATATGGTGTGCAGCGGTGCAACAGAGAGAGAGAGAGAGAGAGAGAGAGAGAGACGGCGAGGAGAGAGAGAAGACCGGAGGTGGTGGTGGTGAGCGGCGGTAGGTGTCACGGACCAGCAGTCGGTGTCTCGGACCGGTGGTCAACAGCAGAGAACTGGCGGTCTATGTCTCGGACCGGCGGTCCAAGTCTTGATCCGGTGGTGGTCGGTGGAGAAGATAGAGACGAGAGAGAAAGACCGTCCAAGCGAGAGAGAAACAGCGGTAGCGGAGGTCTTTGGTTCGGTCCGACAAAAGTTCCGGTAAACCTTCTCCCCATTTTCTTTCTGTGGAGATCGAAGATGATGATGATGTTGCTGTTGTTGTTAATGTTGATGATTTGGTTCAGAATGGTTCGCCTCTGGATCGGGTTTTCCGTTAGGGTTCTCGGTTCAGCAGGTGTGGTTCGGCTCGGTTCTGGTTCGGGTCAAACGTAGTTGACTCGGTCAACACCTGAGTCAACTCGGGTCAAAACAGCTTCGGTTCGGGTCAGCAGTCAACGGTTCGGATCAACAGGTTCGGCTCGGTCAACATAAGTTAGCAGCGGTTCGTGGTTCATGACTCGGGAAGACTCGGTCAAACTGAGTCAACTCGACTCGGTCAACTCGGTTGACCCGGTCAACTCAGTCAGCGGCTCGACGATTCGACGCGAAGTTTTGGTAAAGATTTTAGCGTCGCGATTAATATTTACATTGTTTTTATTTAACGAGCTCGAACCGAACGATTAAAGTATAGTTTATGTTTCGATATATTTAACAACTTACATATATTGTTGAATCTTGATTGAGTTTTGATAAAATAACGACGACTTGTGTCGTCGGGGGCGTCCAAAAATAGAGGAAACTCTGCCCGTTTTTCGAGAAAATCCGTAAAACGAAACACGTTTTTAATAAAAAGACACTTTATATACAAGTGTATATTATTTTCAACGACACTTTACAAGCATACGGAAATGACAATTCTTTATAAAATAAATATATTTTATATATTTATTTCAAGCGTCAAACAACTCGTATTCGTTTTACAAAATAAATATAGCTTATATATTTATTTCGAATATCAAACAACACGATCTTGTTTTATAAAATAAATATAGATATATATATTTATTTCAAACACACGAATTCTTTTACAAAATAGATACAGTTTATCTATTCAACGACTCGATGAAGTTCTTATAAAATAAATATAATATTTTATATTTATTACGAACGCCGAAACGGCATATACATATATTTTGGCAAAAATATACAAGACGCGATATATATAATACGAGTTTATTATATATTACTTTCATACGAATATTCCTTTATTTCAACATACGACTTCTTAAAACGAGCTAACAAGTATAACTTCTTCGCTTCTTTTAAGTTGACAATTTACCGTCAAATCGTTCGACTAACGATTCGGTAGAGCTCGATTACACGTAGTAAGTTACTGCGTTATTTAGAAACTTACTAGATATTCCGTGTTAGGAATGTTGTAGAATGCATGATAGCGAGTCACGTCTTGGAAACGACATCGCGAAGTCGTAATTAGCTAGCTTTGCACAGGAATATTCAGGTGAGTTCATAACCCCACCTTTTTTTACGGTTTTACATTTTTCTAAATGTTTTCGGGGTGGAAAGACATGCACTTTTTGCAAAGCATACAAGAATTACATATTCCTAAACCATTTTACAAGCAAGTTTTAACTGACACAAATGGTTTACGAAAAGCTTATGTTTTATACCGGTTTTTCAGACAAGCGTATTTTTCGAAATGTGCATACATACGAATTCTAGTTTTCTAAACTACGAGAAAATACAAATACAAGAGTTTACAAATGTTACAATGTTTACAAATGGTATGATGAATACAAGAATTGAGAAATGATACGAGAAATGATACAAGAATTGATACGAGAAATGATACGAGAAATCGTGTCACGAATAGGGTACCATAAGCACCATTAATCGTGTACATACTTAGACCGCAGAACAAAAGGTTAGATCTAACGGGTGTCAGGGCAGCCCCACTCTTGGCCACTCTTTTACCAAGCAGTGTTTTTGTGTCTCAGTCGTGAATCGACTACAGAAAAATGCCTATGGTTTGGTGACTTCCTATGTCGTGTCACATGTTAATGACCTTGCAACCCATTAACAACAAGATACATACAGAATACTTGATTTATACAAGAAAACATGATACATACAAGAATACGTGATTTATACAAGAATACATGATACATACAGAAATACTCGAATTATACAAGATACATACCATGTTTTCATACAAAGTTTCTGTATAACATGACAAGAAAATGATTTTAAATTCGTTTTCTCAACAATACTTCAAAAACCGGTTATTCAAAAAGATTTATTTCAAACCTTTTACAAACAAACTATGAACTCGCTCAACTTTATGTTGATTTTTCGCATGTTTCTTTCTCAGGTTGCATTTCTAAGACAAGGCACGGTTGGAATAGGAGAACCATGAAGAGTCGAGTACTTAGTGGGCGTTCACATACTAAAAGTCTTAGCTTATTTGCTTCCGCTGTGCAATGAAGATACCAGTCCAGTCACGCCAATGCTCTGATATTTCGGGGTGTGACAGTCTAAATGGCTTGAATTTCACACATTTTAAGCGAAATTGTGTTTTAACTAATCCTGGAAAGAATTGGTCTTTAATTCGATCTAAAACTGGTAAAACTACCTAATTTCGCTTGAAAATCAGATCGCACTTGTGACGTCAGCAGCATTTCAAACGAAATCAGTAACTTGATTCCGCTTGAATTCGTTATTTCGCTTGAAACAACCTAATTCCGCTTGAAATACTTGATTCCGCTTCAGGGAGTAATTCCGCTTGAGACGTTCCAAGCGAAATAAGTGATTTCGCTTCAAATTGCTATTCCGCTTGAACATGGATTTCGTTTAAGGAGTGATTCTGTTTGAATTGATATCCCGTTTGAACTGTATTTTCGCTTGAACTTGACTTCGTGAAACATTTGCCAAAACATGGACGAGGAATTTTATAATGCGTTTGCGACACCGGTTGCTCCAGTCACTGCTGCTGAAACTCTATATAGTGAAAATGAGACGGGAACTTATCAAAAACCGCCTAAGCTAATGTACATTGAGGATTTTCAAGGATGGAAAAATCGATTTGAAAACTGGGTGCAAGCATATAAGTTTGACGCATGGTGTGCTTTAATCAAAGATTACGAAAAACCGAAAAATGAGCGTGGCATTGAAAAGGCATTTTGTGATTTTACAGAAAGTGATAAGTTGAAGTATACAAGTGAGAAAATGATGATTAGTCTTCTACAACAAGCTATAAAGGAAGATATCTTTGTTTTGCTTCAACATGAAGGTTCTGCTAGATCGATTTGGAATGCATTGATTCAAAAGTTTAAAGGAAGTGCAGATATGATCAAAAACAAAAAGGCACTATTGAAGAAATCATTTGATATGTTTACAGCGTTCGACCATGAAACAACAAAGCAGACCATTGATAGATATTGTCACCTGGTATTGGAAATGGGAAGATTGGACATTAAGAAGGATGATGATGAATGGGTTGATAAACTTGCTGATGCATTACCACAGCAGAAATGGGGAACTTATTTGTTAATCATAAAACACATGAGAAAAACTGAAGATATGAATCTGGCACAGTTTATTCAAAGGATTGAAGAGCATGAGTTGGATATTCAGAAAACGGCAATCATGAAGAATCCAAATGCTCAACAAGATGTCAGTTTGTATTACAGAGGAAACAAGTTTGAGGCTACCCCCAACCCCAGCCCAAAGATTCAAACTGGTTTCAGTGCTGATAGTTCGTCTAGAACAAAAGGTAGTAATGTGACTCAGAGTGGTGGATCTTCATCTTCGTTTTCAAGCTTTGATCCAAACTTTACAACACCAAGTCCTCAAAAACAGAACTCAACAAATCTTCAATGTAATGTTACTTTGAACATTCAAAATGGTCAAAATCTTTCTCCAGAAATAGCAAAGCAACACATGGCATCACTTATTGCTATGTTGGAATCTTATGAAAGTCTGATCGGTGGTAAAACTGGAAATCCAATGCTAACCAAAGAAGATTATGACCAAATCGATGCTGAAGAACTGGAATTGATGGATGTGAAGTGGTGTTTAGCTAGTGCTTGGAGAAGGGCAGAAAAGTTTCAACAAATTACTGGTAGATATGAGTTTCGAGGAATGGCTACTTCTCCATTAGGGTTTGACAAATCAAAAGTAACTTGTTTTCATTGCAAAGGTAAAGGACACTTTAAACGAGAATGCAAAAACAAAGAAGAGACTGGGAGACAAGAAAAGAACGATTATTATCAAAAGTCAATTTTTCATCAGATTACTCAACAAAAGGAACCACAAACGGCTCATGCACGTCCCATTGTTGATGAAAACAAGAAAATGATTGAAGCAGCAAATAAGAAAGCTTATTTTGGTATAATAGACCAGGATGATGAATTTGTTGCAGAGGGATTTAACTGGGATAAGTACATTCTAGCTGGTTCAGGTTTTGTTGCTAGAATTCAGGGTGAAGATGAGGCTAGTCAGAAAAGAATCCCAATTTTTCCAGATTTAGGAAGTGATATTGATACTGATGATGAAGAAGAATATCTTAACAAAGCTAGAAAAGGCATAGATCCTGACAGTTTTAATTTTTTCTTTGCAGATAAAATGGAAATGCTGAATCAAAAGAAGATTGCCAGATTGAGGAGAGAGCTGGAAGCTGCAAGGAAAGCTGCTAATGAAAAGGCAAAGACAGAAGCTGGAGAAGAAAATGTTGAACCAGTGACTGAGAAAGTTGTAGAAAAAATCATTGAAGTGGAGAAAGTGGTAGAGAAAATAGTTGAAGTTGAAAAAATAGTCGAAGTTGAAAAAATCATTGAAGTAGAGAAAATCATTGAGGTTGAGAAGATAGTTGAAAAAGCGGTTGAAGTTGAAAAACAGTGTTTGAAATGTTCAGAATCTTGCAAAGTTTGTGAGACGAAAGATGAGAAGATTGCTGAATTATAGAAGATTAAAGAAGATTTACTGTCCGATGTGAAGTATGTGAAAGAATCTTATGATGTGCTGAACAGAACAGTCGATAGTCTGAAAAAAGACAAATTCAGAAATCGAAAAGGCAAATGAAAAAATGAGCTCAACATTAATGATGAAGCAGAAGGTCATCAATGAGTATATTGAAGACTGTGCTAAGTTGAAACAGGATTTGGAACTCGAGAAGATAGAAAGTGAAAGAATCAAACGCTTGTTGTTGAGTTATACAACTTGTGATTATTTGATTGACAGAGTTTATCCTACTGTTGCAAGTCTTGAAGCTTTCAAGGAGGAAAAGACTGAAGATACTGATACGGGTAAGAAATAAAGTGTCAAGTATAACAGATGTCCGCCCCCAATCTTTGAAAGTTATTCTCCCAGAAAGCCAAATGAGGAACGTTTAACTAAGGCTCTAAACATCAAGTTAAAGTCTGAAAACATTGATGAGTTACCAGATAACGTTGATGTTACATTCACAGCGTCTAACACTGATCATGAGTCTGAACTATTAAAGAAAGTGGTTGATCAGGTGTTGGATATGGATGAAGAGTCACAGTCGGAGTCTAAAAGTTTGAGTTCGTCAGAAAAAAGTCCGAGTTCATCGGTTAAACGGGTTTACAACAAAGAATTTCTTCTATCAAAGAATAATTTGAATGATAAAACATTTAAAGTAGCATATACTTTGCATGATTTGGACAAATTATTTTCTGATGAAGAATTTCCATTAAGAGGTGTTAAACCAGAATTGATCAACAAGGTTTTCAAATTAACAGAAATTAACCTTTCTGAAATAAAAGATGAAAATCTTTCTAGAAAACCTAAACCTTACACCTCAAGAATTCAACAAAGAGTAAACAAGAAAATGGGTTACGGTTGT
Source organism: Helianthus tuberosus (assembly GCA_030545235.1). Lineage (NCBI taxonomy): Eukaryota > Viridiplantae > Streptophyta > Magnoliopsida > Asterales > Asteraceae > Helianthus > Helianthus tuberosus. Next base: position 128,110,372 of record CM060408.1, read on the forward strand.
GGTTATAATTTTCAAAAGAAACCAAACCACAACAGTAATTTCAAAAAGAAAGGTCTTAGTTTTATTCCACCTGAAAATTATAAAAATCAGAAAACTTATCAATCAAAAACTAAATTTGTTGCATGTGCAAGTTGTGATGAAGAACAGAAGAAACCATTATGGAAACAATAAAATCAGGAGTTTCTTGCAGAAAAGAAGAAGAATGTTGTGAAGAATACTGGAAAAAGAGTTGACAGAAGAGTTTGTTTCAATTGCCAAGAAGTTGGACATATAGCTTGGTATTGCATAAAACAAACCAACAACAAACAGGAAGTTTATTCTAACTCTGATTTGAAAAAGAAAAATGTTGATGAAAAGAAACAACCAACTGAGAAATTTAATGTGATTAAAAATTTAACTTCTGATAATAGTGAAAACTCAAAACGTTTTTACAAAAGAAGAGTTGATTTAAACAAACAAAAATGGGTTGTTAAGAGTTCAGAGAGTAGTTCTGACAATAAATCTGATTCCACAAAATCAGAGGAGTCTTTGATTGAGAAAAAGGTTGAAAACTCCATTCCAGAGATGAACGAGGAAAACTTTCCGCTGTTGACGAAAGAAAATTTGAAATCAAAAGGTAGGTATGAGATTTCAGATCAATTCTTCACTGGTAAAGGAGAATCTGATGCTGAAAAGGCTTTCAATGGGAAAGTCAAACATATTTTTAGTAAAATGGTTGACAGGAAGGTTAAAGGTGCGAAAGAATTTTATAGAAAAAAAGCAGGATGGAGTAATGATGAGGTAGAATCTCCCAAGGCTGGTCAGGCTTGGGTGAATGCTTTTTCTGCTTAAAAACCTGACTTGCCGGAACTCCCAGGTTGGTAATTGGGGAGTAGGAATCGGCATCATTATTGAGAAAGTCACAGGATGGAAACTGTGATATTTTGTTTTTCAAGTGGTAAATCAGGGACATTAAGTTGTACTTGATTTTCTACAAGTGATATTTGTTGATAGATTTTAAATCTGTAAATATTTACAAGTGGTCGAAAGAGCAATGTGATGAATTAATCCCAACTTTTCAAAATGGTAAAATCAACGAAACTTATTTTCCGGAAAAACCATTTGATTAAAACAAACTTAAGTGTTTTGAAATCTAAATGGGAAAATAGTTTGTTGTAAGGGGGAGTTCTGATTGTTTATGCCGAGTGAATGGCGATTTGAAGCAATTCACAACAGTTGTCATGTTTCTTGTACAGTTTATTTTCAAAATTATGTTTCTACAAAATGGGTCAAGAGCTCAGTTTGTTTTCAGAAAATAAAAAAAAAAAATTATTTGAAAATTTGAAAAAGTCAAAAACATGATAATATACAAAAATGAGTTTTGTTGTAAAAAAGAGGAAATGATAGTACACCAGTGGACTATCACAACATGCTAAAGAATTGGAAAGTAAAAAAGTGATAAACGGTCTCACTGATGATGTGTCAGTAGTTTTTGCACATTTAGTAGATTGTGACGAGATATAAACCTAAATTCAAACTTGCTTATATCGTGGGTAACATCTCTCGGATATATGGGTAACCCCCGAAATCTTGTTTGAAGGACCCCTCTTTCTGAGATACTAGGTCTTTATGCTTAGTGATATCTGGGGTATTATCCCGGGACTTCTGATTTTGCGGAAGCAATGGCCTAGTCCCCGGAGAATACTTTACGCTTGCTTGAAATATAGCCTACCCTCAGCATAAAAAATGATGAAACATTGCAAAATGCAAATCATGTGCTGTTGTAAAAAAGATCCTCTAAAGGGGACCCACCTAAAGTCGAACCGTCATCTCTCTGCTGAACGGAAGTTCTGACCTGAGCTCTCACGGTCTCGCAATTTAACCCCTTACAGATATCATCTAGGTATACTCACTTGTAAGACTGAATATTGGGATCTGGATATGGGAGTATATTCTGAGGTGGGACACGTGATTAAGTTTAAGTACTTAAGACATTAATCTCGTATCTTGAAACAATTGAACTTTGTGTGAAAATTTAAGTGGATCAGTATACTGACAATCTAAGTGAATCGTTTAGAACTTAAAATGTTTAAAGCTTAACGGTGTTGGTGATTTGTCTCAGAAACTGATATGATCCTCTTACGCAAAATCACAAAAATATTGTATGTAAATATTTCTTTTTTGCATTTCATTTCATATAAAAATCCAAAAAGATTTTCGGTGTGTTTTAGTATAAATTTTGAAAAAATCAAAAAGATTTTAGACAACTGATAATGAAAAGCTGATTTTCAAAATTCCGAGTGCTAAACATGACTAACAGGTTTGGGAAAATTTGTTTGAAGTTGTTTGAAATGAAAATTGATTTACATGCAAGTGGTTCATCAAAGATTAACATGATAAATCATTATTGATTGATTCTTGAAAATAATGTGTTAAGTTTGAGTTTACAAGTGGTTAGCAGGGTTTCTAAATTTGTTATATTTTATCTTTTATGAAACTTCTGTTTTGGGTAGAGAATTTGCAGGTGAGTCAGGTTGCGATTCCTGAACCTGTAAATACCTGAGGAGAATGTGAGCTAGACTACGATCCCAGTACAAGTTGAGGGGGAGTCTGTTGGAGAAAGAGAGTTTGTTAAAGCATAGAGCCAACATTCAAATCCTGGAAATCAAGCTAGCTGCAAATGCTGATAGATCAACATCCGAGAGGGAGGTCTCTGCTGGTGCTGATAAAAAGAGGGAGAATATTATATCAAGAGAAGCTGACAGGAATAGAGCCTGGGTTTGTTCCTGGGCATTACTAGAGAAAGAAGAAATTGGAGTGAGACAAGAGCCAGATCGAAATTCTGGAAGCCCAAAGACTGATAAAGACTGAAGACATTGAAGATTCGACACTTAAGACTCGTCAACATCCGAGGGGGAGTCTGTTGGTGCATACGTCTGTCGATTTCGTCTTGTATCGAGTCTTGTACTAGATATGTTAAATCAGGGCACGAAGTACGAGAAATAGGATTTAATGCTAATTCCGCTTGAAAGCATGTAATTCCGCTTGAAAGAGACATGTGCAATTTCAAGCGGAATCAGTCATCTATAAATAGCGGTTCAAGCGAGATCATTTGTAACCTTTGAGATTTCTGGTACCGAAGTGCTGCCGAAGTGCCGTCTGATTGTAAACTGTTTCTAATCAATATACAAGGCATTTTAAAGTGAAATAAGTTGTTTTCCACATCTGTTTCTTTGTTTCCGCCTCTGAAACAGACAAGAACTCTTCTGATTGACTCGTTTGGGTCATAAACCGATCCTACATAATTGATGTGTCTGAGATTGAAGGTTTGAAAAATGCGAAGAGGCAATTAAATTTTGAGAAAGACAAAGCTTACTATAAAAAACCTGTTTTACCACCACGTTTTTATAACAACAATCAAAACAGATGGTTGGGTGGTTATCAGGGTGGTAAGAATTATTCAAGAAAGAATTTTCAAAACAAGAAGTTTTCTGCGAAAAAGGTGTTTATAAAAAGCTCGAGTTCTCATTCCGAGCAGGAGTCTGAGATTTTTTCAAAGTCGAATGAAGAGTTCTTTGAGGAAACAGCCTCACAGCCTCAGACTGAAGGCACAAGTCGAGTAGTTGATACTCGTACATGCTTTAAATGCAACAAAGTCGGGCACATTGCACGAAAGTGCACCAACTTTAAGCCTAAGTCTGAAGTTGCTGAGAGTTCGAAAAAGAAGGTTGATGCAAAAGGCAAAGCTCCAATGGTTGTTGAGAAAATTTTGAAAAATGAGAATACAAAAGTCAAAATTGAACCTGTTAAGAAGTTGGAAACTAAAAATAACAATTTTTACAAACGGGTTGCTTCATCTCAACAAACATGGAAGCCAAAAGGTTCTCCAAAACCAAAGGTTTCAGAGTCAGAAAAACAATCGTCTTCTACCACTCCGGTAAAGATGGATGTTCCTTTGGATTATTATGAACAGTTGGAGAAACAATCTTCTACTCCACCAGAGAAGAAGAATGTTCAAAAGAAAGATCAACCAACCGGTCAACCTAAGAAAGATGAGTTTTTCTTATACAAAAAGGTTAAGGTTGGATCTGAGGAAAGCTTGAAGATGAATGACAAGAATTTTCCGCCACTTTACATTGCAAAAACTCACCTTAATGTCAAGTTACCCGAGTCAAAAGAGGCTGGGGTAGCATCAAAATCTCACTAAGTGTTAATGATATGTGCAGGAGCTTCCAAGATTCGTTTCACATTGGATTATGGATAGTGGAGCTTCTTGGCACATGACGGGGAAGAAAACCCTATTGTACGATGTTCGAGGGTTTAACGGAGGATACGTGGGATTCGCAGGCAATCAGGGTGGTCGAATAATTGGTGAAGGAACTTTATCCAATGGCATTGTCACGTTTGAAAGAGTGAACTACATCGCCGAGCTTGAAAACAATCTTCTAAGCATATCTCAGATCTGTGATCGTATGTACACAACGCACTTTACAGACAAAGAATGTTTGATCTTGAAACCAGGATTTGTTGTTCTCGAAGAGTGGATTATCATGAGGGCACCTAGAGTGAATGATCTGTACGTGTTGGACATGAGTGTAGCTACTACAACCACGGGTCAGGCTCACTGTTTTGTGTCAAGAGCAACGGAAAAAGAATCAAAGTTATGGCATCGAAAGATGGGCCATATTCATCTTCGAAAAATGAATCATCTGGTGCATAACGACTTAGTTACTGGAGTACATGTGAAAGGTTTTTATCTGGAAGGGGAGTGCATTAGCTGCATCAAAGGCAAGCAAAAGAAGAAATCACATCCTCAAAAGAAAGTCAATTCAGTTTCCAAACCGTTAGAGAGACTTCATATGGATCTTTTTGGTTCGATAAACGTCAAAAGCATAACTGGGGATCTCTACTGTCTTGTAGTAACTGATGATTATTCCAGATTTTCGTGGGTATCATTCTTGAAGTCTAAAGATGAGACGTTTGAAAGTTTGATGGCATTGTTCAGAAAAATTGAAAACTTGTACCAAACTCAAATTAGAAGAATCAGGTGTGATAATGGTACAGAGTTCAAGAACAACAAGATGGAAGAGTATTGTGATGAGAGAGGTATATTGCAAGAATTTAGTGCTCCTTACACTCCGCTGCAAAATGGAGTAGCTGAAAGAAAGAACAGGACACTAATTGAAATGGCCAGGACGATGCTTGCTGATTCAAAGCTACCAGTCAATTTTTGGGCAGAATCAGTGTCAGCCGCTTGCTATACACTCAACCGGGTTCTCACAATGAAGAAATTCAACAAGACAAATTTCGAGCTGATCAACAACCGCAAACCAAACCTGAAGTATTTAGAACCGTTTGGGTCTCCCTGTACAGTTCTAGAGCCTTTTGGAAAATTTGGTGCAAAGAGCATTGAAGGAATTTTCGTGGGTTATGCTAGTCCATTGAAATGAGTCTTTGTTCCAAGCTTGAAGAAGATCATCGAAGCACAACATGTTGAGTGTCAGGGGTATACTATGCCACCTCAGAATCCCGGTGACTCATGGCGTTTTAATTACGATACTTTATGGGATTCGTTTGACATTGAAGAAGAACCGGATTTCTTTGACGAGTTGGATATTCTAAGAGAGTATGAAGAATCACAGGAAAGATTTCCAGCAGAAACTTTCAGTCGTCAACGACAAGCTTCGAACGATGATGAAGTAGGTCCAAATAATGTTGGTGAACATGATGATATTCAGGAATCTCTTGACAATCAGACGGCAGTCAACGATAATCTAGAATCTGATAATATGCCAGTATTTGATCGTGGTGATTCAGATTCTGAGGGGGAGCAGATCCAGATTTCAAGTCAAACAGTTCCAGTCGATGAACAAGGTGCAAATCAGAATGTCACAAATTTGGAAGGGGAGGTAGATGTTCCAGGCGAGGTGATGCCGAGAACTCTTTCATACCATCCAGAGGAATTGATCATTGGAGAATTGCAGATAGGCGTTCGCACAAGACGACAAATTGACCAAGGGCTAACTTGTTTTTATTCTACAGTTGCTCCTTTACAAACTGAGTTTTCACTAAGTTGTTTTATTTCGCAGATTGAACCGAGAACTTATAAGGAGGCACTTACTGAAGATTCTTGGGTCAATGCTATGCAAGAGGAGCTGAGCCAATTTGAGAAGTTGGGAGTGTGGAAGTTGGTAGATTTGCCTGATGGTCACAGGAAGATAAACACCAAGTGGGTGTTCAAGTGCAAAAGGGATGATCGAGGGGTTGTTGTTCGAAACAAAGCTCGAGTCGTAGTCCAGGGCTTTAGTCAGCAGGAGGGGATAGATTTCACTGAAGTGTATGCTCCAGTTGCTAGACTAGAAGCAATCAGAATCTTCCTAGCATTTGCATCTTGGAAAAATTTCAAAGTTTATCAGTTAGATGTTAAATCGGCGTTTCTCTACGGGAAGGTAAAAGAGGAGGTATATGTCGGACAGCCACTGGGCTTTACCGATCCAATCCACAAAGAAAAGGTCTACTTACTGGATAAGGCGCTGTATGGTTTACACCAGGCCCCGAGAGCTTGGTACGAGACATTGTCTCAACACCTGCTAGCCAACAGCTTCATCCGTGGAAAAGTGGATGCCACTCTCTTCACCAAAGAGGTCGACGGACATCTTCTGATAGTTCAGATATACGTGGACGACATCATATTTGGGTCAACAAATGAAAATTTGTGCAAAGAATTTGAAAAAGTTATGAAGCAGAAATTCGAAATGTCATCGATGGGTGAGATGAAATTCTTCTTGGGACTTCAAGTTGAATAACTGTCTGAGGGAATATTCATACATCAAACGAAGTACGTTCATGATATTCTAGAGAAATTTGGGATGCCAGGAATGTCTCCAAATTCCACCCCATTAGTGACGAATCATGGGATAAATCCAGATCTCACCGGAGACAGGGTAGATGAAACGCTGTATCATTCCATGATCGGTTCGTTGATGTATTTGACAGCTTCAAGACCCGATATTATGTACCCAACCTGCCTCGCAGCACGGTTTCAGTCTAGTCCTAGAGCTTCGCATATGGTGATTGTGAAAAGGATATTACGCTACCTAAATGAACTCCAACATTGGGGTTGTGGTATCCAAGAAAAGGCGATTTCACGCTCGAAGGGTATTCTGATTCTGATTTCGGATGCTGTAAAGTTAACGCTAAATCGACAACAGCGGGGTGCCAGTTTTTCGGACCAAGATTGGTTACCTGGCAATGCAAGAAGCAGACCTCTGTGGCTTTATCCACATGTGAAGCTGAGTATGTATCTACTAGCAGTTGCTGCTCTCAGATCTTGTGGATCTAGCAACAGATGCGCGACTACGGTTTGCAATTTCTTAACACCCCTATCTTTGTTGATAATGAGGCAGCGATAAACATTACTAAAAATCCTGTTCATCACGCTAAAACAAAACACATAGAGATTCGACATCAGTTCATTCACGATTGTTTCGAGAAGAAGTTGATACGAATTGAGAAAATCCATACTGACAATCAAAAAGCTGATTTACATACCAAAGCATTTGATAAAACTCGGTTTAAATATCTTTTAAAACTGAACGGTATGAAGCTTTTATCGGTGTCGGATGGGATTCTTGGCGTTGATGAAGGAGACATTGTAGATGATGTTGAGAAGCAATCTGCAATGGTTTGTCGAATTTTTACTTGTTTTGGTATTTAGGGGGAGGTATTAGGGTAATATTTCAGAAAATACAAAAACAGTAAAAAATTTCAAAAATCCAAAAACATGAGATATTTTCAAAATACAAAAACAATAGAAAAACAGAAAAGAGCTTGTGTAAAAAGGGAAAATGATAGTACATCGGCTTGACAGTTACGATATGCTAAAGATATGTAAAGTCTAAAAAGTTTTAAACAGTCTCGCTGATGATGTGCCGATAGGTTTTTACACATTTAGTAGGTTTGTTCGGGATATAAATCTAAATCTTTACTTACTTATTTTGTGGGGAACACTACTTGGATATATAGGTAACCCCTGAAATCTTGTTTGAAAGATCCTTCTTTCTGAGATACTAGGTCTTTATACTCAGTGATATCTGGGGTATTATCCCGGGACTTCTGATTTTGCGGAAGCAATGGCCTAGTCCCCGGAGAATACTTTACTGCTTGCTTGAAATATAGCGCCGCCCTCAGCATAAAAAATGATGAAACATTGAAAAAATATGTAAATCATGTGCTGTTGTAAAAAAGATCCTCTAAAGGGGACCCACCTAAAGTCGATCCGTCATCTCTCTGCTGAACGGAAGTTCTGACCTGAGCTCTCACGGTCTCGCAATTTAACCCCTTACAGATATCATCTGTGGTATACTCACCTGTAAGACTGAATATTGGGATCTGGATACGGGAGTATATTCAAGAGGTGGGACACATGAATAAGTTTAAGTATCTAAAACATTAGATCCGTATCCTGGACAGATTGAAATGTGTGTGAGAATTTAAGTGGATCAGTATATCGATAATCTAAGTGAATTGTTTAATTCTGAGTATGTAATCAAAGCTTAACGGTACTTGTGACTTGTCGAATATCTGATATGATTCCTTAACACGCTCACCAAAAATATGTTTGTAAATAGTTTACATTTACTGCATTTTATTTCTGTAATTCATTTCTAGCATAGAAACTTTATGAAAAATCCAAAAAGATTTTACACTTCTGTTTTATTTTCCGACAAACCAAAGTGGAAAGCTGATCTTCAGATTCGAATTGAAGCAGATGCAGGAAGTTTCTGGGCTGGATGATGAGTTTGGAGCTTAATATGTTAAAACTTGAGAAATTGAAAAGCCAAAACAAGTTCATTAATTTGAGACTTGTAAATTTCAGAAAAATTGTTTGAACAAAGTTGTACAAAAATTGTCAGTGTGATTTATCTCAAGTCAACCAAGGTCATTAAGTTGGACTTGGTAGACAAATTGAGTAATCAGGGTCATTAACTTGGACCTGAATACTTAAGTGGATTTCTATACACTGATAAGACCATCAAATGAAGGTGAATGGTAAGTTTGAATTGAAACTGTTATTGTCATATATTTTATAGTTAGGTAGAGATTGTGCAGGTAACAGGTTTGAATTGAGAAAGCAGCTAAGCAAATCCCAGCCTACTGATAGGGGGAGCTTGAAGATATTAAAGATTCAGATTCTGTGATTCATGCTAGCTGTTGATTGAAGAAAAGAAGATTGAAGGAAGCTTTTGCAATGTCAAATCAATTTGGAAAGAAGACAAAGACTAAAGACTCGATGCCAAAGACTTCGTCAACATCCAAGGGGAGTCTGTTGGTGCACTAGTGTCTGTTAACTTCGTCTTAATCGAGTCTTATGTCTAGATAGGATAAACGAGCACACTACAGGGTTGAAATTAGGGTTTGATGATGTTAAAGTTGGTAATTTCGTTTGAATGTGACATGACCATTTCAAACGAAATTAACAAGTTTAATTCCGCTTGAAATGGCCATGCCACTTTCAAACGGAATTACCCCATCTATAAATACCCATGTGCTGTGTTCATTTCATACGGAATTAAGTCATAGATTGTGAGCCGAGGTGCTGCCGAATTGTTATCAGAATTGTAAACAGCTCAGAATCAATCAATAAGAATATAATTAGAAAGGAACAAGCTGTTTTACATCAATTACATTGATTCCGCCTTTGTTTTTGATGCTGAACTCATCGGATTGACTCGTTAGGGTCACACGACGATCCAACAATTTTGATGTGTATGGGAAGAAGAGATTCACCCTAGATACGTTAAAGTCATTTATAGGTTGTTAATCGGTAGATTTTCGTCTAGAACCTATCATTAGAAATAATATAGGTTAATTAATCAACTAAAATTAGCTAGAATATAGTGTGCATCCAATATTGATGATTCGAAAGATAATTTGGATAGTTGTGGGATTCAGGATGTCTAAGGAACCCGAGTTCATCTTAGCACTTCATTCACATGTTTTAATTGCGCTTCATAGATCGGTTTTTAAGCTTGTGTGAGTGCGAGTCACATTCCTAGTTATCTAATTACTATAGGATTTAACTTTCTTTAACAAGAAATTAGTCATGTCAGAAATCAAAACTTGGTCAATTGAAAAATTAGGGGCCATTGCCTGTTCTTAGGGATTTATTCATGTGTGGTTCTTCATCTTGATTGTTTAAAGCCTTATGTTCCCAGCTTGCAAGTCATCTAGTTCACTCATCTTAGTTCGTTAGTTTTAGTTATTTTTGTTACTTAATTACTCAAACAACAACAACAACCATACCCAATATAATCCCACCTATAGCGAAGCTATTGATAGGGTCTAGGGAGGGTAAGATGTAGGCAAGCCTTACCTTTATCTCAGGGGATAGAGAGGTTGCTTCCAGTGAGACCCCCGGCTCTAAAAACCATAACCAAGACATAAGCTTCTAGAAAAAACATATATAAGTACACAACTACTAAAAAAGGTGGAAAGAAAAATAATAAAAATAATCACATAAATAAATAAGTATTTGTTAGTAAAACTACGGCACCGGGAATAGGTGAAAACTTCTAAAAAGCTATATCACACCTCATAGAAACTGAAAAATTAAACTCAAAAGGCAAGAACCTAAACCAAAAACCAGGCCAAACTCCTAAAAGTCCTTAAACTGAAAAATTAATCCTACGTCTCCATGAAGTTCTGTCCTCGACGATGTCCTCAAAGAGGTGCAAATCTAGTAAATCTTGCCTAATCCGCTCATCCCAAGTCATTTTCGGCCTACCTCTACTCCTCCTTCCATCTACAGTGAGTGTTTCAACTATTCTAATCGGGTCTGTCGTCTGCCTCCTCCTGACATGCCCAAACCATCTCAATCTCCCCTCCATTATCTTGTCTGAAATACTAGCAACTCCTAATCTTTTCCTAAAAACTCATTTCTTATCTTGTCCAACCTAGTATGCCCACACATCCATCTTAGCGTCCTCGTCTCTGCTACCTCTAGCTTTCGTGCATAAATTTTCTTGATGGCCCAACAATCTGTTTCGTATAACATAGAGGGTCTAATTACAACCCTATAAAATTTCTCTTTTAATTTATCAAGGAACCTCTTGTCACATAATACCCCTGTGGCTGCTCTCCACCTAGACCATCTAACCTAGATACGGTGAGCTACGTCACTGTCTATCTCTCCATTACTCTAAACAAACGATCCTAAATACTTGAACTTAGTTGCCTGTGGAACCACCTAGCCTCAATGGTGATCTGAGTATCGTGCTCATCGCCTGCTCCACTAAAATTACAGTAAAGGTACTCAGTCTTAGAGCGACTTATTCTTAAACCTTTGCATTCTAAGGCTACATGCCATTCTTCTAACGTCGCATTCAAGCTCTGTTTACTTTCTTCTATCAGCACAAAATCATTTGCAAAAAACAAGCACCATGGAACTGACTCCTGAATCGATTTTGATAACTCATCCAGGATAATCGCAAATAGAAAGGACTCAACATTGACCCTTGGTGGAGTCCAACTTCCACATGAAAGAAATCAGTATCCCCTACCGGTGCACGAACACTAGTTTTAGTGTTAACATACATATCCTTAATCAAGTCTACATACTTACTAGATACCCCTCTATCCTCTAAACTGTCTCATATCAATCTACGTGGCACATAGTCATACGCCTTTTCTAAATCAATGAACACCATATGTAGATCTCAATTTTTCTCTCTATATTTTTTTCAATCAATCTCCTTAGAATGTGAAGAAACACGTAACGAATTTTAGGGTTAATTAGTTTGGTTTATGTTTCATTCATGAGGGTTAAACTTCTTAAACTTTCCTGAGCTTTGATTTGATCCGCTCTTCCAGTAAAACAGCAACACCGTTAGCTCGTTAAGAGGGGAATATGGGGGTTTCCCTCTTAACCAGACTCCGGCGTGAGAATAAGTAACTGCTTTGGGGAAATAAGTGTGTGTTAAGCGTGAGAGTAGAGGGAATGGAATGTTTAACCTATGCATGGAGGTCTCTATTTATAGCCGTAGAGGTGTAAGAGGAGATGGGCTGATGGGCCTTGGGCCGGAAGGCGACAACAAGGAATATCCTCCTTGTCACTCTGGTGTCGACCGTTAATGGTTTCTAGAAGCTCTCCGGTGCTGGCGCACCTTGATTGGAGCCACGTGTCACAGTTGTTGGCCTTGCTGTCCCTCTGCCATCAGCAGGTAAGTGGAGATCATGGGGCAGTTGTCGCCGCCCCCTGATTGGTGCCACGTAGGCGTCCTTGTTTACTCTCTGTCTCCTGCACGTCAGTCGATCGTGGAGCACGATAGAGCACAGCCTGATGGACGCTGATTGGTTCATTCTCCTGCCACTTGTACCTTGTTTACTTTCTGAAGTGGCCTTGCGCCGTAACTCCTGTGCGACCCTTGCTGTGTACGTAAGTAGCCCGCGCAGGGTTGTAGGTGCTGAAGGTTTTTATTCAGATATGAAGTATGGAAACTGATGCTCTCTCTTTCCTAGACCTCGCGTGAGGGTAGGCTTTGCTTCAGCAGTCTGCACGGGGTCTGAAGATTGATCAGCTTATTGAGTAAGGAGTATGCTCCAGCGCGCGACCTAAATGGTCTGCGTGGCTTTTTGGGACCATACCCCTTCAAGTCCCCCCAGTCCAGTGCTGCTCCATGCGCGGAGTAAATGGTTGGAGCTCTGGACTTAAAAAAAAGGTGCTGGCCAGGCCTTGGTAGGAGGCGCGCGTGTAAGTGTTTGTCAGTTACTACGGCGCGACTACCAGGTTTGCCTGTAGCTTGTTTATTGCTGTCGAGTCTAAGCACGCGGGCTCAATGGATAATCATGAATACTGCGCGGCCTTGGTAACTTCTGCATGAAGTTTGTAGTAACTTTAAGCAGGAGAAACCTCGAATTTTGAATTCTGACAGGTTGGTGCAAATGTCGTTGATTCCGACGTTTGAGTTGATTGCTGACACGATGATCATCATACTGTTACTGACGGTTCGGCTTTCCGTCAGGCGAGTGAGGCTCACGCGCGTGTGGTAACCGTCACTCTGAGAATCCCGCCTTACGTGGCAGCTGCTTTTGGGCTACACACGTGGTGATCCCGGCACGTTTACCCATCGCATTAAATGCGATGAGTATATATAGTCGACGAGAGGAGAGAGATTTGCACAAATCTTTCTTCTGCCTCTTTATTTTCTCTCTAATCTTCAACGAATCTTCAAATCTTCAAAGCTTTTACAGCAGATCTTCAAGTTTTTCCCAGAAGTTCGAAGATCTTCATCTTATTTTCGTTCTCTTTATATAAATGGCTGAAAAAGAAACTCAACTTGAAGAAGGTCCCCTCCCTGTTCTCAAATGGGACCAGGGGTTATTCGAGCAGATAACCAGAGGCTTCCGGTTCCCACCGGAATGGGATGCCCAATATCCCCGGCAGGGGCAAACTACCGCCGACGCACCGCCGGGGTACATAACCCTTTTTGAAGACTTCTTTCTTCAAGGGAATTTCCGGCTTCCGGCTACGAATTTCATGGCATCCATACTTCACTTCTACGGTTTTCATCTTTCTCAGATGAGTCCACCCGGCATGGTGAGGGTGAGACACTTCGAGTTTCTATGCCGATCTCATGGGATAGAACCCACAGTCAAGAAGTTCATGGTGTTTTACCAGTTAATTAGGAATATAGGATTTTATTCCTTCGGCAACCAGGGTTCTGCTAAGAAGCTTTTGTTAAATCCTCCTAAAAGTTTTCATGACTGGAAGATGAAATTCTTCTTCATCAGGGAGGAAGTTATATCGATCGTGATGATCTTCCACGAGCCGGATACGATTGACAAGGAGGAACTCCCAATCACCAAAGGAGCCGATTGGTACTTGAAGCTTACTACGACGCCGAACCGGATATTTGGTGAAAATGTACTAGTTGCAGTGCAGATGAGTAATAAATGGCCGGAGGCCAGCAACGAAGTGCCCATTCTGAAGTTCGAAGATAGAGGTATGCCGTTTCTTTTATTTCTTTCCTTGTAATTTATTTGCGCTTAAGTGTTGAATTTTATTGCAGAAGCGCACCTTTACCAGGCTGTTTTCCCTACGTTTGGAGGGTCTATGGGCGTGCGCCCGCTGCAATCGGGGGAGCCTTACTGGTACGAACGGATAAAAGGCCATTTCCTTTATCCCCCTGCTGAAGCCTTTGCCAATCCTCCTTCTGCTACCGAAGGTGCGCTACTTCCCAAACCGAGACCCTTACGCGGCGTGACTTCTGCTGGGAAGGAAATCTTGTTTCTTTCTAGCGAGGAGTCCGTAGGCTCGTCGCAAGAAGATTCAAGCTCATGGTCTAAAATCTTTGCAGGTGTATTGCGCGACCTGGGGATAGATTCGGAAGAGAGACTGAAGAAGGCTGCCAAGAAGAAAACCAAGAAGGTAACCGTCAATACTAGCGCGACGAGTAAGAGGGGAGGGTCTAGTCGCGCGGCTGCCCCGTCGCAAGATAAAGGTACTCTTCAATTTCGGCAGAGTAACTTGGAAGATTACGTTGTTGCGAGTGACTCACTGGAGGGTTTATCCCGTACAGGTGAGAAGAAGACCAGTGCAGCTGGTTCAAAAAGCTCAGGGAGCGCGGGATCAAGGATCCCTGAGGCTGGCACTACCCCTTCTTCGATCGCACTTGATGAAGAAGAGGAAGAAGAAGAAGAACATGAAGAGCCTACTGCTCAGTTGGTGAGCAGAAAAAGAAGTAGAGAGGAAACTGCTGCTGGCATCAAAGCGACGCAGAAGGATGGGGGAGCCCCATTGATAGGGAAACAGAGCAAGCTGCGCTCCCTTTACAAGTTCTCTCCAGGTTAATGTTATGATGACTTCCCTAGTTTCCTTTAGTAAAATTTCCTAACACTTGATTTCCACAGAAGCTTTAAAGAAGACCCCTGAGAAAACTAAGGGTGTTGAGTTGAAGGACCCAAAGGAGCCGGCGCCAAAGAAGACAAAGTTTATAATCAAGCCTCCCAAGACAACCGAGGGGGCAGTTGAGAAAATTGTTGAAGAACCTGCGAGCAGTGTGATCCCTGAGAAGGAGAAAACGAAACAGACCGAGACTGCTGTTGCTACTGAAGGTGTTGCGGCGCAGGATCCGGAGGTCACGCGTATCACAGGGCTTGACCAGCCCCTTCATGAAAAGGAGAAGGATGCTACTCGGGGAAAAGGGCTCGAGGTTGTTAAGCCAGCGGAACCTGCGCAACCTGATGTCCCCCTCCAAACTAAGCAAGTTACAACTACTGCTGGGGGGTCAGCTACTACTGTACCCGAGCAGACGATGCCTAAAGACGCTACTACTACTGCGGGTGGAGCAGGTGCTGGAGGTTCCGGCAGTGCCGCAGGTGCTTTTGCAGCTGGTTAGGCTGGTGCGGGGAGCCAAAGTTCGATGCCACAAGCTCCAATAGGTCCTAAGGATACCTTAGGAGATATTTATTACAAGACATACACTGAGGAGGCTCGCGGTGATGTTCCCCACCAACCTGTTTGGGGATTAAACCAGAAGGACACATTCATGGAGTTTGCTCCTTGTCGTGACTGGTACTTGAACTCTTTCCCTCCCGGTGAAGTTAACAGGCAGAGAGCGCGAACCCATGATGCGTTGTATCATGCTTACATTGTTGGGGAGGCCAACACCTGCGCTGCTAACCACCAGATTATGCACGAGTGGCACACAATGGTTAGAGACCGGGGGGGGGGGGGTTGGGAGAAGTACCGTGAGCGCTTGTTGAGACAGGTTAAAGATTTCAAGAAGATGAAGAGTGCCTTTGCTGAGGAGAAGGCCGCATTCGAAGCGGAGAAAAAAATCTGAAGAATGGGGCCGCAAGGGCTTAAAGAGCAAACTGCGTGCCGCTGAGGAGCTCTTGTCGAAGGAGCGGGCTGAATGGAAAGAGGTATGCAAGAAAGATAATCAGCGCATGTATGCTGCTCACTCCAAGATTACTGACCTTGAGGCTCAGATTGCCACATTAAAAGGAAAGGTTGAGGAAGCTGAAGCGGACAAAGGGCATGTTGAGGTTCAACAGTCTTAACCCTTTCCTTTTTTATGTTTTGTATTTGTCAAAATATTGTTAAGTCGTTGTTTCATCCTTTGCAGGCTGAGTTGAAGGCGCAGGTTGCGAGCAAGGATAAAGACTTAACTGCCAAGGATGTGGAGATTGTGGAGTTAAAGCGTCGATTGCATGAGGCTTATGACAAGAATGAGTCCTTGGAGATAGACCTTGAAGCTGAAAATGTGAAAGCTGCTATCGCCGAGGAGGCCAAACAGAGGGCCGACGAGGTGCGAGATATTAGCACTTCCGCCCTTAACGTAGCTCAGAACAACTACGCCGAAGCTCAATCAATCGTGGACATGCTAGTCTCCGACTCCGAATGGATGCGCAATAGAGGAGTAGCTGCGGTGAGTTTCTCCTCTTCTACCTTAGGTTTTATTTATTGTTGTTTTGTTCTCATCTGTTGCCTTTTTTGTAGATTGCTAACTCTATTCTGAACGATCCTGAGATCGATACGGCTGTTGCCGCGCTCATAGATGCTTCACGAGCTGTTGGGCATCGCGGGGTTTATCTAGAATGCGTTTATCATGTGGAAGAGGCCTTTGGTCAGGGGTTTGATACCAATTATTGCTCGGTGACAGATCAGGCTGATGCTATGCTAGCCCACACTAAAGAAGTCTATGACCATCTCTCGCTGCCTGTTATGGATTTGGTCACCGAAGCGTTAAAGCACGATGACTGGTGCGCGTGGCTAAAGACTATCCTCGACCCTCCAGAAACTGTGGAGTTGACAGATGAGGAAGAAGTAGCCGGCGGAGGTGGTGATGGCGATGGCAATGGTGACAGAGATGGTTATGAATATATAGTGTTTGCAGGCTGGTGCCTTGTACTTTCTATTTTCGATTTTAATGTAATCCTTTGCGCGGTCGCGCTTTTTGAATAGAACTTATGATGTTTGCTACTTTTTTTTTGTTAAGTTACAATTATTGCCATGTTGTTTGAAACTTTGTTTAAGTTAACGCGAATAAATGTAAGTGTGGCTCGTGTATGAGTGTTACTGCCCGGTCTCGCGCTATGTTCGTGGCAGACCTTGGAGGCATCACTCAAGAGCTCTTAATTTACTGAAGTGTTTTCGTGCTAATCAAAAGTTTAACATCCATTTGTAACGTAGAAGCCACGATGATAAAAACAAGGCATAGCCAATGCTTGCATTGAGTAATTTAGAAACAGGCGCGAGGCCAACATACATAATCGAAATAGAAGGGCGTATAGCCAACATAGCTAATTAAAAAGGCGCGTGGCCAACACAAGTAGACAAAAGGCGCATGGCCAACATAACTAAGTGAAAAGGTGCATGGCCAAGGGTAATCACATGTAACATTTGCGCAGTTGTTGCGCGTTCCATGTGCGCGGGATGATGTGTCCATCCAGGGTGCGCAGCTTGTATGCCCCTTTCCTAGCACCTCATGTATTAAGTATGGGCCTTCCCACTTAGGTGCTAGTTTCCCAGGGCGTTCAGCATTGGAGGCTTCATTGTCTCTGAAAACGTATTCGCCTGGAGTGTAGGTACAAATGTGCACTCTTGCATTGTAGTACCTCTCCAACTGTGTCTTATACTTGGCCTCTTTGATTCGTGCTATTTCACGCCTCTCTTCGAGCAGGTCCAAGTCTAGACGGCGCTCCACCTCGTTATCAATCTTGTTGACTACTGATAAGCGCGGCGAGGGGAGGCCTATCTCAGCTGGGATAACCGCCTCTGAGCCGTAGACCAGGCTAAAAGGGGTTTCGCCAGTGCTTGTTTTTGGCATGGTTCGATGAGCCCACAGGATGCTAGGGAGCTCATCTACCCAGCCTCTTCTCTTGGTGCCCAGGCGGGCCTTTATCCATTCGACGATACTTTTGTTGACACTTTCTACTTGACCGTTTCCCTGAGGATGCGCAACGGAAGAGAAAGTGTGCTCGATATTCAGCTCTTTCATCCATTCTTGAAGGTCTTCAGAAGCAAAATTAGTGGGTTACGATCGTGAGCGGGAGACCAAATCTGCAAATGATGTGTTCCCATATGAATTTATGCGCCATCATTGCAGAAGTTGAAGCGAGGGCTTTGGCCTCCACCCATTTAGTGAAATAATCAATGGCAACAATTATGAACTTCACTACTCCAGGAGCTTCAAGGAAAGGTCCCACCATATCAATCCCCCACTGCTGGAAGGGCCAGGCTGTAGACACAGGGATTAGATCATTCTTTGGGCGCAGGGTTTTTGGAGCGTGCCTTTGACAGGAGTCGCATTTGCGCAACTCTTTCAGAGCGTCAACGTGCATCCCTGGCCAATAGTAACCAGCGTTCATTATCTTTGCTACGACCATGTGCGGGCCCGTATGAATGCCGCAGATGCCTTCATGTATATCCCTGATCAGGTAACTTGCATCTTGAGGGTCTACACGATGTAGTAATGGCCCCAAGAAGGATCTTCTGTACAGGATTCCTCCATTCATCTCATAGAACAGCGCTTTGTTTTGTATCTTTCTGGCCTCTGCCTTGCTTTCAGGGAGAATTCCTTCTTGAAGATATTGAATTATAGGGGTCATCCACGATGGTGGCCCTATCTCAATTACATTGACTTGATGCAATAAAACATATGGGTTTTTAAGACTTTGATTCTTACATCTTTGGCGAGATGTTGGAAAGCCGTTGAAGCTAGATTACTTAGCGCGTCTGCTGGCTTGTTCTCTGATCGATTGATATGAACAACCTTGTATGATTTGAACTGCTGAAGCAACTCTTTCGCTTGCTCTAAGCACAAGTGTGACAACCCGAATAACTGAGGTTAGCACTACTTAACATTCCACAACCTTTGACGTGTGTCTCTACGTTTATTTGCCCATCTTGTGCACCACTGAATGTTTACGTAAACATGATTAATTGCTATGCTAGGAATCGTTAAACGTTTTATGTGTCGCTACTTCATGATACAAATGTGGGTCGCATTACATGGCAACTGTAGGGAACTCTCGTTGAGCAAGCGCGCTAGCTTCGACATTCTAGCCGTCTGGTTTTTCCGATGGGAGGCATCAGGAAGTTTATAAACCTTATACTGGTAAACGGACATAAAGCCTCATTTAGTTAAGTATGAGAATGATGGATCGACTTATGAAAAGTCAAGGTGTAGCATCCGCAACCAGCAACACTCGCATGGAAATAAAAACAGACTGCCATGGATTTGGCCGATAGTCTACCTATAACTTGAAACGGAAACAACACTTGGTTACTCATTGATTGTTTTGTATAACCAGCATACCTTCTAACCATCAAAGAAATAGATAAGTTTCTACACTTGCAGTCATCTACCTTATGGAAGCGGTCGCTAGGCACGAGGTGCCAACCTTCATTACCTCCAATCGCAACCCACGATTTACATCTGATTTGTGGCAAGCAATGCACAAATCCTTTGGCTCGCATTTGGACATGAGCACAACATATCATCCATGGGCGGATGGACAGACTAAACGCACCATCCAAACTCTTGAAGACATGCTTCGAGCACGTGAAATCGACCTTGGCGACGGCCATAGGGGACACCTCCCTTTAGTGGAGCTTTCGAATAACAATAGTTACAACACCAGCATTCAAGCCGCACCATTTGAGGCATTGTACGGGCGTAAATGTCGATCACCTCTTTGTTGGTCAGAGGTGGGTGATAGTCAGATCACGGGTCCAGAACTTGTTGTAAACGCAATGGAAAGAATTGCTCAGATACGACAACAAATGGTGGCAGCTTGTGACCGTCAGGAAAGGTACACTATTAAACGCACGAAACCACTCGAGTTTCAAGTTGGGGATCAAGTACTATCTTAAGTCTCACCTTGGGAAGGTGTACTTCATTTTGATATACGAGACGAACGCAAATCATGATATGTGGAACCTTTCGAAATCATCAAGAAGATAGGCAAGGTGGCCTACAAACTGAACTTACTAACAGAACTCAGTGGAGTTCACAACGTTTTTCACGTGTCAAATCTGAAGAAGTGCCTGTCGGATGAGACCCTCTTAATTCCTTTTAAGGAGCACTATCAACGACTAGTTGCGATTTGTCGAGGAACCAGTTGAAATCACGGACCGGGACGTTAAGTTCCTCAAGCACACCATAATACCTCTTGTTCGAGTTCGTTGGAACTCCCGTCGTGGCCCAGAGTTCACCTGGGAACGAGAAGATCAAATGAAACTCAAGTATCCCCAATTGTTCGGAAACAGTGCAACCACTACTGAGACTGAAGCTACTGCGGAATTTCGGGACGAAATTCCAAACCAACAGGGGGATGATGTGACACCCCAGGAAAAAAAAACAGGAAACAACGCAACACAACTAGCTTCCTCAGTAACTACGTGCTAAATTTTGGGACGAAATTTCTTTCAAGTTGGGGATGATGTGACAACCCGAATAACTGAGGTTAGCACTACTTAACATTCCACAACCTTTGACGTGTGTCTCTACGTTTATTTGCCCATCTTGTGCACCACTGAATGTTTACGTAAACATGATTAATTGCTATGCTAGGAATCGTTAAACGTTTTATGTGTCGCTAAATTAAGATAGGTGATCAATTGAATTGAACTGCGAATGTAATTGATACACTTGGGCCACGAACTGGTTTAGTACACACATATCGGGCCGCATTTGGGCACCTTGACACACACCCTCGGCTTACACTTGAAGTCTTAACCCCGAACCTTTTAAACTCAAAGCTTGGCCCACCTTTTTAGTGGTTTGTACCCGGCCCCAAACAAAATAGATAAGTGGGTTCGGTGGCCCTTGTCCCGATTGAATATATTTATATGTATGGTTCCATGCACTTTTATTCACACAAGAAATAGAAACCCTAGCAGCCATGAACCCGATGGCAGCACTCAACGACAACTAGAAGGGGAGCCAGCCATGTCGCAACTTTTTCCGTGTGTGTTAACTGATCGCCTTGTTCGTCGTGGGGTTAGTGTCTTATTTTCGTTTCACTTACATGTTCATGAATATGTGATTGGAGATGCTATGTGATGTTGATTGTGATTATTGGTTGTTGAGTATGTATATTCATATGTGCTGGGTAATTGTTGATTTCACTTTCAACTGATTCCCACTAAAAGAATCATCTATTGGACCACACACACACATATATATATATATATATATATATATATATATATATATATATATATATATATTCTATAATCTTTCAAATAGCATGTGATATATAATGATTTCTTTTGTGGTGATTGGACCGAATCTTTGATCTTTCATGTGTTGATTGAAAACTAATTTGTTTGGTCAAATCAATTTGGAAAAGGGCTGATGTTAATTT
The DNA here is from genome assembly GCA_030545235.1 of Helianthus tuberosus. Lineage (NCBI taxonomy): Eukaryota > Viridiplantae > Streptophyta > Magnoliopsida > Asterales > Asteraceae > Helianthus > Helianthus tuberosus. The sequence continues at coordinate 128,131,729 of CM060408.1, forward strand.
CATAGATACAAATTCTATTGGACCTCACACAAGACCATAACTGTTGCTTCAGTTTGATTGAGAAACACATGTAGACAATAAATGTAGATTGGCCTAAAATGAGTCATGTGATAACCTGATGCAAAACACAGCCTTTTTGTTAATAAAATATGATTTAATGGCCGACAATAGTTGATAATGATTAGGGCAGTAACAATGGTGTGACGGCAGTTAAGTTGGACTAGGGTTACAGGTGCACACAAGGAGCCGACGAAACCCAGTGTTTCACCACACCTGCATGTTGCCCTTGGGCCATATAGATTCGTTGGGCCTGCATTGTTTTGGGTCGCACAACAGGGAGCCTGTTCGCACACCTTCCGTGGGTTCACAATAAACTGCAAGTTGCAACTGAATCACATAATTCAGTTGGGCCGTAGTAGCTGGGCCACACATTTACATATGCAATAATGAACTGTTAAGCGTTTTAGTTGAACAACAAACTGATGACATGATCTTGTGTATGGCTCGCCCATGTGTTATGCATTACGTGGTGTGTGTGTAGTGTACATTATATTGTTATTATGTTGTATGGCTAACTAATGAACGATATGATGCCCTAGAGTGCACAATGTGTTGTATGATTTATCGATATATTGTAGATGGCCCAATAGTGTGATGTATATGTTATGTGGAAATCCTCTTGTGCGGATTACGTGAACAACTTGTAATGCAAACATATACGGGGTACAAACATCTGTTATGTGAATGTACGATGGACTAACGAGTAGTATGGTTGACTGTAATTACATGGGTGTGTTGCATGTACATTAAATGTGCTTATGTGAACAATAAATGCGTGAATTAATTGTACGTGAAAGATGTGGTTCATGTGCACATAGAACTGACTTTTATCGGTAACCCTTTTAGGACGTGTTTGATCAACTGTTAAACAAGTAACTAATCATACCGAGCAAACCTAAGGTGAGTTCACTGCACTTTTCTAAGCATGCGTCCCGGTGGTTTGGGACATCTGGTAAACGTTTCTAAAGGGAATACTGGGTAAACTGTTATTTGGGATGTTGGTTATTGAACACAGAATCGATCATCTACCGTGTTGCCTGTAAGGCAATGGGGTAACTAGTTGATAGCGCTATTAGGTTTGACACCCTCACACCGGGCCGTAAGGACGGGCGTGATCTAGTTACCTGGACATCATTACCAATGCTTGGTTAGGGGCATTGGGGTTGGGCACACTCCCAGGTTATATTGGGCACACTCCCATGGTATATATTGGACACACTTCCAGTATATAAGACTCTCCTACGTTAATAACAATCCCAAAACGAAACGATGAGTTGACTTAACAGATATCTGGTAACTATACACGTTAACAAAACCTTGAACTCACCAGCGTCGTCTGACACACTTGTCTGCATGCTTGCAGGTCGCTAGAATTCGTGACGTGGACTTGCTATCTGGGAGTGCTGGAGTGGTCATGGATCGAGGCTCTTGGATTAACTTGTAAGTGAAACGTTGGTTTTGAACATTTACTATGAAACAATTGTTAAACGATTTACTATATGCTTCCGCTACACAACTCTTTGGGAGTAACCCTATGTTTGATATTTTCTATTGGTAATTCATGACATGTTTTATTTAAATATTTATCATTGGTTCAATGTGATTGGTGGCTCGAACTCTGATGAGTAACACGCCTCGCGGAGTTCCCGCAGGTGGTATTTTGGGGGTGTTACAACAAGGCCATAACTTCGCCCTTTGCATCATACAACCCGTTAATTTGACTCGCGATCAGGAGAGAGTCGACATGTGCTTGTAGGTTTTGTGCTCCCATCTTGATGTCTAGGCGCAAGCCTGCCAAAAATGCTTCATACTCTGCCTCATTGTTGGTATTTTTGAAATCCAACTTGATGGCATAGGTGAATTCATGCTTCTCTGGGCTAACAAGGCGCAACCCGGCTCCTGCCCCGTCTTCATTTAAGGCTCCATCAGTATACATCAACCATAATTCATTTGATGTGTCTTTGATGGGAATATCAACAACTTCACAATCTTTGATCTTGTCTTCTGGGACTTCAGTGATGACGTCCGCTAATACTTAGCCCTTGATAGCTGGGCGTGGCCTGTACAGGATGTTGTGGCCCCCCAGTTCAATTGCCCATTTTGCCAAGCGACCTGACGTCTCTGGTTGTTGCAAGATTGTGCCAATATGGAAGTTAGCGAGTACAGTGATTACGTGCCCAGTGAAATACCTGCGCAGCCTCCTGGAGGCGTGTAGCAGCACGAGCACTAACTTTTCCATGGTTGAGTATCGTGTTTCTGGATCCGTGAGCACCCTACTAACATAGTAGATTGGAGTCTGAACTCCGTCTCTTTCTACCAACAATACCGACCCAACTGCCTTGTCCAAAGAAGACAAGTACAAAATGAGTGGTTCTTTCTCAAATGGCGCGGTTAAGGCAGGGAGCTTGATCAAACATTCTTTCATTTGTTGGAAGGCTGCGTCCGCTTCTGGCGTCCATTTGAACTTTTTCTTTTCACGCAGTTGCGCAAGGTGCTGATGAAAGGGTAAGACTTTGCAGCGTGGTTCGATAAAAAACGATTAAGCGCTGCTAGGCGACCGACCAATCTTTGCATTTCTTTGATTGTGCGCGGTGATAGCATCCGCTCAATGGCTTGAACTTTTTCGGGGTTGACTTTGAAACCGCCGTTTGTAACCACGAAGCCTAAAAATTTGTCTTCCTCCATACCAAAAGAACATTTCGCTGGATTCAGCTTCATGTTCACGCTCCTTAGAGAATTAAACGTCTTCTCTATGTCTTTTAACATCCGGTCCTCCTCAGGACTTTTGATCACAAGACCGTCAATGTATACTTTGATATGCTTCCCGATATCTTCAGCAAATATCATGTCCATTAGTCGCTGGTAGGTTGCGCCAGCATTCATGAGCCCGAAGGGCATCTTTGTGTAACAGAAGATTCTGATGTCAGTGCGGAAGGCTGTCTTATCTTCATCGTCCAGCGCCATCTGGACTTGATGATACCCCTTGTAGCAATCTAAAAAACATTTCCACCTGTATTGCGCGAGAGAGTTTATCTTCTTGTCGATCTCAGGCAACGAATAACAATCCTTGGGACATGCCTTATTGAGATCTGTGTAATCAACACACATTCGCCATCCTCCGGTAGACTTCTCGACCATAACAGGGTTTGCAACCCAACTTTGGTAGCGCACCTCCCTCAGTATACCTGCCTTCAGCAGTTCACAAACTTGCTCATTCATGGCTTTAGTCTTATCCGCTCCTAGGCTGCGCCTTCTTTGTACCTTTGGCTCGACGAAAGGATAAGTGTTCAAACAATGTTCAGTGATGTCGCATGGGACACCGGTCATGTCGGACGGAGTCCAGGCGAAGATGTCCATGTTCCTGAATAATAATTGCTTGAGGTGCGTCCTGATACTTGGTGAGATTGCGTGACCTATCGTCACCATCTGTTCTGGGTACTTGCGGTTCAAGACCCATTTTTCTGGCTCGGTTGTTGAAATTTTTGCTGCTTTAACTGGGCGTGCGTCCTCTGCTGCCATCACCTCTTTCTTTGCATAGATAATCGCCATCCCCGTCTCAGTTCTAAAACCAATGGCTGAGTGGGGCATGGAGGTTACCATGTTCATTTCTCCTTGAGTTTCTCTCCCAATTAAAACGTCATGCCTTGATTTGACTGGCATCACCATAAAGTTGACATTTGTAGTTCTTGAATGTTTCCCGTCAGATAGCGTGACGGGGAAACTGATTTCGCCCAATGGGAAAACTGTCTCATTGCAAAATCCGGATAGAGGGTAATCCACAGGCTCAAGGCGCACTTTATCTTCATCATCAAACTGGTTGAAGCATTGTTCGTAAATGATATCAGCTGTGCTTCCTGGATCAATGAAGACGTACTCTGTTTCATAGTGGCCTATGATGCCGGTAATGACAACAGGGCACGTTGTGCGTGGACCCCCGCGCACGACCTGAAAGATGACTTGTTGTTCCTGCCATGCTGGTTCGAATGGACGCTTGCCTTTGCTTCTTGCGCTGTATCTTGGTCCATCGACCATGTGAGTTTCTAAGCGCCTAACCTTCTTCTGGTTTCCATCGTCATTCCGCTGAATCTGGCGCATCTCCTTGCGCACATTTTTGACAAGATGGCTTAAGTTGCCGCTTTTCAGCGCTTTTTTGATTTCTTGCCTTAGACTGATACAGTCATCCGTCAGATGACCTGTATCCTTATGAAAATCGCAGTACAGGTTCGCGTCTTGCCCCTTCTTGTTTGTCATAGGTTTTGGTGCCTTGAAGTCATGATTCTCCGTCATGAGCACCTCTTTTGGTGTCTTAATGAGCGGAGTCCAGTGTTTTTCTCGATTCTCATTCCTGACTGCTTTTCGATAACCGATGCGATCAATTGTGTCTCGCGCATCTTCTTTAAAGCGAGGCCTGTCTTCATAACCGCTGGACTGGTTTTCTTTCCATCCAGGGTTTCTGTTTTTGTTTCGCCTGTTGTTGTCACGCGAGCTTCCCTTGGAAAAACGATCTTCGGTGTAAGAGTTTTTGGTTCTAGTCAATGATTCTTTAGATTGCGCTACTATCTTTGCGGCTGCCATGAGTTTGTCCCACTCTTTGGGCATACCGTCTTTTCCTGTGATAGTTCTGATTAGACTATCACATCGAACGACTTTCTTGAAGTGAGCGTGCATCAGTTGTTCGTTCACATCACCAATCTCCAAACACTCCTTGTTGAAGTGAGTGATAAAATCTTCTAACCCCTCGTTGTCTCGGTGCCAGATGTCTGTTACTTCAGACGTATCACGCTGATAACGTCTTTGCTGGCTGAAATGGTTTACGAATTGGGTTCTGAAGTCGACCCATGACGTGATTTTTCCAGGCGGAAGGCTGTCGAACCAGGCGCGAGCAGCTCCTGTGAAAGTCTGGATAAACAGATGGCACCGCATTGGCATGTTCCATCCTCCCATAACACCAACGCTTGTAAATACTCGAACATGATCGTCAGGGTCAGTTAGACCATTGAACTTTCCCACTGTTGGAGGCAATTTCTCTTTTGATAGCGAGGCTAGAGCAATCTTTGGAATGAACTTCAAGTGTTCGGTAGCTTCAGCTGGTCTATAGACGAGGCTGAAATCTCGTTCCGCTTCTTCGCTGTATGCGATGCGCTGCCTTGGTCTGTAAGACTCATGATTCTTCTGCAGACGGTTGAAAACTGAGGAACCTTCATCCTCTTGCCAAGTATAACCATCCGGATCCATGTCATCCCATTCGTTGTTCATGTTGCGCGGCCCCAGCCGGCTGTGAACTGGACCCCTTTGAACATTTGACGGATGGTCATAATAACTGCCTGTTTTCCCACGTGTGTCGCGCGTGTCATGCACGCTTGATCTTCTCTGGGGAGGGGGTCTGTTGATTCTTCCTTGAATGTTCTGCTGCGGGGGTGTCTGGCGTGCCCCCTGACTTGGACCCAGAGGAGTAACCAAGGATGGTCCTGCTTGCAAAATTGCTTGTTGTGCGCTCAAAGACTGATACGCATCATTTATAGTAGCAATCTGTTTGGCGTACCAGGAAGCTAAATTTTCGCCTTCTGGTAGCCCTAGTAGTGCCGAAATGTTCGGGTTTGGAGCTGGGTTTGATGGACCAGCGCCAATGCTTGTTGGGGTTCCCGTCTAAGTGATGTGAGAGATGCTCGCGCGGGGTCCTCCAGTGTTCGTTGCTTCGATTTCACCTATCTTCTCGGCAGGCTGGACTTGGACATTTGGATTGTCCTCCCCCAATCCTATGTTAGAGTTTGTGCCGAAACCGAAATCAGGAATTATCCCTTGACCGGCCATGATCAAGAGAACAGAAAAAACTCAGAAAAAAGAAGATGAAGTGATTGTAAAAATCGATGGGCGCCAATGAAGAAACACGTAACTAATTTTAGGGTTAATTAGTTTGGTTTATGTTTCAATTATGATGGTTAATCTTCTTAAACTTTCCTGAGCTTCGATTTGATCCGCTCTTCCTGCAAAACAGCAACACCGTTAGCTCGTTAAGAGGGGAATATGGGGTTTCCCTCTTAACCAGACTTCGGCGTGAGAATAAGTACCTGCTTTGAGGAAATAAGTATGTGTTAAGAGTGAGAGTAGAAGGAATGGAATGTTTAACCTGTGCATGGAGGTCTCTGTTTATAGTCGGAGAGGTGTAAGAGGAGATGGGCTGATGGGCATTGGGCCGGAAGGCGACAACAAGGAATATCCTCCTTGTCTCACTAGTGTCGACCGTTAATGGTTTCTAGAAGCTCTCCAGTGCTGGCGCACCTTGATTGGAGCCACGTGTTACAGTTGTCGGCCTTACTGTCCCTCTGCCATCAGCAGGTAAGTGGAGATCATGGGGCAGTTGTCGCCGCCCCCTGATTGGTGCCACGTAGGCATCCTTGTGTACTCTCTGTCTCCTGCACGTCAGTCGACCGTGGAGCACGATAGAGCACAGCCTGATGGATGCTGATTGGTTTATTCTCCTGTCACTTGTACCTTGTGTACTTTTTGAAGTGGCCTTGCGTCGTAACTCCTGCGCGACCCTTGCTGTGTACGTAAGTAGCCCGCGCAGGGTTGTAGGTGCTGAAGGCTTTTATTCAGATACGAAGTGTGGAAACTGATGCTCTCTCTTGCCTGGACCTCGCGCGAGGGTAAGCTTTGCTTGAGCACTCCGCGCGGGGTCTGAAGATCGATCAGCTTATTGAGTAAGGAGTATGGTCCTGCGCGCGACCTAAATGGTCTGCTCGGCTTTTTGGGACCATACCCCTTCAGAATGTGTATCACTTCTGTAGTTGACTGCCCTGGCATGAAACCAAATTGGTTTACCATAACCTGGGTTTCTCTTCTAAGTCTTGTCTCAATCACCCTCTCCCATAATTTCATAGTATGGCTTAACAACTTAATCCTTCTATAACTACCACAACATTGGGCATCTCCTTTGTTCTTATATAAAGGCACTACAATACTACTCTTCCACTGGTCTAGCATTCTTCCAGATTTGAAAATGAAATTGAACAAGTTAGTTAGCCATTGAACTACATCATGTCCCAAGCACTTCCACACCTCAATTGGTATGTTGTCCAGACCCACTGCTTTAGCCCTTCCCATTTTCCTAAGTGTTGCCATCACCTCTCCCTGTGTTATACGCCTACAATAGCAGTTGTCTCTGTGTAATCAAGTTGTCTCTTTGCTATTGGTACGCCCCATCACCGTTGAAAAGTTTATGGAAGTAAGTTTGCCATCTCGACTTCATGTCATGTTCCTTGATTAACACACGTCCATCCTCTCCCTTTATAAACTTCACTACCCCTAGATCTTGCCTCCTGTGCTCCCTAGCTTTGGCAATCTTGAACATATCGTTTCCCCCTCCTTTGTTTCTAGGCCTTCATACATCCTCTTATAGGCTGTGTTCTTTGCTTCAGTCACTGCTTTTTTCGCCTCCCTTTTGTCCTTTGTGTATCTCTCCCTTAATCTCATACGCTCTTCGTCATCCGCGCATCTCAAAAGATCCCTAAAGCTCTCTTGCTTATCCTTTATTTTGGTTTATACTTCATCAGTCCACCACCAAGACTCTTTACGCCCATCTGTCTTTCCTGTTGTCACCCCTAGAGTCTCCTTCACCACATAAGTAATGGTGGTCGCCATAGCCTCCCACACCTGATTTGGATCCCCATCCAGTCGGGCTGATGTTGTCGAGATGACCTTATCTCTGAATAGTGCAATATTGTCGACTTTCAAATTACCCCATCGTATCCTAGGTCGCATATTCCATTTCCCCTTAGTCAAAATTTCTCTCATGACTATATCAGCGACCAATAAATGGTATTGAGCCATTATTGCCTCCCATGGTATAACCTTGCAACCCTTCACCATCGTAGATTACATCGCCTCATCAAAAGATAGTCAATCTGTGTGTTACATCCTCCACTACTATAAGTAATCAAATGCGAATCTCTCTTCTTAAAAAAAGAGTTTATAATATCTAGGTCTTGAGCTACTGCAAAGTCTAGAAGATCCCTACCAGGGTCGTTCCTATAACCAAACCCAAAACCCCCATGCACTGACTGGAAGCCATCACTACCTTTACCAATGTGACCATTAAAATAGCCTCCTATACATAATCTTTCACCACTTGGTATGGCCCTTACAACTGCATCTAAAGTCTAAACAATCCCAAAAATCCCTTTTCTCCTGGTCCCCTAGTCCAACTTGTGGTGTGTGACAATTGGCACAAAACCTGTAATTTCCGTACTATTTATTTATTATTTATTATCTGCAATTATGTGCTTAAACGTCAACATTGTGTGATTACTTGCCTTACATATGAATTCATGCATGTTTTATACTTCAAATTTTGCATTGTGCATTACATTAAGCGTTGCGTCAGAAAGACTAAGTAAACTCACCGGTAAGACACACTGTGTCAGCACTTCCGCAGAAAGCAGTCAGACAATAGATTTAGGGCCTAGGAGTAGGTCCAACATCAAAAACACATTAAAACCTAAGTGTGGATAAAAGGGTTAACTAATACACTTTCCGGAAATTAAAATATGCACTAAAAGACACCCGAAATTCACCTTAAATGTTGAATTCTGCAGAATTCAGAAGAAAACAACAAAAAACAGCATTTTAACACCAAACTATGTTGCAGAATTGATGTTTTAGTGTCCAGAATAACTTACAAAGTGTCGTGAATTAAAATTGTCACAAAAGATGCTTCATACCTAGTAAAACTGCGCAATTTAGCACTTTAACGAACCGTTGACCGAACGAATAATCGGACACTACCCAAAACATCAAAATTAGACTAGAAGTATTGTTTTTATGATATTAAGCTAGTATTGGTGATAAAACACCTTAAAAATCATAAAAAAACCGAAACACACTTAAACTAACTTAAACCTTCTAGTTTACATTTAAACCCTCAACTTCCAAATTTGTGCACTTTACCCCCCCCCTTCCTTGTAACCGGCCCCATAGTGGCCCTACACACAAATCCCATTATAATATTCAAATGTATGCTTGATATGGGACATGAAGTCTAGTGGGCAAAGAAGTGTTGGAGAAATATAAGTTGTAACCTAAAGACTAACTTCATTATCATTCTAACTTTCAAACACAATTCTTCTCTCCCTCTCTTCCCTTGCTCTCAGCCGACCACACACACCCACACATCATCATTTTTCATTCACTTTCCAAACAATCCAAGGTTACTACAAGGTGTAAGAAGGTCATCAAAGAAGGTGTGAAGTGCAAGGAGTTGAAAGACCACTTAGAGGAGCTATTACCTCTCATTATCATCATTCTTCATCTTCATCCTTCTTGTGCCACTTCCCTAGCCAATAGAGCTAGTTGTAAGCCTTATAAACACTATTTTAGTTCATGTTTATGTTATGTACAAGTCACACCATCAAAGAAACTAAACTTTAAAAGATGAAGAAGTAAAGATCTAACATAATCATGAAGAAAACAATTGATTTTAGTGTTATTTGGTGTATGTGATGAAGTTGTGGTTGTTGAATCTTGTGTGTATGTTTAGATATATCATGTTAAGCTTGTTAGAAGCTTAAATCTAACAAGTTTAAGCATGGATCTTGAAAGATCCATGGTTAAACTTGAAGATGAACTTGTGAAACCATTATGTGAACTTGAAAAATGATTTTTTGAGGCATGATCTTGTGTTCTTGAAGTCACTAAGTGTATGTAAAACTAACTTTTGAAACTAAAATCAATGAAAAGTTTGTTAAAGATTCATCAAGAAGCTTATTTTTGAAAGATTCAAGGATGTAAGTATGGATCTTGAAGATCCATGATGAAGCATGGTTCTAAACATAAATATCTTTTTAATGAACATAAAAATGATGTTAGAACATGATTTTCAAGACTTTGAAACCTCAAAACTCATGGATGGTTTGGTTAGTAAATTAAAGTTTCATAAAAAGTTTGTTTAAAATTTACAAGAACACTTGATTTTGAAAGATCATGGTATGTAAAGTGTAGATCTAAACACTACACATTTTTAGCAAATATCAAGTTCATCATAATGTTTTACATGAAGTAATTAGTGTATGATACTTGTGAAAATTGTTGGAAATTGTTTTTGGTGACGAAAAGAAAATAAACACATGTTTTGAAAACATGGGAAACCTCCATTTTTTAGGGGAAACTATGTCAAAATTTTTATAAGTTTCGGTGAAACTTATTCCCCAAAAATTCACCTAAAAAATTATCAAGGTTTCCTAATTTTTATATAAAATTTCAAGTTAAGAAATAATGATTTCTTCAAGTTAAAATTAATATTAAGTATGTATATTTTTAGGAAAAATATATATATTTAGTGATCACCTAATTTTGTGCTAAATGTATATTATGTGTATTATATGTAGTAGTGTATTAGGAACTTGAAAAATGCACTAAATACTCCCAAGGAGTATAAATACCAAAATACAGATACAAATACATAAGGATGCTTAAGTATACAAGTATACAAAATTCCTCTAAAAAAGAGTATATGGACAAATACAAGAAAATATATTTGTATAAATATATTCCACAAACATATGGACTTTGGACAATTTTTTGACATAAATATATATATTTGGACAAATATATAACTATTACCAAGTAATGGAAATTATACAAAAATCGGGTGAATAACAAAAATAAATATATATATTTTCAAGCATGACAAAATATATATATTCCATACAAATCTTAAAAATATATTATTTTTAAGAAATATAATTCCGGAAAGTAATAAAAAATCAAAGTATTGATTTTTGACAAATATGTAAAATACACAATTATTTACATAGAAATACAATTAAACTTTCCTAAGTATACTTGCACAAAAATAATATTGAGAATATTATTTAACAAAATACTTATAGTTATTTTTGAAAAATAATATAAGTAACATATATGGACAAGTTAAAAATATAGATTATTTTAACACTTATTATGTTGGGAAAGACTACATAAACAAATATATATTTTTGGGAAGTAAAATATATATATACAAATAAACAATACGAATTCAAAGTGCAAAGACACGACGTACGGGCAAGACCCGACAAACAAGGGCACGACCCTCACAAGAGTGAACGTACAAAAGACAAATACATCAACTTAAGATGATTACTTGTACTAGTGTGATACAAGTCTAGTGACTAACGAACATAGAACAATTATAGGTTGCGACGTCTACACAACAAAGCCGGTGAACGTTTACGACGCGAGTTACGCAAAACTGTGAGTTCATGTCCCCACTTTTAAACATTTTCTGGTTTTCTAAACTTGGGGAAAATACATGTACTGTGGTATGTAGAAACAAAACTAAGGAATGATACTATAGATCATGTCACGAATAGGGTGCCATAAGCACCATTAATTAACGTAAGTCCTAGACCGCGGAACAAAAGGTTAGATCTAATGGGTTTCAGGCAGCCACACTCTTGGCAATATTTTTACCGAGAGTGCTTTTGTGTCTCTAGTCGTGAATTGATAAGTAAAATGCCTATGGTTTGGATGCTTCCTATGTCGTTACATATGTTAATGGAGTTGCAAACCATTAGCAATCTTGATTTCCTTACATTTACAGAATACTTTTTCAAGTACAATCACATACCATGATTTCTTACAACGAATACTTAAATGTTTACACAAAACTGCATGAATTCACACCAACTTTTGTTGACGATTTTCCAAAACTTACATGTATTTCAGGTAACTAGATGGATGTACGCGCGGTCCCTCTTTGCTCAAGGATGTTGTTTATGTTTCTAGTTATTTTGTGTCGAGGCTCCAATGCCACTTTTGTAGGATTTGGTTGTTGTATTCCACCTCATGTGGTGATATAATGATCAAAACCTTGATACTTGTTTTTGAAACGAAGTTGTAAACTTTTCAAACAATTATCTTTCATGTGATGTAAACTTTTAACTTAACTTTTGTTTTGGATATTAAATTATCAATGGCATTGTGGAGTTTGTTTTATGATCATGTAGTATGTTTACCATTCGTATGCAATGAGAACCTTTCAGGATCACACCTCGTGCTTCCGCCTTAGAAAGGGGTGTGACAGATTGGTATCAGAGCTGCGATTCTAGTGAACCAGGATTCCTTCTCGAGTCTAGACTACAATCCTTAGGATCCTCTCACGAAAACAATTTTTCAAAAGTTTTCATTGCATAAAAACTTTCCGCGACATCCACTACCTGAATTTGTTTTTTAAAAATCAAGCAAGGGCGATTACATGATTGGGTCACACACAAGTAAGGACACTACAAGACTTAGGGTGCACATGGGTAGCACTTAACTTCAACTAGGGACTACCTGCTTATTTGTGTGTAACTATATATATTAATTAAGTAGTAGTAATTAATAGATGTACATGTGCTATGATTCTTTTGATACAGGTACGCATGTCTTCATCTGAGAGTAGTGGTCTATCGGAGGAGCATGATCCCATGGCTATTGTTTCCGATGACGAGATTGCCCCAGCTCCCGAGATCTTCACTTCCGACTCTGAGACCGATCCCGAGCTTATGTCTGATGACGACGACCTTGATGATTTCCAGCCTTTCGCTTTACCCGACTTTGGTGACGACATCCCTGATGACGTTCTAGCTTTACCTTTATCCATTCACGATCAACTCATCATTGGACATCCCGATGGTGAGCATCTTGTCGAGCCCATTCCGATCCATGTTGTTCCCCTCGCTGCCATCCCTGATGAGGATTCGCCTTTTATTGTTGACTTGGATGATGATATCGATGTTCCAGTGATTGAGGTAGATCACCTTGACGATGACCTGGGTGATGGCGAGGTATTCGACATTGCCATCCTAGATGTAGCATCACATGTTGTCTCTGTTATTGACATCTCTTCTGATTCTGACCCGGATTCTAATGCCAACTCTTTTGAGTCAGTGACTTCTTCGGCCCTTCTAGCTGCTGGACTAGGGGCTTACCCTACTGATGATGATGATGATGCTATGTCTGTTCCACCAGCATCTCCCGTTCACGTTCCTACACCTACTGATACACCTCCTCACACTCACACTCACGTTGCCAGTGACAGTTCATCACAGCCACCTGTCCCAGCGGACCATACAAGTGGTGCACGTAGTATCCATTATGCTTCAGCTTTTCCACGTACACCTCCCACTCATGGGGGAGAGCCTTCAGGTCACCCACATATACCTCCACCAGAGTTGAGTCCACACCCTCAGTCACTCTGATTATTTCCTCCGTATACGATGCCGTTATCCGATCCATACCATCCTTCCCATCACACTGGATACACCAGAGATGATCTCCTTCTATCACACCAGCTTCAGTTTGAGAACCTTTGTCGTAGGGTCTACGAGTTGGAGAATGAGGCCGATGCGAGACGACCTCCTCCACCAGATTATCCACCACCCGTTACACCTCCACCACCATCTTCACCCCCACCGGCATCTCCATCACCACCTGCTCGTGCACCTATTGAGGGTCATGCTGCTCGGTTTGTCACTGTAGAGTAGCAGGTCAGCTTCCTCATCCGTCGAGTCCACGAGCTCGAGGATGAAGTGGCTCATCTTCACAGTTTGATCTTCCCTACACCCCCACCCTCTCCACCAGCCCATTAGGCTTTTCATTGCAGGTACTTTGATGGAGCAGTGTTTTTGGTATGAAGACTACAACTGAGTTTTGGGTACAATTTGAAGACGAGGACCGCCAATGTGAAGAAAGATATTTTGTCTTTTATATGTATTAGACTTGTACTATTGGGTGATGTAATCCTTATGCATTTTTGTTTTCTTCACAAACAATGATGTAACAAGTTGTCCTGATATGTATAAAAGCTCGATGAATATCTTATGATACATCAGTATTTATCTGTTTATGCATGCTTGTTGTTGTATGAATTGATTTATATGTTTGGTGGATTATTTGATGTTACTTATGTGTGTATATGTATATGTATACGTATATGTACTACTACCGTAACACCCTTGTAATTATTTTATGGTTTTCGTATAGTTTACGAAAACAAACATGTAATTTAGATAAATAAGGTTAGTTAAAACTTTTACAATTTAAAAGAATATACAACTTAATGTAATTGAATTCGTCTTTTAAAAGATAAAATGAAACGCCGCGTGGAAGCTTGTATTTTATCGTGTTCGGTTCCTCATCGAGCTTGATCTTCATCCCGGCACTCTTGACATTCACCTATGATCAAAACCAACTTAAAAGTTAGTTTTGATAGTTAAATAACAAGTTTAAACAAGTTATGTGGGTCAAACAAACAAAATTAACCAATTTTGGGATTCAGGGGGGCTAGACGCCCCACCTAGCCCCTTTTTTGACAGCAAGTTCCTTTATTGTTGCTGCACTTTGCCCAGCTACGAAAATTCACCAAATATTAAGTTAGAACTTGCATAACTTTCACTATACAAGTCCGTTTTACGCGATTCTTTTTCCTATGCGTCCGTAATTTAATTCTCCATCTTATGGAGTTAAAATCCAACATCCGACATAATAAAATTTCAGCCTTTTAAGTCTTCAGCTTGTTACCCTTTTTACCAAATTTTGACCCGTTCGTGATTTCATCAAACAACCATATTTGTTCGATCCTTATTTCACATGCACCTCTTCAATTTAGTATTATCTACCATGTTAGGTTCTAATCACAGGTTTCTTACACAATTTAAACCCGTTTTCGCTCGTATGCTTATTTTGACCCGTTAAGGGTATTTAAGTATATTTTAAACATGATTCGCTTTCATTTGTATCTAGCTTTATATTTCCATATTTCTTACCAAGTAATCTTCCACCCCAACTATATTTGTGGTGGATTTAATGTGGAGATCTATATATTCCGAGTTTTATCCCTCGGACTATCATTTTACGGCAAAGACCCATATAGAGTCATTTGACCCAAGATTTACCCCTTTCACTTTTTATACTTATTCAAAGTATTTGCTTGATCATGTAACTTGTTTTTAAACAACTCTTAAGATTCGTTTGCTCGATTTAGCTTACGAGGGCGTTTTGGTCATCTTAAATCCTTTCTTTACAACAAAATACTTTTAGTGTCGTAATTGACCAAAATTCCACTTTTAAACTAGGATCTTGTTTAAATAGCCATTATGTTTTCAAAACACAATGACTATAACTTAAATCATTCGGTTTACTTAAAAGATAACCCAATGTCCATTTTAACTTGTTTAGCCCTCATTGAACTTCAAGTTCTAATGATGAATTGACCAATTATACATACCTGGCTCGAATCAATATATTGACCCGTTTTGATACCTTGCCTTAGTAGCCGCTAAGTAATAGCGATGTCAACATTCAATCGATATTTATTCCTGTAATCATGCAACTCGACAAAACATTAGCCGATATTGTCAAAGGGTGATATTTTCACCTTTTGACCCGTTTGGTCTAAATGACCGTTTACTTTTGCGAGATGGATTTATTATCATCTCGTCTACATGACTTGTACCGGTTTACATCGTACGGTCAATTTACTTATAAATCTATTTCTTGATTATTTTGACCCCTTTATATCTTACGCCATAAAGTGTCCTTCAAAACTAACGGTTATCGTGAACGAGTGACCACATTACCGTTTTACCCTTATTAATTGTATTGATTTACCTTATAAGGTAAATCATTCAAAACTCGTTATTTATTAGTCATTACATGACTAAATGACCTTATTAGCTCTTTTTAACCATTCAACATGGTTTATCATTATTGTCTTTTGTTCCGAACCGCGCATGTCGGGTCGAAACATCATAAGTCAAATGGGACTTTTGATTATTCAAAATCTAGAAAACTAATAGATATTAAATATAAGGTGTAAGCTTTAACTTACCTCGCATCCCGAATACGCCTTTCTTCTCATGCTTGATTCGTTTGACCGCTTCTTTCCCAAGCCTCCACCTAGCTCGTTAGGCGTCAAACTATTATTAACATTTACGGGGTGGTTAAATTAGTCATTAAAAATCACGACTATTCCACCTCACTTATTTTCTATGTCGAAACTTCTATTCGACTTCTTCATTAGTTAACTTAACTTATCAAAAGTTAACTACTTTGATCATTTACACAATTAAGTCTAGATTAACTTTATGCTTTGAATCCTTATCGGTTCATACTTTGCATAATTTGTCATATTATTCAAATATGTGTTTCACCCGAAATTTCCACATTTTATCATTCATTTAGGCATTTTATCAAACACCTAATGGGCATACTTTTACACATTTACAAACTAGTTCATAACTAGTTATTTTTACCAAGGTTAACATCAAAATTCAAACCTCCATGTCTAGTGTTCATGAACTACACCTAGTACTAGTATCATAACATCAATATTCATCAATTTAACACTCTAATTCAAGTGTTCATCTTCTTGTCATAAAACCCACTTAGCACACATATGGGTAATAATCAAATCCCTAGTTTTAACACTAATTCATCAAGTTTTCAACCAGGGTTTGTTTCTAAACATGAATTTCATCACAACTGTGTTCGTAGATTCATCATTCATTCCAGAATTTTGATTATGATTGTTCATCATAATTTTAAAGTATCATAAAATGGAAAAATTCAACATACCTTGTGATCCCCATGACTAGGTGATCACGAATTTGTGTTCATGCATTGATTTGGGCCTTGATTTGAGCTTCAATTTGGAGCATTTGTTGAAATTAGGGTTAGAGCTCCATGGGAGCTTCCCCTGGTCGATCTCTACGTACACACTGTGTGTGTATATTTTTTTTGTTTTATTAATTAACTTTTTAAGTTATCCCACATTGGCCCCTCTTGTTTGGTTAATTTATTTAGTAGGCTACAACCTACTTATTTCTAATAATATTTCGTCTTGTTTACTGGGTTAAACACTCCTAGTTAACTTAGTGGGTTCGAGTAGATTATAACTCGTTTTATTTTAAGTCCTGCCAACTCGGGCTTGTTATAGCTTGTTTTCTCAAAGCATTTATTTTCCTTTTTAATTTAATATTAGGATTATTGTTTAAGTCCTAATATTCACCGGGTTAAATTTTACCACTAACGGTATTTTACCCGTCTCTTAGTATTAACGGGGTTTGATTACCAAACCCGTTTTTAGGGTGTTACAAGTCTACCCCCCTTAAAGAGGTTTCGTCCTCGAAACCTTTTTCTTACATGATTTATCGAGTTTAACTCCATGCATTTAATCTCGATAATCAATTGAGCATTGCTCATATTTTAACCAATTGTTGGTATTACCCGAAAAGTATGATAATATCCTTTTGGTTACTAATCATCTACGTATCTCATACGACATAATGCAACTTGAAATAACGTAATTTCGTTACTTCTACTAGTTTAGTTAACTTAGCGATATCCATCGCTTTTATATATTATCGAACTCTTTATGAATCCGTTACTTTGACCCGTTTAAAGGTCTTTAGTGAAATCTTTCACTTTTAGCAACCATTTCTTTTGTTTTCAATTTCATTTATTCGGTTCAGTTATACCGAATCCACCGCTTACAAGAGACCAAATTTATTTAAATGACCTTAACCGGTCTCACTAACTAGACTTATTAGTCCAGTTACTTTTTACCGCTCGCTTGGTTATAATGTGATTCTACTTCACATTGCATTTCTTGACCGTGATCATGTCACATCATGTTTAATTTATATCAACTTTTCATTTTTCGAAAATATATCTTTTCGAATATATCATCTTGCGCCTATCAGTGTCAAGACTTGTATCTTTTATGCTTACTATTTAAATTCCTATTAGAATTTATATTTGTAAAAACGTTATTTCTTATCAAAACTGAAGTTTTAGTTTAGCATCTTCTCTTTAACTTTGGTCAATTATCCATACCGGG
Organism: Helianthus tuberosus; assembly: GCA_030545235.1. NCBI lineage: Eukaryota > Viridiplantae > Streptophyta > Magnoliopsida > Asterales > Asteraceae > Helianthus > Helianthus tuberosus. Next base: position 128,149,667 of record CM060408.1, read on the forward strand.
ATATTGACAGTCCAAAATTTATTCTTTTACAGTCTTTGTTTTATGCGGGGATTCTCAATTTATTCCCTCGCTTTGTCTAATTAACCCGTAGGTTTTATCACTTTGCCTTATAGGCTATTTTATTAGACTTTCACCTCTTTAAGGCGATGTCCTTATAATCTATTTCTTTCTAGTCATGACCCGTGGGTCGTTTTAGTCTCGTAGACCTTTCCATTGTTTATAACCACAAAGGTTAGGTTGATCCCGTAGATCATTCCTTACTCATGTCATTCTTAAAATACATGTTTGGTGTCAAGGCATCCTGTTTTTGTTTAAAATCATTTATTTTCACCTTTGTATTTTCTTTGACCTTGACCGTAGTCTAAGGCTACATTCGTTTCCTTTCGAACAAATTTTCCAACTTTATGACTTCTCACGTCATTTATGCGTCGGTTTATCTTATGCTCACCATTATCCAGTTTACATACATTCATATTTGATTATGTCCCATTACTGGGCTCATTATTCTTTTGCTTTTAACGCTACCATTATCCTGCTTGCGTTTACTCATGTCGTCCGGCATGATATTATATTCGACCTGTTCAACTTTAAAATAGTTGAACATATTTATTCAAAATTTCTTTTACGAAATTTTATAGTCATAATTCATAATCCAAGTCTTTTAAATTTTCAACCCGTGTTCACGTCTCTTGGTTTACGCATGTGTTTAATTCTTACCCATCAACCGGGTGTTTTACCGAAGTCATTATTATTGCAACCCTCCCGGTATGCATTAAGACCTCGCGTCATTTTTATATTCCGACTTTGTCCTTAAGTTTGACGTTTTACAAAAATGACCCGTTAAGGGACATATTTGCATTTTCCAGGTTCGAGTGTAAGTACACCCCTCCCAATGCATATCTTAATCATTTCACATGTTTTGCATCCTCCGGGTTCGGGTGTAAGTACACCCCCTCCCAGTGCGTACTTTAATCATTTTACATGTTTGCATTCTCCGGGTTCGAGTGTAAGTACACCCCCTCCCAGTGCGTACTTTAATCATTTTACATGTTTGCATTCTCCGGGTTCGAGTGTAAGTACACCCCCTCCCAGTGCGTACTTTAATCATTTTACATGTTTCTTTGTCCCTTCACTCGGGCTCATTATCCTAATGTAATACGCTTCCGTCACTCGGCTGTGCGTTTACATTATTATCAAACATTTTGCTTATCTGATTCATTTGGGTACTTTTTAATTTGTCCCACTCACCCCGTCCTTACTACATCGGGTGTAAGCGTGTCCATCATAAAAAGTTCATGGTACCACGTGCTCACCACTTACTTGGCCAGAGTAAGCGATCAATACCTGGTATACATGACCCTTTTATATTTTTCACATTACACCCCATGTAAGTAATGCCTCTATTTGTTTCTCTTGGAAACAATATCCCGGATAGATTTTCTATTCGGGGTTTTCCAAGTTTTTAATCTACATATGCAACTTTCAATCTCTAAGTATTTGTTGCATATTACTATTTGTGCAATTAAATTTAAAATGTGCACCTGGTAATGCTTGCCCTAACGGGATTCTCTTGCCATTAGCCTTGTTCGCGGTCGCTACGCGATTTAGGTCCTTGATGAACATACTCTTTGGACCGTTCCTCTGTCAAATCCGCGATTTGTTAGACTCTCGCTATCTTTATATGCGAGTGTCCTTTAACTAAGACATTTACAAGAGTTAATAATATCAATTTCAATAATCGCCCGTAGTATAATACAAGGCTTTTTCTACTATACGCGTCAACGCGCGTATTTTCGTCAACTATTTCAATCTTTTTAATTAGGGTAACGTGTATTACATGATAACCATATGTGTTGTTCTCAACACTTTAATCATACCAGCCCATTGACATACTTGTACTTACCGGATTTGCGATCAAGCCTCGAACCGAACACTTTATTCTTTTAACCTTGAGCTCTGATTACCAACTTGTAACACCCTTGTTATTATTTTACGGTTTTTGTATAGTTTATGAAAACAAACATGTAATTTAGATAAATATGGTTAGTTAAAACTTTTACAATTTAAAAGAATATACAACTTAATGTAATTGAATTGGTCGTTTAAAAGATAAAACGAAACGCCGCGCGGAAGCTTGTATTTTATCGTGTTCGGTTCCTCATCGAGCTTGATCTTCATCCCGGCACTCTTGACATTCACCTATGATCAAAACCAACTTAAAAGTTAGTTTTGATAGTTAAATAACAAGTTTAAACAAGTTATGTGGGTCAAACAAACAAAATTAACCAATTTTGGGATTCAGGGGGGGCTAGACGCCCCACCTAGCCCCTTTTTTGACAACAAGTTCCTTTATTGTTGCTGCACTTTGCCCATCTACGAAAATTCACCAAATATTAACTTAGAACTTGCATAACTTTCACTATACAAGTACGTTTTACACGATTCTTTTTCCTATGCATCCGTAATTTAATTCTCCATCTTATGGAGTTAAAATCCAACATCCGACATAATAAAATTTCAGACTTTTAAGTCTTCGGCTTGTTACCCTTTTTACCAAATTTTGACCCGTTCGTGATTTCATCAAACAAACATATTTGTTTGATCCTTATTTCACATGCACCTCTTCAATTTAGTATTATCTACCATGTTAGGTTCTAATCACAGGTTTCTTACACAATTTAAACCCGTTTTCGCTCGTATGCTTATTTTGACCCATTAAGGGTATTTAAGTATATTTTAAACATGATTCGCTTTCATTTGTATCTAGCTTTATATTTCCATATTTCTTACCAAGTAATCTTCCACCACAACTATATTTGTGGTGGATTTAATGTGGAGATCTATATATTCCGAGTTTTATCCCTCAGACTATCATTTTACGGCAAAGACCCATATAGAGTCATTTGACCCAAGATTTACCCCTTTCACTTTTTATACTTATTCAAAGTATTTGCTTGATCATGTAACTTGTTTTTAAACAACTCTTAAGATTCGTTTGCTCGATTTAGCTTACGAGGGCGTTTTGGTCATCTTAAATCCTTTCTTTACAACAAAAGACTTTTAGTGTCGTAATTGACCAAAATTCCACTTTTAAACTAGGATCTTGTTTAAATAGCCATTATGTTTTCAAAACACAATGACTATAACTTAAATCATTCAGTTTACTTAAAAGATAACCCAATGTCCATTTTAACTTGTTTAGCCCTCATTGAACTTCAAGTTCTAATGATGAATTGACCAATTATACATACCTGGCTCGAATCAATATATTGACCCGTTTTGATACCTTGCCTTAGTAGCCGCTAAGTAATAGCGATGTCAACATTCAATCGATATTTATTCCTGTAATCATGCAACTCGACAAAACAGTAGCCGATATTGTCAAAGGGTGATATTTTCACCTTTTGACCCGTTTGGTCTAAATGACCGTTTACTTTTGCGAGATGGATTTATTATCATCTCGTATACATGACTTGTACCGGTTTACACTGTACGGTCAATTTACTTATAAATCTATTTCTTGATTATTTTGACCCCTTTATATCTTACGCCATAAAGTGTCCTTCAAAACTAACGGTTATCGTCAACGAGTGACCACATTACCGTTTTACCCTTATTAATTGTATTGATTTACCTTATAAGGTAAATCATTCAAAACTCGTTATTTATTAGTCATTACATGACTAAATGACCTTATTAGCTCTTTTTAACCATTCAACATGGTTTATCATTATTGTCTTTTGTTCCGAACCGCGCATGTCGGGTCGAAACATCATAAGTCAAATGGGACTTTTGATTATTCAAAATCTATAAAACCAATAGATATTAAATAAAAGGTGTAAGCTTTAACTTACCTCGCATCCCGAATACGCCTTTCTTCTCATGCTTGATTCGTTTGACCGCTTCTTTCCCAAGCCTCCACCTAGCTCGTTAGGCGTCTGTCACACCCCGACCACGTGTAACATACAAAACGTGGCGGAAAACGTCGGGGAGTGTTGTAACAGAATTAATTGTTTCATAACCATGGCATACAAAGTTGTATTTTATTTATTCAACACAAGAGTTTCATTGTTTTAAACAGACATACAGAGTTTATAACATAATTAAACAAGTCTATCTCCATTTTATGTCTCTAAGGCACAGGTCCGCCCTAGTATCATGATCAACATCCTACGGAAAAGCTCCTGAAAACACATGTGAAAATAGGTACGTCAGCATAAAAATGCCTGTGAGATACATAGGTTTTGTGAAAATAGGATTCATGACTTATGTTTAAGAAAAATGTTTAGTCATGAACCTTGTAATTTGCTTTGTCTTGTAAATCATTTGAAAATGATAAGATCAGATGATATGTATAAGTAAATGTAAGGTTAAATGATTAACCATGTAAAATGAGTTTGTATAAAATAAGTTGTTTGTTAACAATGTCTTGTGAAAAGTATGTTATTTGTATAAAAGGTTATATGTCACAAATTGAAATGATTCAAATAACGTTACGACATGTAATACCATACAAACACTTATATATAGGAAGTACAAGCGGCGTATCCACCATGCTTGTATCATATTACACACACATCGTTACTTAAATCACTTAATCAAACCAAACCAATAATGTAAGATGTCTATGTCTAAACCAATTGTCAAATGTATTGGATAATATGTCAAAGTGTTTATGTCAAGATGTAAATCATGTAGTGTAAAACAAATGTCAAACATGTTTATGTGTCAAATGTAAATCATGTCAAAATGTCTATGTCATATGTCCATGTCAAATGTCTTTGTGTAAAATGTCTATGTCAAATGTCCATGTCGAATGTCTTTGTGTAAAATGCATGCTAATACTGAATATGAACATTTATGCGGTATTGTGAAAATGCATACATCCAAGCCTTGTGACTGTGGTGATAAACCCTTAAACAAATTAAAGGTCTATCTGTATTATATCATCGAATTCGGTCATTCCTTTCATCCCCTTTCCCTGGGATGTCCGGAACGGGAGTTATCAATTCCTATGGTACCACTACCTACTAACGAACGGCGTGATCATTGTTAATGAATGTATTGTCCCATGTAAACAAACCAAATTTCATACCAAAATGTAAGCATGTGAAAACAATGCACTAAGTATGTAATCAAATGAACATACATAGCATGAAATGTCATGTAAAACGATGTACTAAGTAATGCACACAATGGGCACACCTAGCATGAAATGTCATGTAAAACAATGTACTAAGTAGGCACACAATGGGCATACATAGCATAAAGTGTAATGAAATCATGTACTATAATGTACTAACGAACATAGCAAGTATAAGATATGAAAACATGAAAGCATGAAAGTAACAAGTAGGCACATGTGTTTCACCCCAAAACAGTTTGGAAAACAGTAAAAGAGGGGTCTATGTACTCACTTGAGATTGCTCAGATGTCTTAAGATAATCACCAAGCAATGCTAGAGATCACGGAATATCAAACGGCACCTAATATAGGTAACTATGTTAATAAACCGGACCTATATCGGAAGACTGGGTAGCATGAGGGTTTGTAAACCAAATGAGTGTAGGAACTCATATGATATGGTTTAACAAAGCCTACATACTAAATGAAACTTAACCTAAGTGTTTACGACCCATTACGACCCGTTAGGTAGCTTATGCTACTTTAACGCGTCGTTCGCGTAAAATGCGTTCGGAACGCCTAACTAGCCCTATGACAAGTGTTATATGCCTAAACATGTTACATAATCAGTTATGTGGCAAAAGTTTAGGTTACATATGCTAAATTACCAATTATGAATGAAAAGGGTATTCTGGTAATTTACCTAAGGCATATAAACTACCTATCATACAACTACTCAAACGATGTGACCATAGGGTATAACCTTGGAAGGTTATTCCCTACCTACTATGGTCACCTAATGTGTTTGGTCGGATCCTAATGATCGACCAAATGGGTCGGGTTCGAAAGCATAAGCGACTGATCAAGTCGCTTACCCTTACGACCCTAGACAACGTGGTAATCAGTAGGCATAGTCCCAAGGGACTATAACCAACGTGATTACACTCACGTTGCGAAGTTCTTACGAACTTCGCATTGACCATAAACTGGTCAATGCAGAAAGTCAAATAAAGTTTGTGTAACACCTCGGAAATTTACGCCCAATAATGTTTTGACACGTGTCATGGACTTGGAATATGTGAAAACAAACTTTAAAGGGACTAAAGTTGACAAACGGTGAAACTATGTAAATTCAAGGGTTCAAAGTGTCAACAATGGATAAATAGACTCTATAATAACCCTACATAATGTTTATAACCTTAGACGGATGGATTACGAAGCGGAAAAATGCACGAAAGTGAGGAATTACAAACTATAGGGACTAAAAGTGTCAACATGTTGAATTTATACCTCTGAGTGAACTTTTGGCAGCCCCGAAGCTTTGTAATTCTAGAATATACTCACTAGAATATGTGGTAAAAATTTCATGAAGTTTCGTTATCGTATGAGAAAGTTATGGCCAAAACCGTACACGAAGGGTTAAAAGCGTCAACGTCGAATTTCGTAACTTTTCGGGTGAGCGCAAAGTTTACCGAGGACTTTACCATGTTGGTAAAAGTCCCAAGGTTCCTAAAAATCAAGTTTGAGGGTCTAAGGGTCAAAATAAACGGCCAAAACCTCGTATACGAAGACCAGGGACTAAACTGCAACATTTAACAAAAGTTTCGCAGCTGCAGATCCCAGGCGGCCCGCCTGGGCAGCCTTAAGCGGGCCGCGACCCACGCCCAGCATCAGATTCGCGAACAGCAGCTATTTGGGTCCGATTTTTGAGTTGTTTACAGCTTGCACCACCTCCAAAACTCACCAATCGTAGTACATGCATGCTAGGACACCTGTGGCTCTCTCATGACATCTGAAACACATTAAAATTCAGATCAATTCCTCATTTGGGGGCACTTGTGTTAGAAACAAGAACACATACAAACTTGCAAGAGCTCTCAAGGCTGTCCAGGAGCAAATCTGAACGACAAGGCCGATTCCTAGTAATCACTAAGCATCAATAGGACCTTTGTAAGCTTCTAATTCAGTCTCTAATTCGTTTGTGCATCGATTATTAGTAAAAGTCAAACTGGTTGTTCTTATACTTTGACTTTCTGATTAAACGAATTTCTCTCAGTAATTTCTCGAATTGAAACCACACTTATGTTGGTATTTATGTGGGAAACAAACCCTCTAAAGGGTATTATCTGAATCCCACTATATGCATGCTAATTGTCGAGTCAAACATGTTTCTAAAAAGTCAACAGAAGTGATTTTTGCAAAAATAAGCTTGAATGTTAATATATTAGACATGCAATCTGATTGATCATCATAAATAACTTGTAATACATATAAGAATGTGTTTTATCATCATCAACTCGACAATCTATAGTATAATTACGAATCGGGACCGAAAGTCCTATAAAACGACTATTTCGTAGACTATCGATTCGGATTCGTACATGCATGTTCGAGATCTGTATTGGAAAGTATTTTTTTGACCATTTTTAATTTGGTAAAACTTTCTGGAATTTTTGTTGATTAAGTCTATGCTTAGCCGATTCATTTGCATGTTCCCGATTATGCTTAAAAGTTGACTATTTTGCCCTTTTTGATATAAAACGTGATTTTTGGAAAAGTGAAAGAGTAGAAATCTTTATTTCTAATATATAGACTTGCACCGAAAATTTCGGATCAGTTGGTGGTCCAGATTTTGAGTTATGGCCATTAGCGTAAAACTATGTTCTTAAATTACATAAACGGCCCTTTTCGCGTATAACCTATTTCTGGCCACGTTTTGATACAAAACTTTTTACCAACTGATGTTATATAATATTTTGGGATTTTTGATGATTTTTATTTAATTTTTGGCTGATCGTATCTTAGATCGCTTCGTTATTTCGGTTTATGTCGGTTTTGACCGTTTAAGCCATAAAATGAGTTTTATACATTCTTTTGACCCGAAACCTTTTTCCTACTGATTTCATTTGTTAAATAAATTATTTTAAGTATTCTGGAAATATGAAAATCTCAGTTTTCTTTTGAAAACCCGGAAACGCCTTTAAATCGTGTTTTTAGCGTTTTTAACGCATAGTAAGCGTTATACTCATTTTAAACATATAAGACTTATACCTACTGATGTAATTAATATATTTTCATATAATAACAGTAAGTATAAGTATATGAACTCAGATTTCCAGTTTTGGCATTTTTAGCCCTTGTGAAATTACTAAAATACCCCTACGGTGCATAGTTCGGTTTTAAATGTTAAGTTTGGTATATGGGTCATACCCTACTGTTATAACATGTTAAATTAAGTATATTTACTGTATAAACCAGACCCGAAACCCAGATTTCTAATTTGACTCTTTCATAACCTTTTAAATGACCAAAATGCCCTTCTAAGGCATAAATTGAGTTTAGAACTATTCGGGGCATAATAGAACATAACTTACTGATATTATATCATATTTAAAGCATATTATCTCAGGGAACTTGCATTTGACTCTTTGGGCTACCCGTAACGCCTTTTTTTGCGTTCGGTTCGGTTTACGTAACTAGTTTGCGTAAATTGACCGAGACCGGTCAAACGTTATCATTTTGGTCTCAAAATCCAGAATGTATTTAGTATACCCATATTACACAAGTATTCAAACTTGTCGGGTCTAAATCACATTCTATCCGGTCTTTCGCTTAATCGCGCGTAAACCGTATCATCCTTAAAAACTAACCGGTCAAAGCTTAGGCTTAAATAAAAGACCCGTTAGGAATCTAATAGGTTATTATAAACCTTTGTTCCAGATTAGGAGGCCCAGTAAAAGCTACCACACTTACCGTTTGTGTTACATACTTGCTCAGGTAAATACATTTTGACTTATTTTCCCTATACGGGCTTGGGGTACGGTATTTAAAATACCGCTTGATCGGGCGCACAAGTCCTGCGCCTTATGGGTGTACAGTCTTGAATAGCTTGTGCGATTTCGTTTAAACAGTCTTGTCTTACTTTAGGCTTTGGGGGGTTATTGACCGTGTCCCGGATATCCTTGGCATTATCTTACGAGATGGCCACGACCAGAGCACGGGGTGTAGGCGTACACTCGGCGTGTATAACTCTTTAATGTGGTGTGTCATTAAATCTTTAGCCCGGACAGCAGATCCCGGGCCACCAAAGATACGAGTGCATGTAATTCGTTCACAAGTTTATATTGCATAATTATCCCAAGTTAATAAAAATATTTATGCCTTGTGCATTTAAATCAATTTTCAATCATTTTCAAATGAGTCAGTCGATTTGTATTTACCAGTGTAAACTGACGTATTTTTCCCAAAAGGTTAAGTGCAGGTACTAAACGAAATAGGCTGGCTGTTTCCTAAGAGCGTCCACCATAGTCTCGCAAGCTCGGACGACAAATAAACTGATGAACAATTATCCTATTTTATTTTCGATCCGCCTGTGGATCCGTTTCAACTACTCGTGATATTTATTATTACATTATATTTAAAGTTGAAATGAATCTATATTTGCTTCCGCTGTGCATTATTATATTGTGTTGTTTGTCTATGATGATACAAACTACGTCACTATACTCCCCACCGGGCCCACCGGTGACACGTGGAAAATAGGGGTGTGACAGGTTGGTATCAGAGCCAACACTGAGTGAATTAAACACTAGCCTTTTGTGTTTAATCTCAGTTACACAATTGCACATTCTCGACCTTCTGAGTCTAGACTTAACATAGGAATACTCTTGTCCCTATTCGGAGGATTATTACTTTCAATTATATATTTTTAATATGTCGCCAAGTAAGAAGCTGTAATAAGAATTCTCCACATCTGGAGCCTTGAAATGCTGAGCTTCGTACCGCGACCAGGATGAGACGTGCAACCAAGGAGAAAGCATTCAGGAATTGAATGAAGAAGAAACTCCTTTGCTGAAAAATCGTTTCCTCAATAGTCCTTTTAAGGACATAATCATCTTTTCAGTCCCTTCGAGGACAACACTTTTCCTTTCAAATCCCGCTTAGGAAACTTTATACTCTTATTTTTATAAAGTGAAATGATTAAGTTTAAACTTTCATTCTAAACATGAAATATGAAATAAATGAAAAATAACATTTTTTTTTAAGATCTACCATTATAATAAAATGGCAAAATCTAAAAAGGACAAGACCTAGCCTCGGGTCATATTAAGACCGGCCAAGATGGCAGTTCCTCAATTTAGATTCCGATCCTTATTAACATCTCAATTTGAAATTTGTTCTGCGTTAATTATTAAATAAGAATCTTAAGAGTGAAACCTAGCCTTCGGGTCATTAAAAGGCCGGGCCATGATGGTAAGACCTGTTTAAAGGATTCGAATCCCTGTTAACATCTGAGAATATGTTAACATTCATGACAGACGTGATTCATTAAAAATCACACACGTCATTCTTATATATGGATTCTTTAAAAGATCCCTAACCCAACTTAATGATCTCTGAATCATGGGTTAGATCATCAATTAAGATGTTCATATTTTGACCATACGTTGGTAATATAATGCCTACGGGCCTTGCTCATTTTGCATGAGTCAACAGACGCTGACATTGTAATCTTCATGATTTCTTGTCTAAGGTGGTGAGCTATGCTCAAGCCTAATAGTCTATATGATCAATGCGATCATGACTAATATAATATAACATCCTAGTGATGTTTTGCCTACGGGCTATACTTTATAATGTTGTCAATACGACAATGACAGTTGTAACCACTATGGTTCCTGCCTAAGGTGGTGGGCTATGCCCAAGCCTCATAGTCAATATGATCAATACTATCATGACTACTATCATCAGTGTAATGATTATTATTCTCTTAAAACATCGTTTTGTAATTGATTTGCCTACGGGCCATATTGTATCGTCAAGTATAACAACGACAGTGGTAGCAATGACTCCCTGTCTGAAAAAGGGTAATGAACTTTGATTCAACCCTAAATGCCTCAATTCTCTGAAATCATGGCTTATAAACTTGTCTACGCAACTAGGCCATTCGTGCTATTATTAAATTGTAAATTTGGGTTTATGATAAAACCCTGGAAATAAATAAATATCATTTTTCCTACCAGTATTAAAGGTACAACCTAGCCTATATGTCACTCCAGACGAGGCCAAGATGGTAGAACCTATTCAAAGGATTCAAATCCTTGTGACATTGTAAATATGTTAACACTCCCGACAACAGTGATGCGATAAAATCACGCTTGTCATCTTTATAGTAGGAAGATTTTCCAAACCCCTTATTTAGTCTAAATGATCAATAGGAATCATGGCTAATAAAACGTCGAACATGATGTACACATCTAAACATCCATCTGGGATGTATACCTACGGGCAAAGATGTATACATGAAAAAGATAGTTTATTTCATAACTTCTTGTCAAGGCAATGAATTATGAAATTTTCAATTCCAAAGGAATCATTGAATATGTTTTAAAATTTCCCTAATAACAAGGCATCTGTGCCATCGAAAAGTCCTTGGGAACAAGCCGTTGTGCTATATAAGATGTCAGTATGACATTGACAGTCGTGACTTATATCCCCTGTCTAGTAAATATGAAGGATTATATTCCGTTTAAACGCCAAAGATGGTTATTTATAAACTTAGGCAAAACATAATCAAATAAATTAAATACTATATGTTGGCCCATATGGTTTATTCGCACCATGGCTACTAAATTATCAAGTTCGACAATTCGCTATATAATTAAACCAATTTGTTACTACTTGGTTTGTAGCCTTCAAAGCTTCACCATGGCGGACTCCTCTGAAGCTTGCAATCGCCTAGTTGATCAGAATGATGATACAAGACTAAACTTAACAAGCGGCAAATTACAGGCTATGATAGATACAGCCGTAAACAACGCTGTGGACCGTGCGCTGAAGGATCATAAGCGAAAGTGCGATGATACCCCGAATAAGGGTTGCAAAAAGGGTAAGACCGGTTCAAACTATAACCAGTCCAAGCCAAAGGAGGCAAAACCCAAATGTAAAACCTGCAAGAGAAAGCACTTCGGAAAATGTTTCTATGAGCAGACCGGGGGATGTGCCATCTGCGAGGAGATGGATCACAAGACCCACGAGTGCAAGGACTTGAAGGACGCCACATGCTATGATTGTGGCGAGAAGGGGCACATAAATACCCGCTGTCCAAAGAAGGCAACTAAAGGGAAATGCACTCTGGAGTCACAAGCTAGGCCTTGCGGGATTTGTAACAAGAAAGGGCACAAGACCTTGGAGTGCCAAGGCATAAAGGACGCAACCTGCTATGGTTGCAATGAAATAGGGCACATCAAGACAAATTGCCCAAATAAAACCAAGAAGCCTGAGGAGTCTAAGAAGACCAGAGATAAAAGCTTCCAAATGGACGCTCAAGAGGCTATTCAGTATGACAATGTCACAATAGGTACTTCCTTTATTAATAACGCTCATGCTAGAGTATTATTTTATTCAGGTTCAGATAAGTCTTTCATAAGGCAACAGATTTTGTAAATCATTAAATCTGCCTGTTAAAACTCTAAGCGTTAAGTAGAACTGACTATTAGTACCTCAGAGACTGCTTCAGCAATATTAGAAGGATGTTTATATTCATTTAGGAATCATTCCTCTCTGACGTCCTTGTTTCCATTTAAATAATAAGGGGCTCAACATAGTGATAAAAATCGATTGGTTGTCTTGAAAATCAAGCCCATATTATGGATAATAAGGAACAAGTAGTTATCAAGACTCCTTATGAGACGACCCTCAAAATTACATATATCAGTATGTTTAATTAATATTAAAAAAAAAAATGGTGGAATTGGCCGTCCCCGGAATCGAACCTGGGTCTAGGCCGCACCCTTTCGCGCGCCTAGCCAACTGAGCTAGGTGCCTAGTTTGTGAAATCTCCATTTTGATTAAATATAAGCACATGTACGATCAAATAACACTCCTTAGGAATGTTCATATGGTTTAATAATACCATGATCGAAGTATGATAAGTCGTCAGGATAATGACTAACTGTGAAATGCACTCAATTAATTGTTAAATTGGTACTTAATACCAAAAGATGTGAGTATGCAAAACTCAGATGAAACAAACAACAGTCGCGATGCTAGGAATGCGACAAATATTAATGGTGCATCAAGTGTGAACCTCAATATTAATGGAATTAATCTCCAAAACTGAAGTTAACGCAGTCGTTAGAAAGGTTATGAGAAAACACATGAGAAGATTCAAGAAACCAAATGTTGTTTGCTCTAAAACACATGTCGCTACTTATGATAAGAGTTTTATTCATACTCCATATGCGAGGAATAACCCAAATAAAAATCATATGTGGCAAGGAGCCCATTCTTTTTAGGATGTACTTAAAAGTACTTCGTCTCTTGGAAGTCAAGAGACTTCAACAGTAAAAAGGGACCATCGATTACAGGAAATTGTTAAACGAAGTAGAAGCCATTGGATATGTCAGCAGTATGCTGGAAAGGGCACGGTAAGGTATGCATCACAATCATTCGATGGGAATACCCTTGATTAGTGAGGACATTAATGGGGTCCATAAGAGCGATTCCCTTATACAGTGTGGGATGGACCGAGTGTTAAGGACCTTATTAAAGGGACCTATTATTCGCATCGAAATGGAAAAAGATGGAATAAGAAATTGCTGACTCTCACCATAAAAGTTCTAAAATGTCGACAGTATGTCGCAAAATTTTAATTCATTGGCTGAGATAATACCCTATTCCAATTACCCAAAACCTAAGCTTAATGCAATAATTATTGGTGGTTAGTAACGGCAATAAGAGGGCACATTAAGGTTTCAAAGCCTGCTCATTATAAATCCATTATGGATCTACCTCAGCTACTCACGTTATATAGGTTAAGAAATAACTAGTCCAAGCTGAGACTGCCCAAACATTGTCAAAGATTTTGCAGCTAAGTTTAAAAGGATTAAGGAGGGAGGCGTTTAACCCTCCTGGTGAATGGTTAGAGGCTGTTTACACTAGTAATGACACCAGATAAATCCCTTGTTGTGATTATTGTTAAGAGTTACATTTGGTTTTAGATACCGCTAAGTCTCTTATAAAATCATAAGCTTAGCAAACTTTTAGAAATATCCCGTAAGAACCCCAGATATTAAATGTAAGGTAAAACTTACAAGCAAGATCGTAAGAACCATTCCTTCTGTTCCCATCAGAAACCTTCAGCCGTAAAATTTTTGAAGTACCTTCTCTATAAAGGAGGTGCGTCGGCATATACAGTTGATATCTCCTTGATCTCAATCGATTACGAATACCAGATGGTATGATAAAAGCGCCATATGGGGATTTGTGTATCTTAACATGTTCCATAGATTGCTTCCATGCCTGATCAGTATGGAGGTTTAATGCATGGGACCACGAAGATATCCCGATGGTCATATGGTACTAAAGTCAACTAATGGTATTCAAGGATGATATCCAGAATGGAATTTGCCAAAGTAAATGTTCCAGATTAAGGAATTCCTGGACTTGTGACATAAATGTGTCAGTTATCTGACACAGAAAATGATAGATGAACTGGAGCCTGAGATTGCAAAAATCTCTATAAACTTCCTGGTATCTTGATTATCTCCTCTTAAGATTACCCTGTTTACCTCATGAGAGGCCAGTAGAATTAAGATTTCTATATCCCATTTAGGGTTGTATCTTTATGAATCCCCAAGTAGGCTAGTACCATCATTGGATAATTCGAAACCCCAATTAAGTAAGTTTTAAAATAAAGGATTCATATAGCCTAACTCGATATCCTTAAGAAATCGGTATCGTCAACTAAGAAAGACGGTTCATTTTGCTTATGCATGAAATACCGCAACCCAAAATAGGCAACAATTAAGAATTTCCATCAGCTGCCCAGGATCGTCGATTGTTCGACTAACTGTGAGAATTAACTACCCCTTAAGATTTGTTTTAAGTAATGGTTGGAATAACCATATCTCATTTAGGATAAGCTTTTCTATAATAGTTGATGTATAAATATCAAGGCTACTCCTTTGGAGACCTTGCTTAGATGGAATGTTGATTATCTATTGTTAAATAGAAGATTGGTACGTCCAATCATCCGGGCTGATAGTTGCCTTGGAAACAACGAATAAGATCGGGCAAATCCATGATCATCTGTAAGATTGCCAGTTTTGGCAGAAAAATCAAAGATTTATGAAAATAGCAACCCTCCTAAGTCATTGTTAAGAAATAAGGTTCATCAAAGACATCACTCTGGAAGGGTGTGCCAAATTAATAAGTATCAGGCTAGTTAAGCTCTGATTATATATAAAAATTATTCGAAGGAATCGGATGTATCATAGATCATATAACTTATGAGCTAAAAGCCTATTTAAGGAGCTTGGTGGAGCTCGCAATGTATTACACCCTAAGGATTAGGGGATATGTTTCACCAATAAGTCAAGAAGCACTATCACATGACGGTTGGAAGACTTGTGATATAATGATAAACCCGTATCGAATGCGGATCCAAGACGCAAAGATTTTCACTTCGATGTAGGTGATAAAGTGTTGCTTAAAGTATCGCCCTAGAAGGGGGTGATGCGATTTGGTAAGAAAGGCAAGCTAAGCCCGAGATACATAGGACCTTTCGAGATTGTCGAACGTGTCGGGTCAGTCGCTTATAAATTAAACTTGCCTGAAGAACTTAGCGCTATCCATAATGTGTTTCACATCTGCAATTTGAAGAAGTGTTCCGCTGATGGACCACCGGTTATACCGTATACGGATGTACATATAGATGAAGGTTGAAATTTGTGGAAAAGCCGTTATCAATTGAAGACCGAAAGGTAAAGAAGCTTCGAAGGAAGCACATACCTATTGTTAAGGTCAAATGGGATGCCCGTAGAGGTCCCGAATACACATGGGAGGTAGAATCCACGATGAAAGAAAAATACCCTCATTTGTTTCAGTAAATCTCGAGGTCGAGATTTCTTTTAAGGGGGTGAGGATGTAACACCTCGGAAATTTACGCCCAATAATGTTTTGACACGTGTCATGGACTTGGAATATGTGAAAACAAACTTTAAAGGGACTAAAGTTGACAAACGGTGAAACTATGTAAATTCAAGGGTTCAAAGTGTCAACAATGGATAAATAGACTCTATAATAACCCTACATAATGTTTATAACCTTAGACGGATGGATTACGAAGCGGAAAAATGCACGAAAGTGAGGAATTACAAACTATAGGGACTAAAAGTGTCAACATGTTGAATTTATACCTCTGAGTGAACTTTTGGCAGCCCCGAAGCTTTGTAATTCTAGAATATACTCACTAGAATATGTGGTAAAAATTTCATGAAGTTTCGTTATCGTATGAGAAAGTTATGGCCAAAACCATACACGAAGGGTTAAAAGCGTCAACGTCGAATTTCGTAACTTTTCGGGTGAGCGCAAAGTTTACCGAGGACTTTACCATGTTGGTAAAAGTCCCAAGGTTCCTAAAAATCAAGTTTGAGGGTCTAAGGGTCAAAATAAACGGCCAAAACCTCGTATACGAAGACCAGGGACTAAACTGCAACATTTAACAAAAGTTTCGCAGCTGCAGATCCCAGGCGGCCCGCCTGGGCAGCCTTAAGCGGGCCGCGACCCACGCCCAGCATCAGATTCGCGAACAGCAGCTATTTGGGTCCGATTTTTGAGTTGTTTACAGCTTGCACCACCTCCAAAACTCACCAATTGTAGTACATGCATGCTAGGACACCTGTGGCTCTCTCATGACATCTGAAACACATTAAAATTCAGATCAATTCCTCATTTGGGGGCACTTGTGTTAGAAACAAGAACACATACAAACTTGCAAGAGCTCTCAAGGCTGTCCAGGAGCAAATCTGAACGACAAGGCCGATTCCTAGTAATCACTAAGCATCAATAGGACCTTTGTAAGCTTCTAATTCAGTCTCTAATTCGTTTGTGCATCGATTATTAGTAAAAGTCAAACTGGTTGTTCTTATACTTTGACTTTCTGATTAAACGAATTTCTCTCAGTAATTTCTCGAATTGAAACCACACTTATGTTGGTATTTATGTGGGAAACAAACCCTCTAAAGGGTATTATCTGAATCCCACTATATGCATGCTAATTGTCGAGTCAAACATGTTTCTAAAAAGTCAACAGAAGTGATTTTTGCAAAAATAAGCTTGAATGTTAATATATTAGACATGCAATCTGATTGATCATCATAAATAACTTGTAATACATATAAGAATGTGTTTTATCATCATCAACTCGACAATCTATAGTATAATTACGAATCGGGACCGAAAGTCCTATAAAACGACTATTTCGTAGACTATCGATTCGGATTCGTACATGCATGTTCGAGATCTGTATTGGAAAGTATTTTTTTGACCATTTTTAATTTGGTAAAACTTTCTGGAATTTTTGTTGATTAAGTCTATGCTTAGCCGATTCATTTGCATGTTCCCGATTATGCTTAAAAGTTGACTATTTTGCCCTTTTTGATATAAAACGTGATTTTTGGAAAAGTGAAAGAGTAGAAATCTTTATTTCTAATATATAGACTTGCACCGAAAATTTCGGATCAGTTGGTGGTCCAGATTTTGAGTTATGGCCATTAGCGTAAAACTATGTTCTTAAATTACATAAACGGCCCTTTTCGCGTATAACCTATTTCTGGCCACGTTTTGATACAAAAATTTTTACCAACTGATGTTATATAATATTTTGGGATTTTTGATGATTTTTATTTAATTTTTGGCTGATCGTATCTTAGATCGCTTCGTTATTTCGGTTTATGTCGGTTTTGACCGTTTAAGCCATAAAATGAGTTTTATACATTCTTTTGACCCGAAACCTTTTTCCTACTGATTTCATTTGTTAAATAAATTATTTTAAGTATTCTGGAAATATGAAAATCTCAGTTTTCTTTTGAAAACCCGGAAACGCCTTTAAATCGTGTTTTTAGCGTTTTTAACGCATAGTAAGCGTTATACTCATTTTAAACATATAAGACTTATACCTACTGATGTAATTAATATATTTTCATATAATAACAGTAAGTATAAGTATATGAACTCAGATTTCCAGTTTTGGCATTTTTAGCCCTTGTGAAATTACTAAAATACCCCTACGGTGCATAGTTCGGTTTTAAATGTTAAGTTTGGTATATGGGTCATACCCTACTGTTATAACATGTTAAATTAAGTATATTTACTGTATAAACCAGACCCGAAACCCAGATTTCTAATTTGACTCTTTCATAACCTTTTAAATGACCAAAATGCCCTTCTAAGGCATAAATTGAGTTTAGAACTATTCGGGGCATAATAGAACATAACTTACTGATATTATATCATATTTAAAGCATATTATCTCAGGGAACTTGCATTTGACTCTTTGGGCTACCCGTAACGCCTTTTTTTGCGTTCGGTTCGGTTTACGTAACTAGTTTGCGTAAATTGACCGAGACCGGTCAAACGTTATCATTTTGGTCTCAAAATCCAGAATGTATTTAGTATACCCATATTACACAAGTATTCAAACTTGTCGGGTCTAAATCACATTCTATCCGGTCTTTCGCTTAATCGCGCGTAAACCGTATCATCCTTAAAAACTAACCGGTCAAAGCTTAGGCTTAAATAAAAGACCCGTTAGGAATCTAATAGGTTATTATAAACCTTTGTTCCAGATTAGGAGGCCCAGTAAAAGCTACCACACTTACCGTTTGTGTTACATACTTGCTCAGGTAAATACATTTTGACTTATTTTCCCTATACGGGCTTGGGGTACGGTATTTAAAATACCGCTTGATCGGGCGCACAAGTCCTGCGCCTTATGGGTGTACAGTCTTGAATAGCTTGTGCGATTTCGTTTAAACAGTCTTGTCTTACTTTAGGCTTTGGGGGGTTATTGACCGTGTCCCGGATATCCTTGGCATTATCTTACGAGATGGCCACGACCAGAGCACGGGGTGTAGGCGTACACTCGGCGTGTATAACTCTTTAATGTGGTGTGTCATTAAATCTTTAGCCCGGACAGCAGATCCCGGGCCACCAAAGATACGAGTGCATGTAATTCGTTCACAAGTTTATATTGCATAATTATCCCAAGTTAATAAAAATATTTATGCCTTGTGCATTTAAATCAATTTTCAATCATTTTCAAATGAGTCAGTCGATTTGTATTTACCAGTGTAAACTGACGTATTTTTCCCAAAAGGTTAAGTGCAGGTACTAAACGAAATAGGCTGGCTGTTTCCTAAGAGCGTCCACCATAGTCTCGCAAGCTCGGACGACAAATAAACTGATGAACAATTATCCTATTTTATTTTCGATCCGCCTGTGGATCCGTTTCAACTACTCGTGATATTTATTATTACATTATATTTAAAGTTGAAATGAATCTATATTTGCTTCCGCTGTGCATTATTATATTGTGTTGTTTGTCTATGATGATACAAACTACGTCACTATACTCCCCACCGGGCCCACCGGTGACACGTGGAAAATAGGGGTGTGACAGTTTGACTTTCAGACTCGAAAAGCAATAAAAGAACGAAAGAATACTTACGAAGGGTCCCCGAATGCTAATTTCGATCCGAGAATCTCAGGTATGAAACAATGGTTTCAACTTAGAGTTTCTAAGATCAAAATTCTAGTGATTTTTGAAGTTGTGGGGTGGGGTATTTATAGTTTTCAGGTAACCGTTAGGATCGTTTGTCGAATATCGTGCCTTAATCGCATCCGTACAAGTGTTGGCAAGTTGTGGTGACTAAAATATGATCCTTATCAGCTGACTAGACAATTGAGAATGTGTGGGTGTGGTTAAAACAGCTGCAATCTGCTGTTAAAAACACTGCATCTGGTCTGATAGTGGGACGCGGCCCACGTGAGGATTAACAGAAACTGAGGCGGGCCGCCTGGCCCTTCTGATCAGAAAACAAGTTTCAGAAATTACAGTTTTGGTCCCTGCATGTGTTTTAAGGCATTTCCGACACTTCTAAGGCCCGTAAAGCCAACTTTAAGGCCCTAAAATGTTGCCTAAACATTGTGGACATGAAACATGCTCAAAAATATGCCGGATGTTGGTTCGTTTGGTCGTACGAACGCGATGTTCGCTTAATTACGACGAAATGCGCATAAGCACGAAAAACGATCCAAATGACGCAACGAATGGATTTTTCTTAAGCCAAACACTAAAGCATAATGTAGTCATGCTTACATAAATTTTTGGATGTCCGGATGTATTCAGAACGTAAGTTATGCGCGAAAATGCAAACTTGTGCACTTTTTGACACTTTTAGTCCCTGAATGACCCAAAAGTTTATTTTAGCATACCGAACCCCTCAAAGCCTATTTCTAAGCTATGAAAAGGATATTTATGGTATGTTTAACTTATGGTCATGTTCCGGAATGTCTGTTACAGTTCAAATTGGCATACTTTCGTAGTTTGTCAAGTTTAGTCCCTGTAGGCGAATTAACTTGTTTTTGCCATACAAAAGCCTTTAAAACTTATTTCTAAGTTATGTAAAGGTTATTTAAGGTATGTTAAGTATATGTTGATGTTCCGGAGTATTTCTCGCATTAAACTGAGTACGTTTACGCACCAGTTTGCGTATAACTCTCCAGAAAGTGATATAGAGTTTGAAATTACATAAAAGTCAAAACATGAAAAAATGTAAAACATAACAAAACAAAACAAACATTGGGATCAAATAAAATTGTTTTATTGATAATTGTACTGTTCACAATGATTACAAGCACAGATGTTACAGTCTCCCCTACTTGTGGAAATTTCGTCCCGAAATTTATTTAGAGGAAACTTGTGGAAAAAGATGTGGATATTTCGCCTTCATTTGATCTTCGCATTACCAAGTAAACTCGGGTCCACGTTTAGCTTCCCAGCGAACTTTGACCAAAGGAATGCGCTTGCGTTTAAGCCACTTGACTTCACGTTCCATGATTTCCACTGGCTTCTCAACAAATTTCAGTGTTTTGCCAACACGAATTTCGTCAAGCGGTATGTGGAGGTTTTCATCAGCTAAACACCTTTTGAGATTGGATACGTGAAAAGTTGGATGAACATTTCCAAGTTCAGGAGGTAACTCAAGTCTGTAGGCTACCTTTCCGATTCTTTCGACGATCTTGAATGGTCCAACGTATCAAGGTGCAAGTTTTCCTTTCTTTCCAAATCTGATCACACCTTTCCAAGGTGAGACCTTAAGTAATACTCGATCACCGACTTGAAATTCCAAGGCTTTGCGTTTTGGGTCCGCGTAACTCTTCTGACGGCTCTGAGCTGCCTGAAGGTTATCGCGAACTTTCTTGACCTTATCTGTTGTCTCTAAAATGAGGGCAGGTCCAGTAAGTTGAGCCTCACCGATCTCATTCCAGCAGACTGGTGAACGACATTTTCGACCATAGAGAGCCTCGAAAGGATCCATTTTGATGCTAGTGTGATAACTGTTGTTGTAGGAGAATTCAATCAATTTAAGATGTGAATCCCAACTACCACCAAAATCGATCACACAAGCTCTAAGCATATCCTCCAGAGTCTGGATTGTTCTCTCAGATTGACCATCCATTTGCGGATGATAAGCTGTGCTCAGATTAAGTTGGGTCCCCATAGCAGATTGCATGGTTCTCCAAAAATGAGAAGTGAAACGAGCATCTCTGTCAGAAATGATGTTCAAAGGAACACCATGTCGAGCTACAATTTCATCCACATAGATTTTAGCAAGTCTGTCAGCAGGAAAATCCTCACGGATTGGCAAGAAATGTGCTGACTTAGTAAGACGAACAACGACTACCCAGATGGCATCATGACCTTTCTTAGTGCGTGGAAGTTTGGTAACAAGATCCATAGTAATGTTTTCCCATTTCCAAACTGGGATCTCTGGTTGCACCAATAAACCAGAAGGACGCTGATGTTCAGCCTTAACCTTAAGACAAGTAAGGCATTTTGATACGTATAAGGCAATGTCTTTCTTCATACCAGGCCACCAATACTGAATACGAAGATCCTTATACATCTTATCTGAGCCCGGATGAATAGAATAACGAGACTTATGGGCTTCATCCATAAGCAGGGTATGAAGATCATCCTGGCTTGGGACCCATAAACGGTCCATGAAGTAATATGATCCATTGTCCTTCAGTTCAAGAGCAGGTGTTATGTGGTAAGGAAATTCCTTATCCATTAAACCTTGTGAAACACAAGATTGTTGAGCCAGAGAAATACGGGCTTGGATATCAGATCGAGCTTGAATAATAGATTGAACACGTACACAATGAAGCTTAGTACGTTCCTTACGACTCAACGCATCAGCTACGACATTCGCCTTACCAGGATGGTAGCGAATTTCGCAGTCATAGTCGTTTAAAAGCTCAACCCAACGTCGTTGCCTCATGTTGAGTTCTTTCTGATTGAAGATATGCTGAAGACTTTTGCGGTCTGTGAAAACCACACACTTTGTACCGTACAAGTAGTGTCTCCAGATCTTTAGAGCAAAAACAACTGCACCCAATTCAAGATCATGAGTGGTGTAGTTCTTCTCATGTATCTTCAACTGCCTCGATGCATATGCTATGACTTTGTTCCTTTGCATCAGAACACAGCCAAGACCCAATTTCGATGCATCACAATACACGATAAAATCATCATCACCCTCAGGCAATGATAGAACAGGCGCATCGCAAAGCTTCTGCTTTAAGTGTTGAAAAGCTTCCTCTTGTTTGAATCCCCAATCAAAGGGCTTGTTCTTCTGAGTTAGAGTAGTTAGAGGAACTGCAATCTTCGAGAAATTCTCAATGAAGCGTCGGTAATAACCCGCTAGACCAAGAAAAGAACGAACTTCAGTAGGAGTAGAAGGTGTATCCCAATCCTTAATCGCACTGATCTTGGAGGGATCTACATGAATACCTTGTTTGTTGATAATATGTCCTAAGAATTGAACTTCTTTAAGCCAAAATTCGCACTTGGAAAATTTGGCGAAAAGTTGCTCTTTCTTTAGGAGTTCCAGAGTAAGACGAAGATGTTGCTCGTGGTCAGCTTGCGTCTTAGAGTAAATCAAGATGTCGTCAATAAAAACAATGACGAACTGATCCAAATAAGGTTTGCAGACCCTATTCATTAAGTCCATGAAAACAGCCGGAGCATTAGTCAAACCGAATGGCATGACTGTGAACTCATAATGCCCATACCGAGTGCGGAACGCTGTCTTAGGAATGTCTTCTTCATGCACCCGAAGTTGATGATATCCAGATCGTAGATCAATCTTTGAAAAATAAGAAGCACCCTGTAACTGATCAAAGAGATCATCGATGCGAGGTAGGGGATATCGATTCTTGATGGTAAGCTTGTTAAGCTCACGATAATCGATACACATCCTAAAGGATCCATCCTTCTTCTTGACAAAAAGAACGGGAGCACCGTAAGGTGAAAAGCTAGGACGGATAAAACCTTTATCAGAGAGCTCCTGAAGCTGCTTAGACAACTCTTGCATCTCAGATGGTGCAAGACGATATGGAGCTCTGGCAATGGGATTTGCACCAGGTACGAGATCAATGCGGAACTCGACTTGGCGTGCTGGAGGTAGACCAGGTAAATCTTCAGGGAAAACTTCAGAATAATCCCGAACGACAGGAATATCTGAAATAGACTTACCCTTGCCTTTATCTTCTGTAACATGTGCTAAGAAAGCCACATAGTTCTTCCGCAGATATTTCCGAGCTTTAAAACAAGACATGAGTTTGAGGCCACCGGCAGGTTTCTCACCTTGAACCTGTAGGATCTCGCCTGTCGAAAGCGGCACACGAACAATCTTCTCAGAACAAACTATCTCTGCGTGATGCTTGGATAACCAATCCATACCCACAATGACGTCGAAGCTTCCAAGTTGCATAGGCGTAAGATCGATAGGAAAAAGATGATCGTTAAGGTTCAACTGGCAGTTGCGAAGAACAGAATCAAGAATAATGGGTTCACCACTAGCAACCTCTACTGTCAAAGATTTACTTAGTTTCGTTCTAGACACGCGAAGCATTGGCTCAAAAGACAAAGACAAAAAACTCTTGTCGGCACCAGAATCGAAAAGAACAGATGCAGGCTGATTATTAATAAAGAACGTACCGTTCACCACATTATCGTCTGCCTGCGCCTCTTGGGCATTCATGTTAAAAGCTCGGCCTCGAGCCGGAGCCTGATATAATCCCGAACGACAGGAATATCTGAAATAGACTTACCCTTGCCTTTATCTTCTGTAACATGTGCTAAGAAAGCCACATAGTTCTTCCGCAGATATTTCCGAGCTTTAAAACAAGACATGAGTTTGAGGCCACCGGCAGGTTTCTCACCTTGAACCTGTAGGATCTCGCCTGTCGAAAGCGGCACACGAACAATCTTCTCAGAACAAACTATCTCTGCGTGATGCTTGGATAACCAATCCATACCCACAATGACGTCGAAGCTTCCAAGTTGCATAGGCGTAAGATCGATAGGAAAAAGATGATCGTTAAGGTTCAACTGGCAGTTGCGAAGAACAGAATCAAGAATAATGGGTTCACCACTAGCAACCTCTACTGTCAAAGATTTACTTAGTTTCGTTCTAGACACGCGAAGCATTGGCTCAAAAGACAAAGACAAAAAACTCTTGTCGGCACCAGAATCGAAAAGAACAGATGCAGGCTGATTATTAATAAAGAACGTACCGTTCACCACATTATCGTCTGCCTGCGCCTCTTGGGCATTCATGTTAAAAGCTCGGCCTCGAGCCGGAGCCTGATTCTGATTCTGGTTCTGGTTTGCTAGCCTTGGGCACCGGTTTCTGTAGTGGGTCAGATCCCCACAATTATAACAAGCACCCGGTGCGTAGTGTGGACGTGCAGCTTGACCCAGTTGCTGAGCAGGAGGTTGAGCAACTTGTTGAGCCGGGTTTTGAACTGCGCCATTCTGAGCAAACTGACAAACATTGGCAAGATGGCCTGACTTCCCACAGTTAGTACAGAAACGGCACGGAAGTTGCGGCTGATGGTGACTGTTGCATCTATTGCACAAAGGTGCATACCCTGAATAGGGTTTCTTTGCTGGAGGCTGGGCGGGTTGGTTGGGAGCTGCCTGGTTAGCTTGGGCAGTGACAGCATAGTTTTGGGAAGCCTTACGCTTCCTTGCCCTCTTCGATGAACCAGAAACCTTTCCATTCCCGTTTTGACCTTTCTTGCTATCTTCCTTCTCAACCGGTTGTTTCTTGCCCTTGTCACCCTTCCTGTGTAACTTGTTCTTTCGAATCTGCGACTCAGTCAATGTCGCTGATAACTCGATCGCCTGACGGAGTGTGGCAGGGTTACTACCAGTAAGGATGTCTTGTACCGAGTCAGGTAGACCATCGATGTACCTCTCGATTGCCTTGTCGACTGGGGTGACCATTGTTGGGCAAAGCAGACTCAACTCCTCAAACCTGTCAGTATATGCCCTGTGCTCACCACTATCTTGCTTCAATACATCAAACTCTTTCTCCAACGCTCGCTGTTCATGGCGAGGGCAGAATTCCCTCATCATAAGGGCTCTAAGTTCAGCCCATGTCTGTGCGAGAGCAACTTCTGCACCCCTGTCTCTCATTACCCCATTCCACCATGTGAGAGCCCTCTTCTGGAATACACTTGAAGAAAACTCGACCTTGCGATTATCAGCACACTGCACGTGACGGAAAGTATTCTCAATGCTCTCAAACCACTGAAGAAGCCCAGTTGCTCCTTCAGAACCACTAAACTTGAGTGGTTTAGCCGAGTTAAAATCCTTGAATTTGCATAGAACATTGTTGTTGTTGGCTTGATTCATTTGAGCAATGAAAACTGGGAATTGAGCAGCCATCTGCTGCGCAATTATTTCTGCCAGTTCGGCAGTCGCTATCTGGTTTTCGCGTCGAGGAGGCATTCTAAAAGAGGAAACATGAAAGGAAATGAGTGAGATGATTGGATGAAGAGGATGAGATGAAACAAAATCAACAAAGCAAAGATGGTGGTCATTCGTCCGTATCACAAAGCAAACAATCGACACACAGTGACTAATCAAAGTAAATGGGTCAAAAATAATGTATTATGAAGACATGCTCGCCTATAAGTGAACACTCATCCCAAGAATTCCCAGGTAAGCACAACTGGTCTCGCGTCTGATGAGATGTATACGAAGTGCTTGCCTAGACAGAAAACCCAGAATACAGGCATTCACTCTTCCAGTTTGCACGTGTTCACATTATTTAAAACCCAAAACATTGACGAGATTTTGAAAATTTTGAAGGCACAAGGCCAAAATTTTAGTTAAACTGGAAAGGGTTCAAAACCATATAACAGAGGGTTCAAAACCTTGTAATAAATCATTCAAAAACAGATGATTGTTTTTCAAAAATCGTTTCGGAAAATTTGGTTCTTGTTTTGATAATCACTTAAGGATAAGTGATGTACATGTTTTAAGATCTAAACACAAGATAACTTGTGTTAGGGTCCTAGAAAGGTTATAGTCTAGGTCAAAGCATTACTAATAACCTAATTCCCTATAACCATTGGCTCTGATACCAACTCTTCTGTCACACCCCGACCACGTGTAACATACAAAACGTGGCGGAAAACGTCGGGGAGTGTTGTAACAGAATTAATTGTTTCATAACCATGGCATGCAAAGTTGTATTTTATTTATTCAACACAAGAGTTTCATTGTTTTAAACAGACATACAGAGTTTATAACATAATTAAACAAGTCTATCTCCATTTTATGTCTCTAAGGCACAGGTCCGCCCTAGTATCATGATCAACATCCTACGGAAAAGCTCCTGAAAACACATGTGAAAATAGGTACGTCAGCATAAAAATGCCTGTGAGATACATAGGTTTTGTGAAAATAGGATTCATGACTTATGTTTAAGAAAAATGTTTAGTCATGAACCTTGTAATTTGCTTTGTCTTGTAAATCATTTGAAAATGATAAGATCAGATGATATGTATAAGTAAATGTAAGGTTAAATGATTAACCATGTAAAATGAGTTTGTATAAAATAAGTTGTTTGTTAACAATGTCTTGTGAAAAGTATGTTATTCGTATAAAAGGTTATATGTCACAAATTGAAATGATTCAAATAACGTTACGACATGTAATACCATACAAACACTTATATATAGGAAGTACCAGCGGCGTATCCACCCTGCTTGTATCATATTACACACACATCGTTACTTAAATCACTTAATCAAACCAAACCAATAATGTAAGATGTCTATGTCTAAACCGATTGTCAAATGTATTGGATAATATGTCAAAGTGTTTATGTCAAGATGTAAATCATGTAGTGTAAAACAAATGTCAAACATGTTTATGTGTGAAATGTAAATCATGTCAAAATGTCTATGTCATATGTCCATGTCAAATGTCTTTGTGTAAAATGTCTATGTCAAATGTCCATGTCGAATGTCTTTGTGTAAAATGCATGCTAATACTGAATATGAACATTTATGCGGTATTGTGAAAATGCATACATCCAAGCCTTGTGACTGTGGTGATAAACCCTTAAACAAATTAAAGGTCTATCTGTATTATATCATCGAATTCGGTCATTCCTTTCATCCCCTTTCCCTGGGATGTCCGGAACGGGAGTTGTCAATTCCTATGGTACCACTACCTACTAACGAACGGCATGATCATTGTTAATGAATGTATTGTCCCATGTAAACAAACCAAATGTCATACCAAAATGTAAGCATGTGAAAACAATGCACTAAGTATGTAATCAAATGAACATACATAGCGTGAAATGTCATGTAAAACGATGTACTAAGTAATGCACACAATGGGCACACCTAGCATGAAATGTCATGTAAAACAATGTACTAAGTAGGCACACAATGGGCATACATAGCATAAAGTGTAATGAAATCATGTACTATAATGTACTAACGAACATAGCAAGTATAAGATATGAAAACATGAAAGCATGAAAGTAACAAGTAGGCACATGTGTTTCACCCCAAAACAGTTTGGAAAACAGTAAAAGAGGGGTCTATGTACTCACTTGAGATTGCTCAGATGTCTTAAGATAATCACCAAGCAATGCTAGAGATCACGGAATATCAAACGGCACCTAATATAGGTAACTATGTTAATAAACCGGACCTATATCGGAAGACTGGGTAGCATGAGGGTTTGTAAACCAAATGAGTGTAGGAACTCATATGATATGGTTTAACAAAGCCTACATACTAAATGAAACTTAACCTAAGTGTTTACGACCCATTACGACCCGTTAGGTAGCTTATGCTACTTTAACGCGTCGTTCGCGTAAAACGCGTTCGGAACGCCTAACTAGCCCTATGACAAGTGTTATATGCCTAAACATGTTACATAATCAGTTATGTGGCAAAAGTTTAGGTTACATATGCTAAATTACCAATTATGAATGAAAAGGGTATTCTGGTAATTTACCTAAGGCATATAAACTACCTATCATACAACTACTCAAACGATGTGACCATAGGGTATAACCTTGGAAGGTTATTCCCTACCTACTATGGTCACCTAATGTGTTTGGTCGGATCCTAATGATCGACCAAATGGGTCGGGTTCGAAAGCATAAGCGACTGATCAAGTCGCTTACCCTTACGACCCTAGACAACGTGGTAATCAGTAGGCATAGTCCCAAGGGACTATAACCAACGTGATTACACTCACGTTGCGAAGTTCTTACGAACTTCGCATTGACCATAAACTGGTCAATGCAGAAAGTCAAACAAAGTTTGACTTTCAGACTCGAAAGACTCGAAAAGCAATAAAAGAACGAAAGAATACTTACGAAGGGTCCCCGAATGCTAATTTCGATTCGAGAATCTCAGGTATGAAACAATGGTTTCAACTTAGAGTTTCTAAGATCAAAATTCTAGTGATTTTTGAAGTTGTGGGGTGGGGTATTTATAGTTTTCGGGTAACCGTTAGGATCGTTTGTCGAATATCGTGCCTTAATCGCATCCGTACAAGTGTTGGCAAGTTGTGGTGACTAAAATATGATCCTTATCAGCTGACTAGACAATTGAGAATGTGTGGGTGTGGTTAAAACAGCTGCAATCTGTTGTTAAAAACACTGCATCTGGTCTGATAGTGGGACGCGGCCCGCGTGAGGATTAACAGAAACTGAGGCGGGCCGCCTGGCCCTTCTGATCAGAAAACAAGTTTCAGAAATTACAGTTTTGGTCCCTGCACGTGTTTTAAGGCATTTCCGACACTTCTAAGGCCCGTAAAGCCAACTTTAAGGCCCTAAAATGTTGCCTAAACATTGTGGACATGAAACATGCTCAAAAATATGCCGGATGTTGGTTCGTTTGGTCGTACGAACGCGATGTTCGCTTAATTACGACGAAATGCGCATAAGCACGAAAAACGATCCAAATGACGCAACGAATGGATTTTTCTTAAGCCAAACACTAAAGCATAATGTAGTCATGCTTACATAAATTTTTGGATGTCCGGATGTATTCAGAACGTAAGTTATGCGCGAAAATGCAAACTTGTGCACTTTTTGACACTTTTAGTCCCTGAATGACCCAAAAGTTTATTTTAGCATACCGAACCCCTCAAAGCCTATTTCTAAGCTATGAAAAGGATATTTATGGTATGTTTAACTTATGGTCATGTTCCGGAATGTCTGTTACAGTTCAAATTGGCATACTTTCGTAGTTTGTCAAGTTTAGTCCCTGTAGGCGAATTAACTTGTTTTTGCCATACCAAAGCCTTTAAAACTTATTTCTAAGTTATGTAAAGGTTATTTAAGGTATGTTAAGTATATGTTGATGTTCCGGAGTATTTCTCGCATTAAACTGAGTACGTTTACGCACCAGTTTGCGTATAACTCTCCAGAAAGTGATATAGAGTTTGAAATTACATAAAAATCAAAACATGAAAAATGTAAAACATAACAAAACAAACATTGGGATCAAATAACATTGTTTTATTGATAATTGTACTGTTCACAATGATTACAAGCACAGATGTTACAGCGTTAAACTATTGTCAACATTTACGGGGTGGTTAAATTAGTCATTAAAAATCACGACTATTCCACCTCACTTATTTTCTATGTCGAAACTTCTATTCGACTTCTTCATTAGTTAACTTAACTTATCAAAAGTTAACTACTTTGATCATTTACACAATTAAGTCTAGATTAACTTTATGCTTTGAATCCTTATCGGTTCATACTTTGCATAATTTGTCATATTATTCAAATATGTGTTTCACCCGAAATTTCCACATTTTAGCATTCATT
This sequence comes from Helianthus tuberosus, assembly GCA_030545235.1. Lineage (NCBI taxonomy): Eukaryota > Viridiplantae > Streptophyta > Magnoliopsida > Asterales > Asteraceae > Helianthus > Helianthus tuberosus. The sequence goes on from CM060408.1 coordinate 128,180,032, forward strand.
TAGGCATTTTATCAAACACCTAATGGGCATACTTTTACACATTTACAAACTAGTTCATAACTAGTTATTTTTACCAAGGTTAACATCAAAATTCAAACCTCCATGTCTAGTGTTCATGAACTACACCTAGTACTAGTATCATAACATCAATATTCATCAATTTAACACTCTAATTCAAGTGTTCATCTTCTTGTCATAAAACCCACTTAGCACACATTGGGTAATAATCAAATCCCTAGTTTTAACACTAATTCATCAAGTTTTCAACTAGGGTTTGTTTCTAAACATGAATTTCATCACAACTATGTCCGTAGATTCATCATTCATTCCAAAATTTTGATTATGATTGTTCATCATAATTTTAAAGTATCATAAAATGGCAAAATTCAACATACCTTGTGATCCCCATGACTAGGTGATCACGAATTTGTGTTCATGCATTGATTTGGGCCTTGATTTGAGCTTCAATTTGGAGCATTTGTTGAAATTAGGGTTAGAGCTCCATGGGAGCTTCCCCTGGTCGATCTCTACGCACACACTGTGTGTGTATATTTTTTTTGTTTTATTAATTAACTTTTTAAGTTATCCCACATTGGCCCCTCTTGTTTGGTTAATTTATTTAGTAGGCTACAACCTACTTATTTCTAATAATATTTCGTCTTGTTTACTGGGTTAAACACTCCTAGTTCACTTAGTGGGTTCGAGTGGATTATAACTCGTTTTATTTTAAGTCCCGCCAACTCGGGCTTGTTATAGCTTGTTTTCTCAAAGCATTTATTTTCCTTTTTAATTTAAAATTAGGATTATTGTTTATGTCCCAATATTCACCGGGTTAAATTTTACCACTAACGGTATTTTACCCGTCTCTTAGTATTAACGTGGTTTGATTACCAAACCCGTTTTCAGGGTGTTACAAGTCTACCCCCCTTAAAGAGGTTTCGTCCTCGAAACCTTTTTCTTACATGATTTATCGAGTTTAACTCCATGCATTTGATCTCGATAATCAATTGAGCATTGCTCATATTTTAACCAATTGTTGGTATTACCCGAAAAGTATGATTATATCCTTTTGGTTACTAATAATCTACGTATCTCATAAGACATAATGCAACTTGAAATAACGTAATTTCGTTACTTCTACTAGTTTAGTTAACTTAGCGATATCCATCGCTTTTATATATTATCGAACTCTTTATGAATCCGTTACTTTGACCCGTTTAAAGGTCTTTAGTGAAATCTTTCACTTTTAGCAACCATTTCTTTTGTTTTCAATTTCATTTATTCGGTTCAGTTATACCGAATCCACCACTTACAAGCGACCAAATTTATTTAAATGACCTTAACCGGTCTCACTAACTAGACTTATTAGTCCAGTTACTTTTTACCGCTCGCTTGGTTATAATGTGATTCTACTTCACATTGCATTTCTTGACCGTGATCGTGTCACATCATGTTTAATTTATATCAACTTTTCATTTTTCGAAAATATCTCTTTTCGAATATATCATCTTGCGCCTATCAGTGTCAAGACTTGTATCTTTTATGCTTACTATTTAAATTCCTATTAGAATTTATATTTGTAAAAACGTTATTTCTTATCAAAACTGAAGTTTTAGTTTAGCATCTTCTCTTTAACTTTTGTCAATTATCCATACCGGGATATTGACAGTCCAAAATTTATTCTTTTACAGTCTTTGTTTTATGCGGGGATTCTCAATTTATTCCCTCGCTTTGTCTAATTAACCCGTAGGTTTTATCACTTTGCCTTATAGGCTATTTTATTAGACTTTCACCTCTTTAAGGCGAGGTCCTTATAATCTATTTCTTTCTAGTCATGACCCGTGGGTCGTTTTAGTCTCGTAGACCTTTCCATTGTTTATAACCACAAAGGTTAGGTTGATCCCGTAGATCATTCCTTACTCATGTCATTCTTAAAATACATGTTTGGTGTCAAGGCATCCTGTTTTTGTTTAAAATCATTTATTTTCGCCTTTGTATTTTCTTTGACCTTGACCGTAGTCTAAGGCTACATTCGTTTCCTTTCAAACAAATTTTCCAACTTTATGACTTCTCACGTCATTTATGCGTCGGTTTATCTTATGCTCACCATTATCCAGTTTACATACATTCATATTTGATTATGTCCCATTACTGGGCTCATTATTTTTTTGCTTTTAACGCTACCATTATCCTGCTTGCGTTTACTCATGTCGTCCGGCATGATATTATATTCGACCCGTTCAACTTTAAAATAGTTGAACATATTTATTCAATATTTCTTTTATGAAATTTTATAGTCATAATTCATAATCCAAGTCTTTTAAATTTTCAACCCGTGTTCACGTCTCTTGGTTTACGCATGTGTTTAATTCTTACCCATCAACCGGGTGTTTTACCGAAGTCATTATTATTGCAACCCTCCCGGTATGCATTAAGACCTCGCTTCATTTTTATATTCCGACTTTGTCCTTAAGTTTTACGTTTTACAAAAACGACCCGTTAAGGGACATATTTGCATTTTCCGGGTTCGAGTGTAAGTACACCCCTCCCAATGCATATCTTAATCATTTCACATGTTTTGCATCCTCCGGGTTCGGGTGTAAGTACACCCCCTCCCAGTGCGTACTTTAATCATTTTACATGTTTGCATTCTCCGGGTTCGAGTGTAAGTACACCCCCTCCCAGTGCGTACTTTAATCATTTTACATGTTTGCATTCTCCGGGTTCGAGTGTATGTACACCCCCTCCCAGTGCGTACTTTAATCATTTTACATGTTTCTTTGTCCCTTCACTCGGGCTCATTATCCTAATGTAATACGCTTCCGTCACTCGGCTGTGCGTTTACATTATTATCAAATATTTTGCTTATCTGATTCATTTGGGTACTTTTTAATTTGTCCCACTCACGCCGTCCTTACTACATCGGGTGTAAGCGTGTCCATCATAAAAAGTTCATGGTACCACGTGCTCACCACTTACTTGGCCATAGTAAGCGATCATTACCTGGTATACATGACCCTTTTATATTTTTCACATTACACCCCACGTAAGTAATGCCTCTATTTGTTTCTCTTGGAAACAATATCCCGGATAGATTTTCTATTCGGGGTTTTCCAAGTTTTTAATCTACATATGCAACTTTCAATCTCTAAGTATTTGTTGCATATTACTATTTGTGCAATTAAATTTAAAATGTGCACCTGGTAATGCTTGCCCTAACGGGATTCTCTTGCCATTAGCCTTGTTCGCGGTCGCTACGCGATTTAGGTCCTTGATGAGCATACTCTTTGGACCGTTCCTCTGTCAAATCCGCGATTTGTTAGACTCTCGCTATCTTCATATGCGAGTGTCCTTTAACTAAGACATTTACAAGAGTTAATAATATCAATTTCAATAATCGCCCGTAGTATAATACAAGGCTTTTTCTACTATACGCGTCAACGCGCGTATTTTCTATGTCGAAACTTCTATTCGACTTCTTCATTAGTTAACTTAACTTATCAAAAGTTAACTACTTTGATCATTTACACAATTAAGTCTAGATTAACTTTATGCTTTGAATCCTTATCGGTTCATACTTTGCATAATTTGTCATATTATTCAAATATGTGTTTCACCCGAAATTTCCACATTTTAGCATTCATTTAGGCATTTTATCAAACACCTAATGGGCATACTTTTACACATTTACAAACTAGTTCATAACTAGTTATTTTTACCAAGGTTAACATCAAAATTCAAACCTCCATGTCTAGTGTTCATGAACTACACCTAGTACTAGTATCATAACATCAATATTCATCAATTTAACACTCTAATTCAAGTGTTCATCTTCTTGTCATAAAACCCACTTAGCACACATATGGGTAATAATCAAATCCCTAGTTTTAACACTAATTCATCAAGTTTTCAACTAGGGTTTGTTTCTAAACATGAATTTCATCACAACTATGTTCGTAGATTCATCATTCATTCCAGAATTTTGATTATGATTGTTCATCATAATTTTAAAGTATCATAAAAAGGCAAAATTCAACATACCTTGTGATCCCCATGACTAGGTGATCACGAATTTGTGTTCATGCATTGATGTGGGCCTTGATTTGAGCTTCAATTTGGAGCATTTGTTGAAATTAGGGTTAGAGCTCCATGGAAGCTTCCCCTGGTCGATCTCTACACACACACTGTGTGTGTATTTTTTTTGTTTTATTAATTAACTTTTTAAGTTATCCCACATTGGCCCCTCTTGTTTGGTTAATTTATTTAGTAGGCTACAACCTACTTATTTCTAATAATATTTCGTCTTGTTTACTGGGTTAAACACTCCTAGTTAACTTAGTGGGTTCGAGTAGATTATAACTCGTTTTATTTTAAGTCCCGTCAACTCGGGCTTGTTATAGCTTGTTTTCTCAAAGCATTTATTTTCCTTTTTAATTTAATATTAGGATTATTGTTTAAGTCCTAATATTCATCGGGTTAAATTTTACCACTAACGGTATTTTACCCGTCTCTTAGTATTAACGGGGTTTGATTACCAAACCCGTTTTCGGGGTGTTACAACTACTATCTAGTATGATGGTATCAGACAAATACCTAACCCTATTGTGTTGTGTTTTGGAAGAATATGACACTTAGGAGAGCTGTGAACACTCGAGGTTCTGACCAACCACCCCCTCCGCCGATGCCGAGGACTGCTGAGGAATTGAACTCTCTACTGGAAGAAAGGATTTCTGAAGCTATCGCCCAGTACGAGGCGAACCGTGCTGAGAACAGTGGAGGCTCAGGCGGTACCGGGCGAAATGGACTTGGAGATTCATCTATAGGAAACCCGACCCAAGGTAACCTTAAGTTGATTTGTAATAATTTGCTGAAACTTCTGAATGGTCTTTGTTTCATTGTTTCACTGATTGCTCACGTGTGAATTTGTTGGATAAATTCCAGGCTGCACCTACAAGCAGTTTCTCGACTGCAAGCCACTGAATTACGACGGCACTGGAGGTGTAGTGGCTTTCATGCACTGGACAGAGAAAACTGATTCCACAATCCGTATGAGCAAGTGCACTGTAGACCAGCAAGTCACTTTTGTTACTGGATTGTTCGTCGATGAAGCTTTGACTTGGTGGAACTTACAAGTCCAAACTCTGGGTGATGATGCTGCTTACGGTATGACATGGGATGAGTTAAATGAAAGAATGAGGGAAAAGTATTGCTCACGTGCTGAAATTCAAAGACTGGAGACTGAGTTTTGGAATCTATCCATGGTTGGTGTGGACATTGTTGGTTATACTCAGAGATTCCATGATCTCTTGAGAATGATCCCCTACCTGATGACTCCTGAATTTAAGCGCATCGAGCGCTACATCTGGGGATTGGCTCCGGAGTTTCGCAGTTTGGTGACTGCGGCAGAACCCACAACGATCACTCAGGCTGTAACTCTGGCTGTCAGCCTTACTTAGGATGTTGTTCGTATGAAAAAGTTATCGTTGAAGGCTACTAAGAAAACCGAGACGCATGCTGAGTTGTCTGGTGACAAGAAAAGGAAACATTCAAATTTGAATCAAGCGACACGTAACAACAACAAGGGTTCCAACAACAAGAAGCGTGACCCCAATCCACCCAAGGAGACAAAAACCTTTGCATCTGCGAATGACACTGCTACTAGAGGATACCAGGGCACCATGCCCAAATGTAACAAGTGCAAGAGTCACCATGATGGAGCTTATCGCATTCCAAAGTTTGATAAGTGTGGAAAATTGGGGCACCGTACTGATGAATGTTGGGAAAAAAAGAGAAGGAAGTGGAAATAGGAATGGGAATGGAGACCGAAATGGTGCTGGTAATGGGAACGGTAACGGAAATGGTAATGGTACTGGTAATAGAAATGGAAATGGAAACGGACAAAACCAAGGATGCTTTGGTTGTGGTAGCAAGGAGCACTTCAAGAAAGATTGCCCAAGGGAAAACAACGCTCAAGCTCGAGCATTTGTGATAGGAGCAAGGAACGCCCGTGAGGACCCTAATGTGGTCACCGGTACGTTTCTCGTTAACAATCACTTTGCATCCATGTTATTTGACACTAGTGCCAATTATAGTTTCATGTCTGTGGAATTTAAACGTATGCTTGGAATAGAATCTAGTAGATTAGATATCCCTTATTCCATAGAATTAGCCGATGGTAAACTTGTTGAATTAGGCGAAGTTGTTAGAGGATGTACATTGGAACTTGGTAAACAAAGATTTAGCATCGATCTTTTGCATGTTCAGTTGGGTAGCTTTGATGTTGTAGTCGGAATGGACTAGCTGTCCAAGAATAAAGCCAAAATTGTTTGTCACGAGAAGAGCATTCGTGCTCCTCTTGCGAATGATGAAACGCTCATAGTCCATGGAGAGAAAAGAGACACGCCCTTGCGAATCATCAACTGTATGAAGGTACATAAATGCTTGCGAAAAGGATGTGTTGCATTTTTGGCGCATGTAGTAGATAAGAAGGTTGAGGAGCCGAAGCTTGAAGACATTCCTGTGGTAAAGGAATTCCCTGATGTTTCTCCTGAAGACTTGTCGGGATTACCTCCGCAAAGACAAGTCGAGTTCCATATTGACTTGGTTCTAGGCGCCGCTCCTGTAGCCAAGGAACCATATCGACTTGCACCATCCGAGATGCAAGAATTATCTACACAACTCCAGGAGTTGTTGGATAAAGGATTCATAAGGTCGAGCTTCTCACCTTGGGGAGCTCCACTATTGTTCGTAAAGAAGAAAGATGGAACCTTGCGGATGTGTATAGATTACAGAGAGTTGAATAAGCTCACTGTTAAGAATTGGAATCCGTTACTGAGGATTGATGACTTATTCGACCAGTTGCAAGGATCGAGCTATTACTCCAAGATTGACCTTCGGTCTGGCTATCATCAGTTGAGGATTCAAGAGGAGTGCATACCAAAGATTGCATTCAGGACTCGTTATGAGCACTACGAGTTCCTTGTGATGCCGTTTGGATTGACGAACGCACCAGCAGTGTTTATGGATCTAATAAAACGTGTATGCAAACCGTATCTCAATAAATTCATGATTATATGTATCGATGATATTCTGATTTATTCACGAACGAAGGAAGAGCATGAGCAACATCTGAGAACCATTCTGGAACTACTAAAGAAAGAGAAACTTTACGCGAAGTTCTCAAAATGCGAGTTTTGGATTCACAAGGTGCAGTTCCTTGGTCATGTGGTGAACGGAAATGGTATCCATGTAGATCCAGCGAAGATTGAAGCGATAAAGAATTGGGAAGCCCCCAAGACACCGACTGAAGTTCGACAATTTTTGGGATTAGCGGGCTATTACCGAATATTTATCGAGAATTTCTCCAAAATTGCTAAACCGCTAACTTCCCTTACACAGAAAGACAAGAAGTATGATTGGGGAGACAAGCAGGAAGAAGCCTTCCAACTTCTCAAAGACAAGCTATGCGATGCACCGATACTATCTCTACCTGAAGGCACTGAAGACTTCGTGGTATACTGCGATGCTTCACGTCAGGGATTGGGTTGTGTGCTCATGCAACGCGAAAAAGTCATCGCTTACGCATCACGACAATTGAAAGTACATGAGAAGAATTATACCACCCACGACCTGGAGCTAGGCGCGGTGGTATTTGCCTTGAAGATTTGGCGACATTATTTGTATGGTACTCGATGTACTATCTTCATAGATCACAAGAGTTTGCAGCACATATTTGATCAGAAGGAGTTAAATATGCGTCAGCGACGATGGGTTGAGTTGCTGAACGATTACGACTGTGAGATTAAGTACCATCCTAGAAAGGAAAACGTGGTAGCAGACGCATTGAGTCGAAAGGAAAGGATTAAGACCTTAAGGGTTCGAGCTCTAGAAATAACGATTCGAACGAATCTCACTTCGCTCATTCATGATGCACAACAAGAAGCCCTTAAGAAGGAAAATCTTAAAGCGGAATATCTACGAGGTATGGAGAAACAATTGGTGCCAAACGAAGAGGGAACCTTATACTTTATGGGACGCATTTGGGTTCCTCTCTATGGCGGTATTCGAGAAGTTATCTTTGATGAAACTCACAAGTCGAGGTACTCGATCCACCCAGGATCGGACAAAATGTATCAAGATTTGAAAGAGTATTATTGGTGGCCAAAACTCTAAAGCGACGTTGCTGCTTACGTTGGAAAGTGCCTAACCTGTGCTAAGGTCAAGGCTGAATATCAGAAACTGCCCGGTCTACTGCAACAACCTGAGAATCCCGTATGGAAGTGGGAGCAAATTTTGATGGACTTTATAACGAAATTACCCAGGACCCCTAGAGGGCACGATATGATATGGGTAATAGTTGATCGATTAACAAAGTCTGCACACTTCCTACCAATCCGAGAAAAAGATAGCACCGGAAAGCTTGCTGAGCTGTATCTCAAGGAAATTATGGCACGCCACGGAATGCCTATTTCGATTATCTCAGACAGAGATGGACGCTTCGTATCAAGGATCTGGCAATCCTTCTAAGAGGCCTTCAGATCTCAATTAGATCTAAGCACGACCTTCCATCCGCAAACAGACGGTCAGAGTGAACGGACTATACAAACACTGGAGGATATGCTTCGCGCATGTGTTATGGTTTAGGCGGTAGCTGGGATACTCATCTACCTTTAGTTGAGTTCTCCTATAATAACAGCTACCATACGAGCATAAAAGCCGCACCGTTCAAAGATCTATATGGCCGCAAGTGCCGCTCACCGTTGTGTTGGGCAGACGCAGGAGATAAACAGTTGATTGGTCCCAAACTTGTTCAAGAAACAACTGATAAAATCATGCAGATCCGAGAACGTATCAAGGTGGCTCGTGATCGACAAAAGAGCTACGCCGATCGAAGACGGAAGCCTTTAGACTTCGAGATGGGAGACAAAGTTTTGTTGAAGGTCTCACCTTGGAAAGGTGTGGCAAGGTTCAGAAAACGTGGAAAGCTGAATCCACGATACATTGGACCATTCAAGATCTTGTAAAAGATTGGTACCGTAGCGTATAAATTGGAGTTACCAGAAGAACTGAATGGTGTACATGATACGTTCCGTGTGTCAAACCTCAAAAAGAGTCCAACCCAAGAAACAGTTGTCATCCCTACGGATGAGGTACGCATCGACGACAAACTCTGATTTACAGAAGAGCCTGTTGAGGTAATGCATCGGAAGATCCAAAAAACAAGGAGGAGTCACATTAAACTTGTCAAGGTACGTTGGAACTCTAAACACGGACCGGAGTACACATGGGAAAGCGAAGACCAGTTTAAAGCCAAGTACCCCCACCTATTCGAGAAAGCTCATGCGAGAGATAACTCAGCTTGAATTTCGGGACAAAATTCTTTTAACGGGGGGAGACTGTGACAACTGGCACAAAACCGGTAATTTTTGTACTATTTAGTTATTATTTATTATCTGCAATTATGTGCTTAAACATCAACATTGTGTGATTACTTGCCTTACATATGAATTCATGCATGTTTTATACTTCAAATTTTGCATTGTGCATTACATTAAGCGTTGCGTCAGAAAGACTAAGTAAACTCACTGGTAAGGCACACTGTGTCAGCACTTCCGCATAAAGCAGTCAGATAATAGATTTAGGGCCTAGGAGTAGGTCCAACATCAAAAACACATTAAAACCCAAGTGTGGATACAAGGGTTAACTTATACACTTTCTGGAAATTAAAATATGCACTAAAAGACACCCCGAAACTCACCTTAAATGCTGAATTCTGCAGAATTCAGCAGAAAAACAGCAAAAAACAGCATTTTAACGCCAAAATATTATGCAGAATTGATGTTTTAGTCTCCATAATAACTTACAAAGTGTCGGGAATTAAAACTGTCACAAAAGGTGCTTCATACCTAGTAAAACTGCGTAATTTAGCACTTTAACGAACCGTTAACAGAACGAATAACTGGACACTACCCAAAACATCAAAATTAGACTAGAAGCATTGTTTTTATGATATTAAGCTAGTATTGGTGATAAAACACCTTAAAATTAATAAAAACACCTAAACACACTTAAACTAACTTAAACCTTCCAGTTTACATTTAAAACCCTCAACTTCCAAATTTGTGCACTTTACCCCCCCTTCCTTGTAACCGGCCCCATAGTGGCCCCACACACAAATCCCATTATAATATTCAAATGTATGCTTGATATGGGACATGAAGTCTAGTGGGAAAAGAAGTGTTGGAGAAATATAAGTTGTAACCTAAAGACTAACTTCTTTATCATTCCAACTTTCAAACACACTTCTTCTCTCCCTCTCTTCCCTTGCTCTCGGCCGACCACACACACCTACACATCATCATTTTTCATTCACTTTCCAAGCAATCCAAGGTTACTACAAGGTGTAAGAAGGTCATCAAAGAAGGTGTGAAGTGCAAGGAGTTGAAGGACCACTTGGAGGAGCTATTAACCTCTCATTATCATCATTCTTCATCTTCATCCTTCTTGTGCCACTTCCCTAGCCAATAGAGCTAGTTGGAAGCCTTCTAAACACTATTTTAGTTCATGTTTATGTTATGTACAAGTCACACCATCAAAGAAAGTAAACTTTTAAAGATGAAGAAGTAAAGATCTAACATAATCATGAAGAAAACAAGTGATTTTAGTGTTATTTGGTGTATGTGATGAAGTTGTGGTTGTTGAATCTTGTGTGTATGTTTAGATCTATCATGTTATGCTTGTTAGAAGCTTAGATCTAACAAGTTTAAGCATGGATCTTGAAAGATCCATGGTTAAACTTGAAGATGAACTTGTGAAACCATTATGTGAACTTGAAAAATGATTTTTAAGGCATGATCTTGTGTTCTTGAAGTCGCTAAGTGTATGTAAAACTAAATTTTGAAAGTAAAATCCATGAAAAGTTTATTAAAGATTCATCAAGAAGCTTATTTTTGAAAGATTCAAGGATGTAAGTATGGATCTTGAAAGATCCATGATGAAGCATGGTTCTAAACATAAAGATCTTTTTAATGAACATAAAAATGATGTTAGAACATGATTTTCAAGACTTTGAAACCTCTAAACTCATGGATGGTTTGGTTAGTAAATTAAAGTTTCATAAAAAGTTTGTTTAAAATTTACAAGAACACTTGATTTTGAAAGATCACGGTATTTAAAGTGTAGATCTAAAAGACTACACATTTTTAGCAAAAATCAAGTTCATCATAATGTTTTACATGAAGTAATTAGTGTATGTTACTTGTGAGAATTGTTGGAAATTGTTTTTGGTGATGAAAAGAAAATAAACACGTGTTTTGAAAACATGGGAAACCTCTATTTATAGGGGAAGATATGTCAAAATTTTTATAAAATTTTGACGCTTAGAAAAATATAAGTTTTGGTGAAACTTATTCCCCAAAAATTCACCTAAAAATATTTATCAAGGTTTCCTAATTTTTGTATAAAATTTCAAGTTAAGAAATAATGATTTCTTCAAGTTAAAATTAATATTAAGTATGTATATTTTTAGGAAAAATTATATATATTTAGTGATCACCTAATTTTGTGCGAAGTGTATATTATGTTTATTATATATATGTAGTAGTGTATTAGGAACTTGAAAAATACACTAAATACTCCCAAGGAGTGTAAATACCAAAATACACATACAAATACATAAGGAGGCTTAAGTATACATGTATACAAAATTCCTTTCAAAAAGAGTATATGGACAAATACAAGAAAATATATTTGTAAATATATTCCACAAACTTATGGACTTTGGACAATTTTTGGACATAAATATATATATTTGGACAAATATATAACTATTACCAAGTAATGGAAATTATACAAAAATCGGGTGAATAACAATTAAACTTTCCTAAGTATACTTGCACAAAAATAATATTGAGAATATTATTTAACAAAATACTTATAGTCATTTTTGGAAAATAATATAAGTAACATATATGGACAAGTTAAAAATATAGTTTATTTTTAACACTTATTATGTTGGCAAAGACTACATAAACAAATATATATTTTTGAGAAGTAAAAAATATATATATTTACAAATAAACAATACAAATTCAATGTTCAAAGACACGACGTACGGGCAAGACCCGACAATCAAGGGCACGACCCTAACAAGAGTGAACGTACAAAAGACAAATACATCAACTTAAGATGGTGACTTGTACTTGTGTGATACAAGTCTAGTGACTAACGAACATAGAACAATTATAGGTTGTGACGCCTACATAACAAAGCCGGTGAACGTTTACGACGCGAGTTACGCAAAACTGTGAGTTCATGTCCCCACTTTTAAACATTTTCTTGTTTTCTAAACTTGGGGAAAATACATGTACTGTGGTATGTAGAAACAAAACTAAGAAATGATACTATAGATCATGTCACGAATAAGGTGCCATAAGCACCATTAATCAACGTAATTCCTAGACCACGAAACAAAAGGTTAGATCTAATAGGTTTCAGACAGCCACACTCTTGGCCACATTTTTACCGAGAGTGCTTTTGTGTCTCTAGTCGTGAATTGACAAGTAAAATGCCTATGGTTTGGATGCTTCCTATGTCGTTACATATGTTATTGGCCTTGCAAACCATTAGCAATCTCGATTTCCTTACATTTATAGAATACTTTTTCAAGTACAATCACATACCATGATTTCTTACAACAAATACTTAAATGTTTACACAAAACTGCATGAATTCACACCAACTTTTGTTGACGATTTTCCAAAACTTACATGTATTTCAGGTAACTAGATGGATGTACGCGCGATCCCTCTTTGCTCAAGGATGTTGTTTATGTTTCTAGTTATTTTGTGTCGAGGCTCCAATGCCACTTTTGTAGGATTTGGTTGTTGTATTCCACCTCATGTGGTGATATAATGATCAAAACCTTGATACTTGTTTTTGAAACGAAGTTGTAAACTTTTCAAACAATTATCTTTCAAGTGATGTAAACTTTTAACTTAACTTTTGTTTTGGATATTAAATTATCAATGGCATTTTGGAGTTTGTTTTATGATCATGTAGTATGTTTACCATTCGTATGCAATGAGAACCTTTCATGATCACACCTCGTGCTTCCGCCTTAGAAAAGGGTGTGACATGGTGCGTAAGCACATACCACTGGCACTACCTCTCCTCCTAGTACTAACCTCACCACCATAATCCTATCGTTGTGTCGTATCACCTCAACCACATTTTTCTACATTTCCAAAGCCACTAGAAAACCTACCCCATTCTTTACCCCATCCGTCCCCGGGTACAATAACTTGCACCCATTACGCACCTCCCCTTTGTGCCCCTTCCACCTAGTCTCCTGAAGGCATGCTATCCCTATCCTACATCTTTTAAGTGAATCTACCACCTCCAACAATTTACTACTAAGAGTTCCTACATTCCAAGAGGCAACATACAAAATATAACCCCTATCCTTTCCCTTGCTTTAACCTCTCGTCCTTGGACACGATCTCAAGGAAAAGTCATGACTCCTATCGTCTATGATTGTAACAGCTCACATGAAAGAGAAATGAAACACACAAGACCTAAAAGCGTCGCTAACACGCAATCACAATCCAACACGTACAAAGATTAACAAGAAGCACACAATGATATATATATATATTACAATGTCAGTGACCAATCAAGAAGCACACGCTAGTCAACGAGTAACAAGGAACATGCGATAAGAACAATGATCAAACAACCCCAATAAGTCAAAGAGCATACAATCACATGCTCATGCGGTATATCTGATTATCTATGAACCCACAATGTGTACACCCAATAGTATTTAACATAAAACAATTTAAGGATTTTGTTAATTTAAGGATCAGTAATAAACTATATATCAAAAGATGTATCTTAAGTAGATGTGTTTCGAAACTATACTTGCTTTAAATAACAATGTTATATATCCGGTTAGGTTCTTTCTCAAAATTTGCATTAACTACATATCAGAAGATAGTCTTAGGATCCTTCCAGTGCTCTGAACTAGGATTACTAGTAATCAGCTTAGCCTACTCACAGCATATGCTAAGTCTGGTCGAGTACATGAATGAGATACCTAAGACTGCCAATGATCCTTGAGTATTTCAATTGAGCAACACTCTCGCCTCTATTCTTTGACAAATGTTGAGAGGTATTTATTGGATTTTGAGCTACACTCGTGTCCTCAGGATTGAACTTCTCAAGGATCTTATTCACATAATGAGATTGACTTAGCACCAAACCAGTTTGGGTTCTAATGATCTTTACTCCAAGAATCACATCAGCTAGACCCATATCTTTCATATCAAATCTGGCTTTCAACATGTCTTTAGTAGATCTGATCATCTTATTATCACTCCCAATAATAAGCATATCATCTACATAAAGGCATAAGATCACATAACCTTTAGAAGTGTCTTTCATATAGATGCATTTGTCACATTCATATATTTTGAAACCACTGTTAAGCATAACTTGGTCAAACTTTTGATTCCATTGTTTTAGAGCTTGCTTCAAGCCATATAATGACTTGACGAGTTTACACACTTTGCCCTCTTGGCCAGGAGCAGAGAAACCTCTGGTTGCTCTATGTAAATCTCTTCCTCTAATTCCCCATTGAGATATGCGGTTTTTACATCCATTTGATGTATTTCCAAATTTCTTAAAGCTGCAATTGCAAGAACCAAACTAATAGAGGTTATTCTAGTCACAAGCGAGTATGTGTCAAAATAGTCAAGACCTTCCTTTTGTCTAAACCCTTTGATCACAAGCCTTGCCTTATACTTGTCGACAGAGCCATCAACTTTCATCTTTTTTCTTGAATATCCATCGATATCTAAGTGGCTTGCACCCTGGTGGAAGATCTACTAGCTCCCAAGTATGATTCTGCAAGATATAATCAATTTCACTCTTGATGGCTTCTTTCCATTGAGGTCCATCTGAAGAGGTGACTGCTTCTCGATAGGTTTGAGGCTCACTCTCAACCATGAATGTAAGAAAGTCAGGCCTAAAGGATTTCTCAGTCCTTTGCCTTTTACTTCTTCTTGGCTCACTCTCTTCAGCCTCTGATTGTTCTTTAGTTTCCTCTCGAACAATCTCATCAACCATTGTTGATGAATTTGCATGATTGGTTGTTGAAGAATTCACATGAGTTTGTACTAACATTGGAAACTCTTCTTCAAAGTAAGTCACATTTCCTAGCCTTGTCTCTATGATAGAGTCCTTGTGTACATCAGGATTCTTGGATTCATATACAAGAAAACGATGTGAGCTACCATTTTTGGCATATCCAATGAAAATGCAATCAACAGTTTTTGGCCCTATTCTAAGTGCCTTAGGGGTGTAACAATCACCTTGGTCAGGCACCCCAACACTTCCAAGTATTTATAAGACGATTTATGTCCCCACCACAACTCATGAGGTGTTACATCCTTATTCTTGAAAGGTATTTTGTCACACCCCGACCACGTAAAACAACAAATTGTGGCGGAAATGTCGGGGAGTGTTGTAACAGAATCATTGTCACATAACACATGGAAATTTAAATGTTGTTTTATTGATTAAAAGAAGATACAATGTCTTAACAAACAAAGAATCATAACATAATTAACTAGTCTTGTGTCTTTTAATTTCCTGAAAACAAATGTGAAAATACGTACGTCAGCATAAAAATGCCTATGAGATACATAGGTTTTATTGATTTAGGATTCATGACTTCTAAGTTTAAAGAAAATGTTTAACAAAAGTAGTCATGAATCTTGTAAAATGTTTTTGTTTTATAAATCATATAAAAATCGATAAGGAAACAAATGATATAAAAGAAATATGTGTGGTTAAGTAAATAACCAAGTAAAAAAAATGAATTTGTATAAAATGTGTTGTTTGTAAAACAATGTTTTGTAAAGATATGTTAATTGTGTAAAATGTATTATGTCAAAATTGAAATGGTTTAAATAACGCTATGATATGTAATATCATAAAAGCACTTATATATAGGAAGTACCAGCGGCGTATCCACCATGCTTTTATCATATTACACACGCCTCGTTACTTAAATCACTTACCAAACAAACCACCAATGTAAAAATGTTTATGTATAATCAAATGTCAAAATGTTTGTGTGAAAACCATGTCTATTGTCAAATGTAAATCATGAAATGTGTAAACAAATGCCATGTATGATAAGCAAAAATTGACTACTTAATCATATGTAAAAATGTACAAAACAAAGTATTTGAATAAATCAAAAGTTATGCTTTGTAAAATAATGCATGCTTTACTGATACAAACATCTATGCGGTATTGTGAAAATGCATACATTCAAGCCTTGAGACTGTGGCGATAAACCCTTAAACAAATTAAAGGTTTATCTGAGTTATGTGTATCGAATTCAGTCATTCCTTCCATCCAAACATACCTAGGATGTCAGGAACGGGAGTTGTCAATTCCTATGGTACCACTACCTACTAACGAACGGCATGATCAATGTTAATGAATGTATTTTTGTCCCATTTAAACATACCAAATGTCATACCAAAATGTAAGCATGTGATGTAAAACAATGCACTAAGTATGCACTAAATGGACATACATAGCGTGAAATGTAATGTAAAACGATGTACTAAGTATGCACTAAATGGACATACATAGCGTGAAATGTAATGTAAAACGATGTACTAAGTATGCACTAAATGGACATACATAGCATAAAATGTAATGTAAAACGATGTACTAAGTATGCACTAAATGGACATACATAGCATAAAATGTAATGTAAAACGATGTACTAAGTATGCACTAAATGGACATACATACCATAAAATGTAATGTAAAACGATGTACTAAGTATGCAACAAAGGACATACATAGCAAAAACACAATGAAATCATGTACTATAAGTGTACTAATGAACATAACAAGCATATGATATGAAAACATGGAAAGCACGAAAGTAACAAGTAGGTACATGTGTTGCACCCCAAAATGTTTGAAAAACAGTAAAAGAGGGGGTCTATGTACTCACTTGAGGGTGCTTAGAAGTCTTGAATAACAACCAAGCAAAGCTAGAGGGATCACAGAATCAAACGTCACCTAATATAGGTAACTATGTAAATAAACGGACCTAAAACGGAAGATCGGGCAGAATGAGGTTTTGTAAACCAAATGAGTATAGGAACTCATGTAATATGGTTTAACAAAACCTACATTCTAAAACTAAACCTATTCTAAGTGCTTATGACCCATTACGACCCGTTTAGGTAGCTTACTCTACTTTAACGCGTCGTTCGCGTAAAACGCGCCTGGACCGCCTAACTAGTCCTATGACAAGTAATATATGCCTTAACATGTCTAATAATGTTTCCTAATTAGTTTAGATGTCAAAATTTAGGTTTCATATGCTTAAAATGAATTTATGCGCAAAAAGGGCATTTTGGTAATTTTCCTAAGGCATATAAACTACCTATCATACAACTAACTAAACGTAGTGACCATAAGGTATAACCTTGGAAGGTTATTCCCTATACAACTATGGTCACCTAATGTGTTTGGTTGGATCCTAATGATCGACCAAACGGGTCGGGTTCAAAAGTCTAAGCGATTGTTTAGATCGCTTACCTTACGACCCTATATAAGCACAAATCTAAAAGTGACGAGCTAAACATGTTAAAACATGTTTAACGAGGTTTGAAAATAGGTTTGGTATCAAAACAAAGGGTCTTGATACCCAAGAGTAGTTTGGTTACAAAATACGCAAGAATACGCATTTTGGCCGAAACTACGACTCGTACCTATGCCTAGATAACCTGGTAATCAGTAGGTATAGTCACAAGGGACTATAACCATCGTGATTACGCTCACGTTATGAAGTTCAAACGAACTTCGTGTTGACCATAAACTGGTCAATGCAGAAAGTCAAACAAACGCTAAAAATGCGTAAAAGAACGAAAGAATACTTACAAAAGGTCCAAGAATGGAAGTTTGACCCGATTATTCTCAGGTATGAAGTGTAATCACTTCAACTTAGAGAGCAATCAGATCAAGTGTGGGTTTTGAGTGCAAAAGGGGTGGGGTATTTATAGTTTTCGGAGATCCATTAAGATCGTTCCTCGAGAAACGTGCTTCGATCTCAACCGTACACATGCACCCCCTGATTTAGAATACTATGGGCATCCCTAAACAAGCCCATAGTTTCACAAAAACCATTTGCACAAGAGGGAAACAGTTGGAACAAGCTGGAAAACAATTCTACTGACCTGGGGACTGCTTACGGACCGTATGAGGTCCCTTACGGTCCGTATGCTCATGTATTGCTGGCAGGAAGTTTCACAAAATGGCAGAACAGGCCCTGAGTCTCCGAACTTGATTTTTGATGCGATTTGACACATTTAAGCCCCGTTAACCCCATTTTAAGACTCTAAAATGAAGTTAAAGTATAGGGAACTTAAAATATGCTCAAAAATATCTCGGATGTCGGTTCGTTTGGTCGTACGGTTGCGTTGTTCGGTTAATTACGACGAAACACGAACGTACACGAAAGACGATCCAAATTACCCGACGAATGGAATTTTATCAAGCCAATCGCTAAAATAAAATATTTTAATGATTACATAAATTTTTGGATGTCCGGATGTATTCAGAACGTAAGATATGCGTGAAAATGCAAAATTATGCACTTTTTGACGCTTTTAGTCCCTGAATGACCAAAAAGTTTATTTTAGCACACCGAACACCTCAAAGCCTATTTCTAAGCTATGTAAAGGATATTTAGGGCATGTTTAACTTATGATCATGTTCTAGAATGTTTATTACAGTACGAATCGACATACTTTCGTAGTTTGTCGAATTTAATCCCTGTAAGCGAATAAAATTGATTTCGACACACCAAACCTTCCAAAACTTATTTCTAAGTTATGTAAAGGTTATTTAAGGTATGTTAAGCCCATGCCACTCTTCCTGAGTGTTTGCCACGTTAATCTGATTACGTTTACGCATCAGTGCGCGTATAACTTTCTAGAAAGCGATTTAGAGCTCGAAATCAAACAAAAATTGATATGTGCAAATCATACACATATTTATACAAATCCCAAGTATGAAATACAATATTTCATTGATTTGGTATTTTTTGATGGCCGAGGAGGCACAGGTGTCACAGTCTCCCCTACTTCAGGAAATTTCGTCCCGAAATTTATTTAGAGGAAACTTGTGAGAGCTTGAAACATGAAGTTGAGAAGATCAAACAACACTGGTTAGAGTCCTGAACTTCTAGTTACTTTAAATAACATCATGCTTGCAATGTAGGAGGGACACTTATATACAAGTATATAAAGCGCCATTGGTGCGTCCACCGTACCTCGATTACATCGTTCACGTTTTGTTATTGTTGCCATTATAGGTTCTTACACATGATAAGTCTTACTGTGGTTTTCGCGCACTAAATTTCATAATTATGTATGCGTCCATAATTACATAATTCCTTGCATAGTCTGTACAGTGCATTTTATAACGTGTAGGGAAAACCAAATTAACAAACTTGTGATGAGTGTGACTAGACCACCATAGGATCCTTGAAATAAATAAATGATCTCTTTAACCACCAAGGAGTCTTTTCAGTTATAGCATCACATGTCATTCTTAACCAGATTCTGAATCAATCTTTTTTACTAGACAATTCAAAGGGTCTCTTTGAATTATGGAATGGTACTATATAATCCAAGGGTCTTAACGATTACGTAGAAGCCCATTAAGGATTTAAGGTAGTACCTTTGGATATCCGACTGTGAATCATTCATATGAAAATATGGAAGATTCTAGGAGGATTTGGATAATGAAAATAAAACCACAAAAGAAAACACATAACACATAATCACATAACCACAAAATTGTTTATCTTGATCTTTAATTTGTTATCATTTTGTTAATTTGTTTTGTTAATTGTGCACATGTATTTAAAGCACACCAGGTATCCAATCCGTGGATTTTGATTGGCACTTTAAATATTTCCAAGAATCAAACTATAAAGATAGGAATATCTTAAAAAGAAAATTCGATTTCGATTATAAGGAATCAAAATGTTCGAATTAAGGCATACAAGGAATCCAATGAAGGACTCTGATTTGAACGATAATCATCCATAAGGATCTAATTGTGAAGGTAAGAAGATCCCATATGGATTTTTGGGATTTGAAAAGCGGGAGGCATTTCAAAACCTTGCACTAAACGTGCTTATGTCAAAACTTCAGGTAAAAAATGCTCATGAAGTTGAGATGCTAGATATGCCAAGGCGACATATGAAGCAGAATTTGAATGTTAAGTTAATGTATGAGAAAAATGTTTTTGAAAACTATGTATGGGGTTCTTTTTTTTTTTTGAAACGTGTTTAATGTTTTTGAAACCTTACATAATACTTTTGAAATCATAAAGTAGGTGTATAAGTCTAAAAATGATTTAAAATCATGCGAGGTAAATTGTGAAATTATGTATAAGGTTTTTGAAAACATGAATGATGTTTTTGAAATCATGCACTTGATATATATTAAGTAAATATACTATGTTAAAAATGTTTTCAAACTATATATATAAAAAAAGTTTTTTTTTTTGAAATCATGAAGGTTGTTTTGAAAACTTATACTATGTATATTGTTATGAAACCAGAATGAAATGATATGGGTATGTGATTGAAAAATACCTTAGTTTTCTAACCAAGGATTTAAAGGCACAAATGTGCAAAAAGCACGATCACTCATAGTGTCACTTTATTTCCTGTACTTCGTTTCTTAGAATGAAATGAGTACTTTAGAATTTTGAGGAAATCAAGAGTGATTACTTGAAAGGGAGAATCACAAGAGTAGTTTGTAAAGAACATAGTTCCTTAATGTAGGTATTATAGGGAAATGCCATACACACATATAACTACACTTATACATCAGAATTTGCGAACAATGATTTATTTATAAATAAAACTAATTGTTTCACATTACAAGAAAAACAAAGAAACAAAAGCATAAGATAAAAACAACAACATCTTATACTCAGCCAAATGCTCATCTGTGGGTCAGATTTGCATTGACAATCTTTGATCACTTGTTCCAGAAATAGCTCATCTCGCCGTAGTTGTACCAAGTACCAGACGGTAAACGAGCTTGAGCAGGGTTGACTTAGGGTTGGTTTGGACCACCTTGGACTGGGTTGAATTGACAAGCATTTGGCAGGTGAACGAGTCGTCCACATGATGCACACAGACGACACTGCAGGTAAGCTCGGTGAGGTGCATTACACTTGTTGCACATCAGTGCAGTACCGGCATAAGGTTTCCTGGCAGGAGGTTGAGCAGCAGTAACGTTTGCAACAACTTTGTCTTGAATAGCAAAGCGGCATATGTCAACCAAATGTCCCCATCGTCCACAATGGGTACATTTGAAGCAGGGTTTCTGATTTGAATGATGACGGTTGCATCGATTGCACAATGGGGCAGCTCCTAAGTACGGCTTCCTGGCTGGTGGTGTTGCCACTTGGCTAGGTCCCGCTTGATTTGGTGCAACTGCTGCGGGTTTCTTTGAAGCCTTACGCTTCTTTGATTTTGGTGAAGGTTTGGCTTCTGCTTCCTTCGGTGAATCTTGAGTGGCTTCCTCCTGGAGATGATACATGGCAGTAGCTAATTCAACAGTCTTCAGGACTAATTCGCCTATTCGCTGGGCAAATTTGGCAGTCTGCTCGGATATCTGAGCGTCGTTGCGATGAAGAGACATTCTAGAAGAAATGAAAGGCATAGG
The DNA here is from genome assembly GCA_030545235.1 of Helianthus tuberosus. Classification (NCBI taxonomy): domain Eukaryota; kingdom Viridiplantae; phylum Streptophyta; class Magnoliopsida; order Asterales; family Asteraceae; genus Helianthus; species Helianthus tuberosus. The sequence continues at coordinate 128,201,820 of CM060408.1, forward strand.
AAGAAACAAGTGAAATGTTATCGGATAATCAAAACAAAATAGCAATGCATAAAAATTGCGATCATTTGTTTGTTACCTAAGGAAAACAAATGAGACGGTGACTAATCAAAGTAATCGGGTCATATTAATGTATCGCGAAGACATGCTTTAGCCTATAAGTGGACACTCACCCCAAGAGTTCCCAGGTAAGAGTGACTGGTCCGATTATGCGGATTTGTACGAACACTCTAGCCTTAGACAGAAAACTCAGAGTACAGCCATCCACCCTTCCAGATTGCATGTGTTCACATTATAAGACCCAACTTTGACGAGATTTTGAAAACTTTAAAGGTTCAAAACCTTATAATAAATCATCCTTGAACAGATGATTGGTTTTCAAAGCGGATTTGAAATTTATGTTCTTGTTGTGGTTGTCGCCTAAGGATAGGTGACGGTATTGTTTTAAGGTCTAAACACAAGAATCTTGTGTTAGGGTCCTAGGAAGGTTATAGACTAGGTCAAAGCATTACTAATAACCTAATTCCCTATAACCATGAGCTCTGATACTAACTCTTCTGTCACACCCTGACCACGTAAAACAACAAATTGTGGCGGAAACTTCGGGGAGTGTTATAACAGAATCATTGTGCCATAAAACATGGAAATTTAAATGTTGTTTTATTGATTAAAAGAAGATACAATGTCTTAACAAACAAAGAATCATAACATAATTAACTAGTCTTACGTCTTTTAATGTTACTAAGGCCCAAGTCCGCCTAAGTGTAACTGGATCAATCCTATGCATCATTTCCTGAAAACACATGTGAAAATAGGTACGTTAGCATAAAAATGCCTGTGAGATACATAGGTTTTATTGATTTAGGATTCATGACTTGTAAGTTTAAAGAAAATGATTAACAAAAGTAGTCATGAATCTTGTAAAATGTTTTTGTTTTATAAATCATATAAAAATCGATAAGGAAACAAATGATATAAAAGAAATATGTATGGTTAAGTAAATAACCAAGTAAAAAAATGAATTTGTATAAAATGTGTTGTTTGTAAAACAATGTTTTGTAAAGATAAGTTAATTGTGTAAAATGTAATATGTCAAAATTGAAATGGTTTAAATAATGCTACGATATGTAATATCATAAAAGCACTTATATATAGAAAGTACCAGCGGCGTATCCACCATGCTTTTATCATATTACACACGCCTCGTTACTTAAATCACTTACCAAACAAACCACCAATGTAAAAATGTTTGTGTATAATCAAATGTCAAAATGTCTGTGTGAAAACCATGTCTATTGTCAAATGTAAATCATGAAATGTGTAAACAAATGTCATGTATGATAAGCAAAAAGTGACTACTTAATCATATGTAAAAATGTACAAAACAAAGAATTTGAATAAATCAAAAGTTATGCTTTGTAAAATAATGCATGCTTTACTGATACAAACATCTATGCGGTATTGTGAAAATGCATACATTCAAGCCTTGAGACTGTGGCGATAAACCCTTAAACAAATTAAAGGTTTATCTGAGTTATGTGTATCGAATTCGGTCATTCCTTCCATCCAAACATACCTAGGATGTCAGGAACGGGAGTTGTCAATTCCTATGGTACCACTACCTACTAACGAATGGCGTGATCAATGTTAATGAATGTATTTTTGTCCCATTTAAACATACCAAATGTCATACCAAAATGTAAGCATGTGATGTAAAACAATGCACTAAGTATGCACTAAGTGGACATACATAGCGTGAAATGTAATGTAAAACGATGTACTAACTATACACTAAGTGGACATACATAGCGTGAAATGTAATGTAAAACGATGTACTAAGTATGCACTAAATGGACATACATAGCATAAAATATAATGTAGAACGATGTACTAAGTATGCACCAAATGGACATACATAGCATAAAATGTAATGTAAAACAATGTACTAAGTATGCACTAAATGGACATACATAGCATAAAATGTAATGTAAAACGATGTACTAAGTATGCAACAAAGGACATACATAGCAAAAACACAATGAAATCATGTACTATAAGTGTACTAATGAACATAACAAGCATATGATATGAAAACATGGAAAGCACGAAAGTAACAAGTAGGCACATGTGTTTCACCCCAAAACTTTTGAAAAACAGTAAAAGAGGGTTCTATGTACTCACTTGAGGGTGCTTAGAAGTCTTGAATAACAACCAAGCAAAGCTAGAGGGACCACGGAATCAAACGGCACCTAATATAGGTAACTATGTAAATAAACGGACCTAAAACGGAAGATCGGGCATAATGAGGTTTTGTAAACAAAATGAGTATAGGAACTCATGTAATATGGTTTAACAAAACCTACATTCTAAAACAAAACCTATCCTAAGTGCTTATGACCCATTACGAGCTGTTTAGGTAGCTGACGCTACTTTAACGCGTTGTTCGCGTAAAACGCGTTCAGACCGCCTAACTAGTCCTATGACAAGTAATATATGCCTTAACATGTCTAATAATGTTTCCTAATTAGTTTAGATGTCAAAATTTAGGTTTCATATGCTTAAAATGAATTTATGCGCAAAAAGGGCATTTTGGTAATTTTTCTAAGGCATATAAACTACCTATCATACAACTAACTAAACGTAGTGACCATAAGGTATAACCTTGGAAGGTTATTCCCTATACAACTATGGTCACCCAATGTGTTTGGTTGGATCCTAATGATCGACCAAACGGGTCGGGTTGGAAAGTCTAAGCGATTGTTTAGATCGCTTACCTTACGACCCTATATAAGCACAAATCTAAAAGTGACGAGCTAAACATGTTAAAACATGTTTAACGAGGTTTGAAAATAGGTTTGGTATCAAAACAAAGGGTCTTGATACCCAAGAGTAGTTTGGTTACAAAATACGCAAGAATACGCATTTTGGCTGAAACTACGACTAGTCACTATCCATAGATAACGTGGTAATCAGTAGGTATAGTCACAAGGGACTATAACCATCGTGATTACGCTCACGTTATGAAGTTCAAACAAACTTAGTGTTGACTATAAACTGGTCAATGCAGAAAGTCAAAAAAAGTTTGACTTTCACGCTAAAAATACGTAAAAGAACGAAATAATACTTACAAAAGGTCCAAGAATGGAAGTTTGACCCGATTATTCTCAGGTATGAAGTGTAATCACTTCAACTTAGAGAGCAATTAGATCAAGTGTGGGTTTTGAGTGCAAAAGGGGTGGGGTATTTATAGTTTTCGAAGAACCGTTAAGATCGTTCCTCGAGAAACGTGCTTCGATCTCAACCGTACACATGCACCCCCTGATTTAGAATACCATGGGCATCCCTGAACAAGCCCATAGTTTCACAAAAACCATTTGCACAAGAGGGAAACAACTGGAATAAGCTGGAAAACAATTCTGCTAACCTGGGGACTGCTTACGGACCGTATGAGGTCCCTTACGGTCCGTATGCTCATGTATTGCTGGCACGAAGTTTCACAAAATGGCAAAACAGGCCCCTGAGTCTCAGAACTTGATTTTTGATGCGATTTGACATGTTTAAGCCCCGTTATCCCCATTTTGAGGATCTAAAATGAAGTTAAAGTATAGGGAACTTAAAATATGCTCAAAAATATCTCGTATGTCAGTTCGTTTGGTCATACGGTTGCGTTGTTCGGTTAATTACGACGAAACACGAACGGACGCGAAAGACGATCCAAATTACCCGACGAATGGAATTTTATCAAGCCAATCGCTAAAATAAAATATTTTAATGATTACATAAATTTTTGGATGTCCGGATGTATTCAGAACGTAAGATATGCGTGAAAATGCAAACTTATGAACTTTTTGACGCTTTTAGTCCCTGAATGACCAAAAAGTTTATTTTAGCACACCGAACACCTCAAAGCCTATTTCTAAGCTATGTAAAGGATATTAGGGCATGTTTAACTTATGATCATGTTCCGGAATGTTTGTTACATTACGAATTGACATACTTTCGCAGTTTGTCGAATTTAGTCCCTATAAGAGAATAAACTTGATTTCGACACACCAAACCTTCTAAAACTTATTTCTAAGTTATGTAAAGGTTATTTAAGGTATTTTAAGCCCATGCCACTATTCCTGAGTGTTTATCGCGTTAATCTAATTATGTTTACGCATCAGTGCGCGTATAACTTTCTAGAAAGCGATTTAGAGCTCGAAATCAAACAAGAATTGATATGTGCAAATGATACACATATTTATACAAATCCCAAGTATGAAATACAATATTTCATTGATTTGGTATTTGTTTGATGGCCGAGGAGGCACAAGTGTCACATATTTTATTTAACAAAAAATTGGGCGACAATATGGCCTCCCCCTACATGTCCTGGCTCATCCCAGAACTTATCAAGATGGCATTCATCATTTATTTTAGTGTATGATTCTTTCGCTCTACGATGCCATTTGATTGGGGTGTATAAGGAGGGGTACACTCATGTATTATGCCACTTTTTGCAGATACTTCCCCAAATGGTGAAACATATTCACCTCCTCTATCACTTCTCACACGTTTTATTTTCTTGTTGAGTTGATTCTCAACTTCAGTTTTATACAAGATAAACTTGTCAACTACTTTATCCTTACTCTTAAGTAAGTATACGTAACAATATCTTGTATTGTCATTGATAAAGGTAATAAAATATTTATTGCCACCTCTGGTGGGAATTAATTTTAGGTCACACACATTAGTGTGAATCAGATCAAGGGGTTCAGTTATTCTTTCAACTGATTTGAAGGATGATCTTGTTTGTTTGGCTTCAACACAAGTTTTACATTTTGTTTTAGAGTCAATGGCAAAAGTTGGTATGTAATCTAATTTAATTAAACGAGGCATCAAAATAAAATTTACATGACCAAGACGTCCATGCCAAACATTAGGAGACTCAACCAAGTAAGCAGAATGTGACACCTGTGCCTCCACAGCCATCAAACAGATACCAAACCAATTAAATATTGTATTTCATACTTGGGATTTGTATAAATATGTGAGTCATTTGCACATATCAAATTTTGTTCGATTTCAAGCTATAAATCGCTTTCTGGAAAGTTATACTTGCACTGATGCGTAAACGTAATCAGTTTAACGCGGAAAACACTCTGGAACATCAACATATTCTTAACATACCTTAAATAACCTTTACATAACTTAGAAATAAGTTTTGATGGCTTTGGTGTGGCAAAATCAAGTTTATTCGCTTACAGGGACTAACTTCGACAAACTGCGAAAGTATGCTGATTTGTATTGTAACGAACATTCCGGAACTTGATCATAAGTTAAATATTCCCTAAATATCCTTTACATAGCTTAGAAATAGGCTTTTAGGTGTTTGGTGCGCAAAAATAAACTTCTTGGTCATTCAGGGACTAAAAGCGTCAAAAAGTGCATAAGTTTGCATTTTCGCGCATGACTTACATTCTGAATACATCCGGACATCCAAAAATTTATGTAATCATTTAAATATTTTATTTTAGTGATTGGCATAATAAAATTCTATTCGTCGCGTAATTTGGGTCGTTTTTGCTTATCATACATGACAATTGTTTACACATTTCATGATTTACATTTGCCAATAGACATGGTTTTCACACAAACATTTTGACATTTGATTATACATAAACATTTTTACATTGGTGGTTTGTTTAGTAAGTGATTTAAGTAACGAGGCGTGTGTAATATGATAAAAGCATGGTGGATACGCCGCTGGTACTTCCTATATATAAGTGCTTTTATGATATTACACATCGTAGCGTTATTTAAACCATTTCAATTTTGACAAATTACATTTTACACAAGTTAACATATCTTTACAAAACATTGTTTTACAAACAACACATTTTATACAAATTCATTTTATTTGGTTATTTATTTAACCATACATATTTCTTTTATATCATCTGTTTCCTTATCAATTTTTATATGATTTATAAAACAAAAACATTTTACAAGGATCATGACTACTTTTGTTAAACATTTTCTTTAAACTTACAAGTCATGAATCCTAAATCAATAAAATCTTTGTATCTCACAGGCATTTTTATGCTGACATACCTACTTTCACATGTGTTTTCAGGAAATGATGCATAGGATTGATCCAGTTACACTTAGGCGGAGTTGGGCCTTAGTGACATTAAAAGACGCAAGACTAGTTAATTATGTTATGATTCTTTCTTTGTTAAGACATTGTATCTTCTTTTAATCAATAAAACAACATTTAAATTTCCATGTGTTATGAGACAATGATTCTGTTACAACGCTCCCCGACGTTTCTGCCACGATTTGTTGTTTTACGTGGTTGGGGTGTGACAGAAGAGTTGGTATCAGAGCTCACGGTTATAGGGAATTAGGTTATTAGTAATGCTTTGACCTATTCTATAACCTTCCTAGGACCCTAACACAAGATTCTTGTGTTTAGACCTTAAAACAATACCGTCACCTATCCTTAGGCGACAACCACAACAAGAACATAAATTTCAAATCCGCTTTGAAAACCAATCATCTGTTCTAGGATGATTTATTATAAGGTTTTGAACCCTCTAAGTTTTCAAAATCTCGTCAAAGTTGGGTCTTATAATGTGAACACATGCAATCTGGAAGAGCAGATGCCTGTACTTTGAGTTTTCTGTCTAAGGCTAGAGTGTTCATACAAATCCGCATAATCGGACCAGTCACTCTTACCTGGGAACTCTTGGGGTGAGTTTCCACTTATAGGCTAAAGCATATCTTCGCGATACATTAATATGACCCGATTACTTTGATTAGTCACTGTCACATTTGTTTGCCTTAGGTAACAAACAAATGATCGCAATTTTTTTGCATTGCTATTTTGTTTTGATTATCCGATAACATTTCACTTGTTTCTTCCTATGCCTTTCATTTCTTCTAGAATGTCTCTTCATCGCAGCTATGCTCAGATATCCGAGCAGACTGCTAAATTTGCCCAGCGAATAGGCGAAGTAGTCCTGAAGACTGTTGAATTAGCTACTGCCATGTATCATCTCCAGGAGGAAGCCACTCAAGATTCACCGAAGGAAGCATAAGCCAAACCTTCACCAAAATCAAAGAAGCGTAAGGCTTCAAAGAAACCCGCAGCAGTTGCACCAAATCAAGCGGGACCTAGCCTAGTGGCAACACCACCAGCCAGGAAGCCGTACTTGGGAGCTGCCCCGTGGTGCAATCGATGCAACCGTCATCATTCAAATCAGATACCCTGCTTCAAATGTACCCATTGTGGACGATGGGGACATTTGGTTGACATATGCCGCTTTGATATTCAAGACAAAGCTGTTGCAAACTTTGCTGCTGCTCATGTGACAACCCGACTCTTTATGGTCAGCGCTACTTGAAATCCCTCAAACTTGTAGCGTGTGCCTATGTGTTTATCTATTTATCTCGTGTTCGTTTAACACTCCCTTATACATTTGGGCCTGGGGCCTAAACCGAACTTGCACACACACTCATTATTATGATAATTATACTTAATTAACCAAGCCCACTTATATATATACACTTGGGCCGGCTGTTGGACACTCCTCACTAGGACCTTACAACATCATTAGAACTTGTCACTAAACACTTCAAGGCCCAGGATCCTTAGGTCCGATCGGGCCCAAACTGATCCAAGGTTTCACGTGTATATCATGTACCTTAGATGATACGTAGTTATTAGTTTCAAACCTTGGCAAACCCTAGACACCCTTACCCCCTCTTACGAATTACGGCAACAGGAGACCCCCCCTCTCGTGACATCATTCTAGCGAATTAAGTTTGTTGGGTTAGTATTCACACACTTGTTTAGATTAGTGTTGATTGTTCTTGATTATATGTGACTTGGTGTTGACCTGTGACTATATGTGACTTCATGTAAGTCGATGATAATTGTATGATTTTGTATGATGATATGAAATCAATTAACCAGTCGGTATGATGTTGATGATTAGTGTTACTGAATGATGTTGATGTTATCTAAGATTTTTGTTGTTTAAATCAAGAAAACATGTCATTGATTATGCGCTGGGCTAGTAAACGGATGAATCAGGGTTGTATGCTAATAAGGATTGTATAATATTAATGAATGAGTTGTTACTGTTTAAATGATAAGATAATATGTTGAATATAGTTGTCTGCCACTAATTTCCTTGTGCATGTGTTTGTGAAGTTAAAAAAAATGGTCAGCTCATCATTCATATTTGCAGTCCACCCATTTTGATAAATTGCATGTGAAAGTGTTAGACTCATTATGTGGGTATATATCTAGTATGTTGGCCATTGCATGAGAAGTTATTATTGTTTATGGTATTTCTAATGAATCGGCATAATGCACTAGAATAACTCATGTATATATATGGGCCACACACACACAATTATACTCGAATGGTATTTGGGCCGCACCTTTTCTCTGTTCGTCTTGGGCCGCACAGCAGGCTACAACACTTGTTGGGCTGAGTGTTAAGGGAGTGGGCCATGAGTTGGGTTTGAGGGTTGGGTTTAACCCGTGTAACATTGGACCGACAAGGTTATTAGACTGCAATGTGTGAGATAAACATGAATGGTTAGTAATGGACCACATAAAAACTAGATGAATAATGGGCCGAGTACTTGTTGGGCCTAAACAGTTGAATTGCAATGTCGAGTGTATAGCCTTAATGGAATTAAACAAAGTAGTGTTTGCTGCGTGTCTTGTGAAATATGAAATTGTAATGTGAGTGCATACGTGAACCAATTACCTGCTATGGGTGTGTGTTTATGGACTGGTGCGTTGCATGAATTACTGAAGTGACTTGCATAACAATACGTGAAATCTGTGTACACTGCAAGTGTAGTATGTGTAAAGAATACGTGACCTGTGTGCATACGAAACTGATTGATATTGATAATCACATTAGGGTTTGGTTGATCCATTTGGAATGAATAGTGAAACGTGACATACCTAGCAAACCGAGGCGAGTTCACACACTTTCTAAGGCATGGGATTCCCGGTGGTTGGGAATGGGTTAAAGAATTAAAACGGAACCTACATATTCTCCTTGGGTAGGATATATACCTCCATCCTCCATGGGTAGGATGCCAATGTTAATCATGCGTATTCTCTTTGGGTAGAATACGTACGTTCGTCCTCCTTGGGTAGGACAACAACCTTAAACTTACTAGACAAAACTCTATCATTAAGTCCCTCATTTTTATATCGACTTAATAGCCGGGCCAATGGCGAGCGGGTCATTAGTTAATAGCGCTATTAGGGTTAACAAGCCTCACACCGTGCCGGTAGGACGGGCGTGTACTAATGGATCTGGGCACTCAATCAATGATGATAGACATTGACTTAGGGCACAACTTACTTTCGTCAATTGTCGATATGGTAACGGTCTAGTGGTTCACATGGGGAAGCCCCCACTGATTATGGATATGGTTTGGGAAACAAAGATACTGGTTAACTCGTGGTTTATGAAACAACTTATGGTTTTCAAAACAAACTTGTAAAACTAAACAACCAACTGTGAACTCGCTCAACTTTGTTGTTGATTCGTTGTTACATGCCTTGCAGGCCTTTAGGTGCATATTGTTGGAACTTGCTGTCTGGGAGGCTGGAGTGGTCATGGGTCGAGATACATGGAATCTCAATACAAACTTACTGGTTTATGTACACATGATTTGCGAAACACTTAACAAATGAGTTATGCTTCCGCTGTATTCAATGAATGATATGTAATGTTTGTAACACTTTACGTTAATGAAAGTTTTCTTTAATTATACCTATGAGTTCAACGTGATTGGTGGCTTGGATCCTGGTACGTCACACGCCTCGCGGGGGTTTCCGCGTGTGGTATTTTGGGGGTGTGACAGATTGGTATCAGAACCATTGGTTATAGTGAACTTGGTTTTAAAAAGGGGGTTAAAAAAAACGTTTTTGTAAAACCAGACTATAACCGAACAGTTCTGAAAACATGAATACGACCATGACACTCAGCTCCAGATTGCAAGGTTCGTCTCTCGTATACTCATTGTACTGCATAACTAGTGAACACTTACACATGATATTGCATGTGATTGCATGTTTAGCACAACAGTATGAATTCATGTATTACTTGCCTGTGTTATGTGACTGATAGGGTGGTATTTCCCTAAACATTCATGACTTACGCTTCGTGATGCTCTTTGTTTGCTACTCGAGTTTGAGGAACCATTTGACATGAGTTAAGAGGAGCTGAGATGAGCATGCAAATCACAATATTATTGTGGGTGCACACATAATAATAATGTGGGGTGCATACGAGTCCCAGTAAGCCTTAACAAGTGGAAAAGGGGTTCCGTTCCATTATTTGACCGATGTGAAACATAACAAACCTATAGGGGTAATAGCAGTGATTGTCCCCCTAGACGAACGTGAACTTTTCATTCATATCTGGATCCTTTCGAATCTTGATGCTATCGAGTATTACCTGAACACCCATCTGAACACCTAGCGAACCGTGTAGAATGTTAGGTGCTTATACGAACGTCCCTGAGTTGGATGTCGCAGCGCCAACGATTAATCGATACCTTTCTTACTCCTCTTCGCTTGCTGGAACTCATGTATTGACGTCTTGGATCCCGAAGTGTGATCACTTCTGCAACACTCTCTTAACAGACCGTGTATTACCCAAACAACTTTCAACATCGATGAACAAGAGGATGAGCGTAGTACTTTACCAACCTCAGTATTTGGACGACCCCGACAACCGGCAACGAACGTCAGCGGATTGATTTCAATCGAATCCTTAACCCTTGTCACGAGTCATGGGAGTTAACTCTTACGAATTAATCAGGACATAAGCAATGACAATCGACTATAATGTGGAATGTGTAACTGACAGCACAGTGAGTAGCGCTTTAGGATGTGGCTCAGAATGTGAAAAGATGGACCTTGATGGTGAAGAATCATAGGGCTTCGTTTCGAGCAACGACATTGGGAGCAGCAGTCACAGCGACAACAAGGTATTCGTAACTCTAGCCTACAGTATGGAAATAAAGGTGCCTACAACATGGATTGGCCGTGGTTAAGTTAAGAAGACAACGACCCAAGGAACAACGACACTACTTGAAACCCTTGTAATGAAAACAGCAACACTGGAAATGATGCTCATGGAAGGGGCATTTAGGGCTGGTGTGGGCAATGTCAGGATTACAACAACATGGTGGCCAGTACGTTTTTGGAAGCTAATCGTTTCGTTCCTGTTCTGTTCAACCCTGATACTTCCTGAGACCAGACCTGTTGTGGAATCGGCTGATGGCAAGACAATTGAAGCCTCGTATGTCTATAGGGATGCAAATTCAACCGTGTGGGACAAGTTTTTGACATCGATCTTGTTGGACTCTGTATGCCCAAGACACATATTAAATTGATGTGGCTAGTATGTTATGATCCAAGTCGAGTCATACCCAAATACAAGCTAGACAAACACTTATAATATTTATTTGTGACATGATCAAACAAATAAATCTTAACACTTAGAATATTTAGAAATTGGTTTTCTAAATAATTGCCCTTGACAAACTAATAAATTATATGGATAATTTATTTTGAGAGAATATTTTATTTTGTTATTTAATGGGTTAAATAACATAATAAAAGGTTGTATAAGTCTTATAACATATGATGTTATAATTTTATAAAAGTTATAAAATTAATCAAGACTTAAACTTATAAAAGAAAGATTTGAATTTTTTTTATAAAAAAATAAATCAAGACCGCCCCCCCCCTCATGGGAACTCCCAAAAATGTTTTGGTCCAATGAGGTTGCATGCAATTTGCATGTGTAGATGGATCTTGATTGGTTCTTTTGGGTGGCCATTCTCTCTCATACCTTTTAAGAAATTGTATGACAAATTAATAAGGGATGAACAAGAAAAACTCTAGAGATGATGCACTCATTTTCGGCTAGGAGGGGTTTTATTCAAGGATTTTCAAGTTTGAAAATCAAGTAAAAATACTCTCTAATTTTCAGCCATGAGATGGTTATTGAAGAGGGTTTTTCATGTTTAATATTCAAGTGCAAGAACTCTAGAAAATGGCTCCTAATTTTCGGCCATGGTGGTCGATCTTGATGGAATTTTAGTGAGTTCATAAGTGTAGAAATCCTAGCTAAACACAAGGTGTTTGTTGGAAGGCTTGGGGTATACAAGCTTGAGGTCTTCTACACTTGAAGGAAACCGTTCAAGAAGCACCATCTTCTTCATTTCTTATTACTCCAGGAAGATAGTATTCTAAACACTCTATGGTTGCGTTTTAATTTTTGATAGCATGCATGTTCGTATATGGATCAGGGATTGGGTTTTACATATAAAATGGGTTTTATATCTTGTAAGTAAACATGTTTTAAATAAATATTTTCTGCTGCGTTTTTATTTTATATGGATAAAATACTTTGATAAACATGTGAAAAACCCATCAATGGTATCAGAGCCGCTTATATGAGTGCATGCTTCATAGGATATGAAATTTTCGGGTTTCGGGTTTGGGTAAAACCCTATGGCCGAAATTTTCACCACGGTTATCCCTTTGTTTTTCCATATTATATTCTTACATGCATAAATGAATCTTGAAAAATTATTTCATTTGGATGATTATTTTGTTTGGACAAAAACCCACATTTTTCGGTTTTTCATTCTTGACCGAAAAATTGTAGGTTGTAAAAGGGAACCATTTTGCTTCTTGAATTTTATATATTTAGATATATATTTTGGTGCATATGACCTAGCCATGACCTTGTGTTGAATGATTGTGTTGTGATTCATTTTATTTAATTATTTCAAAGGTTGTAATAATTATTATTTTTTGTTCTTCCATTTGTAAATTTATGTAATTTATTTATTTTCATTTGGTATGTAAAATAAATAGATTAGGTGCATCTTATTTTTACTAGAAAAAATGTATTAGGATATTTTTTTTTGTAAAAGAAGATGCACACAAAATGCGGATTTGGTTTTAGCCAATTTCGGGCCAAAAGGACTTCATAGTTCTTAAAGGGATTTTAGCCCGATAACCAAAACACATTTTTTGAAGTCCAAAGGAGTTTGGAGCTGAACATAAAAGACATTTGGAAGCTCAAAGAAAGTGGAGAAATCACAACACAAAAGGAAGACTTGAAGCATTTGGATGCGGGATCAAGTGGGAGTTCAACGACACATTACTTGTGTCAATATTCACCCCTTAGGAAGGACCTTTTGGCACACTTGTTTCGGCTAACAAGTGTTGTCAAAAATAGTTGGCTATGGTTATGCACCCATTGATATGTGAGTTGTGCTTGTGTGGTTGTTTTATTTATGATTGATTAGATGATATTTGGATATGCATGTTTAACAATTAAATAATCAACAACAAGCTTAAAATTGGTTCTTAAAAATCATTAAAATTGGTTAATAAAAGGTTATTAAAAATTAATGATTTTATAATAAAATGGGTTTTGTTAAAAAGAACCTTGAAAATTTGTTTTCACAAAAGTACCAAGGATTTGAATGCATGCAAATATATGGTACATAATGTTTTCTAAACTAGAATTTTGAAAACTAAAAAATCCCTTTTATAAAACAAGTCAAACACCATCCTTTTATACAACACTCGAATCACTTGGGAACTCTTTTGTGGGATAAAGGTCATCTAACCACATTTGAGGGAACTTGTATATTCGAGGTGGGTTTACCATGTTTGTGGGATAAAGGTCACCTAACCACTTATGTGTATAAACTCACACGTGTGTGTAAGTTGGACGACTTGATTTGGAAACCATGAACTTAGGATCACCGAAGCATGGGGAACAAAAGGTGTTGATGGGATTAAACTTGCCAACTAAACATAAAGATGTTTAACCGATCTCATATGGCTAGAAGTTGCAAAGGGTTGCAATTGTCAAACGTTGACTACCTTGTTAATTTAAATAGAGGGATAAAGGTCACCTAACCAATATTTAAATGTAACGTTGGATTCTAGATTTTAATTATTAATTGTCTGTGAGACACAAAAGGGTATTAATGATTAAAATATAATAATATCGAAAATACTAAAATTGAACTTTGTAAAATTTTGTAGATGGCCGCTAACAATATTATCCAAACCGTCCTTAACCTATCACTGAATATGATCCTAATCCCGATGAACATCTTATGGAAGATAAGGATGGCTATAACGATTGAATTAAGTATATCGAGGATACTACGCAAGCCTCTTGCCTCATGTTAGGAATTATGATTCCCGATATTCAAAAGGATTTTGAACATCATGAACATGCGACATGATTAACCAATTGTAGGAAATGTTCCTAAGGGTAGAATGCTTCGAAATGGTTTGAGCGCTTCATGCATGTCGAATGGAGGAAAACCAATCGGTCTCATCTTATGTGTGACCACCCGGATATTTAAGGTTAGCATTGCTTGAAATCCCACAACTTCTTGCTGTGTCTATTTACAACTAAATGATCACGTATGTATAACTGATTAACTATACGGGAAATTGCTAAACATTTGGTGTGTCATTCGACTGATGTAGTAAAACCGAATGAATTGGGCCACATATTCACACTTTGTATAACTGCTTAATGGAAAGACACTTTGAAGTGTGAATATGTATACTCGAATTCACACATATACATAACTGTTCTCGGCCCACATTGGTGATCACCGGCCCACTTTAAATTACTTGACATCACATCATATTTCCGTAACTCCCTTTTTATTTTCAACTCACAATATCAACCAACAAACCCTACTCTCGCCTTAGAGTCACGACGGCAATAGGAGACTACCCCCTATCGAATTAATCCCTGATTTTGTGAGACATCATTTGTTTACTTCAATTGATCGGTATGTGCGTTGCCACTTTACATATTACATATATTAATCATTATCGGTTTGATCTTGTTATGCGAGGTTTTTGATTAACTTAAATGTACAGAACTTGAGATAAGGTTATGGTTTAGATAGATGATTATAGTTGCATGAAATCGGCTACATCATGAATTAATTTAAAATATTATGTGCATATACTTTGTACTATCTTGTGTCATCAATCATAGGAGGAATAACCTTATTGGTAGGTTATGATTATATAAAACATGGGTGATATGATTAGTTGGTTGACTATTGTGTGCTCATACATGTGGGTTTTCAATTCATTAGGGCCAGAAGCATGTGCATGAACATTGGGAATTGGATAATAACTCCTAGTATATATCCGAGTATATTAGGTGTTTATATGGAAATTGTTTTGGTCAGCATATAACTATTTGGGTCAGGGTTTCTTGAAGTAATGGGTGGCCGGTTGTTTATGTGGGCTGAGTATAAGAGTGTATGGGCCGGATATATATTTCAGAATTTAGAAAAGAAAATTCTGACCAAGTATAAGTTCCGAGTATAAGGGGGGGGGGGTGTTTCAGGTACTTGATAAATCTTGATCATCACTTGTGATATACATTGGTCCGAGTTTTCATATATGTAATATATATGCATGTTCGAGTTAGTCTGGTAATCATGTATTGAAATTTACTTGGTTAAGTGGGCTCCGATTTGTTTTATGATATCATAATTACTCAATGTCTAAAAAGTGTGTATGGGAGTCCGACATTATTTTCATGGGTTCGAGTTTAATAGACATAGGTATTTGTCCGGGTTTGTGTAATAGTTCTGAGCCTGCTTACACGCCTATATGTGTTATTCGAGAATGTATGTCGCTACCGGAATTTACATGTGTATCTGTGCTAAACGTGCTATGCGTACATGCGCCTGAGTTTCTTAAATCATAATATTTGCCATTAACTAGAGAATGCACGGTATAGCACAGCATGATGAAATATGTTAATCTGTTTACATAAACATTGAACACTGAGTTGTTTAGATACTCAGGGTGTTGCAAACCCTATATGTATGCTCACTTACATGATATTGTACCTTAGGTTGTGTGCAACGGACTTAACAGTTAACAAATATTAGAAGTATATTATCAAACCGAGCAAACTAAGGTGAGTTCACTACATTCGAGCATGCGTCCCAGTGGTTGGGGGCAGTTAGTGGGTATCCCATGGAGGGATAAGTCTTTTGGGTAAAAACGGGTATATTGGTTAATATTCTCACCTATCAATCTTGTAAGTCCCTTATTATGTTACCTGGAGGGTAACGGGTATTAGTTGGTAGCGCTACTTAGGTTTGGCACCCTCACACCGCTCCTAGATAGGAAGGATGTGAACTAATGACCCAGTCGGGGCCCAGTACTAGATAGGAAGGATGTGAACTAATGAACCAAGTACGTGGGAAGGGCAGTCATGTATTTCAGGAGCCGTCTTGTTCGGAATTGAGATATTAACAATATTAATTGCATTGGTTAATGAACTGTTTTATATATAACTGGTAACAAACGTTTTCTAAAACTGTGAACTCGCCAGCTTTGTCTGATACAGTTGTTACATCCTCGCAGGTCGTTAGGTACTTGGGAACAGGAACTTGCTGGCTGGAGGGCGTGAGTGGTCATGGTTGCACTGATGGGTTATTTATCAAACATTTATTTACTATGGTTGTTTAGAAAGTATTAACATTATGTTACGTTAACGCTTCCGCTGAACTTGATGGTTTTTGGATCACTTATGTTTGGATTTTATTACTATTAAGTGATGAAACTTTATTTTAAAAGTATGGATTCAATGTAATTGGTGGCTCATTACTAGTGGTCACACGCCTAACAGGGACACTCCCTAAGTGGTAATTTGAGGGTGTGACAGTTTGGTATCAGAGCCACTGGTTATAGTGAAATTGGTTTTAAAATGTTTTATAAAACCAGACTATAACTGAATTGATTCGACATCGACCATGACACTCAGCTCTAGACTGCAAGGTTCGTTTCTCGTTTACTATTGCATAGTATATCTAGTGTTTGCTTATGAATAACATCACACGTGAATGCACACTTAGCACTGCAGTATGAACTTCTATGTTACCAACTTTCATGATCCATGTTATGGTGTCATCTGTCTTATTTCTCGAATTCGGGGAACCTTTTAGCGCAAGTTAAGAGGCACTGGGATAAGCATGCAAATTTCCTTATTATTATGGGTGCACACATAATAATAATGTGGGGTGCATGTGAGTCCCAGTGAGGCTTAACGAGTGTGAGAGGGGTTTCGCTCTGTTAAGTGATGTTATGTTAGAACTCAACAGTCTATAGGAGTCATAGCAGTGATTGTCTCCTACTCGAATGTGACCTTTTCACCCCTTTCTGAATCCTTACGAATCTCGATGCTATCGAGTATCACCTGATCACACATCTGAACGCCTAGCGAACTGTGTAGAATGTTAGGTGCTAGTACGAACGCCCCTGAGTTGGATGGCTCAGCGTCAAACGATTGGACTATAGTTTCCTCACTTATCTTTGTTTGCTGGAACTTAGCGTGTTGACGCCTTAGATCCCGAAGTGCGATCACTTCTGCAACACTCTGGAAACATACCGTGTATTACTCAGTCAACTTGCAAGGACGGTGGACAAAGGGGTAAACGTAGTATCTTACCGACTTCAGCATTTGAAAGACCCTAGTTACCGGCAACGAACAACAGCGATTTGAATCCAATTGAATCCTTAACCCCAGCCAGCGACTCACGGGAGTCGACTCTTACGAATCAATCGGGACAAAATCGATGATGATTGACTGTAGAGCGGACTGTGTAACCGCCCGCACCATGAGTAGTGCCTTGGGACGTGGCACGGAATGTGAAAAGATGGACCTTGTTGGTGAAAGGACGTAGGACACCGTTACAGGCAACAATATTAGAGGCAACAGTCGCGGCAACATCAAGGTACACATGATCGTAGCTTATAGTATGAAAACAAAGGTGACCTCTACAAGGATTGACTGCTATTGAGTTAAAATGTCAATAACCAAGAGAATGACGGCAGTACTGGAAATTCTCGTGACAAAAACAACACTGGAAATGAAGCTCATGGAAGGACATTTAGTATTGGCATAGGCTATACCAGGCGTAATAGCACCACGATAGCTTGGATGGGTAGCTATTCGCTTCGTCTCTGTTCTGTTTAACCCCGATGCTTCTTGAAACCGAACCTGTTGTGGAGTCGGCTGATGCAAGTCAATTGAAGCCTTATATGTTCGCTGGGATGCAAACTCGACCTTGGGGGACAGGTGTTCGACATCGACCTTCCTTCCACTACCCTTGATGGTTGCAATACAGTAGTTAGTGTGGATTGGTTATCCAGAGATCGCAAAAAAAAAAAAAAAAAAAACACCAGTGAGGAGAAAATTTTGTGTGGAGAATCGTTATTTGTTCTAAAGCGTCAGAGTGGTGCAAAGGTTAGCGCCATTTCAGCTTTGAAGGCCAAAAGTGTCTACGGAGGGATTACTCCGCTATACTAGTAACCGTTACTGATGTTAAGGCTAAGGAAACAGAGGATCGAGGATCCACCAATCATTCGTGATTCCTTTCGGTGTGCTACCCAGGAACTTTCGGGTTTACTTCCACAACTGTTAGGCGAAATCTCAGTCTGATCTCGCGCCAGAGGCAGCCTTGACTACACGCACTCTTACCGTCTTGCACCAGGATGGTTGCAAGAGCTGTCTAATCAACTGCAGGAACTGTTGGACAAGAGTTTTGTTAGATCTAGCTCTTCGCTTTGGGGAGCCCCGGTTATATCCGTGAAGATAAGCCTTTTCGTATGTGTACTGATATTCAAGAACTCAATAAGGTGACAGTTGAGAACCGTTTGCCACGACCATATATTGACAACCTGACGACCTGTTGCGGGGGTCGAGCTTCCATTCGAGGTTTGAATAACAAACAAGCTATTGTCAGAAGGTAGTCTAAGGGGAGAATGTGCCTGCAACGGCATACCAAGCGCAGTGCGGCCATTTCGACGTTGCATTCCAAGACTTTCGGGCTAATCATCACACCAGCAGCTGTATGGATCACATGAATCGACCATGCTTATTGACGACATGTTGAATCATTTCCAGGAGAAAGGAACATCATGGGTAGCTTTGTATCTTATTTGAGGGCTCCTGAAGGAGGAGCCACACCGCGCGAAGTCTTGATAAATGTAACTTCTGGATGCGGGGGATACCTTTTTGGTCATATAATCAACGAAGTGGGAATACACATGGATCTCGCTAAGACCCGTTTTGGTTAGAAACTGATAGACACCAGAGATCCCTTCGAGGATGCAGCAATTTCTTGGTCTCACTAGATGCTATCGTAGATTCATCATGGGATTTTCGAAGATTGTGCAACTTCAACCTTCTTAGCACAGCAGGGAGCTGTGAATTCATGGGAAATAAAACAGGGGAACGTCTTTCCAGCTTTTGAAACCCAACCCTGCAACGCACCGAGCATCACTTCTATCCGAGGGTACCGATGATCTAGTGGTATACCATGATGGTCTGAATCAGGGTACCAGTTACACGCCGATGCAACACGAGAAGGAGATGGCCTATGGGGTGGACTTACAGGAAGAACTGCACGAGTCACGACCAGTGGTGGAAGCCATGGTCTTTGGATTTAAGTTGGAGGCATTACTTAGACCGATCACAAGGGCCTCCCGTATACACTTGTTTCGAAGAAGCTAAACATGCAACGACATTGCTGGATAGAGCTATTGGATGATTACGACTGTGAAACCTGAACAAGTACGAGCTTTGTAACTCACTATCGACTCTAGCATACCTGATCAGATTCGCCCTGTTTACACCGAAAGGCTGAAGGAAGAAAATTTTCAAGTTGGACCCATGCGGGGCATGAAGGAGCAACCTCTATCAAGTCGGACGATATTTGCTACTTCATGGAACGAATATGGACCTCACTATACAGCAACCTGAGGGAACTGGTGCAGGCGAAGCACACGGGCCTCGATATCCTATACATCCGAGTTTTGATAGGATGTATTAAAACCTGAAGACCATGTACGGATGATCGGGCCTGAAGGCCCACATAGAAACGCATGAGAACGATGGTTGACTTGTGGGAAAGTCAAGGTGAGATATTAGCAACCAGAAACACATGTATGGAAATGAGAACAGACTGCCATGGATTTTGTCACTAGTCTACTTACAACTCGAAACGAAAACATTATCACCTGGGTGATCATTGATGGAATCAAGTTACCAGGACACTATCTCGCAATCAAGGAAACTGGCGAGTCTTCATAGCTGTGAATGTTCCTCTTAGAGAGGTGGTTTTAGGCACGAGGTGCCAACTTCTGCTACCTTTGATTTTGAGTTATACCTAATTTATGACAGTCAATACACAACACCCTTGGCTTACATCAAGACATGAGCATTACTTATCACTGTAGGACAACCGAGCAGAGTAACGAACCATCCGGACACATGAAGACATGCTGCGAGCATGTGCGTGATCGACTTTAGTAAACATTTAGGAATGACACTTATCTTTGGGAGAGCTCTACTGCAGCTGTTACCATATTAGTATGCATACAGCTCTGTTTGACGGCATGGACAGTAACGCTAATCTCCTTGTTGGATTAAGGTGGGTGACAACCTAATCACAGATCCAGGACTTGTACTCGAAACTCTTAAAGGTTGTTGGGATCGGAAATTGTTTGATGGCAATGCGTGACTGTCACGAAAGCTGATAAGCTTAGGAAACACTGGGAGTTCGCTGTAGGCGAACGTGTCATAATCGAAAGTCCCATCCTGGGAGGGTGCGATACGCTATAGACAACCTGGCAAGCTTAGTTTACTATGCATTGGGACATCCGGATCTCTGGAACGAATCGGTAACATGGCTCACAAACTTGAGTTAACTAACGAAATGGAATAACGTTCACGATGATAATTTTACCTCGAAATAAGGCCGTGGTTGTCCGATGAAACACTTGTGATACCTTTACCAGAGTCTGAGGTTATCGGACCAGTTGTATTTATCAGGGAATCTATCGAAAACATGGGCCAAGAGGTCAAGGTTCGTTAGCATAAGTCATATGTCAATCGTGAGAGTTCGTTGAAACCCAAGACGTAGACCGGAGCTCACATGGGAACGCGAGGATCAGGTGAGGCTCAAGTATCCTCAATTGTTCAAAACTACGGAATCGAATCTTGATGTGACTGGCGAATTTCGGGACGAAATTTCTTTTCAAGTTGGGAATGATGTGGCACCTGAGCAAAATCCGCAACAATCTTGATTCCTCACTTCACTTTTTGTGCTTACTTGTCAAATTTCGGGACGAAATTTCTTTCAAGTTGGGGATGATGTGACGACCCGGATATTTAAGGTTAGCATTGCTTGAAATCCCACAACTTCTTGCTGTGTCTATTTACAACTAAATGATCTCGTATGTATAACTGATTAACTATACGGGAAATTGCTAAACATTTGGTGTGTCATTCGACAGATGTAGTAAAACCGAATGAATTGGGCCACATATTCACACTTTGTATAACTGCTTAATGGAAAGACACTTTGAAGTGTGAATATGTATACTCGAATTCACACATATGCATAACTGTTCTCGGCCCACATTGGTGATCACCGGCCCACTTTAAATTACTTGACATCACATCATATTTCCGTAACTCCCTTTTTATTTTCAACTCACAATATCAACCAACAAACCCTACTCTCTCCTTAGAGTCACGACGGCAACAGGAGACTACCCCCTATCGAATTAATCCCTGATTTTGTGAGACATCATTTGTTTACTTCAATTGATCGGTATGTGCGTTGCCACTTTACATATTACATATATTAATCATTATCGGTTTGATCTTGTTATGCGAGGTTTTTGATTAACTTAAATGTACAGAACTTGAGATAAGGTTATGGTTTAGATAGATGATTATAGTTGCATGAAATCGGCTACATCATGAATTAATTTAGAATATTATGTGCATATACTTTGTACTATCTTGTGTCATCAATCATAGGAGGAATAACCTTATTGGCAGGTTATGATTATATAAAACATGGGTGATATGATTAGTTGGTTGACTATTGTGTGCTCATACATGTGGGTTTTCAATTCATTAGGGCCAGAAGCATGTGCATGAACATTAGGAATTGGATAATAACTCCTAGTATATATCCGAGTATATTAGGTGTTCATATGGAAATTGTTTTGGTCAGCATATAACTATTTGGGTCAGGGTTTCTTGAAGTAATGGGTGGCCGGTTGTTTATGTGGGCTGAGTATAAGAGTGTATGGGCCAGATATATATTTCAAAATTTAGAAAAGAAAATTCTGACCAAGTATAAGTTCCGAGTATAAGGGGGGGTGTTTCAGGTACTTGATAAATCTTGATCATCACTTGTGATATACATTGGTCCGAGTTTTCATATATGTAATATATATGCATGTTCGAGTTAGTCTGGTAATCATGTATTGAAATTTACTTGGTTAAGAGGGCTCCGATTTGTTTTATGATATCATAATTACTCAATGTCTAAAAAGTGTGTATGGGAGTCCGACATTATTTTCATGGGTTCGAGTTTAATAGACATAGGTATTTGTCCGGGTTTGTGTAATAGTTCTGAGCCTGCTTACACGCCTATATGTGTTATTCGAGAATGTATGTCGCTACCGGAATTTACATGTGTATCTGTGCTAAACGTTCTATGCGTACATGCGCCTGAGTTTCTTAAATCATAATATTTGTCATTAACTAGAGAATGCACGGTATAGCACAGCATGATGAAATATGTTAATCTGTTTACATAAACATTGAACACTGAGTTGTTTAGATACTCAGGGTGTTGCAAACCCTATATGTATGCTCACTTACATGATATTGTACCTTAGGTTGTGTGCAACGGACTTAACAGTTAACAAATATTAGAAGTATATTATCAAACCGAGCAAACTAAGGTGAGTTCACTACATTCGAGCATGCGTCCTAGTGGTTGGGGACAGTCAGTGGGTATCCCGTGGAGGGATAAGTCTTTTGGGTAAAAACGGGTATATTGGTTAATATTCTCACCTATCAATCTTGTAAGTCCCTTATTATGTTACCTGGAGGGTAACGGGTATTAGTTGGTAGCGCTACTTAGGTTTGGCACCCTCACACCGCTCCTAGATAGGACGGATGTGAACTAATGACCCAGTCGGGGCCCAGTACTAGATAGGAGTACGTGGGAAGGGCAGTCATGTATTTCAGGAGCCGTCTTGTTCGGAATTGAGATATTAACAATATTACTTGCATTGGTTAATGAACTGTTTTACATACAACTGGTAACAAACGTTTTCTAAAACTGTTAACTCGCCAGCTTTGTCTGATACACTTGTTACATGCTCGCAGGTCGTTAGGTACTTGGGAACAGGAACTTGCTGGCTGGAGGGCGTGAGTGGTCATGGTTGCACTGATGGGTTATTTATCAAACATTTATTTACTATGGTTGTTTAGAAAGTATTAACATTATGTTACGTTAACGCTTCCGCTGAACTTGATGGTTTTTGAATCACTTATGTTTGGATTTTATTACTATTAAGTGATGAAACTTTATTTTAAACGTATGGATTCAATGTAATTGGTGGCTCATTACTAGTGGTCACACGCCTAACAGGGACACTCCCTAAGTGGTAATTTGAGGGTGTGACATTATGTCTTTAAGATGAAAAGCCACATTGATCACCTCGAAAGGCTCAATATGGGTAAAAGGGCTTTTATCCGTTCTAACGATCAATGAGGGTAGCAACAAGAAAGGGCATCACCCCGACACCAAAGCAAATGTTGCAAATGGAAACGGGCAATTCAAAGGGAAAAGAAAAGAAAGGCTAAAGCTCAACCACCGAAACTAATAGAAAAGAAGGCAAAGGTTGCCACGAACGATCCATACTTTGAGTATGGTAAGATAGGACATTTAATTAGGAATTGTCCAACCTATCTCAAAGAGTTGAAAGACAAGAGGGATGCTGGGTAAACCTCAGGTACAATCTTTATGATACATATTGACCTTAGTATTATTTCTTCTAACACATGGGTATTAGATACCGGATGTGGAACTCATGTTTGCAATTTGTTGCAAAAAGGTCCAAAAGAAATAAGACAATATGGTTTTGATTTAAAGTTTGTAAACAATGACATTCATATTTCGATGAATGACTTGGTTTTACTTTAAACCTATGCTTTCAAATGGTATTTATGAATTGGTTCATAATAACACATCATTTGATAGTTTAATGTACCAAGCAATCACCAAGAAACTCAAAATAGATTTGAGTGAGACCTATTTTTGGCATTATCTCCTTAGTCATATAAACAGATGCCACATGTAAATACTTCGAAAGAATGGTCTTTTGGAGACAAATGAAATTAGTTCATTTGATATATGCGAATCTTGTTTACAAGGTAAAATGACTAAGAAACCCTTAGTGGTACCACCTAAAGGGCAAAAGATTTATTAGGTATCATACATTCGGATGTATGTGATCCTTTTAAGCCAATGACTAGGAATGGTGAAAGATACTTCATTACCTTTAACCAACGACTATAGTAGTTATGGTTATGTGTACTTGCTTAGACACAAAGTTGAAGTATTTGAAACGTTCAAAAACTTAAAAGTGAAGTAGAAAATCAACTCAATTAAAGTTCTTCGTTACGATAGAGAAGGAATCGAACCCTATTGGATATGGTTCGATCTATGATGGCTAGGAGCACATTAACTCTATCATTTTGGGGTTATGCTTTGCTCTCCGTGGCCCGTATGGCCCCAACCAAGAAAGTGGATACGACACCTTTTTTGAAATATGGCATGGAAGGGATCCATCATTATCATATTTGAAGGTATGGGTTGTGAAGCTTATGTTAAGCTATACACCTCAAACAAATTGGTAGTACGATCCACTAAGTGTATCTTTTTAGGATATCATAAAGATGGTATAGGATATTAATTCTATGATCCAACAGAGCAAAAGGTATTTGTTGCTCAAAAGGCTGAGTTCATGGAAGCTAAGTTCCTTGTGGAAGGAATTAGTAGAACAATGGAACTTGATGAGGATCAAGAACCACAAGCCGATACACATTTGGTTAAAACTAGCAATCAACAAGAGGTTGTTGAAAACGATCAAGTGGTTGATCAATACACACAAAACGTTCGCAGATCTGGTAGAATTAGTAGTCCACCTGAAAGATAGTGATTTTTTCATGGATGGATGCTACGTGGTAGACTCGGGTGAACCTACCACATACCATGATCCAATGTCAAAATCCGATTGTGACAAATGGCTTGAAGCCATGAACGTAGAGATGCAATCCATGTATGACAACCAAGTATGGGAATTGGTTGTACTACCTCTTAACTCCAAAATAGTTGAAAGTAAGTGGGTTTTCAGGAAGAAAACCGATATGCATGGTAACTTGGATACTTATAAAGCTAGACTCGTAGCAAAAGGTTTCACTCAAACTTAAGGGATTGATTATGATGAGACCTTCTCGCCTATGGCGATGCTAAAGTCAATTAGGATATTATTTGCCATACCTGCATAATATGATTATGAGATTTGGCAAAAGGATGTCAAAACGGCTTTCCTTAATAGATATCTTGAGGAAAATGTCTATATAGTTCAGCCTGAAGGTTTTGTCAATCCAAAACATCCTGACAAAGTATGCAAGTTAAAGAAATCAATCTATGGATTGAAACAAGCATCTAGAAGTTGAAATCATCGTTTTGATGAAGAAATTGAGAATTTTGGATTCATCAAGAACGTCGATGAAGCTTGTGTGTATAAGAAGGCTAGTGGGAGCATTATTACTTTCTTAGTATTGTATGTCGATGACATTCTACTATTTGGAAATCACATTCCAACCATGGAAGGTGTTAAAACCTGGCTTGGAAGTTGTTTTTCCATTAAGGATCTTGGGGAAGCCGCCTATATTTTGGGAATAAAGATCTATAGGAATAGATCAAGGCGCTTGATAGGTTTAAACTAAAGTGCATACATTGACAAAGTCTTGAAAGGGTTCAAGATAGAGAACTCTATGAAAGGTTTGGTACCTATTCAAAGAGGGGACAATATTGAATGCGTTTCAATGTCAAAGCTCAAAGGATGAGCAAGAAAGAATGAAAGGAATCCCATATGCGTCAGCTATAGGATTCATTATGTATGTAATGATATGCACTAGACTGGACAAGTTATGCGCTTTAAGCATGACGAGAAGATACCAGCGAGTAACGATCATTGGGTGACTGTTAAAAATATATATATTGAAATACCTTAGAAGGACTAAGGATATATTTATAATATATGGATCTGGTGAAGAAGAACTCGTTGTAAAGAGTTACAGGGATGCGAGTTTCGGAATTCGTTGTAAAGGGTTACATGGATACGAGTTTCCAAACTGATCGAGATGATTTTCGATCACAATCAGGGTAGCAATGTCCACTACAGAATCAGAATACATCACCGCTTCATTGATTGAGATTATTCATATGGATCTACCACTTGAATTATTGCCGATCTAGGGGTAGTCCCTACCATTCAGGACCCCTAGAAATCTTTGTGATAACGATGGTGTGATTGCTTAAATCAAGGAACCTCGTGTACATCAAAAGACTAGGCATATTAAGCGGAGTTGCAACTACATAAGGGATGAAGTTGGAAAAGGGAAAGATATGTATTCACAAAGTTCACATTGATCAAAATATTGAGGATCCACTCACGAAGCTCCTTGAACGGGCATAGCATGAAGGATCATACTTATGTCTTAGGACTTTGATATTCTAGTGATTGGATTTGATCTATTTTGTATTTAGATATTGGAACAACTGTTATTATAATTCTTTATGGTATTTTGAGTTATGTTCCATTTTTAGCATGTTTAAATCCGTGAATGAGTTTCTTATTCTAAATGCCCGTAGTCGATCATACTTGCGGGAACAAATATAAATGTAAGACTATTATAAACTTGGATTGGTGGATATTCATGAGGTATGAATATAGAGCAAAGTGTTGCTACCAAGGTTCATAGATATTTGTGGGATACAAATATTGGACTGACTCGCTCTCAAATATTACTGCATGGAATCATTTGTGATTGATCATAAGTAAATTTGAGTAAAGGAGAATATCATTGTATCCTCTGACCTGAGATACATATTGGGTCTTGATATTCACCAAATATTGTACCTTGACTTATTTCTTCGCTGTCAGTAATATGACAGTACATAAGGCTAAGCTCAGGTGTGGTACAAGGTGATTGTGAGAGACGTATGTAGTCAAGATGGGATTTGTTCCTCTTATTCGTTGAGAGTAAGATGTCTAAGGCCTGCTAAAGTTAAATCAACAGAGAGTGATCACTTTATGTCTCTGGATTAAACATGACATCTGTAACGAAAGGATAAATGATAGATTCACCTAAATCATTTTCAAGTAAGGGACTTGAAGGGGATGATGTTATTGAATGGGACATATAGTCATACGTATTAGGGGTAGTAAACTATAGTTAGGTGGTCTTTACTACTTGCATCAATCTTCTATGTATCTTGTGCAAGTGGGAGATTGTTCGACTCTGTATACCCAAGACACATATTAAATTGATGTGGCTAGTATGTTATGATCCAAGTCGAGTCATACCCAAATACAAGCTAGACAAACACTTATAATATTTATTTGTGATATGATCAAACAAATAAATATTAACACTTAGAATATTTAGAAATTGGTTTTCTATATAATTGCACTTGACAAACTAATAAATTATATGGATAATTTATTTTGAGAGAATATTTTATTTTGTTATTTAATGGGTTAAATAACATAATAAAAGGTTGTATAAGTCTTATAACATATGATGTTATAATTTTATAAAAGTTATAAAATTAATCAAGACTTAAACTTATAAAAGAAAGATTTGAATTTTTTTTATAAAAAAATAAAGCTAGGCCGCCCCCCTCATGGGAACTCCCAAAAATGTTTTGGTCCAATGAGGTTGCATGCAATTTGCATGTGTAGATGGATCTTGATTGGTTCTTTTGGGTGGCCATTCTCTCTCATACCTTTTAAGAATTTGTATGACAAATTAATAAGGGATGAACAAGAAAAACTCTAGAGATGATGCTCTCATTTTCGGCTAGGAGGGGTTTTATTCAAGGATTTTCAAGTTTGAAAATCAAGTAAAAATACTCTCTAATTTTCAGCCATGAGGTGGTTATTCAAGAGGGTTTTTCATGTTTAATATTCAAGTGCAAGAACTCTAGAAAATGGCTCCTAATTTTCGGCCATGGTGGTTGATCTTGATGGAATTTTAGTGAGTTCATAAGTGTAGAAATCCTAGCTAAACACAAGGTGTTTGTTGGAAGGCTTGGGGTATACAAGCTTGAGGTCTTCTACACTTGAAGGCAACCATTCAAGAAGCATCATCTTCTTCATTTCTTATTACTCCAGGAAGGTAGTATTCTAAACACTCTATGGTTGCTTTTTAATTTTTGATAGCATGCATGTTCGTATATGGATCCGGGATTGGGTTTTACATATAAAATGGGTTTTATATCTTGTAAGTAAACATGTTTTAAATAAATATTTTCCGCTGCATTTTTATTTTATATGGACAAAATACTTTGATAAACATGTGAAAAACCCATCAGATCTTCCTTCCACTATCCACGATGGTGTTGATGCAGTAGTCAGTGAGGATTGGTTAACCAAACATCGCGCATTTATACCCCGTGAGCGGAAAGTTTCCGTCTGTCATAAAGTATCCAAGTGGTGCAGAGGTTAGCATCAATTCAGCAGTGAAGGCCAGAAGTGTCCACGGAAGGATTGCCCCGCCATGATAGCACCCGTTACTGATATCAAGGCTAAGGAAAAGAGGATTGAGGATCCACCAATTGTTCGTGACTTCTCCCTAAGTGCTACCAGAAGAACTATCAGGTTTACCTTCGCATTGTCAGGTGGAATATCAGAACGGTATCATGTCAGAAGCAGCCCTTGTTACTAGCATTCCTTATTGTCCTACACCAGGAAAGTTGCAGGAGTTGCCTAATCAACTTCAGGAACTATCGGACATGAGTTTTATCGGATCTAGTTTTTCGCTTTGGGGAGCCCCGGTTATACCAGTGAAGATAATCCTTTTCGTATGTGTACCGATTATCGAGAAAGTAACAATGTGTACCGATTATCGAGAAAGTAACAAGGTGATAGTCAGGAACCGCTTGTCTTGACTATGTATTGGCCACATGTCGACCAGTTGTGTCACACCCCGACCGCGTAAAACAACAAACCGCGGCGGAAACATCGGGGCGTGTCGCGACAGAATTAATTGTTTCATAACCATGGCACACAAAGTGTATTTTATTTATTAAACAAGGGTGTTACATTGTCTCGAAACAGTAAATTAAGAGTTTATAACATAATTAAACATAGTCTATCTTCTTTTAAAGTCTCTAAGGCACAGGTCCGCCCTAGTATCATGATCAACATCCTACGGAAAAGCTCCTGAAAACACATGTGAAAATAGGTACGTCAGCATAAAAATGCCTGTGAGATACATAGGTTTGTAAAAATAGGATTCATGACTTATGTTTAAGAAAAATGTTTAGTCATGAACCTTGTAATTTGCTTTGTCTTGTATATCATTTGAAAGCAATAAGATCAGATGATATGTATAAGTAAATGTCAGGTTAAATAAATAACCATGTAAAAATGTGTTTGTATAAAATAAGTTGTTTGTAAATCAATGTCTTGTGAAAAGTATGTTATTTGTATAAAATGTTCTATGTCTCAAACTGAAATGATTCAAATAACGTTACGCCATGTAATACCATACAAACACTTATATATAGGAAGTACCAGCGGCGTATCCACCATGCTTGTATCATATTACACACGCATCGTTACTTAATCACTTAATCAAACCAAACCAATTGTCAAATGTATTGAAAAATATGTCAAAGTGTTTATGTCAAGATGTAAATCATGTCAAATGTCTATGTCAAATATCCATGTCAAATGTCTATGTCAAATATCCATGTCAAATGTCTATGTCAAATATCCATGTCAAATGTCTATGTCAAAATGTCATGTATGGCAAGTGAAATGTCTCAACTAAACCATATGCACAAAAACAAAGTATTGAAGTAAAACTTGGTTTAAATCAAAGCTATGTTTTGTGTAAATGCATGCAACTATTTAATATGAACATCTATGCGGTATTGTGAAAATGCATACATCCAAGCCTGGCGATTGTGGTGATAAACCCTTTAAACAAATTAAAGGTCTATCTGTCTTATGTCAACGAATTCGGTCATTCCTTTCTGTCCCCTTTCCCTGGGATGTCCGGAACGGGAGTTGTCAATTCCTATGGTACCACTACCTACTAACGAACGGCGTAGCTAATGTTAATGAATGTATTGTCCCATGTAAACAAACCAAATGTCATAACAAAATGTAAGCATGTGAAAACGATGCACTAAGTATGTAATCAAATGAACATACGTAGCGTGAAAAGTCATGTAAAACGATGTACTAAGTAATGCACACAATGGGCACACCTAGCATGAAATGTAATGTAAAACAATGTACTAAGTAATGCACACAATGGGCACACCTAGCATGAAATGTAATGTAAAACAATGTACTAAGTAATGCACACAATGGGCACACCTAGCAGGAAATGTCATGTAAAACAATGTACTAAGTAATGCACACAATGGGCACACCTAGCAGGAAATGTCATGTAAAACAATGTACTAAGTAATGCACATAATGGGCACACCTAGCATAAGATGAAATGAAATCATGTACTATAATGTACTAACGAACATAGCATGTATATGATGTGAAAACAGGAAAGCATGAAAGTAACAAGTAGGCACATGTGTTCCACCCCAAAACAGTTTGGAAAACAGTAAAAGAGGGGTCTATGTACTCACTTGAGATTGCTCAGTTGTCTAAAGATAACCACCAAGTAATGCTAGAGATCTCGGAATCAAACGGCACCTAATATAGGTAACTATGTTAATAAACCGGACCTATCTTGGAAGACTGGGTAGCATTAGGGTTTGTAAACCAAATGAGTGTCGGAACTCACGTGATATGGTTTAACAAAGCCTACATGCTAAATGAAACTTAACATAATTGTATACGACCCATTACGACCCGTTTAGGAAGCTTATGCTACTTTAACGCGTCGTGCGCGTGAAACGCGTTCGGACCGCCTAACTAGTCCTATGACAAGTATTATATGCCTAAACATTTTACATAATCAGTTACGTGACAAAAGTTTAGGTTACATATGCTAAATTACCAATTATGTATGAAAAGGGTATTCTGGTAATTTACCTAAGGCATATAAACTACCTATCATACAACTACTTAAACGCCGTGACCATAAGGTACAACCTCGGAAGGTTATTCCCTACACTATGGTCACCTAATGTATTTGGTCGGATCCTAATGATCGACCAAACTGGGTCGGGTTCGAAGGTATAGGCGATTTATTAGATCGCCTACCCTACGACCCTAGACAACGTGGTAATCAGTAGGCATAGTCCCAAGGGACTATGACCATCGTGATTACAATCACGTTGCGAAGTTCAAACGAACTTCGCATTGACCATTACTGGTCAACGCTGAAAGTCAAACAAAGTTTGACTTTCTGACTCGAAAAGCAGTAAATATAAGGAAAAGAACGAAAGAATACTTACGAAGGGTCCCCGAATGCTAATCTAGATCAGTATAGTTCAGGTATGAAACAAGGTTTCAACTTAGAACACAACTAATAAGATTCTAGTGCCTTAAAACAATGAAAGGCATGGGGTATATATAGTTTTCGGGTAACCGTTAGGATCGTTTCTTGAATAACGTGATCGAATCTCGTGCGTACACTTGTCGGAATGTTATGGAACCACATATGCTCCTTAACTTAGTGACACATCAACTTAAAACATGTGGTTAAGAATCAATTAGTTGCAACTTGTAATTAGAAGCATTGAATCTGCCCAGATAGTCAGTCGCGTAGCGCGACGGATAAGCCCTATGGGCTCGCGCTACGCTAGCACTCATCCTGAATCAGAAAGTGTCAATTTTGGCAGCAATGGTCCCTGCACGTGTTTAAGGCCTTTTTCGATGCGTTTGAACCCCGTTAACCTCATTTCAAGGCTCTAAAATGTAGTTAAAGTATAGGGAACTCAAAACATACTCAAAAATATGCCGGATGATGGTTCGTTTGGTCGTACGAACGCGATGTTCGCTTAATTACGACGGAATGCGCATAAGCGCGAAAAACGAACCAAATGACGCAACGAATGGATTTTTCTTAAGGCGATCACTAAAATAAAATATAGTCATGCTTACATAAATTTTTGGATGTCCAGATGTATTCAGAACGTAAGTTATGCGCGAAAATGCAAACTTGTGCACTTTTTGACACTTTTAGTCCCTGAATGTCCCAAAAGTTTATTTTAGCACACCCAACCCCTCAAAGCCTATTTCTAGGCTATGTAAAGGATATTTAAGGTGTGTTTAACTTATGGTCATGTTCCGGAATGTTCGTTACAGTTCAAATTGACATACTTTCGCAGTTTGTCATATTTAGTCCCTGTAGTCGAATTAACTTGTTTTTGCCATACCAAAGCCTTCAAAACTTATTTATAAGTTATGTAAAGGTTATTTAAGGTATGTTGAGTATATGTTGTTGTTCCGGAGTATTTCTCGCATTAAACTGAGTACGTTTACGCACTAGTTTGCGTATAACTCTCCAGAAAGCGATGTAGAGTTTGAAATTACATAAAAGTCAAAACATGAAAAATGTATAACATAACAAAACAAACATTGGGATCAAATAACATTGTTTTATTGATAATAGAACTGTTCATAGTGATTACAAACACAGTTGTTACAGTCTCCCCTACTTGTGGAAATTTCGTCCCGAAATTTATTTAGAGGAAACTCGTGGAAAAAGATGTGGATATTTCGCCTTCATTTGATCTTCGCGTTCCCAAGTAAACTCAGGTCCACGTTTAGCTTCCCAGCGAACTTTGACCAAAGGAATGCGCTTGCGTTTAAGCCACTTGACTTCACGTTCCATGATTTCCACTGGTTTCTCAACAAATTTCAGTGTTTTGCCAACACGAATTTCGTCAAGCGGTATGGAGAAGTTCTCATCAGCTGTACACTTCTTGAGATTGGACACGTGAAAAGTTGGATGAACATTTCCCAGTTCAGGAGGTAACTCAAGTCTGTAGGCTACCTTTCCGATTCTTTCGACGATCTTGAATGGTCCAACGTATCTAGGTGCAAGTTTTCCTTTCTTTCCAAACCTGATCACACCTTTCCAAGGTGAGACCTTAAGTAATACTCGATCACCGACTTGAAATTCAAAGGCTTTGCGTTTTGGGTCCGCGTAAATCTTCTGACGGCTTCTAGCTGCCTGAAGGTTATCACGAACTTTCTTGACCTTGTCAGTTGTCTCTAAAATGAGGGCAGGTCCAGTAAGTTGAGCCTCGCCAATCTCATTCCAGCAGACTGGTGAACGACATTTTCGACCATAGAGAGCTTCGAAAGGAGCCATTTTGATGCTAGTGTGATAACTGTTGTTGTAGGAGAATTCAATCAATTTAAGATGTGAATCCCAGCTACCACCAAAATCGATCACACAAGCTCTAAGCATATCCTCCAGAGTCTGGATTGTTCTCTCAGATTGACCATCCGTTTGCGGATGATAAGCTGTGCTCAGATTAAGTTGGGTCCCCATGGCAGATTGCATGGTTCTCCAAAAATGAGAAGTGAAACGAGCATCTCTGTCAGAAATGATGTTCAAAGGAACACCATGTCGAGCCACAATTTCATCTACATAGATTTGAGCAAGTCTGTCAGTAGGAAAATCCTCGCGGATTGGCAAGAAATGTGCTGACTTTGTAAGACGATCAACGACTACCCAGATGGCATCATGACCTTTCTTTGTGCGCGGAAGTTTGGTAACGAGATCCATAGTAATGTTTTCCCATTTCCAAACTGGGATCTCTGGTTGCTCCAATAAACCCGAAGGACGCTGATGTTCAGCCTTAACCTTTAGACAAGTAAGGCATTTGGATACGTATAAGGCAATGTCTTTCTTCATACCAGGCCACCAATAGTGAGTACGAAGGTCCTTATACATTTTATCTGAGCCCGGATGAATAGAATAGCGAGACTTATGGGCTTCATCCATAAGCAAGGTACGAAGGTCATCCTGGCTTGGGACCCACAAACGGTCCATGAAGTAATATGATCCATTGTCCTTCAGTTCCAAAGCAGGCGTTATGTGATAGGGAAATTCCTTATCCATCAAACCTTGTGAAACACAAGATTGCTGAGCTTGAGAAATGCGGGCTTGAATATCAGATCGAGCTTGAATAACAGATTGAACACGTACACAATGAAGCTTAGTACGTTCCTTGCGACTCAATGCATCGGCCACGACATTCGCCTTACCAGGATGGTAGCGAATTTCACAGTCGTAGTCATTTAAAAGCTCAACCCAACGTCGCTGTCTCATGTTGAGTTCTTTCTGGTTGAAGATATGCTGAAGACTTTTGTGGTCCGTGAAAACCACACATTTTGTACCGTACAAATAGTGTCTCCAGATCTTGAGAGCAAAGACAACTGCACCCAACTCAAGATCATGAGTGGTGTAGTTCTTCTCATGTATCTTCAATTGTCTTGATGCATATGCTATGACTTTGTTCCTTTGCATCAGAACGCAACCAAGGCCCAATTTCGATGCATCACAATACACGACAAAATCATCATCACCCTCAGGTAATGATAGAACAGGCGCATCGCAAAGCTTCTGCTTCAAGTGTTGAAAAGCTTCCTCTTGTCTGAATCCCCAGAAAAAGGGCATTTTCTTCTGAGTTAGAGCAGTTAGAGGAACTGCAATCTTAGAGAAGTTTTCAATGAAGCGGCGATAATAACCCGCTAGACCAAGAAATGAACGAACTTCAGTAGGAGTAGTAGGCGTATCCCAATCCTTAATCGCACTGATCTTGGAGGGATCTACATGAACACCTCGTTCGTTGATAATATGCCCCAAAAATTGAACTTCTTTAAGCCAAAATTCGCATTTGGAGAATTTGGTGAAAAGTTGCTCTTTCTTCAGGAGTTCCAGAGTAAGACGAAGATGCTGCTCGTGATCAGCTCGCGTCTTAGAGTAAATCAAGATGTCATCGATAAAAACAATGACGAACTGATCCAAATAAGGTTTACAGACCCTATTCATTAAGTCCATGAAAACAGCAGGAGCATTAGTCAAACCGAATGGCATGACTGTGAACTCGTAATGTCCATAACGAGTACGGAATGCTGTCTTCGGAATGTCTTCTTCTTGCACCCGAAGTTGATGATATCCAGATCGCAGATCAATCTTCGAAAAATAAGAAGCGCCTTGTAACTGATCAAAGAGGTCGTCTATGCGAGGTAAGGGATATCGATTCTTGATGGTAAGCTTGTTAAGCTCACGATAATCGATACACATCCTAAAGGATCCATCCTTCTTCTTGACAAAAAGAACGGGAGCACCCCAAGGTGAAAAACTGGGACGGATAAAGCCTTTGTCAGAGAGCTCCTGAAGCTGCTTAGACAACTCTTGCATCTCAGACGGTGCAAGACGATATGGAGCTCTGTGTCACACCCCGACCGCGTAAAACAACAAACCGCGGCGGAAACATCGGGGCGTGTTGCGACAGAATTAATTGTTTCATAACCATGGCACAGAAAGTGTATTTTATTTATTAAACAAGGGTGTTACATTGTTTCAAACAGAAAATTAACGAGTTCAGAACATAATTAAACATAGTCTATCTTCTTTTAAAGTCTCTAAGGCACAGGTCCGCCCTAGTATCATAATCAACATCCTATGGAAAAGCACCTGAAAACACATGTGAAAATAGGTACGTCAGCATAAAAATGCCTGTGAGATACATAGGTTTTGTGAAAATAGGATTCATGACTTGTATTTGAGAAAATGTTTAGTCATGAACCTTGTTATTTGCTTTGTCATGTAAATCATTTGAAAACAACGAGATCAGATGATATGTATAAGTAAATGTCAGGTTAAATAGATAACCATGTAAAAAAAAAATGTGTTTGTTATAAGATAAGTTGTTTGTAAATCAATGTCTTGTGAAAAGTATGTTATTTGTATAAAATGTTCTATGTCTCAAACTGAAATGATTCAAATAACGTTACGCCGTGTAATACCATACAAACACTTATATATAGGAAGTACCAGCGGCGTATCCACCATGCTTGTATCATATTACACACGCATCGTTAACTTAATCACTTAATCAAACCAAACCAACCAATGTAAGAAGTCTATGTTTAACCAAATTGTCAAATGTATTGAATAATATGTCAAAGTGTTTATGTCAAGATGTAAATCATGTCAAATGTCTATGTCAAATATCCATGTCAAATGTCTATGTCAAATATCCATGTCAAAGGTCTATGTCAAATATCCATGTCAAATGTTTATGTCAAAATGTTCATGTCAAATGTCTATGTCAAAATGTCATGTATGGCAAGTGAAATGTCTCAACTAAACCATATGCACAAAAACAAAGTATTGAAGTAAAACTTGGTTTAAATCAAAGCTATGTCTTGTGTAAATCATGCAACTATTAAATATGAACATTTATGCGGTATTGTGAAAATGCATACATCCAAGCCTGGCGACTGTGGTGATAAACCCTTTAAACAAATTAAAGGTCTATCTGTCTTATGTCAACGAATTCGGTCATTCCTTTCTGTCCCCTTACCCTGGGATGTCCGGAACGGGAGTTGTCAATTCCTATGGTACCACTACCTACTAACGAACGGCGTAGCTAATGTTAATGAATGTATTGTCCCATGTAAACAAACCAAATGTCATACCAAAATGTAAGCATGTGAAAACAATGCACTAAGTATGTAATCAAATGAACATACATAGCGTGAAATGTCATGTAAAACGATGTACTAAGTAATGCACACAATGGGCACACCTAGCAGGAAATGTCATGTAAAACAATGTACTAAGTAATGCACACAATGGGCACACCTAGCAGGAAATGTCATGTAAAACAATGTACTAAGTAATGCACACAATGGGCACACCTAGCAGGAAATGTCATGTAAAACAATGTACTAAGTAATGCACACAATGGGCACACCTAGCATAAGATGAAATGAAATCATGTACTATAATGTACTAACGAACATAGCATGTATATGATGTGAAAACAGGAAAGCATGAAAGTAACAAGTAGGCACATGTGTTCCACCCCAAAACAGTTTGGAAAACAGTAAAAGAGGGGTCTATGTACTCACTTGAGATTGCTCAGAAGTCCTAGGATAACCACCAAGCAATGCTAGAGATCGCGGAATATCAAACGGCACCTAATATAGGTAACTATGTTAAATAACCGGACCTAAATCGGAAGACTGGGTAGCATGAGGGTTTGTAAACCAAATGAGTGTAGGAACTCATGTGATATGGTTAATCAAAGCCTACATACTAAATGAAACTTAACCTAAGTGTTATCGACCCATTACGACCCGTTTAGGAAGCTTATGCTACTTTAACGCGTCGTTCGCGTGGAACGCGTTCGGATCGCCTAACTAGTCCTATGACAAGTGTTATATGCCTAAACATGTTACAAAATCAGTTATGTGACAAAAGTTTAGGTTACATATGCTTAATTACCAATTATACATGAAAAGGGTATTCTGGTAATTTACCTAAGGCATATAAACTACCTATCATACAACTACTTAAACGATGTGACCATAGGGTATAACCTCGGAAGGTTATTCCCTACACTATGGTCACCTAATGTATTTGGTCGGATCCTAATGATCGACCAAACTGGGTCGGGTTCGAAGGTATAAGCGATTTATTAGATCGCTTACCCTACGACCCTAGACAACGTGGTAATCAGTAGGCATAGTCCCAAGGGACTATAACCAACGTGATTACACTCACGTTGCGAAGTTCAAACGAACTTCGCATTGACCATTACTGGTCAATGCTGAAAGTCAAACAAAGTTTGACTTTCTGACTCGAAAAGCAGTAAAAATAAGGAAAAGAACGAAGGAATACTTACCCAGGGTCCCCGAATGCTAATCCCGATCCAAGAACTCAGGTATGAAACAATGGTTTCAACTTAGAGCTCTCAAATCAGAATTCTTGTAAGTTTTAAAGCAATGGGGGGTGGGGTATTTATAGTATTCGGGTAACCGTTAAGATCATTTCATGGAATAACGTGATTCGATCACATCCGTACACTTGTTGGAAGGTTATGGAAGTTAAAATATGATCTTATCAGCTGACTAAGCGAATTAGAACATGTGGTGGAGGATGGAACAGCTGCAAACAGGCTGTGAAATACACTGCATCTGGTCTGCAGACCCCTAGCGCACCGCTACGCTAAAAGTGTAGCGCACCGCTAGGCCCTAGTTTGGCAGAATTACACTTTTGGTCCCTGTTGTGTATTCAGCCCATTTTCGACACGTTTAAGGCCCGTTAACCCCATTTCAAAGCTCTAAAATGAAGTTAAAGTATAGGGAACTTAAAATGTGCTCAAAAATATCTCGGATGTCGGTTCGTTTAACCGTACGGTTGCGATGTTCGGTTAATTACGACGGAATGCGCATAAGCGCGAAAAACGATCCATATGACGCGACGAATGGATTTTTCTTAAGCCAAACACTAAAGCATAATATAGTCATGCTTACATAAATTTTTGGATGTCCGGATGTATTCAGAACGTAAGTTATGCGCGAAAATGCAAACTTGTGCACTTTTTGACGCTTTTAGTCCCTGAATGACACAAAAGTTTATTTTAGCATACCGAACACCTCAAAGCCTATTTCTAAGCTATGTAAAGGATATTTATGGTATGTTTAACTTATGGTCATGTTCCGGAAGGTCTGTTACAGTTCAAATTGGCATACTTTCGCAGTTTGTCAACTTTAGTCCCTGTAAGCGATTAAACTTTGATTTCACCACACCAAACCTTCCAAAACTTATATCTAAGTTATGTAAAGGTTATATAAGGTATGTTAAGCCTATTTCACTATTCCGGAGTGTTTTTTGCATTAAACTGGTTATATTTACGCATCAGTGCGCGTATAACCTTCCAGAAAGCGATTTAGAGCTTGAAATCGAACAAGACTTGATATGTGCAAAAGATACACATATTTAAACAAGTCCAAAGTATGAAATACAATATTTCATTGGTTTGGAATTTGTTTGATGGTTGAAATGACACAGGTGTTACAGTCTCCCCTACTTTAGGAAATTTCGTCCCGAAATTTATTCGTAGGAGTCTGTCTATGACTTTGTGTCAAATAGTCATCAAAGATATGTAAAGCATAATCTGGTTATTTTCCTCAACGGATATTTTTCAGAAGCGAAAATGATCGAACAGAGTCATTTTCTTCAACGGGTTCTTCGGAAATGGAAAATAAAGGAATTAACTAAACGGATATACATTTCCCTCAACGGATATTCTTCAGAAGTGAGAATGAATGGATGATTCATTCTTTCTCAACGGATTCTTCGTCAGAAATGGGAATGAAGGAATAATCCACGGATATTCATTTCTCTCAACGGATATTCTTCAGAACGAAAATGAACAAACGGGGTCATTTTCCTCAACGGTTTGTTCTTCAGAATTTGAAATGAAAGAAAAATCAACGGATATTCATTTCCTCAACGGATAATCTTCAGAAACGAAAATGAAATAACGGAGTCATTTTCAACGGTTGTTTCCTCAGGTACGGAAATGAAGGACTACACAACGGATATTCATCTCCTCAACGGATAAATCTTCAGAAACGAAAATGAACTAACGGAGTCATTTTCAACGGTTATTTCCTCAGAGTTGGAAATGAAGGATTACACAACGGATATTCATCTCCTCAACGGATAAATCTTCAGAAACGAAAATGAACTAACGGAGTCATTTTCAACGGTTATTTCCTCAGAGTTGGAAATGAAGGATTACACAACGGATATTCATCTCCTCAACGGATAAATCTTCAGAAACGAAAATGATCTAACGGAGTCATTTTCAACGGTTATTTCCTCAGAGTTGGAAATGAAGGATTACACAACGGATATTCATCTCCTCAACGGATAAATCTTCAGAAACGAAAATGAACTAACGGAGTCATTTTCAACGGTTATTTCCTCAGAGTTGGAAATGAAGGATTACACAACGGATATTCATCTCCTCAACGGATAAATCTTCAGAAACGAAAATGAACTAACGGAGTCATTTTCAACGGTTATTTCCTCAGAGTTGGAAATGAAAAGATAAACAACGGATATTCATTTCCTCAACGGATATTCTTCAGAAGTGAAAAATGAATAGCTAGTTCATTTTTCCTCAACGGATGCTTCATCAGAATTGGAAATGAATAGGGTTAACTCTAGATACATGATAGAACTTGCTGTGATTTTCTGTGCACTAAATTCCATAATTATGTATGCATCCATAATTACGTAATTCCTTGCACAGTCCGCACAGTTCGTTTTGTAATGTTGTGGGGAAAGATATCAAACT
Organism: Helianthus tuberosus; assembly: GCA_030545235.1. Classification (NCBI taxonomy): domain Eukaryota; kingdom Viridiplantae; phylum Streptophyta; class Magnoliopsida; order Asterales; family Asteraceae; genus Helianthus; species Helianthus tuberosus. The sequence goes on from CM060408.1 coordinate 128,242,368, forward strand.
TGAGATGAGAGTGACTAGACTACCATAGGGTCCTTTTAATTAGATCAACAGAGGATCTTCTTAATTAGGCCACTAAGGAGTCCTTTCAGCTATATCATCACATGATATCCCTAACCAGATTTTTGGATCAATCTGTTTAACTAGACCACTAAAGGGGTCTAATTATGAAGTAGTACATTAAAATCCAAGGGACTTTAACTACAACGTAGAAGTCCATTAAGGATTTTAGGTAGTACCTTTGGGTATCCTACTAGGAATCTCTTGCACAAGGATATGTAAGATTTTACGAGGATTTGGATAACATAATTTGAATTACATGACACATAAAAGGGAACACATAAGCACATAACCACATACTTGTTTAATTGTTACCATCTTGTTATTGATTGCTATTAACTTGGCGCCTCGTACCTTGTTTCTCTTGGAAGAAACGGGTACTTAGGATTTTCGTGGAAACGCAAGAGATTATACAAGGGAAGAAATTTGGGGGTAGTCTGTTCTTCAAGGAATATGGTTCCTTGATTGTCGGTATTGTAGAGGATATGTTGTTTATACATACAATCACATAAATACATTGCGATGTAAATAAAAGATTTATTTATAAACAATGATAACAACAACCGTTTCATGGACCGTGACAACAAAAGAAAATAATACACAAAGCTCGATTATTTTCTAAACAACGTTATCTTCTGTCGATCAGATACTCATCCCTGCGCTGGATTTGCATTAGCAAGTCTTGGGCAATTCCTACTAAAATGGCCCATCTCGCTACAGTTGTAGCAAGACCCCGGTGGAAAACGAGCTTGAGCAGGATGGTTGTTGATCTGATTTGGTGCTGCTGCTGTTGGGCAAACCCTCGCTGTATGATCTATAAGTCCGCAAATTTGGCATGTGCGGCACTTCACACCAGCATGATGATGTAGGCCACATTGGTTGCACAAGGGTGCAGTTCCGTTGTAGGGTTTCCTGGCAAGAGGTTGAGCTGGTTGGTTGGGGACGGCTTGATCATTGTGAGCGACCACGGCGAAGTTCTGAGAAGCCTTTCGCTTCTTTGACTTCTTAGAGGATCCAGTCTGTTCATCCATGGTCTTTGATTCCTCGATTAGTTTCGATTCCTCGACCAGTTTCTTGTCACCCTTTCGGAAAAGCTTACGTTTCCTGATCTGCGATTCAGTCAAGGTTGCAGATAGCTCAATGGCCTGCCTAACAGTAGTAGGGTTGCTACCTGTCAAAATGTCTTGTATTGAGTCAGGAAGGCCATCAATGTACTTTTCGATTGCCTTATCCAAAGGCGTGACCATGTTTGGGCATAACAGACTTAACTCTTCATAACGGTCCGTGTAGGCTCGATGCTCACCGCTGTCTTGCTCAAGATTGTCGAATTCCCTTTCCAAGGCCCTGATCTCGTGACGAGGACAGAATTCCTTCATCATAAGGGCCCTAAGTTCAGCCCATGTCTGTGCTAGAGCAACTTCTGCACCACGATCTCTCATAACCCCGTTCCACCACGTAAGGGCTCTCTTCTGGAACACACTCGAAGCAAACTCGACCTTGCGATTGTCAGGACACTGCACGTGGCGGAAAGTATTCTCAATGCTCTCGAACCATTGAAGAAGCCCAGTCGCTCCCTCAGAACCACTAAACTTGAGTGGTTTCGCCGAGTTAAAACTCTTGAAATTGCATGGACCATTGTTGTTGTTGTTGGCTTGATTCCATAGAGCAAAGAGGTTTGGGAATTGAGCAGCCATTTGCTGCGCAATGATTTCTGCCAGTTCGGCAGTCGCTATCTGATTTTCGCGTCGAGGAGGCATTCTAAAAGAGGAAACATGAAAAGAAACGAGTGAGAGAATTAGACGAAAAGAATGAGATGAAACAAATCTGATGAAAGCAAGGGTAGTGGTCATTTGTTTGTTACCACAAGGTAAACAAACGACACACAGTGACTAATCAAAGTAAATGGGTCAAAAATAATGTATCGCGAAGACATGCTCGCCTATAAGTGAACACTCATCCCAAGAATTCCCAGGTAAGCACAACTGGTCTCGCGTCTGATGAGATGTATACGAAGTGCTTGCCTAGACAGAAAACCCAGAATACAGGCATTCACCCTTCCAGTTTGCACGTGTTCACATTATTTAAAACCCAAAACCTTGATGAAAGTTTTGAAAACTCAAAGGGGTTCAAAACCATATAACAGAGAGTTCAAAACCTTACAATAGAGGGTTCAAAACCTAGTAAACAATCATCCTAGAACGGATGATTAGTTTTCAAAGCGGTTTTGAAATTTATGTTCTTGTTGTGGTCGTCGCCTAAGGATAGGTGACGGTATTGTTTTATGACTAAACGCAAGTAAACTCGCGTTAGGGTCCTAAGAAGGTTATAGACTAGGTCAAAGCATTACTAATAACCTAATTCCCTATAACCATTGGCTCTGATACCAACTCTTCTGTCACACCCCGACCGCGTAAAACAACAAACCGCGGCGGAAACATCGGGGCGTGTTGCGACAGAATTAATTGTTTCATAACCATGGCACACAAAGTGTATTTTATTTATTAAACAAGGGTGTTACATTGTTTCAAACAGAAAATTAACGAGTTCAGAACATAATTAAACATAGTCTATCTTCTTTTAAAGTCTCTAAGGCACAGGTCCGCCCTAGTATCATAATCAACATCCTATGGAAAAGCACCTGAAAACACATGTGAAAATAGGTACGTCAGCATAAAAATGCCTGTGAGATACATAGGTTTTGTGAAAATAGGATTCATGACTTGTATTTGAGAAAATGTTTAGTCATGAACCTTGTTATTTGCTTTGTCATGTAAATCATTTGAAAACAACGAGATCAGATGATATGTATAAGTAAATGTCAGGTTAAATAGATAACCATGTAAAAAAAATGTGTTTGTTATAAGATAAGTTGTTTGTAAATCAATGTCTTGTGAAAAGTATGTTATTTGTATAAAATGTTCTATGTCTCAAACTGAAATGATTCAAATAACGTTACGCCGTGTAATACCATACAAACACTTATATATAGGAAGTACCAGCGGCGTATCCACCATGCTTGTATCATATTACACACGCATCGTTAACTTAATCACTTAATCAAACCAAACCAACCAATGTAAGAAGTCTATGTTTAACCAAATTGTCAAATGTATTGAATAATATGTCAAAGTGTTTATGTCAAGATGTAAATCATGTCAAATGTCTATGTCAAATATCCATGTCAAATGTCTATGTCAAATATCCATGTCAAAGGTCTATGTCAAATATCCATGTCAAATGTTTATGTCAAAATGTTCATGTCAAATGTCTATGTCAAAATGTCATGTATGGCAAGTGAAATGTCTCAACTAAACCATATGCACAAAAACAAAGTATTGAAGTAAAACTTGGTTTAAATCAAAGCTATGTCTTGTGTAAATCATGCAACTATTAAATATGAACATTTATGCGGTATTGTGAAAATGCATACATCCAAGCCTGGCGACTGTGGTGATAAACCCTTTAAACAAATTAAAGGTCTATCTGTCTTATGTCAACGAATTCGGTCATTCCTTTCTGTCCCCTTACCCTGGGATGTCCGGAACGGGAGTTGTCAATTCCTATGGTACCACTACCTACTAACGAACGGCGTAGCTAATGTTAATGAATGTATTGTCCCATGTAAACAAACCAAATGTCATACCAAAATGTAAGCATGTGAAAACAATGCACTAAGTATGTAATCAAATGAACATACATAGCGTGAAATGTCATGTAAAACGATGTACTAAGTAATGCACACAATGGGCACACCTAGCAGGAAATGTCATGTAAAACAATGTACTAAGTAATGCACACAATGGGCACACCTAGCAGGAAATGTCATGTAAAACAATGTACTAAGTAATGCACACAATGGGCACACCTAGCAGGAAATGTCATGTAAAACAATGTACTAAGTAATGCACACAATGGGCACACCTAGCAGGAAATGTCATGTAAAACAATGTACTAAGTAATGCACACAATGGGCACACCTAGCAGGAAATGTCATGTAAAACAATGTACTAAGTAATGCACACAATGGGCACACCTAGCATAAGATGAAATGAAATCATGTACTATAATGTACTAACGAACATAGCATGTATATGATGTGAAAACAGGAAAGCATGAAAGTAACAAGTAGGCACATGTGTTCCACCCCAAAACAGTTTGGAAAACAGTAAAAGAGGGGTCTATATACTCACTTGAGATTGCTCAGAAGTCCTAGGATAACCACCAAGCAATGCTAGAGATCGCGGAATATCAAACGGCACCTAATATAGGTAACTATGTTAAATAACCGGACCTAAATCGGAAGACTGGGTAGCATGAGGGTTTGTAAACCAAATGAGTGTAGGAACTCATGTGATATGGTTAATCAAAGCCTACATACTAAATGAAACTTAACCTAAGTGTTATCGACCCATTACGACCCGTTTAGGAAGCTTATGCTACTTTAACGCGTCGTTCGCGTGGAACGCGTTCGGATCGCCTAACTAGTCCTATGACAAGTGTTATATGCCTAAACATGTTACAAAATCAGTTATGTGACAAAAGTTTAGGTTACATATGCTTAATTACCAATTATACATGAAAAGGGTATTCTGGTAATTTACCTAAGGCATATAAACTACCTATCATACAACTACTTAAACGATGTGACCATAGGGTATAACCTCGGAAGGTTATTCCCTACACTATGGTCACCTAATGTATTTGGTCGGATCCTAATGATCGACCAAACTGGGTCGGGTTCGAAGGTATAAGCGATTTATTAGATCGCTTACCCTACGACCCTAGACAACGTGGTAATCAGTAGGCATAGTCCCAAGGGACTATAACCAACGTGATTACACTCACGTTGCGAAGTTCAAACGAACTTCGCATTGACCATTACTGGTCAATGCTGAAAGTCAAACAAAGTTTGACTTTCTTACTCGAAAAGCAGTAAAAATAAGGAAAAGAACGAAGGAATACTTACCCAGGGTCCCCGAATGCTAATCCCGATCCAAGAACTCAGGTATGAAACAATGGTTTCAACTTAGAGCTCTCAAATCAGAATTCTTGTAAGTTTTAAAGCAATGGGGGGTGGGGTATTTATAGTATTCGGGTAACCGTTAAGATCATTTCATGGAATAACGTGATTCGATCACATCCGTACACTTGTTGGAAGGTTATGGAAGTTAAAATATGATCTTATCAGCTGACTAAGCGAATTAGAACATGTGGTGGAGGATGGAACAGCTGCAAACAGGCTGTGAAATACACTGCATCTGGTCTGCAGACCCCTAGCGCACCGCTACGCTAAAAGTGTAGCGCACCGCTAGGCCCTAGTTTGGCAGAATTACACTTTTGGTCCCTGTTGTGTATTCAGCCCATTTTCGACACGTTTAAGGCCCGTTAACCCCATTTCAAAGCTCTAAAATGAAGTTAAAGTATAGGGAACTTAAAATGTGCTCAAAAATATCTCGGATGTCGGTTCGTTTAACCGTACGGTTGCGATGTTCGGTTAATTACGACGGAATGCGCATAAGCGCGAAAAACGATCCATATGACGCGACGAATGGATTTTTCTTAAGCCAAACACTAAAGCATAATATAGTCATGCTTACATAAATTTTTGGATGTCCGGATGTATTCAGAACGTAAGTTATGCGCGAAAATGCAAACTTGTGCACTTTTTGACGCTTTTAGTCCCTGAATGACACAAAAGTTTATTTTAGCATACCGAACACCTCAAAGCCTATTTCTAAGCTATGTAAAGGATATTTATGGTATGTTTAACTTATGGTCATGTTCCGGAAGGTCTGTTACAGTTCAAATTGGCATACTTTCGCAGTTTGTCAACTTTAGTCCCTGTAAGCGATTAAACTTTGATTTCACCACACCAAACCTTCCAAAACTTATATCTAAGTTATGTAAAGGTTATATAAGGTATGTTAAGCCTATTTCACTATTCCGAAGTGTTTGTTGCATTAAACTGGTTATATTTACGCATCAGTGCGCGTATAACCTTCCAGAAAGCGATTTAGAGCTTGAAATCGAACAAGACTTGATATGTGCAAAAGATACACATATTTAAACAAGTCCAAAGTATGAAATACAATATTTCATTGGTTTTGAATTTGTTTGATGGTTGAAATGACACAGGTGTTACACTCTGGCAATGGGATTTGCACCAGGTACGAGATCAATGCGGAACTCGACTTGGCGTGCTGGAGGTAGACCAGGTAAATCTTCAGGGAACACTTCAGAATAATCCCGAACGACAGGAATATCTGAAATAGACTTACCCTTGCCTTTATCTTTTGTAACATGTGCTAAGAAAGCCACATAGTTCTTCCGCAAATACTTCCGAGCTTTAAAACAAGACATGAGTTTGAGACCACCGATAGGCTTCTCACCTTGAACCTGCAGGATCTCGCCTGTCGAAAGCGGCACACGAACAATCTTCTCAGAACAAACTATCTCTGCGTGATGCTTGGATAACCAATCCATTCCCACAATAACGTCGAAGCTTCCAAGTTGCATAGGCGTGAGGTTGATAGGAAAAAGATGGTCGTTAAGATTCAACTGGCAGTTGCGTAGAACAGAATCAAGAATAATGGGTTCACCACTAGCAACTTCTACTGTCAAAGGTTTTCCTAGTTTCGTTCTAGACACTCGAAGCATAGGCTCAAAAGACAAAGACACGAAACTCTTATCGGCACCGGAATCGAAAAGAACATATGCAGGCTGATTATTAATAAAGAACGTACCGTTCACCACATTATCGTCAGCCTGTGCCTCTTGGGCATTCATGTTAAAAACTCGGCCTCGAGCCAGAGCCGGATTCTGGTTCTGGTTCTGGTTGGCTAGCCTTGGGCACCGATTTCTATAGTGGGTCAGATCCCCACAATTGTAACAAGCACCTGGTGGGTATTGTGGTCTTGCTGCTTGACCCTGTTGCGGAGCAACTTGTTGAGCCGGGTTCTGAACCGCGGGATTCTGAGCAGACCGACAAACATTGGCGAGATGGCCTGATTTCCCACAGTTAGTACAGAAACGGCATGGAAGTTGCGGCTGGTGGTGACTGTTGCATCTATTGCACAAAGGTGCATTCCCTGTATAGGGTTTCTTTGCTGGAAGCTGCGCGGGTTGGTTGGGAGCTGCCAGATTAGCTTGGGCAGTGATAGCAAAATTTTGGGAAGCCTTACGCTTCCTTGACCTCTTCGAAGAACCAGAGTTCTTTCCATTCAAGTTTTGACCTTTCTTGCTATCTTCCTTGTCAGCCGACTGCTTCTTGCCCTTGTCACCCTTCCTGTGTAGCTTTCCCTTTCTAATTTGCGACTCAGTCAATGTCGCTGATAACTCGATCGCCTGACGGAGTGTGGCAGGATTACTACCAGTAAGAATGTCTTGTACCGAGTTAGGTAGGCCATCGATGTATCTCTCGATAGCCTTGTCGAGTGGGGTGACCATTGTTGGGCAAAGCAGACTCAATTCTTCAAACCGATCAGTATAAGCCCTGTGCTCACCACTATCTTGCTTCAAAACATCAAACTCTTTCTCCAACGCTCGCTGTTCATGGAGAGGACATAATTCCCTCATCATAAGGGCTCTAAGTTCGGCCCATGTCTGTGCGAGAGCAACTTCTGCACCCCGGTCTCTCATAACCCCGTTCCACCATGTCAAAGCCCTCTTCTGAAATACGCTCGAGGAGAACTCGACCTTGCGATTATCCGGACACTGCACATGGCGAAAAGTATTCTCTATGCTCTCGAACCACTGAAGAAGCCCAGTCGCTCCCTCAGAACCACTAAACTTGAGTGGTTTAGCCTGGTTAAAATCCTTGTATTTGCATGGAACATTGTTATTGTTGTTGGCTTGGTTCCATTGAGCAAAGAGATTTGGAAACTGAGCAGCCATCTGCTGCGCAATAATTTCTGCCAGCTCGGTAGTAGCTATCTGGTTCTCGCGTCGAGGAGGCATTCTAAAAGAGGAAAACATGAAAAGAAACGAGTGAGATGATTGGATGAAAAGAATGAGATGAAACAAAATCAACAAAAGCAAAGATGGTGGTCATTCGTCCGTATCACAAAGCAAACAAACGACACACAGTGACTAATCAAAGTAAATGGGTCAGAAATAATGTATAATGAAGACATGCTCGCCTATAAGTGAACACTCATCCCAAGAATTCCCAGGTAAGCACAACTGGTCTCACGTCTGTTTGAGATGTATACGAAGTGCTTACCTAGACAGAAAACCCAGAATACAGGCATTCACCCTTCCAGTTTGCACATGTTCACATTATTTAAAACCCAAAACGTTTGACGGGATTTTGAAAATTAGAAGGCACAAGGCCAAAAACCAAACTGAAAAAGGTTCAAAACCATATAACAGAGGGTTCAAAACCTTACAATTGAGGGTTCAAAACCTTGTAAAAATTTATTCAAAAACAGATGATTGTTTTTCAAAAATCGTTTCGGAAAAAAAATTTTGGTTCCTTGTTTTGTTAATCACCTAAGGATAGGTGACGTACATGTTTTAAGATCTAAACACAAGATAACTTGTGTTAGGTTCCTAGAAAAGTTATAGTCTAGGTCAAAGCATTACTAATAACCTAATTCCCTATAACCATTGGCTCTGATACCAACTCTTCTGTCACACCCCGACCGCGTAAAACAACAAACCGCGGCGGAAACATCGGGGCGTGTCGCGACAGAATTAATTGTTTCATAACCATGGCACACAAAGTGTATTTTATTTATTAAACAAGGGTGTTACATTGTCTCGAAACAGTAAATTAAGAGTTTATAACATAATTAAACATAGTCTATCTTCTTTTAAAGTCTCTAAGGCACAGGTCCGCCCTAGTATCATGATCAACATCCTACGGAAAAGCTCCTGAAAACACATGTGAAAATAGGTACGTCAGCATAAAAATGCCTGTGAGATACATAGGTTTGTAAAAATAGGATTCATGACTTATGTTTAAGAAAAATGTTTAGTCATGAACCTTGTAATTTGCTTTGTCTTGTATATCATTTGAAAGCAATAAGATCAGATGATATGTATAAGTAAATGTCAGGTTAAATAAATAACCATGTAAAAATGTGTTTGTATAAAATAAGTTGTTTGTAAATCAATGTCTTGTGAAAAGTATGTTATTTGTATAAAATGTTCTATGTCTCAAACTGAAATGATTCAAATAACGTTACGCCATGTAATACCATACAAACACTTATATATAGGAAGTACCAGCGGCGTATCCACCATGCTTGTATCATATTACACACGCATCGTTACTTAATCACTTAATCAAACCAAACCAATTGTCAAATGTATTGAAAAATATGTCAAAGTGTTTATGTCAAGATGTAAATCATGTCAAATGTCTATGTCAAATATCCATGTCAAATGTCTATGTCAAATATCCATGTCAAATGTCTATGTCAAATATCCATGTCAAATGTCTATGTCAAAATGTCATGTATGGCAAGTGAAATGTCTCAACTAAACCATATGCACAAAAACAAAGTATTGAAGTAAAACTTGGTTTAAATCAAAGCTATGTTTTGTGTAAATGCATGCAACTATTTAATATGAACATCTATGCGGTATTGTGAAAATGCATACATCCAAGCCTGGCGATTGTGGTGATAAACCCTTTAAACAAATTAAAGGTCTATCTGTCTTATGTCAACGAATTCGGTCATTCCTTTCTGTCCCCTTTCCCTGGGATGTCCGGAACGGGAGTTGTCAATTCCTATGGTACCACTACCTACTAACGAACGGCGTAGCTAATGTTAATGAATGTATTGTCCCATGTAAACAAACCAAATGTCATAACAAAATGTAAGCATGTGAAAACGATGCACTAAGTATGTAATCAAATGAACATACGTAGCGTGAAAAGTCATGTAAAACGATGTACTAAGTAATGCACACAATGGGCACACCTAGCATGAAATGTAATGTAAAACAATGTACTAAGTAATGCACACAATGGGCACACCTAGCATGAAATGTAATGTAAAACAATGTACTAAGTAATGCACACAATGGGCACACCTAGCATGAAATGTCATGTAAAACAATGTACTAAGTAATGCACACAATGGGCACACCTAGCAGGAAATGTCATGTAAAACAATGTACTAAGTAATGCACACAATGGGCACACCTAGCAGGAAATGTCATGTAAAACAATGTACTAAGTAATGCACATAATGGGCACACCTAGCATAAGATGAAATGAAATCATGTACTATAATGTACTAACGAACATAGCATGTATATGATGTGAAAACAGGAAAGCATGAAAGTAACAAGTAGGCACATGTGTTCCACCCCAAAACAGTTTGGAAAACAGTAAAAGAGGGGTCTATGTACTCACTTGATATTGCTCAGTTGTCTAAAGATAACCACCAAGTAATGCTAGAGATCTCGGAATCAAACGGCACCTAATATAGGTAACTATGTTATTAAACCGGACCTATCTCGGAAGACTGGGTAGCATTAGGGTTTGTAAACCAAATGAGTGTCGGAACTCACGTGATATGGTTTAACAAAGCCTACATGCTAAATGAAACTTAACATAATTGTATACGACCCATTACGACCCGTTTAGGAAGCTTATGCTACTTTAACGCGTCGTGCGCGTGAAACGCGTTCGGACCGCCTAACTAGTCCTATGACAAGTATTATATGCCTAAACATGTTACATAATCAGTTACGTGACAAAAGTTTAGGTTACATATGCTAAATTACCAATTATGTATGAAAAGGGTATTCTGGTAATTTACCTAAGGCATATAAACTACCTATCATACAACTACTTAAACGCCGTGACCATAAGGTATAACCTCGGAAGGTTATTCCCTACACTATGGTCACCTAATGTATTTGGTCGGATCCTAATGATCGACCAAACTGGGTCGGGTTCGAAGGTATAGGCGATTTATTAGATCGCCTACCCTACGACCCTAGACAACGTGGTAATCAGTAGGCATAGTCCCAAAGGACTATGACCATCGTGATTACAATCACGTTGCGAAGTTCAAACGAACTTCGCATTGACCATTACTGGTCAACGCTGAAAGTCAAACAAAGTTTGACTTTCTGACTCGAAAAGCAGTAAAAATAAGGAAAAGAACGAAAGAATACTTACGAAGGGTCCCCGAATGCTAATCTAGATCAGTATAGTTCAGGTATGAAACAAGGTTTCAACTTAGAACACAACTAATAAGATTCTAGTGCCTTAAAACAATGAAAGGCATGGGGTATATATAGTTTTCGGGTAACCGTTAGGATCGTTTCTTGAATAACGTGATCGAATCTCGTGCGTACACTTGTCGGAATGTTATGGAACCACATATGCTCCTTAACTTAGTGACACATCAACTTAAAACATGTGGTTAAGAATCAATTAGTTGCAACTTGTAATTAGAAGCATTGAATCTGCCCAGATAGTCAGTCGCGTAGCGCGACGGATAAGCCCTATGGGCTCGCGCTACGCTAGCACTCATCCTGAATCAGAAAGTTTCAATTTTGGCAGCAATGGTCCCTGCACGTGTTTAAGGCCTTTTTCGATGCGTTTGAACCCCGTTAACCTCATTTCAAGGCTCTAAAATGTAGTTAAAGTATAGGGAACTCAAAACATACTCAAAAATATGCCGGATGATGGTTCGTTTGGTCGTACGAACGCGATGTTCGCTTAATTACGACGGAATGCGCATAAGCGCGAAAAACGAACCAAATGACGCAACGAATGGATTTTTCTTAAGGAGATCACTAAAATAAAATATAGTCATGCTTACATAAATTTTTGGATGTCCAGATGTATTCAGAACGTAAGTTATGCGCGAAAATGCAAACTTGTGCACTTTTTGACACTTTTAGTCCCTGAATGTCCCAAAAGTTTATTTTAGCACACCCAACCCCTCAAAGCCTATTTCTAGGCTATGTAAAGGATATTTAAGGTGTGTTTAACTTATGGTCATGTTCCGGAATGTTCGTTACAGTTCAAATTGACATACTTTCGCAGTTTGTCATATTTAGTCCCTGTAGTCGAATTAACTTGTTTTTGCCATACCAAAGCCTTCAAAACTTATTTATAAGTTATGTAAAGGTTATTTAAGGTATGTTGAGTATATGTTGTTGTTCCGGAGTATTTCTCGCATTAAACTGAGTACGTTTACGCACTAGTTTGCGTATAACTCTCCAGAAAGCGATGTAGAGTTTGAAATTACATAAAAGTCAAAACATGAAAAATGTATAACATAACAAAACAAACATTGGGATCAAATAACATTGTTTTATTGATAATAGAACTGTTCATAGTGATTACAAACACAGTTGTTACAAGTTGCAGGGAACAAGCTTCCATTCGGGGATTGGCTAGCGAACGGACTATCATCAGATGGAAGTCCAAGAGGAGAATGCTCTTAGAACAACATGTTGAACGCAATGTAGCCATTTCAACTTTGTGCACCATGATCAATGAGTTGATCAACACACCAGCAGCTTTAGGGAATCACATGAATCGACCGTATTTGTTGACAAGGTTCTGAATCATGACCAGGAGAAAGGAACACCACGTGTCACACCCCTTTCTGCGGCGGAAGCACGAGGTGTGATCATGAAAGGTTCTCATTGCATACGAAAGGTAAACATGCTATATGCTCGAAAAATATCAAATACCATAATTTGAAAACATAAGTTTAGCGTTTACATCGCTAAGTCGCATAAAACATTGTCTTAAAAAGTTTACAACTTTATTTAAAGATAAACATAAGCGACATCCACAAGCATAAGCGAGACCGCGCGCACATCCATCCTAGTTACCTGAAATACATGTGAGTTTTGGAAAAAACGTCAACATAATGTTGGTGTGAATTCATGCAGTTTTGTATTTCACGTTTGTATACTTTATATGAAAACATAGTTTGTGAATAAATCAAGTTTTCATATATAAATCCAGTTTCATGTGTACACCACGTACTTATGTATAATTCAAATTCTTCTTGAGTATCCCACGTACTCAAGTATAATTCCCATTTTCTTGAGTACCCCACGTACTTCAAGTATAATTCAAGTTTTAGTATGGTATGAATTTTATGTAAATAAAGTATTCCTGTAAGTATCAGGATTGTTAATGGGTTGCAAGGCCATTAACATGTGACACGACATAGGAAGTCACCAAACCTTAGGCATTTAATTGGTATATTCTAAGACACAAAAGCACTACTCGATTCTCGCCCTCACCGAGAGTGTGGCTGCCCGGCACCCGTTAGATCTAACCTTTTGTTCTGCGGTCTCGGTATATTGTTGATTAATGGTGCTTCTGTACCCTATTCGTGACACGATTTCTCGCATCATTTCTCATAACGCCTCCTACTTGGTTCTCGTTCTCACCAAGTGCGCTTCTCATATTCTTATATTTCGTCACACTTGGTTCTCGTTCTCACCAAGTGTACTTCTTGTACTCTTATATTTCGTCACACTTGGTTCTCGTTCTCACCAAGTGTACTTCTTGTATTTATATCATACCAATTATAAATATTGTACATTTGTACATGTATTTCACCCCTGAAGTTATAAAAACTGAAAACAGTTAAAGAGAAAAGGGGGAGCATGAACTCACAACTTTGCGTTCCTAGCGTCGTAAACTTCACCGGATTTGCTTAATTAACGTCGTGACCTATACGCGTTTTCTTAACGTTAGTCACTAGACTTGCGTCGCACAAGTACAGTCACTCTCTTTTGTGTATATATTCTTGTGTTAAAAATATTTTATATTTTTAACTAAGTGTCTTACTTATATTATTTTCTCAAAAATAAATATAAGTCTTTTGTGTTTTGCACTTTGCACCCGAATTATGTATCTTGCATTTTGTATGTGTATTTTTTTTATGTTTATACTCCTCGTGAGTATTTAGTGTATTTTTAAGTCTTAATACACTAGCACGTATAACACATACCATATACACTTAGCACAAAAGTTGGTGATAAAATAATATATATTTTTCTCTCAAAATATACATACTTATATCCATTTTTATTCTTGAAGAAATCCTCATTTCTTATCACCAAAAATTAGGGAAACCTTGGTAATACTTTTAAATACATTTTTAGGGAATAAGTTTCTCAAAAACTTATATTTTTCTAAGTGTCAAAATTTACAAAAATTTTGACAGAGTTTCCCCTAAAAATGGAGGTTTCCCATGTTTTCAAAACATGTGTTTATTTTCTTTTAAATCGTCAACAACAATTATCAACAATAATCATCAACAATAATCACTAATTTCTCCATTTCATGAACTTGAATATTTACAAAAATGTGTAGTAACTCTTCAACACATTTAGTAGGTTTTTCCATCTCTAAAAATAAAGTCGGTTTCTTGGAAATCTTATTTTTAAAGAACATGAAGTTTTACAACTTCTAGTCGGTTTTTACGAAAATTATTTCTTTGTTAAAACTTTTGTTACACAAGTGTCCACACACTTGTTTGTTCACAAAAACACCTCTAGTTCATGAAAGATCTGACTTAAAATAAGTCTTGTATATATTTTACTTGGTCCTTCGAAAATACCACTTGTAGATCTTTAGATCTACTAGTTTAGAACTCCATTTCATAAGAAAAATCGTTTTTACACAAGTTCATGTTTGTGAGTGAAAGGGTTCGTCATCTAGTTATTATTTTTTTTTACACTAAACATAGTGCTAGTTCATGTTCCACGAACGTGACCTAGCGTGGTTAGATGACGATCCGTTCCCCTACTAGCATCCAACAATAATAAATAACCATAACAAAACAAGTTCCATAAGTTTTACACTAATATTTACTCATTAACTACTTTGTTCGTCATTTTTAGTAGACTTTAAACTTTGATCTCTAGTGTTCATAATTTTTACCCGTTAAACCTCTTATTAACCACTTTAAATAAGATCAAGAGAGTGTTTAGAATCACTTACAACTAGCACAAGGCTAGGGTAGAAACTAGACGAAAAATGGGTGGTTAATAGCGTCGTAGAGAGGTCCTTGCGATTCCGTATGCACCGAGCCTCTTCGTATCAACTCTAGCACACTTGTGAGTATATGGTTTATTAAGATGGAAATTTGAAAGTGGGTGGATGGTTGTGTGAGCTCTCGGCCGTAGGTTATCAAAGGAGGGAAAAGAAGGAAATTTTTGTCAAGTGAGTTGTGAATATCCCTTAAGCTTTCTTATAACCATCATCTAATAAACCCGTTGGATAACATGTCACTTAGATATTGAGCACTCAAATAAAATAATAAAATTGGTAAGAGTGGTGTCCCCCATGGGGGAACCGAACGGTGGTGGAGGTGTGGTTTACAAATGGAATTTCAACCATTGTTAGAGGTATAGTTTGTTAGTTTAGTTTAGATATTTAAATTAGTTATTAGTGGGTTGTAATTTATAACGGGTGTTAGGGTATTCGGGGACCCTAACTGGCTAAGAAAAAATAAAAACAATGTCATTGACAATATATTTTTTTTTGTGCTCCGGGTAAAGTCCGGTTGTTCGGTTAGACACTGGTTCGTTAAAGTGCTAAATTACACCTTTTAGTGTCTAATAAGTACCTTTCTTGTACCCTTTCAGTTCCCAACACTCCGGGAAATATTCTGGATAATAAACGACATTTCTGCATAATATTCATATGTTTAAATGCTGATTTATTGCTGAATTATATAAATTCTGCACTTAAAGTGCGTTTCGGGTGCTTTTTTAGTGCTTATTTTTGCTTTCGTATTGCATATATATTAAACCCTTGTATGTACTCTTGGGTTTTAATGCATTCTTGTTGTCGGACCTACACCTAGGTTCCAATTTTATTGTCTGACTGCTTTCTGCAGTTCCATTGACACATAGTGTCTTACCGGTGAGTTTACTTAGTATATTTGACGCAACGCTCTCGTTTATGCATAAAGCAATATTTTGTAGTATACAACGTGCATGAATTCACTTGTTTAATCATGTGTTCAGACATTGCTGACAATTAAGCACATAATTGCAATCATTAAATAATAATTAAAGTATATGGAAATTACCGGTTTGGTGCCAGTTGTCACAGTATCCCCCCGTTAAAAGAATTTCGTCCCGAAATTCAGGCTGAACTAACTCTCGCCGGAGTCTTCTTGAATAGGTGGGGATACTTCTCTTTGAACTGGTCTTCACGTTCCCATGTGTACTCGGGTCCGTGCTTAGAGTTCCAATGTACTTTGACAAGTTTCACACTGCTCCTCCTGGTCTTGTTGACTTTCCAGTCGGTAACCTCAACGGGTTGTTCTGTTAATCGGAGGGCGTCATCAATATGCACTTCATCCATCGGGATGATCACGTTTTCTTGTGTTGGACTCTTCTTGAGGTTGGATACATGAAATGTATCATGTACTCCATTAAGTTCTTCCGGTAACTCCAACTTGTATGCCACGGTACCAATTCTTTTCAATATTCTGAATGGTCCGATGTATCGTGGATTCAGCTTTCCACGCTTTCCAAATCTGACTACGCCCTTCCAAGGTGAGACTTTTAACAACACTTTTTCTCCCACCTTGAATTCTACTGATTTTCTTTTCGGATCAGCGTAGCTCTTTTGTCGATCTCGAGCCGCCTTAATGCGCTCTCGGATCTGCGCAATCTTGTCGGTTGTCTCTTGTACAAGTTCAGGACCAACCATACGTTTATCTCCGGCATCTGCCCAACATAAGGGCGATCGGCACTTGCGGCCATACAGAGCTTCGAACGGTGCGGCTTTTATGCTTGTATGATAACTGTTATTTTAGGAGAACTCAATTAACGGTAGATGAGTATCCCAGCTGCCGCCTAGATCCATGACACATGCGCGAAGCATATCTTCTAACGTTTGTATAGTCCGTTCGCTCTGGCCGTCTGTTTGTGGATGGAATGCCGTGCTTAGATCTAACTGAGATCCAAAGGCTTCCTGAAATGATTGCCAGATTCTTGAGACAAAGCGTCCATCTCTGTCTGAAATGATTGAGATTGGCACTCCATGTCGTGCCACAATTTCTCTTAAGTATATCTCAGCAAGCTTTCCAGTGCTGTCTTTTTCTCGGATCGGTAGGAAGTGCGCAGACTGTAACACCTGTGTCATTTCAACCATCAAACAAATTCCAAACCAATGAAATATTGTATTTCATACTTTGGACTTGTATAAATATATGTATCGTTTACACATATCAACTCTTGTTCGATTTCAAGCTCTAAATCGCTTTCTGGAAGGTTATACGCGCACTAATGCGTAAATATAACCAGTTTAATGCAACGAACACTCCGGAATAGTGAAATAGGCTTAACATACCTTAAATAACCTTTACATAACTTAGATATAAGTTTTGGAAGGTTTGGTGTGGTGAAATCAAGTTTAATCGCTTACAGGGACTAAAGTTGACAAACTGCGAAAGTATGCCAATTTGAACTGTAACAGACCTTCCGGAACATGACCATAAGTTAAACACACCATAAATATCCTTTACATAGCTTAGAAATAGGCTTTGAGGGGTTCGGTGTGCTAAAATAAACTTTTGGGTCATTCAGGGACTAAAAGTGTCAAAAAGTGCACAAGTTTGCATTTTCGCGCATAACTTACGTTCTGAATACATCCGGACATCCAAAAATTTATGTAAGCACTAAAATATTTTATTTTAGTGTTCGCCATAAGAAAAATCCATTCGTCGCGTCATTTGGTTCGTTTTTCGCATTCGGGACCAGATTCGATGTATTAGCCGTTGTTTAATTCACAACCACACATTCTAAACTTGCTTAGTCAGCGGATAAGGATGGAATTTTGGTACCATGACATTTCAACACATGTATGGATGGAATTTAAACACCTAAACACCATGACATTTCAACACATGTATGGATGGAATTTAAACACCTAAACACCATGACATTTCAACACATGTATGGATGGAATTTAAACACCTAAACACCATGACATTTCAACACATGTACGGATGGGATTAAGGCACGTTTTCCATGAAACGATCTTAACGGTTCGGGTATTCCTATAAATACCCATCCACCCCCATTGCTAAAATCACTAGAACTTTGATTTGAGAAACTCTAAGTTGAAACTATTGTTTCATACCTGAGATTTTTGAATCGAGGTTAGCATTCGGGGACCCTTCGTAAGTCTTCTTTCGTTCTTTTCCTTATTTTATTGCTTTCCGAGTCAGAAAGTCAAACTTTGTTTGACTTTCAGCGTTGACCAGTAATGGTCAATGCGAAGTTCGTTTGAACTTCGCAACGTGAGTGTAATCACGTTGGTTATAGTCCCTTGGGACTATGCCTACTGATTACCACGTTGTCTAGGGTCGTAGGGTAAGCGATCTAATAAATCGCTTATACCTTCGAACCCGACCCAGTTTGGTCGATCATTAGGATCCGACCAAACACATTAGGTGACCATAGTAGGTAGGGAATAACCTTCCGAGGTTATACCCTATGGTCGCATCGTTTAAGTAGTTGTATGATAGGTAGTTTATATGCCTTAGGTAAATTACCAGAATACCCTTTTCATGTATAATTGGTAATTAAGCATATGTAACCTAAACCTTTGTCACATAACTGATTATGTAATATGTTTAGGCATATAACACTTGTCATAGGGCTAGTTAGGCGGTCCGAACGCGTTTCACGCGAACGACGCGTTAAAGTAGCATAAGCTACCTAAACGGGTCGTAATGGGTCGAAATCACTCAGGTTAAGTTTCATTTAGTATGTAGGCTTTGTTAAACCAAATGACACGAGTCTCTACACTCGTTTGGTTTACAAACCCTAATGCTACCCAATCTTCCGATCTAGGTCCGGTTTATTTACATAGTTACCTATACTAGGTGCCGTTTGATATCCGCGATCTCTAGCATTGTTTAGTTGTCACTCCAGAACTACTGAGCAATCTCAGGTGAGTACATAGACCCCTCTTTTACTGTTTTCCAAACTGTTTTGGGGTGGAACACATGTGCCTACTTGTTACTTTCATGCTTTCCTGTTTTGACATCATATACTTGCTATGTTCATTAGTACATTATAGTACATGATTTCATTACATCTTATGCTAGGTGTGCCCATTGTGTGCATTACTTAGTACATTGTTTTACATTACATCTTATGCTAGGTGTGCCCATTGTGTGCATTACTTAGTACATTGTTTTACATTGCTTTTCTGTTGCATATGCTTATCCAGCATATGAACACATTATACTACATATTGAACCGTTGTAATCATTTGACTATGTGATCCGTTGATATATGTGAACCGTTTGTATCTGTGATCCGTTGATATCTGTGAACCGTTAGTATATGTGAACCGTTTATATCTGTGAACCGTTTGTATCTGTGAACCGTTTGTATCTGTGAACCGTTTGTATCTGCGAACCGTGTGAACCGTATTTGACCATACATGAACATTTCTACTATTGTTAAACATTACTTTGGTGGTTTGGTTTGATTAAATGATTAAGTAACGATGCGTGTGTAATATGATACAAGCATGGTGGATACGCCGCTGGTACTTCCTATATATAAGTGTTTGTATGGTATTACATACTGTAGCGTTATTTGAATCATTTCAGTTTGAGACATAGAACATTTTATACAAATAACATACTTTTCACAAGACATTGTTTTACAAACAACTTATCTTATACAAACTCATCTTACATGGTTATTCATTTAACCATACATTATTCACTTATTTATACATATCATCCGAACTCATTGTTTTTCAAATGATTTACAAAACAAAGCAAATTACAAGGTTCATGACTAAACATTTTCTCAAACATAAGTCATGGAACCTATTTTCACAAAACCTATGTATCTCACAGGCATTTTTATGCTGACGTACCTATTTTCACATGTGTTTTTCAGGAGTTGTTGCATAAGATGATCAAGATACACATAGGCAGATTTGGGCTTTAGTGACAATAAAAGATGCAAGACTAGTTAAATATGTTGTATTTTCCTTGTTTGATTAGACATTGTAACACTTTTAATCAATAAAACGAAACTTCAATTACCATGGATTTGACACAATTAATTCTGTTACAACACTCCCCGACGTTTCCGCCACGTTTGGTTGTCCTACGTGGTTGGGGTGTGACAGAAAAGATGGTATCAGAGCCAATGGTTATAGGGAATTAGGTTATTAGTAATGCTTTGACCTAGTCTATAACCTTCTTAGGACCCTAACGCGAGTTTACTTGCGTTTAGTCATAAAACAATACCGTCACCTATCCTTAGGCGACGACCACAACAAGAACATAATTTTTCGAAACCGCTTTGAAAACTAATCATCTGTTCTAGGATGATTAATTACTAGGTTTTGAACCCTCTGTTATAAGGTTTTGAACCCCTTTGAGTTTTCAAAAATCTCGTCAAGGTTTTGGGTTTTAAATAATGTGAACACGTGCAAACTGGAAGGGTGAATGCCTGTATTCTAAGTTTTCTGTCTAGGCAAGCACTTCGTATACATCTCAACCAGACGCGAGACCAGTTGTGCTTACCTGGGAATTCTTGGGATGAGTGTTCACTTATAGGCGAGCATGTCTTCGCGATACATTATTTTCGACTCATTTACTTTGATTAGTCCCTGTGTGTCGTTTGTTTCCCTGGTGGTAACAAACAAATGACCACTATCCTTGCTTTCATCAGATTTGTTTCATCTCATTATTTTCGTCTAATTCTCTCACTCGTTTCCTTTCATGTTTCCTCTTTTAGAATGCCTCCTCGACGCGAAAGCCAGATAGCGACTGCCGAATTGGCAGAAATCATTGCGCAGCAAATGGCTGCTCAATTCCCAAACCTCTTTGCTCAATGGAATCTAGCCAACAACAACAACAATGGTCCATGCAATTTCAAGAGTTTTAACTCGGCGAAACCACTCAAGTTTAGTGGTTCTGAGGGAGCGACTGGGCTTCTTCAATGGTTCGAGAGCATTGAGAATACTTTCCGCCACGTGCAGTGTCCTGACAATCGCAAGGTCGAGTTTGCTTCGAGTGTGTTCCAGAAGAGAGCCCTTACGTGGTGGAACGGGGTTATGAGAGATCGTGGTGCAGAGGTTGCTCTAGCACAGACATGGGCTGAACTTAGGGCCCTTATGATGAAGGAATTCTGTCCTCGACACGAGATCAGGGCTTTGGAAAGGGAATTCGACAATCTTGAGCAAGACAGCGGTGAGCATAGAGCCTACACAGACCGTTATGAAGAATTAAGTCTGTTATGCCCAAACATGGTCACGCCTTTGGATAAGGCAATCGAAAAGTACATTGATGGCCTCCCTGATTCAATACAAGACATTTTGACTGGTAGCAACCCTACTACAGTTAGACAGGCCATTGAGCTATCTGCAACCTTGACTGAATCAAAGATCAGGAAAGGTAAACTTTTCCGAAAAGGTGACAAGAAGCCGGTCGAAGAATCGAAACCAATCGAGGAATCAAAGATCATGGATGAACAGACTGGATCCCCTAAGAGGTCAAAGAAGCGAAAGGCTTCTCAGAACTACGCTGTGGTCGCTCACAATGATCAAGCCATTCTCAACCAACCAGCTCAACCCCCTGCCAGGAAACCCTACAATGGAACTGCACCTTTGTGCAACCAATGTGGCCTACATCATCATGCTGGGGTGAAGTGCCGCACATGCCAAGTTTGCGGACTTATAGGCCATACAGCTAGGGTTTGCCCAACCGCAGTTGCACCAAATCAAGCTGGCAACAATCCTGCTCAAGCTCGTTTTCCACCGGGATCTTGCTACAACTGTGGCGAGATGGGCCATTTTCGTAGGAATTGCCCAAGGCTTGCTAATGCAAATCCAGCGCAGGGATGAGCATTTGATCAACCAGAAGACAACATCGTTTAGAAATAATTACGTCCCATGTATTATTTTCTTTTGTTGTCAAGATCCATGAAACAGTTGTTGTTACCATTTGTTTATAAATAAATCTTTTATTTACATTGAAATGTATTTATGTGATTGAATGTATAAACAACATATCCCCTACAATACCGACAATCAAGGAACCGCATTCCTTGAAGAACAGACTACTTCCAAATTTCTTCCGTTGTTTGATCTCTTGCGTTTTTCACGAAAATCCTAAGTACCCGCTTCTTCCAAGAGAAACGAAGTACGAGGTGCCAAGTTAATTGCAATCAATAACAAGATAATAGCAATTAAACAATTATGTGATTATGTGCTCCCTTATATGTGTCATGTGATCCAAATTATGTTATCCAAATCCTCGTAGAATCTTACATATCCTTGTACAAGAGATCTATAGTAGGATACCCAAAGGCACTACCTAAAATTCTTAATGGACTTCTACGTTGTAGATAAGTCCCTTGAATTATAAAGTACTGCTTCATAATTAGACCCCTTGAGTGGTCTAGTTAAACTGATTGATTTAGCTGAAAGGACTCCTTGGAGACCTAATTAAGAAGATCCTCTGTGGATCTAATTAAAAGAATCCTATGGTAGTCTAGTCGCCGTCATCACAAGTTGGACATCCTTCCCCACAACATTACAAAACAAACTGTGCGGACTGTGCAAGGGATTACGTAATTATGGATGCATACATAATTATGGAATTTAGTGCACAGAAATCACAGCAAGTTCTATCATGTATCTAGAGTTAACACTATTCATTTCCAATTCTGATGAAGCATCCGTTAAGGAAAAATGAACTAGCTATTCATTTTTCACTTCTGAAGAATATCCGTTAAGGAAATTTTATCCCTCATTTCCAATTCTGAAGAATACCCGTTGAGGAAAATGACCCCGTTTGTTCATTTTCGTTTCTAAAGATTATCCGTTAAGGAAATGAATATCCGTTGTTTAATCCTTCATTTCCGAACCTGAGGAAGCAACCGTTGAAAATGACTCCGTTAGTTCATTTTCGTTTCTGAAGATTATCCGTTGAGGAAATGAGTATCCGTTGTTAAATCCTTCATTTCCGAACCTGAGGAAGCAACCGTTGAAAATGACTCCGTTAGTTCATTTTCGTTTCTGAAGATTCTCCGTTAAGGAAATGAATCTCCGTTTGATTATCCCTCATTTCCAATTCTGAAGAATACCCGTTGAGGAAAATGACCCCGTTTGTTCATTTTCGTTCTGAAGAGTATCCGTCGAGGGAAATGAATATCCGTTGTTTAATCATTCATTTCCAAACCTGAGGAAGCAACCGTTGAAAATGACTCCGTTAGTTCATTTTCGTTTCTGAAGTTTATCCGTCAAGGAAATGAATATCCGTTTGTCTATTCATTTTCATTTCCATTTCTGATGAAGCACCTGTTGAAAATGACCCCGTTTGTTCATTTTCGTTTCTGAAGATTTATCCGTCAAGGAAATGAATATCCGTTTGTCTATTCATTTTCATTTCCGTTTCTAAGGAAGCAACCATTGAAAATGACTCCGTTGTTCATTTTCGTTTCTGAAGATTCTCCGTTAAGGAAATGAATCTCCGTTTGATTATTCCTTCATTTCCGTTTCTGAAGAATACTCGTTGAGGAAAATGACTCCGTTTGTTCATTTTCGTTCTGAAGAATGTCCGTTAAGGAAATGACAGGATTATGCCTTACATATCTCTGGTGGTTATCTGATACAAAGTCACAAATAGACTCCTACGAATTAATTTCGGGACGAAATTTCCTAAAGTAGGGGAGACTGTAACACCTGTGTCATTTCAACCATCAAACAAATTCCAAACCAATGAAATATTGTATTTCATACTTTGGACTTGTATAAATATATGTATCGTTTACACATATCAACTCTTGTTCGATTTCAAGCTCTAAATCGCTTTCTGGAAGGTTATACGCGCACTAATGCGTAAATATAACCAGTTTAATGCAACGAACACTCCGGAATAGTGAAATAGGCTTAACATACCTTAAATAACCTTTACATAACTTAGATATAAGTTTTGGAAGGTTTGGTGTGGTGAAATCAAGTTTAATCGCTTACAGGGACTAAAGTTGACAAACTGCGAAAGTATGCCAATTTGAACTGTAACAGACCTTCCGGAACATGACCATAAGTTAAACACACCATAAATATCCTTTACATAGCTTAGAAATAGGCTTTGAGGGGTTCGGTGTGCTAAAATAAACTTTTGGGTCATTCAGGGACTAAAAGTGTCAAAAAGTGCACAAGTTTGCATTTTCGCGCATAACTTACGTTCTGAATACATCCGGACATCCAAAAATTTATGTAAGCACTAAAATATTTTATTTTAGTGTTCGCCATAAGAAAAATCCATTCGTCGCGTCATTTGGTTCGTTTTTCGCATTCGGGACCAGATTCGATGTATTAGCCGTTGTTTAATTCACAACCACACATTCTAAACTTGCTTAGTCAGCGGATAAGGATGGAATTTTGGTACCATGACATTTCAACACATGTATGGATGGAATTTAAACACCTAAACACCATGACATTTCAACACATGTATGGATGGAATTTAAACACCTAAACACCATGACATTTCAACACATGTATGGATGGAATTTAAACACCTAAACACCATGACATTTCAACACATGTACGGATGGGATTAAGGCACGTTTTCCATGAAACGATCTTAACGGTTCGGGTATTCCTATAAATACCCATCCACCCCCATTGCTAAAATCACTAGAACTTTGATTTGAGAAACTCTAAGTTGAAACTATTGTTTCATACCTGAGATTTTTGAATCGAGGTTAGCATTCGGGGACCCTTCGTAAGTCTTCTTTCGTTCTTTTCCTTATTTTATTGCTTTCCGAGTCAGAAAGTCAAACTTTGTTTGACTTTCAGCGTTGACCAGTAATGGTCAATGCGAAGTTCGTTTGAACTTCGCAACGTGAGTGTAATCACGTTGGTTATAGTCCCTTGGGACTATGCCTACTGATTACCACGTTGTCTAGGGTCGTAGGGTAAGCGATCTAATAAATCGCTTATACCTTCGAACCCGACCCAGTTTGGTCGATCATTAGGATCCGACCAAACACATTAGGTGACCATAGTAGGTAGGGAATAACCTTCCGAGGTTATACCCTATGGTCGCATCGTTTAAGTAGTTGTATGATAGGTAGTTTATATGCCTTAGGTAAATTACCAGAATACCCTTTTCATGTATAATTGGTAATTAAGCATATGTAACCTAAACCTTTGTCACATAACTGATTATGTAATATGTTTAGGCATATAACACTTGTCATAGGGCTAGTTAGGCGGTCCGAACGCGTTTCACGCGAACGACGCGTTAAAGTAGCATAAGCTACCTAAACGGGTCGTAATGGGTCGAAATCACTCAGGTTAAGTTTCATTTAGTATGTAGGCTTTGTTAAACCAAATGACACGAGTCTCTACACTCGTTTGGTTTACAAACCCTAATGCTACCCAATCTTCCGATCTAGGTCCGGTTTATTTACATAGTTACCTATACTAGGTGCCGTTTGATATCCGCGATCTCTAGCATTGTTTAGTTGTCACTCCAGAACTACTGAGCAATCTCAGGTGAGTACATAGACCCCTCTTTTACTGTTTTCCAAACTGTTTTGGGGTGGAACACATGTGCCTACTTGTTACTTTCATGCTTTCCTGTTTTGACATCATATACTTGCTATGTTCATTAGTACATTATAGTACATGATTTCATTACATCTTATGCTAGGTGTGCCCATTGTGTGCATTACTTAGTACATTGTTTTACATTACATCTTATGCTAGGTGTGCCCATTGTGTGCATTACTTAGTACATTGTTTTACATTGCTTTTCTGTTGCATATGCTTATCCAGCATATGAACACATTATACTACATATTGAACCGTTGTAATCATTTGACTATGTGATCCGTTGATATATGTGAACCGTTTGTATCTGTGATCCGTTGATATCTGTGAACCGTTAGTATCTGTGAACCGTTTGTATCTGTGAACCGTTTATATCTGTGAACCGTTTATATCTGTGAACCATTTGTATATGTGAACCGTTTATATCTGTGAACCGTTTGTATCTGTGAACCGTTTGTATCTGTGAACCGTTTGTATCTGCGAACCGTGTGAACCGTATTTGACCATACATGAACATTTCTACTATTGTTAAACATTACTTTGGTGGTTTGGTTTGATTAAATGATTAAGTAACGATGCGTGTGTAATATGATACAAGCATGGTGGATACGCCGCTGGTACTTCCTATATATAAGTGTTTGTATGGTATTACATACTGTAGCGTTATTTGAATCATTTCAGTTTGAGACATAGAACATTTTATACAAATAACATACTTTTCACAAGACATTGTTTTACAAACAACTTATCTTATACAAACTCGTCTTACATGGTTATTCATTTAACCATACATTATTCACTTATTTATACATATCATCCGAACTCATTGTTTTTCAAATGATTTACAAAACAAAGCAAATTACAAGGTTCATGACTAAACATTTTCTCAAACATAAGTCATGGAACCTATTTTCACAAAACCTATGTATCTCACAGGCATTTTTATGCTGACGTACCTATTTTCACATGTGTTTTTCAGGAGCTGTTGCATAAGATGATCAAGATACACATAGGCAGATTTGGGCTTTAGTGACAATAAAAGATGCAAGACTAGTTAAATATGTTGTATTTTCCTTGTTTGATTAGACATTGTAACACTTTTAATCAATAAAACGAAACTTCAATTACCATGGATTTGACACAATTAATTCTGTTACAACACTCCCCGACATTTCCGCCACGTTTGGTTGTCCTACGTGGTCGGGGTGTGACACAGACTTCGTTAATCGATCAACTATTACCCATATCATATCGTGCCCTCTCGGGGTTCTGGGTAATTTCGTTATGAAGTCCATCGAGATTTGTTCCCACTTCCACACGGGAATCTCTGGTTGTTGTAGTAGGCCGGACGGTTTCTGATATTCGGCCTTAACCTTAGCACAGGTTAGGCATTTTCCAACATAGACAGCAACGTCGCTCTTGAGTCTCGGCCACCAATAATATTCTTTCAAGTCTTGATACATTTTGTCCGATCCTGGATGGATCGAATATCTCGATTTATGGGCTTCATTAAGGATGACTTCTCGTATGCCACCATAGAGTGGAACCCAAATAGGCTTCTTAAAGTATAAGGCTCCCTCTTCATTTGGCACCATGTATTTCAGCATACCCCAGAGGTATTCAGCTTTACGGTTCTCTCCTTTAAGAGCTTCTTGTTGTGCATCACGAATGCGTGCAGTGAGGTTCGTTCGAATGGTCATTTCTAATGCTCGAACCCTTAGGGCCTTAACCCTTTCTTTTCGGCTCAACGCGTCCGCTACAACGTTTGCCTTTCCAGGATGGTACTTGATCTCACAGTCGTAATCATTTAGCAGCTCGACCCATCGCCGCTGGCGCATATTCAATTCCTTCTGATCAAATAGGTGTTCTAATCTTTTGTGATCTTTGAAAATTGTACATCGAGTACCATATAAATAGTGTCGCCAGATCTTCAAGGCGAATACCACTGCACCTAGTTCCAAGTCGTGAGTGGTATAGTTTCTCTCGTGAACCTTCAGTTGTCTTGAAGCGTAAGCGATGACTTTTTGGCGTTGCATGAGCACGCAACCCAAGCCTTGTCGTGAGACGTCGCAGTATACCACGAAGTCTTCAGTGCCTTCAGGTAATGATAGTATTGGTGCATCGCAGAGCTTGTTTTTAAGTAATTGGAAGGCTTCTTCTTGTTTGTGACCCCAGTCGTACTTCTTGTCTTTATGTGTAAGGGTCGTTAGCGGTTGAGCTATCTTTGAGAAATTCTCGATGAATCGCCGATAATAGCCCACTAAGCCCAAAAATTGTCGAACTTCGGTTGGGGTCTTGGGAGCTTCCCAATTCTTTATTGCTTCTATCTTGGACGGGTCTACATGAATGCCCTTCTCATTCACAACGTGACCAAGAAATTGTACTTCGCGAATCCAGAATTCGCATTTCGAGAACTTTGCATAAAGCTTCTCTTTCTTCAGTAGTTCCAAGATGGTTCTGAGATGTTGCTCGTGCTCTTCTTTCGTTCGCGAGTAAATCAGGATATCATCGATAAATACAATCACGAATTTATCGAGATATGGTTTGCATACGCGGTTCATCAGATCCATAAAGACTGCTGGTGTGTTCGTCAGCCCGAACGGCATCACAAGAAATTCGTAGTGCCCATAGCGTGTTCTGAATGCAGTCTTGGGTATGCTTTCCTCTTGTATCCTTAATTGATGGTATCCAGATCGAAGATCGATCTTGGAATAGTAGCTTGATCCTTGCAGTTGATCAAATAAGTCATCAATCCTCGGTAGCGGGTACCGATTCTTGATAGTGAGCTTGTTCAGTTCCCTGTAATCAATACACAACCGCAGAGTTCCATCCTTTTTCTTCACGAACAATACTGGAGCTCCCCAGGGCGAAAAGCTTGGCCTTATGAATCCTTTATCCAACAACTCCTGGAGTTGTGTAGATATTTCTTGCATTTCGGATGGTGCAAGCTGATAGGGTGCCTTGGCTACAGGAGCGGCTCCTGGGACCAAGTCTATACGGAATTCGACTTGTCGTTGCGGAGGTAGTCCTGGCAGATCTTCGGGAAAAACATCAGGGAATTCCTTTACCACAGGAATGTCTTCGAGCTTTGGCTCCACAGCCTTCCTGTCCATAACGTGTGCTAGGAAAGCGACACATCCTTTCCTTAAGCACTTCTGTGCCTTCATGCAACTGATGATTCGAAGAGGCGCGTCCCGTTTTTCTCCATGCACGATGAGAGTTTCACCATTCGCTAAAGGGATGCGAATGATTTTCTCATGACAAATAACTTCAGCTTTGTTCTTGGACAACCAGTCCATCCCGATTACTACATCGAAGCTACCCAATTGAATAGGTAAGAGGTCGATGCTAAACCTTCGTTCACCAAGTTCTAGTGTGCAGTGTAACACCTGTGTCTCCACGGCCATCAAACAAATACCAAACCCATGAAATATTATATTTCATACTTGGGATTTGTAAAAATATGTGTATCATTTGCACATATCAATTCTTATTCAATTTCAAACTCTAAATCGCTTTCTGGAAGGTTATATGCGCACCGATGCGTAAATATAACCAGTTTAATGCAACAAACACTCCGGAATAGTGACATAGGCTTAACATACCTTAAATAACCTATACATAACTTAGATATAAGTTTTGGAAGGTTTGGTGTGGTGAAATCAAAGTGAAATCGCTTACAGGGACTAAAGTTGACAAACTGCGAAAGTATGCCAATTTGAACTGTAACAGACATTCCGGAACATGACCATAAGTTAAACATACCATAAATATCCTTTACATAGCTTAGAAATAGGCTTTGAGGGGTTCGGTATGCTAAAATAAACTTTTGGGTCATTCAGGGACTAAAAGTGTCAAAAAGTGCACAAGTTGGCATTTTCGCGCATA
This sequence comes from Helianthus tuberosus, assembly GCA_030545235.1. Lineage (NCBI taxonomy): Eukaryota > Viridiplantae > Streptophyta > Magnoliopsida > Asterales > Asteraceae > Helianthus > Helianthus tuberosus. Next base: position 128,271,883 of record CM060408.1, read on the forward strand.
ACTTACGTTCTGAATACATCCGGACATCCAAAAATTTATGTAAGCATGACTATATTATATTTTAGTGTTCGCCATAAGAAAAATCCATTCGTCGCGTCATTTGGATCGTTTTTCTCGCTTGTGCGCATTCCGTCGTAATTAAGCGAACATCGCGTTCGTACGACCAAACGAACCATCATCCGGCATATTTCTGAGCATGTTTTGAGTTCCCTATACTTTAACTTCATTTTAGAGCCTTGAAATGAGGTTAACGGGGTTCAAACGCATCAAAAATCGCTTAAACACGTGCAGGGACTAAACCTGTCATTTATGAAACATTTCTGGAACAGGGAGGGGTGTCACGTAGCGCGAGCCCTAAAGACTTACCAGTCGCGCTACGCGACTGCCTAAAACTGACCAGATTCAATGTTTTGTTTGCAAGTTGCAGCTGATTGATTCGTGTCCACTCGTTTCCTATCGTCTAGTCAGCGGATAAGAACAAACTTCCTGGACACCACAACTTTACGACAAGTGTACGGTTCCGATTAAGGCACGTTATTCAAGAAACGATCTTAACGGTTACCCGAAAACTATAAATACCCCACCCCCACAACCTCTAAACCCACTAGAATTCTGATTTGAGAGCTCTAAGTTGAAACCATTGTTTCATACCTGAGTTCTTGGATCGGGATTAGCATTCGGGGACCCTGGGTTAGTATTCTTTCGTTCTTTTCCTTATTTTATTGCTTTTCGAGTCAGAAAGTCAAACTTTGTTTGACTTTCAGCGTTGACCAGTAATGGTCAATGCGAAGTTCGTTTGAACTTCGCAACGTGAGTGTAATCACGTTGGTCATAGTCCCTTGGGACTATGCCCACTGATTACCACGTTGTCTAGAGTCGTAGGGTAGGCGATCTGATAAATCGCCTATACCTTCGAACTCGACCCATTTGGTCGATCATTAGGATCCGACCAAACACTTTTAGGTGGCCGTAGTAGGTAGGGAATAACCTTCCGAGGTTATACCCTATGGTCACATCGTTTGAGTAGTTGTATGATAGGTAGTTTATATGCCTTAGGTAAATTACCAGAATACCCTTTTCATGCATAATTGGTAATTTAGCATATGTAACCTAAACTTTTGCCACATAACTGATTTTGTAACATGTTTAGGCATATAACACTTGTCATAGGGCTAGTTAGGCGGTCCGAACGCGTTTCACGCAAACGACGCGTTAAGGTAGCATAAGCTACCTAAACGAGTCGTAATGGGTCGTAAACACTTAGGTTAAGTTTCATTTAGTATGTAGGCTTTGTTAAACCAAATGACACGAGTCTCTACACTCGTTTGGTTTACAAACCCTAATGCTACCCGATCTTCCGATCTAGGTCCGGTTAATTAACATAGTTACCTATATTAGGTGCCGTTTGATATCCGCGATCTCTAGCATTGTTTGGTTGTTACTCAAGGACTACTGAGCATTCTCAAGTGAGTACATTGACCCCTCTTTTACTATTTTCCAAACTTTTTTGGGGTGGTACACATGTGCCTACTTGTTACTTTCATGCTTTCCTGTTTTCACATCATATACATGCTATGTTCGTTAGTACATTATAGTACATGATTTCATTACATTTTATGCTAGGTGTGCCCATTGTGTGCATTACTTAGTACATCGTTTTACATGACATTTCATGCTAGGTGTGCCCATTGTGTGCATTACTTAGTACATTGTTTTACATTGCCTTTCTGTTGCATATGCTTATCCAGCGTATGAACACATTATACTACATTTTGAACCGTTGTAATCATTTGACTATGTGATCCGTTGATATCTGTGAACCGTTTGTATTTGTAACCGTTGAACCATGTGAACCGTTTGTAACCGTTGAACCGTGTGAACCGTTTGTAACCGTTGGACCATGTGAACCGTTTGTAACTGTTGAACCGTTTGTATCCATTACATGATTTACATTAGACATGAACATTACTTTGGTGGTTTGGTTTGTTTAAGTGATTAAGTAACGATGCGTGTGTAATATGATACAAACATGGTGGATACGCCGCTGGTACTTCCTATATATAAGTGTTTGTATGGTGTTACATATCGTAGCGTTATTTGAATCATTTCAGTTTGATACATATAACATTTTATACAAATAACATACTTTTCACAAGACATTGTTTTACAAACAACTTATCTTATACAAACTCAGTCTACATGGTTATTCATTTAACCATACATTATTCTTTTATCTATACATATCATCTGAACTTATTGATTTTCAAACGATTTACAAAACAAAGCAAATAACAAGGTTCATGACTAAACATTTTCTCAAACATAAGTCATGAAACCTATTTTCACAAAACCTATGTATCTCACCGGCATTTTTATGCTGACGTACCTATTTTCACATGTGTTTTTCAGGAACTGTTGCATAAGATGATCAAGATATACATAGGCAGACTTGGGCTTTAGTGACAATAAAAGATGCAAGACTAGTTAATTATGTTGTATTCCTTTGTTTGTTGAGACATTGTAACACTTTTATCAATAAAACGAAACTTCAATTGCCATGGATTTGAAACGATTAATTCTGTTACAACACTCCCCGATGTTTCCGCCACGTTTTGTATGTTCTACGTGGTCGGGGTGTGACATGCAGCCTCTAACAACTTCGACCGATTCAACGAGTTTACCATTGGCTAGTTCTATGGAATAAGGAATTTCTAATCTACTAGATTCTATTCCGAGTATGCGTTTAAATTCCATAGACATGAATCTATAATCGGCGCCAGTGTCAAATAATATGGATGCAAAGTGATTGTTAATGAGAAACGTACCGGTGACCACGTTAGGGTCCTCGCGTGCGTTCTTTGCTCCAATCACGAATGCTCTAGCCTGAGCATTGTTTCCTTCTGGGCAGTCCTTCATGAAATGATCATTGCTTCCACATTTGAAGCATCCTTGGTTCCGCCCTTTCCCGTTACCATTCTTGTTACCAGCACCATTTCTATTTCGGTTCTTTCCTTTTCCCCAACAGTCTTCTGTTTGATGACCCAATTTACCACATTTGTCGCACCTTAGAATGCGACAAGCTCCATGATGATGATACTTAAATTTTTGGCATCTAGGCATGGAGCCTTGGTATGCTTTGGTTGCATGGGTTTTCGTCTCCTGAGGCGGATTAGTGTCGTGCTTCTTGCTGAAACCCTTGTTGTTGCGAGTTGCTTGGTTCAAACTTGTTTGCTTTCTCTTTTTGTCACCGGACGACTCAGCATGCGTCTCGGTCTTCTCTGTTGGGTTCAATGATAACTTCTTCATACGAACACAATCTTCAATCAGGCTGACAGCCAGAGTTACAGCCTCAGTGATTGTTTGTGGTTTGGCTGATGTCACCATGCCACGAAACTCTGGGGCCAGTCCCCAAATGTAGCGTTCAACACGCTTGAATTCGGGAGTCACCATGTAGGGAAGCACTCTAGACAGATCGTGGAACCTTCGAGTATAACCATTGATGTCAGCACCTTCCATGGTCAAGTGCCAGAACTCCGTTTCCAGCCTTTGGAGTTCAGCGCGAGAGCAATACTTCTCTCTCATTCTTTCCTTCAGTTCCTCCCAAGTTAAGCCATAAGCGACATCATCACCCAAAGTTTGGGCTTGCAGGTTCCACCAAGTCAGAGCTTCATCGACAAACAATCCGGTAGCAAAAGTGACTTGCTGATCCGCGGTACACTTGCTCATGCGGATAGTAGCTTCAGTCTTCTCCGTCCAGCGCACAAATGCTACTGCACCTCCTGTGCCGTCATAGTTCATCGGCTTGCAGTGGAGGAACTGCTTGAAAGTGCTGCCTGGAATTGATTCAACCAATTCACATGTGAGCAATCGAAGAAATAATGAAACAAAGACTGTTCATAAATTTCTCCATGCTTAGCAAATTATCTTAAGGTTACCTTGAGCTGCATTGCCTCCAGACGAATCTCCATTCCCATTACGCCTAGCGTTGCTTGGTCCTCCACTATCTTGAGTACGGTTTGCCTCGTACTGGGCGATAGCAGCAGAGATCCTTTCCTCTAGTAGAGCATTCAGCTCCTCAGCAGTCCTTGGCAGTGGGGGAGGAGGAGGTTGGTCGTCATTGCGAGCATTCACAGCTTTCCTGGGTGCCATGTTCTGACAGAACATAACACAACAGGGTTAATCATTTGTTTGATATCATCATACTAGACAGTAGTAGTATATATATTCATAGGTATATACCACATAAGTGACATCAAACAATTACTCTAGCAGAGTACTTAGTAGGCTTGCACTGAGGGCATCTATACGCGACAAGACATGCTGTGATTTCTGTGCACTGAATTCCATAATTATGTATGCATCCATAATTACGTAACTCCTTGCATAGTCCGCACAGTTCATTTCATCCTCGTATTTCTTCCTTCAGATGGGCCATCGCTTTCAGATAAAGTCACGTATACTTGTGACATTCTACTTCTAGTATATGCTAATTATCACACATAATTGCAAGTAAGTTTTCGTCAACGACAGGTGCTACTCAAGTGCAATCTAAGTCTCGTAGTGTCTTTTCTAGACTCTTGTAACTAGTTTCAGGTAGTGGATGTCGCGGGACGTTTTATGCAATGAAAACTCTTTGAAAATTGTTTTCGTGAATGGATCCTAGAGATTGTAGACTAGACTCGAGAAGGAATCCTGGTTCACTGCAATCGCAGCTCTGATACCAATCTGTCACACCCCTTTCTGCGGCGAAAGCACGAGGTGTGATCATGAAAGGTTCTCATTGCATACGAAAGGTAAACATGCTATATGCTCGAAAAATATCAAATACCATAATTTGAAAACATAAGTTTAGCGTTTACATCGCTAAGTCGCATAAAACATTGTCTTAAAAAGTTTACAACTTTATTTAAAGATAAACATAAGCGACATCCACAAGCATAAGCGAGACCGCGCGCACATCCATCCTAGTTACCTGAAATACATGTGAGTTTTGGAAAAAACGTCAACATAATGTTGGTGTGAATTCATACAGTTTTGTATTTCAGTTTGTATACTTTGTATGAAAACATAGTTTGTGAATAAATCAAGTTTTCATATATAAATCCAGTTTCATGTGTACACCACCTACTTATGTATAATTCAAATTCTTCTTGAGTACCCCACGTACTCAAGTATAATTCCCATTTTCTTGAGTACCCCACGTACTTCAAGTATAATTCAAGTTTTAGTATGGTATGAATTTTATGTAAATAAAGTATTCCTGTAAGTATCAGGATTGTTAATGGGTTGCAAGGCCATTAACATGTGACACGACATAGGAAGTCACCAAACCTTAGGCATTTAATTGGTATATTCTAAGACACAAAAGCACTACTCGATTCTCGCCCTCACCGAGAGTGTGGCTGCCCGGCACCCGTTAGATCTAACCTTTTTTTCTGCGGTCTAGGTATATTGTTAATTAATGGTGCTTCTGTACCCTTTTCGTGACACGATTTCTCGCATCATTTCTCATAACGCCTCCTACTTGGTTCTCGTTCTCACCAAGTGCGCTTCTCATATTCTTATATTTCGTCACACTTGGTTCTTGTTCTCACCAAGTGTACTTCTTGTACTCTTATATTTCGTCACACTTGGTTCTCGTTCTCACCAAGTGTACTTCTTGTATTTATATCATACCAATTATAAATATTGTACATTTGTACATGTATTTCACCCCCGAAGTTATAAAAACTGAAAACAGTTAAAGAGAAAAGGGGGAGCATGAACTCACAACTTTGCGTTCCTAGCGTCGTAAACTTCACCGGATTTGCTTAATTAACGTCGTGACCTATACGCGTTTTCTTAACGTTAGTCACTAGACTTGCGTCACACAAGTATTGTCACTCTCTTTTGTGTATATATTCTTGTGTTAAAAATATTTTATATTTTTAACTAAGTGTCTTACTTATATTATTTTCTCAAAAATAAATATAAGTCTTTTGTGTTTTGCACTTTGCACCAGAATTATGTATCTTGTATTTTGTATGTGTATTTTTTTTATGTTTATACTCCTCATGAGTATTTAGTGTATTTTTAAGTCTTAATACACTAGCACGTATAACACATACTTATACACTTAGCACAAAGTTGGTGATAACATAATATATATTTTTCTCTCAAAATATACATACTTATATCCATTTTTATTCTTGAAGAAATCCTCATTTCTTATCACCAAAAATTAGGGAAACCTTGGTAATACTTTTAAATACATTTTTAGGGAATAAGTTTCTCAAAAACTTATATTTTTCTAAGTGTCAAAATTTACAAAAATTTTGACAGAGTTTCCCCTAAAAATGGAGGTTTCCCATGTTTTCAAAACATGTGTTTATTTTCTTTTAAATCGTCAACAACAATTATCAACAATAATCATCAACAATAATCACTAATTTCTCCATTTCATGAACTTGAATATTTACAAAAATGTGTAGTAACTCTTCAACACATTTAGTAGGTTTTTCCATCTCAAAAAATAAAGTCGGTTTCTTGGAAATCTTATTTTTAAAGAACATGAAGTTTTACAACTTCTAGTCGGTTTTTACGAAAATTATTTCTTTGTTAAAACTTTTGTTACACAAGTGTCCACACACTTGTTTGTTCACAAAAACACCTCTAGTTCATGAAAGATCCGACTTAAAATAAGACTTGTATATATTTTACTTGGTCCTTCGAAAATACCACTTGTAGATCTTTAGATCTACTAGTTTAGAACTCCATTTCATAAGAAAAATCGTTTTTACACAAGTTCATGTTTGTGAGTGAAAGGGTTCGTCATCTAGTTATTATTTTTTTTACACTAAACATAGTGCTAGTTCATGTTCCACGAACGTGACCTAGCGTGGTTAGATGACGATCCGTTCCCCTACTAGCATCCAACAATAATAAATAACCATAACAAAACAAGTTCCATAAGTTTTACACTAATATTTACTCATTAACCACTTTGTTCGTCATTTTTAGTAGACTTTAAACTTTGATCTCTAGTGTTCATAATTTTTACCCGTTAAACCTCTTATTAACCACTTTAAATAAGATCAAGAGAGTGTTTAGAATCACTTACAACTAGCACAAGGCTAGGAAAGAAACTAGACGAAAAATGGGTGGTTAATAGCGTCGTAGAGAGGTCCTTGCGATTCCGTATGCACCGAGCCTCTTCGTATCAACTCTAGCACACTTGTGAGTATATGGTTTATTAAGATGGAAATTTGAAAGTGGGTGGATGGTTGTGTGAGCTCTCGGCCGTAGGTTATCAAAGGAGGGAAAAGAAGGAAATTTTTGTCAAGTGAGTTGTGAATATCCCTTAAGCTTTCTTATAACCATCATCTAATAAACCCATTGGATAACATGTCACTTAGATATTGAGCACTCAAATAAAATAATAAAATTGGTAAGAGTGGTGTCCCCCATGGGGGAACCGAACGGTGGTGGAGGTGTGGTTTACAAATGGAATTTCAACCATTGTTAGTGGTATAGTTTGTTAGTTTAGTTTAGATATTTAAATTAGTTATTAGTGGGTTGTAATTTATAACGGGTGTTAGGGTATTCGGGGACCCTAACTGGCTAAGAAAAAATAAAAACAATGTCATTGACAATATATTTTTTTTTGTGCTCCGGGTAAAGTCCGGTTGTTCGGTTAGACACTGGTTCGTTAAAGTGCTAAATTACACCTTTTAGTGTCTAATAAGTACCTTTCTTGTACCCTTTCAATTCCCAACACTCCGGGAAATATTCTGAATAATAAACGACATTTCTGCATAATATTCATATGTTTAAATGCTGATTTATTGCTGAATTATATAAATTCTGCACTTAAAGTGCGTTTCGGGTGCTTTTTTAGTGCTTATTTTTACTTTCGTATTGCATATATATTAAACCCTTGTATGTACTCTTGGGTTTTAATGCATTCTTGTTGTCGGACCTACACCTAGGTTCCAATTTTATTGTCTGACTGCTTTCTGCGGTTCCGTTGACACATAGTGTCTTACCGGTGAGTTTACTTAGTATATTTGACGCAACGCTCTCGTTTATGCATAAAGCAATATTTTGTAGTATACAACGTGCATGAATTCACTTGTTTAATCATGTGTTCAGACATTGCTGACAATTAAGCACATAATTGCAATCATTAAATAATAATTAAAGTGTACGGAAATTACCGGTTTGGTGCCAGTTGTCACACCACGGGTGGCATATGTAGCCATTACGTGCGAAGTCTTGTCAAAGGTAATTTCGGGGTTCGAGAGGTACCTTTTGGACATATAATCAGCGAAGTGGGAATGCCCGTGGATCTCGCTAAGATCCGTCTTGGTTGGAAACTGATCGACATCAAAGTGTCCTTCGAGGATACAGCAATTTCTTGGTCTCGCTTGATTCTATCGCAGGACTTTCGAAGGTCACGCAGCTTAAATCTCTTTAGCACAGCAGGGTGCTGTGTTCGTGGAAGACAGACAGGGGGATGTCCTTTCAGCTTTCGAATCACAACTCAGCAATACATGGGCATCGTCTTTATCCAAAAGTACTAATGACTTAGTAGTATACCATGATGGTTTGAATCAGAGTCCCAGTCACACGCCGATGCAACATGAGAAGGTGATGACTTATGTAATGAAATCATGAAGAGGAACAACACGACATAAAACCTGCGGTGGGAACCGTGGTTCTCGGATGGAAAGCGGAGGCATTACTTAGACGGTACCAAATGCATTACCTAAACCGATCACAAGGTCCTCCCGTGTATCGATGTTTGAAAAAGATAAAGCATGCAATGACATCGCTGGATGGAACTTCTGAATGAGTACGACCGTGAAACCTGAACGTACACGAGATCTACAGCCCGCTATCGACTCTAACTTACCTGATCAGGCTCGCTCTGTTCAAACTAGAGAGCTAAAGGGGGAGGATGTTCAAGTTGAACCCATGCGGGGCATGGAAAAGCAACCTGTGACCGGTCGGACGATACCCGTTACCTCATGGAACGAATGTGGGCCTCATTATACGGCTACTGTTAGGAACTCTTGTTGAACAAAGCACACCGGCTTCGATATTCTAGTCATCTGGGTTTTGAGGAGAGACATTAGGATTTATAAACCTTGTACTGGTAATCGGACATGAAGGCCCACCTAGCTAGGTATGGGAATGATGTTTGACTTGTGGGAAAGTCAAGGTGAAGTGTTAGCAATCAGAAACACCTATATGGAAAGCGAAAACAGACCGCCATGGATTTGGTCGTTAGTCTACTTACAACTCGAAACGGAAACAATATCACCTGGATGATCGTTGATTGTCTCACATAACCAACACACTTTCTAGCCATCAAGGAAATGGATAAGTTTTCTACACTTGCAGTCATCTACCTAAAAGAAGTGGTTGCTAGGCACGGGGTGCCAACCTCCATTATCTCTGATCGCGACCCACGATTTGCATCTGATTTGTGGCAAGCGATGCACAAATCCTTTGGCTCACGTCTAGACATGAGCACAACATATAATCCACATACGGAGGGGCAGACTGAACGCACCATCCAAACTCTTGAAGACATGCTTCGAGCATGTGTAATTGGCTTTGGAAACGGCTGGGAAAGACATCTCCTTTAGTGGAGTTTTCGTATAACAATAGCTACCGCACCAGCATCCAGGCTGCTCCGTTCGAGGCATTGTACGGACGGAAGTGCCGGTCACCTCTATGTTGGACAGAAGTTGGGAGCAGCCAAATCACTGGCCCAGAACTCGTCATAGACACAACAGAGAAGATTGCTCAGACACGACAACGAATGGCGACAACTTGTGACCGTCAGAAAAGTCACGCTGATAAGCGCAGGAAACCACTCGAGTTCCAGGTTGGGGATCGAGTGCTACTTAAAGTCTCACCTTGGAAATGTATATTTCATTTTGGAAACGAGGCAAATGCAACCCGCAATATGTTGGACCTTTCGAAGTCACTAAGAGCATTGGCAAGGTGGTCTATAGGTTGAATCTACCCGAAGAACACAGTGTAGTTCACAACATATTCCAAGTGTCGAATCTGAAGAATTGTCTGTCAGATGAAACCCTCCCTGTTCCTTTCAAGGAGCTCACCATCGACGATCAGTTGCGATTTGTCGAGGCACCAGTGGAAATCTTGGACCGGGAGGTCAAGATTCTAAAACGCACCAGAATACCTATTGTTCGAGTTCGTTGGAACTCCCGTCGTAGCCCAGAGTTTACACGGGAACGAGAAGACCAAATGAGTCACAAGTATCCCCAGTTGTTCGAGAACAAGGAAACCACTACTGAGGCTGAAGCTACTACGGAATTTCGGGACGAAATTCCAAATCAATGGGGGAAGGATGTGACACCCTAGGAAAAACCAAGAAACCACGCAACCTAACTAGTTTCCTCAGTAACTACGTGCTAAATTTCGGGACGAAATTTCTTTCAAGTTGGGGATGATGTGACAACCCGACTCTTTAAGGTCAGCGCTACTTGAAATCCCTCAAACTTGTAGCGTGTGCCTCTGTGTTTATCTATTTATCTCGTGTTCGTTTAACACTCCCTTATACATTTGGGCCTGAGGCCCAAACCGAACTTGCACACACACTCATTATTATGATAATTATACTTAATTAACCAAGCCCACTTATATATATACACTTGGGCCGGCTGTAGGACACTCCTCACTAGGACCTTACAACATCATTAGAACTTGTGCACTAAACACTTCAAGGCCCAGGATCCTTAGGTCCGATCGGGCCCAAACTGATCCAAGGTTTCACGTGTATATCATGTACCTTAGATGATACGTAGTTATTAGTTTCAAACCTTGGCAAACCCTAGACACCCTTACCCCCTCTTACGGATTACGGCAACAGGAGACCCCCCCCCTCTCGTGACATCATTCTAGCGGATCAAGTTTGCTGGGTTAGTATTCACACACTTGTTTGGATTAGTGTTGATTGTTCTTGATTATATGTGACTTGGTGTGGATCTGTGACTATATGTGACTTCATGTAAATCGATGATAATTGTATGATGATACGAAATAAATTAACCAGTCGGTATGATGTTGATGATTAGTGTTACTGAATGATGTTGATGTTATCTAGGATTTATGTTGTTTAAATCAAGAAAACACGTCATTGATTATGCGCTGGGCTAGTAAACGGATGAATCAGGGTTGTATGTTAATAAGGATTGTATAATATTAATGAATGAGTTGTTTCTGTTTAAATGATAAGATAATATGTTGAATATAGTTGTCTGCCACTAATTTCCTTGTGCATGTGTTTGTGAAGTTAAAAAAAAAGGTCAGCTCATCATTCATATTTGCAGTCCACCCATTTTGATAAATTGCATGTGAAAGTGTCAGACTCATTATGTGAGTATATATCTAGTATGTTGGCCATTGCATGAGAAGTTATTATTGTTTATGGTATTTATAATGAATCGGCATAATGCACTAGAATAACTCATGTATATATATGGGCCACATACACACAATTATACTCGAATGGTATTTGGGCCGCACCTTTTCTCTGTTCGTGTTTGGCCGCACAGCAGGCTACAACACTTGTTGGGTTGAGTGTTAAGGGAGCGGGCCATGAGCTGGGTTTGAGGGTTGGGTTTAACCCGTGTAACATTGGACCAGCAAGGTTATTGGACTGCAATATGTGAGATAAACATGAATGGTTAGTAATGGACCACATAAAAACTAGATGAATAATGGGTCGAGTACTTATTGGGCCTGAACAGTTGAATTGCAATGTCGAGTGTATAGCCTTAATGGAATTAAACAAAGTAGTGTTTGTTGTGTGTCTTATGAAATATGAAATTGTAATGTGAGTGCATACGTGAACCAATTACCTGCTATGCGTGTGTGTTTATGGACTAGTGCGTTGCATGAATTACTGAAGTGACTTGCATAACAATACGTGAAATCTGTGTACACTGAAAGTGTAGTATGTGTAAAGAATACGTGATCTGTGTGCATACGAAGCTGATTGATATTGATAATCACACTAGGGTTTGGTTGATCCATTTGGAACGAATAGTGAAACGTGACATACCGAGCAAACCGAGGTGAGTTCACACACTTTCTAAGGCATGGGATTCCCGGTGGTTGGGAATGGGTTAAAGAATTAAAACGGAACCTACATATTCTCCTTGGGTAGGATATGTACCTCCATCCTCCATGGGTAGGATGCCAATGTTAATCATGCGTATTCTCCTTGGGTAGAATACGTACGTCCGTCCTCCTTGGGTAGGACAACAACCTTAAACTTACTAGACAAAACTCTATCATTAAGTCCCTCATTTTTATATCAACTTAATCGCCGGGCCAATGGCGAGCGGGTCATTAGTTAATAGCGTTATTCGGGTTGACAAGCCTCACACCGTGCCGGTAGGATGGGCATGTACTAATGGATCTGGGCACTCAGTCAATAATGATAGACGTTGATTTAGGGCACAACTTACTTTCGTCAGTTGTCGATATGGTAACGGTCTAGTGGTTCACATGGGGAAGCCCCCACTTATTATGGATATGGTTTGGGAAACAAAGATACTAGTTAACTCATGGTTTACGAAACAACTTATGGTTTTCAAAACAAACTTGTAAAACTAAACAACCAACTGTGAACTCGCTCAACTTTGTTGTTGATTCGTTGTTACATGCCTTGCAGGCCTTTAGGTGCATATTGTTGGAACTTGCTGTCTGGGAGGCTGGAGTGGTCATGGATCGAGATACATGGAATCTCAATACAAACTTACTGGTTTATGTACACATGATTTGCGAAACACTTAACAAATGAGTTATGCTTCCGCTGTATTCAATGAATGATATGTAATGTTTGTAACACTTTACATTAATGAAAGTTTTCTTTAATTATACCTATGAGTTCAACGTGATTGGTGGCTTGGATCCTGGTACGTCACACGCCTCGCGGGGGTTTCCGCATGTGGTATTTTGGGGGTGTGACAGCTCAACCTCCTGCCAGGAAACCTTATGTTGGTACTGCACTGATGTGCAACAAGTGTAATGCACCTCACTGAGCTTACCTGTAGTGTCGTCTGTGTGCATCATGTGGACGACTCGGTCACCTGGCAAATGCTTGTCAATTCAACCCAATCCAAGGTGGTCCAAACCAACCCCAAGTCAACCCTGCTCAAGCTCGTTTACCGTCTGGTACTTGGTACAACTACGGCAAGACGAGCTATTTCAGGAACAAGTGATCAAAGATTGTTAATGCAAATCTGACCCACGGATGAGCATTTGGCTGAGTATAAGATGATGTTGTTTTAATCTTATGCTTTTGTTTCTTTGTTTTTCTTGTAATGTGAAACAATCAGTTTTGTTTATAAATAAATCATTGTTCGCAAATTCTGATGTACAAGTGTAGTTACATGTGTGTATGGCATTTCCCTATAATGCCTACATTAAGGAACTATGTTCTTTACAAACTACTCTTGTGATTCTCCCTTTCAAGTAATCACTCTTGATTTCCTCATAACTCTAAAGTACTCATTTCATTCTAAGAAACGAAGTACAGGAAATAAAGTGACATTATGAGTGATCGTGCTTTTTGCACATCTGTGCTTTTAAATCCTTGGTTAGATAACTAAGGGTAATTTTTCAATCTCATACCCATATCATTACATTCTGATTTTCATAACAACATGCATAGCATGAGTTTTCAAAACAACCTTCATGATTTCAAAATGTTCCATATAGTCTGAAAACATTTTTAACATAGTATATCTACTGCATGATTTCAAAAGCATCATTCATGTTTTTAAAAACCTTATACATAATTTCAAAATTCATCTCGCATAATTTTAAAACATTTTTATACTTATCTAATACACCTACTTTATGATTTCAAAAGTATTATGTAAGGTTTCAAAAACATTAAACACATTTCTAAAAGAAACCTCATGCATAGTTTTCAAAAACATTTTTCTCATATATTGACTTAACATTCAAATTCTGCTTCATATGTCGCCTTGGCATATCTAGTATCTCAACTTCATGAGCATTTTTACCTCAAGTTTTGACATAAGCACGTCTAGTGCAAGGTTTTGAAACGCCTCCCGCTTTTCAAATCCCAAAACCCATAATGGGATCTTTTTATCTTCACAATTAGATCCTTGTGGATGATTATCATTCAAATCAGAGTCCTCAATTGGATTCTTTGTATACCTTAATTCGAACATTCCGATTCCTTATAATCGATTTCTCTTCTTAAGATCTTCCTATCTTTACAGGTAGATTCTTGAAAATATTTAAAGTGCCAAATGAAATCCACGGATTGGATTCCTAGTCTGCTTTAAATTCATGTGCACAATTAACAAACAAATTAACAAAATGATAACAAATTAAAGATCAAGATAAACAATTTTGTGGTTATGTGATTATGTGTTATGTGTTTTCTTTTGTGGTTTTATTTTCATTATCCAAATCCGTGTAGAATCTTCCATATCTTCATATGAGTGATTCACAGTAGGATATCCAAAGGTACTACCTTAAATCCTTATTGGGCTTCTACGTAATCGTTAAGACCCTTGGATTATATAGTACCATTCCATAATTCAAAGAGACCCTTGAGTGGTCTAAGTCAAAAGATTGACTCAGAATCTGGTTAAGAATGACATGTGGTGATATGGCTGAACAGACTCCTTGGTAGTCTATTTAAATCATTTATCGATTTAATTAAAAGGACCCTATGGTGGTCTAGTCACACTCATCACAAGTTTGTTCATTTGGTTTTCCCTACACATTATAAAATGCACTGTGCGGACTATGCAAGGAATTATGTAATTATGGACGCGTACATAATTATGAAATTTAGTGCACAGGAACCCCAGTAAGATTTATCATGTGTAAGAACCTATAGTGGCAACAATAACAAAACGTGAACAATGTAATGAAGGTACGGTGGACGCACCAACAACGCTTTATATACTTGTATATAAGTGTCCCTCTTACATTGCAAGCATAATGTTATTAAAGTTACTAGAAGTTCAGAATCCTGACCAGTGTTGTTTTATCTTTACGACTTCATGTTTTGAACTCTCACAAGTTTCCTCTAGATAAATTTCGGGACGAAATTTCCTGAAGTAGGGGAGACTGTGACACATGTGCCTCCACGGCCATCAAACATATACTAAACCAATGAAATATTTTATTTCATACTTGGGATTTGTATAAATATGTGAGTCATTTGCACATATCAAATTTTGTTCGATTTCAAGCTATAAATCGCTTTCTGGAAAGTTATACGCGCACTAATGCGTAAAGTAATCAGTTTAATGCGACAAATGCTTTGGAACATCAACATATGCTTAACATACCTTAAATAACCTTTACATAACTTAGAAATAAGTTTTGAAGGCTTTGGTGTGGCAAAATCAAGTTTATTCGCTTACAGGGACTAACTTCGACAAACTACGAAAGTATGCCGATTTGTACTGTAACGAACATTCCGGAACTTGATCATAAGTTAAATATGTCCTAAATATCCTTTACATAGCTTAGAAATAGGCTTTGAGGTGTTTGGTGAACAAAAATAAACTTCTTGGTCATTCAGGGACTAAAAGCGTCAAAAAGTGCATAAGTTTGCATTTTCGCGCATAACTTACGTTCTGAATACATCCGGACATCCAAAAATTTATGTAATTGTTAAAATATTTTATTTTAGTGATTGGCATGATAAAATTCCATTCGTCGCGTAATTTGGATCGTTTTTCGCTTCCGTTCGTGTTTCGTCGTAATTAACCGAACAACGCGACCGTACGACCAAACGAACTGACATCCAGCATATTTTTGAGCATATTTTAAGTTCCCTATACTTTAACTTCATTTTAGAGCCTTAAAATAGGGTTAACAGGGCTTAAACGTGTCAAAACACATCAAAAATCAAGTTTGGATATGCAGGGGCCTGTTCTGCCAACTTTGCAAACTATCTGCCAGCATTACATGAGCCTACGGACCGTATGGGTCCCTTTATGGTCTATAAAGCATCCCCAGTTCAGCAGCTTCCATTTCTAGCTTGATCCAGCTGTTCCACACTCTTGCAAATGGTTTTGGGCAATACTAGGGGCTATTTTGGGTGCCCATGGTTTCGCAAATCAGTGGGCATGATGTGTACGGATGAGATCGAAGCACGGTTTTTGATGAACGATCTTAATAACTCTCCGAAAACTATAAATACCCCACCCCTTTTACACTCAAAACCCACACTTGATCTGATTGCTCTCTAAGTTGAAGTGATTACACTTCATACCTGAGAATAATCGGGTCAAACTTCCATTCGTAGACCTTTTGTAAGTATTCTTTCGTTCATTTACGCAATTTTAGCATGAAAGTCAAACTTTGTTTGACTTTCTACATTGACCAGTTTATGGTCAACACGAAGTTCATTTGAACTTCATAACGTGAGCGTAATCACGAGGGTTTTAGTCTCTTGTGACTATACCTACTGATTACCACGTTATCTAGGCATAGTGACGAGTCGTAGTTTCGGCCAAAATGCGTATTCTTGCGTATTTTGTAACCAAACTACTTTTAGGTATCAAGACCCTATGTTTTGATACCAAACCTATTTTCAAACCTTGTTAAACATGTTTTAACATGTTTAACTCGTCACTTTTAGATTTGTGCTTATATAGGGTCGTAAGGTAAGCGATCTAAACAACCGCTCAGACTTTCGAACCCAACCCGTTTGGTCGATCATTAGAATTCGACCAAACACATTAGGTGACCATAGTTGTATAGGGAATAACCTTCCGAGGTTATACCTTATGGTCACTTCGTTTAGTTAGTTGTATGATAGGTAGTTTATATGCCTTAGGTAAATGACCAAAATGCCCTTTTACGCATAAATTCATTTTAAGCATATGTAACATAAATTTTGACATCTAAGCTGATTAGGCAACATTATTAGACATGTTAAGGCATATATTACTTGTCATAGGACCAGTTAGGCGGTCCAAACGCGTTTTACGCGGACGACGCGTTAAAGTAGCGTAAGCTACCTAAACGGGTCGTAATGGGTCATAAGCACTTAGGATAGGTTTCATTTTAGAATGTAGGCTTTGTTATACCATATTACATGAGTTCCTATACTCATTTGGTTTATGAAACCTCATTCTATCCGATCTTCCGATTTAGGTCCGGTTATTTACATAGTTACCTATATTAGGTGTCGTTTGATTCCGTGATCCCTCTAGCTTTGCTTGGTTGTTGTTCAAGACTTCTAAGCACCCTCAAGTGAGTACATAGACCCCTCTTTTACTGTTTTTCAAACATTTTGGGGTGAAACACATGTGCCTACTTGTTACTTTCGTGCTTTCCATGTTTTCATATCATATACTTGCTATGTTCATTAGTACACTATTAGTACATGATTTTATTGTGTTTTTGCTATGCATGTCCATTGTTGCATACTTAGTACATTATTTTACATTACATTACATTTCATGCTATGTATGTCATTTGTTGCATACTTAGTACATCGTTATACATTACATTTTATGCTATGTATGTTCATTTAGTGCATACTTAGTACATTATTTACAATACATTTCATGCTATGTATGTCATTTGTTACATACTTAGTACATTATTGTACATTACATTTTTTGCTATGTATGTCCATTGTTGCATACTTAGTACATTATTTTACATTACATTTCATGCTATGTATGTCCATTTAGTGCATACTTAGTACATTATTTACATTACATTTCATGCTATGTATGTCATTTGTTGCATACTTAGTACATTATTTTACATTACATTTTGTGCTATGTATGTCCATTTAGTGCATACTTAGTATATTATTTACATTACATTTCATGCTATGTATGTCATTTTTTGCATACTTAGTACATTATTTTTATAAAACATGCTTACATTTTGGTATGACATTTGGTTTGTTTAAATGGGACAAAAATACATTCATTAACATTAGCTACGTCGTTCGTTAGTAGGTAGTGGTACCATAGGAATTGACAACTCCTGTTGCTGACATCCTAGGTATGTTTGGATGGAAGGAATGACCGAATTCGATACACATAACTCAGATAAACCTTTAATTCGTTTAAGGGTTTATCGCCACAGTCTCAAGGCTTGAATGTATGCATTTTCACAATACCGCATAGATGTTTGTATCAGTAAAGCATGCATTATTTTACAAAGCATAACTTTTGATTTAATCAAATACTTTGTTTTGTACATTTTTACATATGATTAAGTAGTCACTTTTTGCTTATCATACATGACAATTGTTTACACATTTCATGATTTACATTTGACAATAGACATGGTTTTCACACAAACATTTTGACATTTGATTATACATAAACATTTTTACATTAGTGGTTTGTTTAGTAAGTGATTTAAGTAACGAGGCGTGTGTAATATGATAAAAGCATGGTGGATACGCCGCTGGTACTTCCTATATATAAGTTCTTTTATGATATTACATATCGTAGCGTTATTTAAACCATTTCAATTTTGACATATTACATTTTACACAAGTTAACATATCTTTACAAAACATTGTTTTACAAACAACACATTTTATACAAATTCATTTTATTTGGTTATTTATTTAACCATACATATTTCTTTTATATCATATGTTTCCTTATCAATTTTTATATGATTTATAAAACAAAAACATTTTACAAGGATCATGACTACTTTTGTTAAACATTTTCTTTAAACTTACAAGTCATGAATCCTAAATCAATAAAACCTATGTATCTCACAGGAATTTTTATGCTAACGTACCTATTTTCACATGTGTTTTTAGGAAATGATGCATAGGATTGATCCAGTTACACTTAGGCGGACTTGGGCCTTAGTGACATTAAAAGATGCAAGACTGATTAATTATGTTATGATTCTTTGTTCGTTAAGACATTGTATCTTCTTTTAATCAATAAAACAACATTTAAATTTCCATGTGTTATGAGACAATGATTTTGTTACAACACTCCCCGACGTTTCCACCACGATTTGTTGTTTTAGGTGGTCAGGGTGTGACACAGAAGTCTGAGCATTTTTATTCATGTTTTTCTTAACATGTAGGAACGTTCGCACGACTAAATGAGTCGTTCAGAAGAGATCTCGACCAATACGAAAGACGGAAACAGACGTATTGAAGTTATTTCAGCTGAATTGCACTTAGATTCACTTAAACTGTCTCTTGTATTGATATCAGATCGTTTTACAATGCTGGAGACACCTCGGCAGAGCTTCGCTACCGGAATCGAATCGTTACAAATGAAATTACCAAGGCAACTATATATAGGCAGATCATTTCGCACGAAATGGTTCACACGAACTGGCCTTATCATTTCGTGCGAAATGACCTCCTCATTTCGTGCGAAATGGTTCATATGCCATTTCGTGCGAAATGGCCCATTCTACATGTTTTCTTGATTTTCTCGTATTTCATGCCCTGATCTATCTAAACTAATACAAGACTCGATACAAGACGAAGTCGACAGACATATACACCTACAGACTCCCCCTTGGATGTTGACGAAGTCTTCAGTGTCGAGTCTTCAAAGTCTTCAGTCTTTATCAGTCTTCTTGCTCTTTCAAAGTATCTGACATTTTAAACATCCTCAATCTTCTCTCTTCTCTTTTTCAGTATCAACAGCTAACCTCCCCATTGGATGTTGATCTAATCTTCAGTCGTCTCTTTCTCAATCTGACTCTTTTTCTTCACAGATTCAGAATCGCAACCTGGCACTTGAGCTTTCTAATTCTCTTGATCAGGTCTCTTGATCCTTTTTCTTTCAGAATCTAAATCCTTACTCTTATCCTCTTTCAGCATTAGCAGCTTGTATGAACCTCAGGATTCAAATTATGATCCAGGATCTGAACTTGGCTCTTACTTCTTTAGACTCCCCCTTTCGATAAGCGGGGATTGCAGTCTGGAATGCACAAGATTGGAAACCTGGCTTTTCGAACCCACAGGATCTGGTACCTGGCTTGAGTCCTAGCTGCTTTTGCGGAAAATCCTCAGGTATCGGAACCTGGCTAACCTGCACATCCTCTACCTCAAAATAAATTTCACAAATTTAAAATTTTGACAAATTTATAAACCACTTGTAGAGTATCGTTTAAAATGAATTAACATTTATAATCTCTAATTCATCACTTATAAAACCAAATTCTTCTAAACACACTCTCCCAATCCATTGTTCATCATGTTTAGCACTCGGAATTTTGAAAATCAGCTTTCCAACATCAGTTGTTGAAAATAAGATGAAATAAAATCTTTTTGAATTTTCAAAATTTATGCTAAAACACTCCGAAAATCTTTTTAGGTTTTTGAAAAGCAGTAAAGAAATATTTACAAACAATATTTTTGTGATTTTGTGTAAGAGGATCATATCAGTTTATGAGACAAATCACTAACACCGTTAAACTTTAGACATTTTAAGTTCTAAACAATTCACTTAGATTGTCAGTATACAGATCCACTTAAATTTTCACACAAAGTTCAATTGTTTCGAGATACGAAGTTAGTTTTTTAATGGACTTAACGTTATTCGCTTGTCCCACCTCAGAATATACTCCCGTATCCAGATTTCTATATTCAGTCTTACATGTGAATGTACACTAATAATATATGTAAACGGGGTAGTGCGAGACCATGAGAGCTCAGGTTAGAACTTCCGTTCAGACAAAGAGATGATGGCTCGACTTTAGGTGTGTCCCGTTTGGGGATCTTTTCTTCAACAGCACATGATTAGCATTTTCAATGTTTCATCATTTTTTGTACTGAGGGTGGGCTTTAAGATTAAAGCATTGCAAAGTATTATACGAGGACTAGGCTATTGCTTCCGCACAATCAGAAGTCCAGGTATAATACCCCAGATATCATCACGCACAAGACCTAGTATGTCAGAAACAGAAAAATCTTTCAAACAAGATTTCGGGGGTTACCCATATATCCGAGAGATGTTCCCCACGAGATAAGTAAGTATTTGATATTAGGTTTATATCTCGAAAACAATTTACTGAATGTATAAAAACCTAATGACATATCCACGGTGAGATCGTTTATCACTTTTGACTTTCCAAATCTTTAGCGTGTTGTGATAGTCCACTGATGTACTATCATTTCCTCTTTTCTCAACAAAACTCATTTTTGGATTTTTCGATGTTTTTGGATTTTTAGATTTTATCATGTTTTTGGAATTTTCAAATTTTTGAAATTTCTAAAAATTTTTACTCCCCCTAAAATCAAAATATGTTTCAATTTTGATATTCTATGAAAATTTGAAAATAAAGTGTACAAAGTAAATGACAACATGATGATTCAAGCAATTCTCATCATTCCTCGTGACATAAACAATCAGAACTCCCCTGACAACAAACTATTTTCCCATTAAGATTTCAAAACACTTAAGTTTGTTTTAATCAAAATGGTTTTTTCGAAAAATTAGCTTTGTTGAAATTACCACTTGTAGGAAAGGGGATAAACTCATCACTTTGTTTTTCAAACTCTTGTTATGAAAATTAACTCAAGTTCAATTTAATGACATTGATTAACCACTTATAGGTTCATTTACCAACAAGAACCACTTGTAGGGACAACCATTTGTAGGTTTTTGACAGTTTTAAATTTTACCACTTGTAGGCTTTTCAAACCAACATTTTCAAGAATGATGCCGATTCCTGCTCCACGATTACCAACTTGGGAGCTCCGGCAAGTCCAGAGTTTAGTCATGATAGGTTCTATCCCAGTTACTAACCTGGGATGACCCATCTTTATCTGGTTTCTTCGTTTTCTTCTCATAAAATTCCTTTACCCCTTTGACCTTGCCGTCAATCATTTTTCCAAAAATGGTTTGAACTGTGGGGTTAAAGGATTTTTCAACATCAAATTCTTTCTTTTCAGAAAACCTGCGTTTCGGATATGAAGTTTCATTTGAAGCTTTAGACAAAGGTGCTATTGAGATATTGGGCCCTTATGGTATCTCGTACACATTCCGACGATTGGCCGAGCGAATAAGTCAACTTCAAAGTGGATTTGTTGTGCGAAGAGTGCGTTATGACCCGTGGCCGCCTGCCTGGTGGGGGCGGCTCCTCCGTTGATTTGAAATCTCAACCTTTCCAACTTTTTGTTTAAAGTTTTCAGCCCGCAATGGTGGAAAATTTGCATCATCCATTGGCGAAACTAAATTTTCACTTTCTTTCTCAACTTGTGGCTCCTCTGATTTTGTGGAATCAGATTCATCGCCAGAAAATAGCTCCTCTGATTTTGACGGAATCATAGCTAGAACTATCATCTGATTTCTTAACCACCCACCTTTGATTGTTAAGATTTGCTTTTCTCTTGTAAAAACTCTTTGAACACTCTCCTACCTCAAATTTGGAATTTTTGAAAACTTTAAAAGGTTTGCTTGGTGGTTCATTCTCAACAACTTTTCCTTTTAGTTTAAGAGAAACTCCCTGTTTTGTGTTGATTTCCTTTGGACAATTCAAGGCAATGTGACCAATTGTTTTGCATTCATAACAGGTTCTCTTTTCTTTCTTCTGAACAACTCCATTCTTCATTTCTTCTTGCTTCTTCGCTAGGAATTCTTTGTTTGATTGCTTCCAAAATGAACTTTTCTCCTCTTCCTCCGAACTTGACCCTGAAACAAAAACAGTTTTTGATTTATAAGTTTTCTCATTTTTATAATTTTCTGGTGGAATAAAACCTAAACCTTTCTTTTTGAAATTACCGTTATGGTTCGGTTTCTTTTGAAAACCTGAACCAGAACTGTAACATTTTTCTTGTTTAATCTTTGTTGAACTCTTGAGGTGTATTTTTTAGGTTTTTCAGAAAGATTTACATCTTTTATTTCAGAAATATTAATTTCTGTTAGTTTGAAAACCTTGTTTATCATTTCGGTTTTAACACCTCTTATTGGAAATTCTTCATCAGAAAATAATTTGTCAGAATCATTCAAAGTATATGCTACTTTAAATGTTTCATCATTCAAATTATTTTTTGATAACATGAATTCTTTATTGTAAACCCATTTGTCCTTTTTGACTTTTGGACTCGAAGTGTTGGACTCAGACTTTGACTCTGAATTTGACTCCTCCGTTTCACCTTTATCTAACACATGATCCACCACTTTCTTCATTAATTCAGATTGTTGATCAGTGTCAGATGCAGTGAAAGTTACATCAATATTATCAGGCAAGTTATCCGAGGACTCAGATTCCCACTGTAAGTTGGTTGCCTTTTTTACTCTTTCTGAATTTGGATTTCGTGGAGAATATCCATTTTCAAGTGGAGGCGGACACTTGGTATAGTTAGTACTGTGTTTCTTACCAGAATCCTTCTCTTCAGATGTCTTTTCTTCAAACGCCTTCATGCCTTCGATTGTCGGGTATATTCTATCAATCACATAAGAAGCACATGAGTAACTTCTCAATAATCTCTCAACCCTTTCAGTTTCTATTCTCTGGGTTTCCAATTTTTGTTCAAGTTCAACACATTTCTCAATGTAATGATTGATGCCTGATTGCTTCGACATGAACGCTCCTTGAAGTGTCTTCAAAGCAGTTGCTTGTTCACTACTTGATTCATTGTATTGATTCATAGCTTTGTTCAGAACGTCATAAGATTCCTTCAATCTGTTCATGTTATGAATCAATGTGTTGTTTTGCTTTTTCACAGTTTCACAATTTTCACAGATCTCAGGTGTCTTTTTAGCAACAGCTTCCTCATCAATCTTGAAAGCTGGAATTTCTTTCTGTTTTATCACTCGAACCTCTTCTTCATCATTCTTACCTTTCCTTCTTTCTGCATCTCTCTCAACTTGAAATTTTAAAAGCTCTTTCATTCTTCCTGCATCATAATCATCATCACTATCATCTTGTTTTATAACCTCCTTTTTTGCCATTCGAGCCTTTTCAGCATCTTTCTCGGCTAGATATTTTAAATGCTCCTTCATACTATTTGCCCAATAATCATTATCATCATCTTCAACAACTTGAGCAACAAAAGCTTTAGCCTTTAAGATTTCTTCATCCGGACAATATTTGTCCCAGCTAAAACATTCTGCCAATTTCTCATCATCTTGATCTGTCAGACATGCTTTACTCTCAGCTGAAATATATTTGTCCCAACTAAATCCTTTTGACGATCTTTCATCATCTTGATTCACCATATAAGCTTTCTTTGATTCTTCAATCTCCTTCCTAGCATGAGAAGTTTGTGTTTGTTGTTGATTCGGCTGTTAAGCAACTTGATGATAAATTGCTTTCCGATAGTAATCGTTGTTTCCGAAAGGATTTTGAGCTCCACTTGCTTCGCGGTTTGTGCATTCTCGCTTGAAATGCCCTTTTTCCCTGCAACGAAAACAAGTAACTTTAGATTTATCGAATCCTAAAGTAGAAACATTTGCATCACGGAAATCATCTCTTCCTGTAATCTGTTTAAACTTCTCAGCTCTTCTCAACACACTTGCTAAACACCACTTTATATCCATTAACTCCATCTCTTCAGCATCGATCTGATCGTAATCCTCTTTTGTCAACATTGGATTTCTGATCCTTCCTGCAACTTGTCACACCCGCTCATAGCGGAAGCGGGAGGTGTGATCTGATCGGTTCTCATTGCATAACAATATAAGTGAACATACTAAATGAATAAAAACAAGCTCCAATGCCATTGTCATAATCGTTTCAAAAGAACGCAACATAAGTTAAATGTATTGGTTACAAACCATCAAATGAAAATAAGTTGTCATTGTTTTATACATTAAAATGTAAGTCTTAAAATGTCAAGGCTTTGACCACTATATCACCGCAAAGAGGCGGTATATAATGGGCAAACCCTTCAAATGGTGGCATGGAGTCTTGATACTTGCTTTCCTTGACTGAAATGTCTGCATGGTCCACTAAATTTCCTGAAATACATGTTAAGTTTGAAAACATCAACAAAAGTTGGTGAGTTCATGCAGTTTAGTTGTATAAGATGTATTTGTAAAATGTGAGTTGTATAAAATGTATCTGTAAAATGTGAGGTGTATAAAATGTATCCATAAAATGTGAGTTGTATAAACTGTATCCATAAAATGTGAGTTTTATAAGATGTATCTGTATGTAATGATGTAGTATGTAAAGCGTCAATGAAATCGTTGATCATTAATGGTTCGCGAGGACATTAATGTGTGTGACGAATTAGGAAGCAATCCAAACCTAGACGATTTCGTGTCGACTACTATCGACTGGGACACAAACGCACTCTCCTGTATGGGTCCACGACCAAGAGTGGGGCTTGCCAATACCCATTAGATCTAACCCCTTGTACCTAGGTCCAAACTGGATTAATGGTGCTTAGATATATGACCCTAATCGCACATGATCTAAGGTGTTTCATTCCATGACTTAACATACAATTGAACATGTATTTTCCTCGGTAGTTATAAAGTTGTAAAGCATTTAAAATGAATAGGGGACATGAACTCACAGAATTGCGTCCGTGAATAGTAACTAACTGTGATCTGACGTACGGTCGTCTTGAACAATGTTGCGACCTACAAATGTTCTTATATTTGTTAGACACTTCGGTCTTTGTAAATGACTTGAGTACAAGTCTTGTGTCTTAAATATGTGTAAGACTTGTATGTCTTTATTGTTCGTTGAACTGTGTATTAGATGAATGAATTGTTAAACTGTTATATATATATTTCACCAAATATATATATATGTAATCTTGTATCTTGTGAGTTGTATCATCGGGTCTTGTCTTCTTGATTTCGTGTCTTGTATAAGTAAATTGTATAATTGTAATTTTTACCAATTATATGTCATTGGGCTTAGCCCAAGAATTCATGTTATTGGGCCCAAATAATGTTGGGCCTAAATAGTGTTGGGCCTAAATAGTGTTGGGCCTAAATAGTGTTGGGACTAAATAGTGTTGGGCTTAAATAGTGTGTGGGCCCAAATGTTATTGGGCTTAATGTTATTGGGCCTTGGCCCATATGTTTGGTTTTGGGCTTAGCCCATGAGTCTTGATATTGGGCTTAGCCCATGTATTTATGTTAAGCCAATTAGGATGATAAGCCCATTTGTAAAATAGCCCATTTGTTATAAAATAAGCCCATTTGTTAAAAATATATTCTTTCATTTTTATAAAAGTTACTAAGTATAGGCTTTTTAGTTAAAAGAATACATAATATTTTTTATAAGTTTCAAAACATCCGAATATTGTTGTCGGTGATTTGTATGTATTCGTGTCAAAAGATCGCCTAAACATCGTGGTAACTCCTCGGAATGGCGATGTGTTAATAGATTCGCCCGTCGTCCGTTTTGACCATAAGTTGTGTCCGAAAGCTCGGAATGTCCGTAAGTGTGTTTTAAGGCGTGTTTAAATGTAGTCTTGTAAGACTTTTGTCGAAATGTACATTGTGTTTATTTGTACCATTGTATTCAAGTTCCTAGTTATCATAAATATAACTAATACAAATAAATAACACATAGCACATAAGTTGTTAAGTTAACTAAATATATATTTTCTCAAAATATATATATTTATAACAAACTTTGCTTTTATAAAAACTATTCTTTAAAATCTTTTTAATCTAATAAAGATTTTGTCAAAAATTATAGTTTTTATAACCTATGATTTTTAAGAAAAATTGGCCATATTTTATTAGAAACATGGACTTTGCCATGTTTAATAAAACATATCTTTTTCTTATAAAATCACCAATAATATTCTCATATTTTTCTTAATAAAAACATATGAGATTTATAACATAAACTTAACAAGATGAACTCATAATCATGTAGGGTTTTGGTATGATCTTTACATATGTTTACTAGTTCAAAAATCATGTTTTACTTCTAGTTTTAACAAGCTTTTTATAAAAACCCATCTTGTATGTTTCTTTTTATAACTTTGTAAAAGTATTATTTTTGGTTAATAACCTTACATACTTTAACAAAATCAAAGATTATGATCATCCATCTAAACATTTATGTTTAACAAAACCCTTAAACATTTTCATGTACACTTGTTAGATTATGTTTTTAAACATCATCTAACAAGTTATTTGTATGCTAATCATCAAAACTAGATCAAATATGCAAGTAATCATCTTTTAATCACAACATAAACACACTTTTATATCATGATTATTATTTTGCTTCTTTGTATTTTCATATTATTTTGTATGATTGTTTTAGTTATAACTTGTTCTTTAAACAATAAATACATAAATAAGTATGAAAAAGATATTTTAGAAGCTTACTTCTAGCACTAATGGCTAGGGATGATCTTGATGATGATTAAGAAAAGAAAAATGATGATCTTGATGCTTGTGAGCTCCTAGATGGATGAAAAAGCTTGCTTCAACTTGTGTATGCCTTAGATCTTCTCAAGTTCCATGAAAATGCATCTTGATCATCATGAAAGTGGCTTGAAAATGAAGATGGGGGGAGGGGTGTTCTTGACCGAAAATGGGGTATGGTTGGGAGCTTTTGGTGTTGTGAAAATGGAAGGTGAAAAAATATGAATGAAATGGTTAGAAATGTAAGTAACTAGTTGCTAACAATGATCATCTTTCACCACTTGCATCAACTTGCAACATGAAGTAAAAATATCTAGATATTATGGTAACAAGTTGAAAAAGTGGGTCCCACAAGGGGATGTTGCAACCGTAAATGGGGGGGGGGTCCCCTTTGTTTTTGCTTCTTGAATTACTTAGTAAATATGTTAGAATCTTTAGGTAGTTGTTTTAGGAAGTTTATAAGCATAAGTGTTTAAGTGTTTAAAGGGTGTTAAATGATCATTACTAGACCATAATGATCCAATTAACACTAGATGACCATTAAAAAAATATTTGATATTGTTCGGATATTCGTTTCGAATTGTTTCGGTTAGATGTTATTTGAACGCTAAGTTGCGTAACTTGTGTGAATTGATGTAGTTATTGGCTCGGATGATACCCCAAATGTATCCTCACATGAATTCTATGTTAAATAACATTTTTACATGTCGTAAAAATATTAGAAAGCTGATTTCTGCAGAATTTCTGCGGAAAAGTGTTGAAATCGTCGCTTTTAGTGCTTTTCGGGAAATTTTTAGTGTTATCGGACTTCGGAAAGGTTTTAAATCAAACCCTTGCATTCCTAGTTAGGGTTTAATATATATTAGATGTTGGACTTTCGTCTGAGTCCTAAAGATGTCGTTTAGATGATTTCTGCGGATCCGGCGTTTTCGTCAGAATACTAGTTTACTAGGTGCTTTTATAGTAGTTTCGACGCATTGTTTAAACTGTTTCCAATGTACTTAACAAAAATGGATCATATGCCTCATAAGTAAGTATTCCATGAGTATTCTAAGCGTATGTCATGAAATAAGCAGTTCGGATGTTCAAAACGCATAAAAATGTAGCTCAAAATGAGTACTTTAAGTGTAAGAAAGTTACCGAAAAGTGGCAGTTGTCACACAACTAAACTCCCATACGACTCTAACATAGTTACCAACAAAGACATGTGACTTTAGGCTACTTCTTCAGAGTAATTATGATCATTCTCAAGATTTAATGCAATGTTGCATTGTAGAACTTTGCCACTCTTGGTCGCCGAAAAATTCGGATCAAATGATGGATATGAAGAAAATCCAGTTTTGCTGCTTGATCCCTGAGATGAACTTCTAGACGAGCTTTTTGCATTGAAAGCAGTTTCAATCTTTGGTGCAATGTTGGTCTTATCACTAACACCACCTTTGTAATACAGACCAATATCTTGTTCACCATCATAGTTCTTCATTCTTGCTATCTTTCGTTGTTCCATCTCTTGAGCTTCGAGTTGTTCAATAAAATCACTCAGCGTTAGATTGTCAAATTCAGGTTTATTTTTCAACATCATAAGATACGTGCCCCAAACATCATGTGGCAACGCATCGGCCAACTTTTCAATCAATTATTCTTTATCTTTATTGATGTTCAATCTTTTCATATTCTTCACCAAATTGCAATATCTTTCTATAATCTGCTTGGTGTTTTCAGTTTTTAATCCACGAAATAGGTCAAATTCTTTCTTCAAAAGCGACATTTTGTTTTTGATCATCTCTTTACTTCCAACAAACTTTGATTTTAATTCTTTCCATATCGATTGTGCACTTCCGTTGTGTTGTAGTAAGATCAAGATTTCTTCCTTTATCGCTTGCTGCAAGAGACTAACCATCTTTTTTTCATCTTTGTATTTCTTTTTCTCATCAGCACTTAGGTCTTTAATTTCAACCTTCTCTCCGCTGTCCTTAACTGGTCTAATATATCGATATTCAACATATTCTCATGCATCTAGATAATATTCTTGAACCCAGTTTTCAAAATGTTCTGCCCATCCACTATACTCCTCAATACTCATGAGCTTAGGCGGTTTTTGTGTGGTACCCGTTTCATTTTCTAGCATCGTACTCTGAGTCACAGTCATCGAAGAAGCAAAGGCATTGTAGAACTCGTTTTCCATGATTTGGTTATCAAAAATTCACAAACTCAGACTTTCAAACGAAATGGATCCCTTCAAGCGAAATGGAGCAACTTTCAAATGATTTGACCTGCTCAAACGAAATGGCCTGCACTCTCACACGGAATGAATTCTTTCAAGCGAAATGACCACTTCAAACGAAATGAACCCTGTTTTACCCACTTCGTGCGAAATGGTTTTTCAACCTCAAACGAAATGGACCTTGGTGCAAAATAGAAGCTATTTCGTACGAAATGAAAAGTTGATTTCGTGTGAAATGGAAGTAAATTCAAACGAAATGATACCAATTCGTGCGGAATGGTGCTGACATCATACTTTCGGACAGATTTTGATAAAATTGATCAAGTTTTAAGCTGATTAAAGGTCTGATTCTATCAAGGGTTTGTTAAAACAGTGTTTCGCACATTATTTGTGAAAATTAGCCCATTTTAACCGTAAAACCTTGTTTAATTTTGAAAAATTGGTAAAATAAGGTGTAGAAATCAGATTTTTCAGCTGAAATGGTAAGAACTCTTCCTCCTGAGCTCTGATATCACATGTAGGAACGTTCGCACGACCAAATGAATCGTTCAGAAGAGATCTCGACCAATACGAAAGGCGGAAACAGACGTATTGGAGTTATTTCAGCTGAATTGCACTTAGATTCACTTAAATTGTCTCTTGTATTGATATCATATCGTTTCATAATGCTGGAGACACCTCGGCAGAGCGTCGCTACCGGAATCGAATCATTACAAATGAAATCACCAAGCCAACTATATATAGGCAGATCATTTCGCACGAAATGGTTCACACGAAATGGCCTTGTCATTTCGTGCGAAATGGCCCATTCTACATGTTTTCTCGATTTTCTCGTATTTCGTGCCCTGATCTATCTAAACTAATACAAGACTTGATACAAGACGAAGTCGACAGACATATACACCAACAGACTCCCCCTTGGATGTTGACGAAGTCTTTAGTGTTGAGTCTTCAAAGTCTTCAGTCTTTATCAATATTCTTGCTCTTTCCAAAGTATCTGACATTGTACGCAACCTCAATCTCTATCACTTTCTCTTTATCAGCATCAACAGTTAACCTTCCCCTTGGATGTTGATCTAATCTTCAGTTTTCTCTTTCTCAATCCGACTCTTTTTCCTTCACAGATTCAGAATCTCAACCTGGCACTTGAGCTTTTTAATTCTCTTGATCAGGTCTCTTGATTCTTTTCTCAGAATCTTAATCTTGGCTCTATCCTCTTTCAGCATTAGCAGCTTGTGTGAAGCTCAGGATTCAAAATATGCTCCAGGATCTGAACTTGGCTCTTACGTCTTCAGACTCCCCCTTTCGATAAGCTGGGATCGCAGTCTGTAAAGCACAAGATCGGAAACCTGGCTCTTTGTATCCACAGGATCTGGTACCTGGCTTGAATCCCAGCTGCTTCTGCGGAAAATCCTCAGGTATCGGAACCTGGCTAAGCTACACATCCTCTACCTCAAAATAAATTTCACAAATTTAAAATTTTGACAAATTTATAAACCACTTGTAGGGTATCGTTTAAAATGAATTAACATTTATAATCTCTAATTCATCACTTGTAAAACCAAATTTTTCTAAACACACTCTCCCAATCCATTGTTCATCATGTTTAGCACTCAAAATTTTGAAAATCAGCTTTCCAACATCAGTTGTCGAAAATAAGATGAAATAAAATCTTTTTGAATTTTCAAAATTTATGCTAAAACACTCCGAAAATCTTTTTTGGGTTTTTGAAAAGCAGTAAAGAAATATTTACAAACAATATTTTTGTGATTTTGTGTAAGAGGATCATATCAGTTTATGAGACAAATCACTAACACCGTTAAGCTTTAGACATTTTAAGTTCTAAATAATTCACTTAGATTGTCAGTATACAGATCCACTTAAATTTTCACATAAAGTTCAATTGTTTCGAGATACGAAGTTAGTGTTTTAATGGACTTAACCTTATTCGCTTATCCCACCTCAGAATATTCTCCCGTATCCAGATTTTTATATTCAGTCTTACAGGTGAATGTACACTAATAATATCTGTAAATGGGGTAGTGCGAGACCATGAGAGCTCAGGTTAGAACTTCCGTTTAGACAAAGAGATGATGGCTCGACTTTAGGTGTGTCCCGTTTGGGGATCTTTTCTTCAACAGCACATGATTAGCATTTTCAATGTTTCATCATTTTTTATACTGAGGGTGGGCTTTAGGATTAAAGCATTGCAAAGTATTATACGAGGACTAGGCTATTGCTTCCGCAAAATCAGAAGTCCAAGTATAATACACCAGATATCATCACACACAAAGACCTAGTATGTCAGAAACAGAAAAATCTTTCAAACAAGATTTCAGGGGTTACCCATATTTCCGAGAGATGTTCCTCACGAGATAAGTAAGTATTTGATATTAGGTTTATATCTCGAAAAAATTTTACTGAATGTATAAAAACCTACTGACATATCCACGGTGAGATCATTTATCACTTTTGACTTTCCAAATCTTTAGCGTGCTGTGATAGTCCACTGATGTACTATCATTTCCTCTTTTCTCAACAAAACTCATTTTTGGATTTTTCGATGTTTTTGGATTTTTTAGATTTTATCATGTTTTTGGATTTTTCGAAATTTCTAAAAATTTTTACTCCCCCTAAAATCAAAATATGTTGCACGACCAAACGAGTCGTTCAGAAGAGATCTAATCAGAATCAGAGGCGGAATTCAATGATTCAGACTTCATTTCAGCTGGTTTGCCTTTTTGACTCTTTCTGAATTTGGATTTCGTGGAGAATATCCATTTTCAAGTGGAGGCGGACACTTGGTATAGTTAGTACTATGTTTCTTACCAGAATCCTTCTCTTCAGATGTCTTTTCTTCAAACGTCTTCATGCCTTCGATTGTCGGGTATATCCTATCAATCACATAAGAAGCACATGAGTAACTTCTCAATAATCTCTCAACCCTTTCAGTTTCTATTCTCTGGGTTTCCAATTTTTGTTCAAGTTCAGCACATTTCTCAATGTAATGATTGATCCTGAGTGCTTCAACATGAACGCTCCTTGAAGTGTCTTCAAAGCAGTTGCTTGTTCACTACTTGATTCATTGTATTGATTCATAGCTTTGTTCAGAACGTCATAAGATTCCTTCATTCTGTTCATGTTATGAATCAATGTGTTGTTTTGCTTTTTCACAGTTTCACAATTTTCACAGATCTCATGTGTCTTTTCAGCAATAGCTTCCTCATCAATCTTGAAAGCTGGAATTTCTTTCTGTTTTATCACTCGAACCTCTTCTTCATCATTCTTACCTTTCCTTCTTTCTGCATCTCTCTCAGCTTGAAATTTTAAAAGCTCTTTCATTCTTCCTGCATCATAATCATCATCACTATCATCTTGTTTTTTAACCTCCTTCTTTTTTGCCATTCGAGCCTTTTCAGCATCTTTCTTGGCTAGATATTTTAAATGCTCCTTCATACTATTTGCCCAATAATCATTATCATCATCTTCAACAACTTGAGCAACAAAAGCTTTAGCCTTTAAGATTTCTTTATCCGGACAATATTTGTCCCAGCTAAAACCTTCTGCCAATTTATCATCATCTTGATCTGTCAAACATGCTTTACTCTCAGCTGAAATATATTTGTCCCAACTAAATCCTTTTGACGATCTTTCATCATCTTGATTCACCATATAAGCTTTATTTGATTCTTCAATCTCCTTCCTAGCATGAGCAGTTTGTGTTTGTTGTTGATTCGCAACTTGATAATAAATTTCTTTCCGATAGTAATTGTTGTTTCCGAAAGGATTTTGAGCTCCACTTGCTTCGCGGTTTGTGCATTCTCGCTTGAAATGCCCTTTTTCCCTGCAATGAAAACAAGTAACTTTAGATTTATTGAATCCTAAAGTAGAAACATTTGCATCACAGAAATCATCTCTTCCTGTAATTTGTTTAAACTTCTCAGCTCTTCTCAACACACTTGCTAAACACCACTTTATATCCATTAACTCCATCTCTTCAGCATCGATCTGATCGTAATCCTCTTTTGTCAGCATTGGATTTCCAATCCTTCCTACAACTAAACTCCCATACGGCTCTAACACAGTCACCAACAAAGACATGTGACTTATGGCTACTTCTTTAGAGTAATTTTGATCATTCTCAAGATTTAGTGCAATGTTGCATTGTAGAACTTTGCCACTCTTGGTCGCTGAAAAATTCAGATCAAATTGATGGATATGAAGAAAATCCAGTTTTGCTGCTTGATCCCTGAGATGAACTTCCAGACGAGCTTTTTGCATTGAAAGCAGTTTCAATCTTTGGTGCAATGTTGGTCTTATCACTAACACCACCTTTGTAATACAGACCAATATCTTGTTCACCATCATAGTTCTTCATTCTTGCTATCTTTCTTTGTTCCATCTCTTGAGCTTCGAGTTGTTCAATAAAATCACTCAGCGTTAGATTGTCAAATTCAGGTTTATTTTTCAACATCATAAGATACGTGCCCCAAACATCATGTGACAACGCATCGGCCAACTTTTCAATCAATTCTTCTTTATCTTTATTGATGTTCAATCTTTTCATATTCTTCACCAAATTGCTATATCTTTCTATAATCTGCTTGGTGTTTTCAGTTTTTAATCCACGAAATAGGTCAAATTCTTTCTTCAAAAGTGACATTTTGTTTTTGATCATCTCTTTACTTCCAACAAACTTTGATTTTAATTCTTTCCATCTCGATTGTGCACTTCCGTTGTGTTGTAGTAAGATCAAGATTTCTTCCTTTATCGCTTGCTGTCTAATATATCGATATTCAACACATTCCCATGCATCTAGATAATATGCTTGAACCCAGTTTTCAAAACGTTCTGCCCATCCACTATACTCCTCAATACTCATGAGCTTAGGCGGTTTTTGTGTGGTACCCGTTTCATTTTCTAGCATCGTACTCCGAGTCACAGTCATCGGAGAAGCAAAGGCATTGTAGAACTCGTTTTCCATGATTCGGTTATAAAAAATTCACAAAATCAGACTTTCAAATGAAATGGATCCCTTCAAGCGAAATGGAGCAACTTTCAAACGAATTGACTTGCTCAAACGAAATGGCCTGTACTCTCACATGGAATGAATTCTTTCAAGCGAAATGACCACTTCAAACGAAATGAACCCTGTTTTACCCACTTCGTGCGAAATGGAATTTCAACCTCAAACGAAATGGACCTTGGTGCGAAATAGAAGCTATTTCGTACGAAATGAAAAGTTGATTTCGTGCGAAATGGAAGCAAATTCAAACAAAATGATACCAATTCATGCGGAATGGTGCTGACATCATACTTTCGGACAGATTTTGATAAAATTGATCAAGTTTTAAGCTGATTTAAGGTCTGATTCTATCAAGGGTTTGTTAAAATAGTGTTTTGCACGTTATTTGTGAAAATTAGCCCATTTTAACCGTAAAATCTTGTTTAATTTTGAAAAATTGGTAAAAGAAGGTGTAGAAATCAGATTTTCAGCTGAAATGGTAAGAACTCTTCCTCCTGAGCTCTGATACCACTTGTAGGAACGTTCGCACGACCAAACGAGTCATTCAGAAGAGATCTCGACCAATACGAAAGGCAGAAATAGGCGTATTGGAGTTACTTCTGCTGAATTGCACTTAGATTCACTTAAACTGTCTCTTGTATTGATATCAGATCGTTTTACAATGCTGGAGACACCTCGGCAGAGATTCGCTACCGAAATCGAATCGTTACAAATGAAATCACCAAGTGTCACACCCCGACCACGTAGAACAACAAAACATGGCGGAAATGTCGGGGAGTGTTGTAACAGAATTAATTGTTTCACAACCATGGAAATTAAAGTTACGTTTTATTTATCAAACAAGAGAGTTACATTGTCTTAAACAAGAAACAAAGAGTACATAACATAATTAACTAGTTTTTGCTTCGTTTTAAGTCACTAAGGCACAGGTCCGCCTAAGTGTGTCTCGATCGTCCTATACAACAGCTCCTGAAAACACATGTGAAAATAGGTACGTCAGCATAAAAATGCCTGTGAGATACATAGGTTTTGTGAAAATAGGATTCATGACTTGCGTTTAACGAAACTGTTTAATAAAAGTAGTCATGAATCTTGTTGAGTGGTTCCTTTTATAAATCATTTGAAAAGTGATAAATAAACCAAATGATATATATGTATAAAAGAATAATGTATGGTTAAGTGAATAACCATGTAAAATGAGTCTGTATAAGTTAAGTTATTTGTAAAACGAGGTTTATGTGTAGATTGTATTGTAGATGTAATATGTCTAAACTGAAATGGTTTAAATAACGCTACGATATGTAATACCATAAAATCACTTATATATAGGAAGTACCAGCGACGTATCCACCATGTTTTTATCGTATTACACGTCGCCTCGTTACTTAAATCACTTACCCAAACAACCACCAAAATGTAATGTTTAACAATTGTAGAAATGTTTATGTATGGTCAAATACGGTTCACACGGTTCAGCAGTTACAAACGGTTCACATAATCAATTGGTTATAACGGTTTATATAGTCAAATGGTTACAACGGTTCAAAATGTAATATAATGTGTTCATATGCTGGATGAGCATATGCAACAAAATGTAATGTAAAATAAATGTGTTCATATGCTGGATGAGCATATGCAACATAAAGGTAATGTAAAACATACAAAGCGGAAAAGTCATGTAAATCAATGTGCTAGCATGCTCAGTCAACATACATAGCAGGAATGTAAGGTAAAACAATGTACTAAGTATGCCAAGTAAACATACATAGCCAAACAATGTAATGTAAATCATGTACTATAAGTGTACTAATGAACATAGCAAGTATATGATGTGAAAACAGGAAAGCATGAAAGTAACAAGTAGGCACATGTGTTTCACCCCAAAACAGTTTGAAAACAGTAAAAGAGGGGTCTATGTACTCACTTGAGATTGCTTAGAAGTCCTAGGATAACCACCAAGCAAGCTAGAAGATCGTGGAATCAAACGACACCTAATATAGGTAACTATGTTAATAAACCGGACCTAACTCGGAGGATCGGATAGAATGAGGGTTCGTAAACCAACCGAGTATGGGAACTCATGTAATATGGTTTCACAAAGCCCACATACTAAAATGAAACCTAACCTAAGTGCTTACGACCCATTACGACCCGTTTAGGTAGCTTATGCTACTTTAACGTGTCGTTCGCGTAAAACGTGTTTGGATGGCCTAACTAGTCCTACGACAAGTAAAATATGCCTTAACATGTCTAACATTGTTTCCAAATCAGTTTAGATGTTAAAAGTTATGTTACATATGCTTAAAATGAATTTTGGCGTAAAAAAGGCATTTTGGTCATTTACCTAAGGCATATAAACTACCTATCATACAACTAACTAAACGTCGTGACCATAAGGTATAACCTCGGAAGGTTATACCCTATAACTATGGTCACCTAATGTGCTTGGTCGGATCCTAATGATCGACCAAGTGGGTCGGGTTCGAAAGTATAAGCGATTGTTTAGATCGCTTACCTTACGACCCTATATAAGCACTAAACTAAAAGTGACGAGCTAAGCATGTTAAAACATGCTTACCTAAGTTTAGAAAACAGGTTTGGTATCAAAACAAACGGTTTTGATACCTAAGAGTAGTTTGGTTACAAAATACGCAAGAATACGCATTTTGGCCGAAACCACGACTCGTCACTGAGCCTAGATAACGTGGTAATCAGTAGGTATAGTCACTAGGGACTATAACCATCGTGATTACGCTCATGTTATGAAGTTCAAACGAACTTCGTATTGACCATAAACTGGTCTATGCAGAAAGTCAAACACAGTTTGACTTTAACGCTAAAAACGCATAAAAGAACGAAGGAACACTTACAAAGGGTCCCCGCAAGATTGATATTCCAAGTATTCTCAGGTATGAGGTGATGAAACACCCCAACTTAGAGAATTCTCAGATTTCAAGTGGGTTTTGCAAGTGATCTTAGTGGGTATTTATAGGAAATGGACCACCGTTAGGATCGTTTATCGAATATCGTGCTTCAATCTCATCCCTACACTTGTTGCAATACCTTGGTACCTCAAAATGGCCCCTAGCATCAGCAATCAACATGTGGAAATGGGTTTGGGAGTGCTTAACAGCTGTTAACAGCTGTTTAAACACCTTTTGCTGATCTGAGAGGGCCTCGCGTGATGCCTAGGGGTCCTGGCGTCACGCCTAGGTCCCTCTGATCAGCAAACAGTTTCCAAAGTGTCAGTTCCAGTCCCTGTTGTGTTTTAAGGCCATTTCCGACATGTTTAAGGCCCGTTAAGCAAATTTTAAGGCCCTAAAATGATGCCTAAACATTTTGGACATGAAACATGCCCAGAAATATGTCGGATGTTGGTTCGTTTGGTCGTACGATCGCGATGTTCGCTTAATTACGACGGAATGCGCATAAGTGCTAAAAACGATCCAAATTGCGTGACGAATGGATTTTTATCAAGCCAATCACTAAAACACAATGTTTTAATGATTACATAAATTTTGGATGTCCGTATGTATTCAGAACGTAAGTTATGCGCGAAAATGCAAACTTATGTACTTTTTGACGATTTTAGTCCCTGAATGACACAAAAGTTTATTTTAGCACACCGAACCCCTTAAAGCCTATTTCTAAGCTATGTAAAGGATATTTATGGTATGTTTAACTTATGGTCATGTTCCGGAATGTCTGTTCTAGTACGAATCGCCGTACTTTCACAGTTTGTCGAATTTAGTCCCTGTAAGCGAATTAACCTGATTTTGCCATACCAAAGCCTTCCAAACTTATTTCTAAGTTATGTAAAGGTTATTTAAGGTATGTTAAGCCTAATTCACTATTCCAGAGTGTTCGTTGTATTAGACTGGTTATATTTGCGCGTCAGTGCGCGTATAACCTTCCAGAAAGCGATTTAAAGCTTTATAATCGAACAAGAATTGATATGTGCAAAAGATACGCATATTTGTACAAATCCCAAGTATGAAATACAATATTTCATTGGTTTGGAATTTGTTTGATGGTCGCAGTGACCCAGGTGTCACAGTCTCCCCTACTTTAGGAAATTTCGTCCCGAAATTTATTCGTAGGAGTCTGTCTGTGACTTTGTGTTAAGTAACCATCAAAGATAAGGCATAATCTTGTCATTTTCCTCAACGGATATTTTTCAGAAGCGAAAATGAACGAACGGAGTCATTTTCCTCAACGGGTTCTTTGGAAATGAAAAATGAAGGATTTAACTAAACGGATATTCATTTCCCTTAACGGATATTCTTCAGAAGTGAAAATGAATGGATGATTCATTTTCCTCAACGGGTTCTTCACAATTGGAAATGAAGGATTAAACAATGGATATTCATTTCCTCAACGGATAATCTTCAAAAACGAAAATGAACAGACGGAGTCATTTTCAACGGTTGCTTCATCAGAGATGGAAATGAAAGATTAAACAACGGATATTCATTTCCTCTACGGATAATCTTCAGAAACGAAAATGAACAGACGGAGTCATTTTCAACGGTTGCTTCATCAGAGTTGGAAATAAAAGATTAAACAACGGATATTCATTTCCTCAACGGATAATCTTCAGAAACGAAAATGAACAGACGGAGTCATTTTCAACGGTTGCTTCATCAGAGTTGGAAATGAAGGTTTAAACAACGGATATTCATTTCCCTCAACGGATATTCTTCAGAAGTGAAAAATGAATAGCTAGTTCATTTTTCCTCAACGGATTGCTTCATCAGAACTGGAAATGAATAGGTTAACTCTAGACACATGACAGAACTTGCTGTGATTTCTGTGCACTAAATTCCATAATTATGTATGCATCCATAATTACGTAATTCCTTGCACAGTC
Source organism: Helianthus tuberosus (assembly GCA_030545235.1). Classification (NCBI taxonomy): domain Eukaryota; kingdom Viridiplantae; phylum Streptophyta; class Magnoliopsida; order Asterales; family Asteraceae; genus Helianthus; species Helianthus tuberosus. The sequence continues at coordinate 128,311,338 of CM060408.1, forward strand.
CGCACAGTTTGTTTTGTAATGTTTTGGGGAAGGATATCAAGCCTGTGATGAGGGTGACTAGACTACCATAGGGTCCTTTTAATTAGATCGACAGAGGATCTTCTTAATTAGGCCACCAAGGAGTCCTTTCAACTATATCATCACATGGTATTCCTAACCAGATTTTTGGATCAATCTGTTTAACTAGACCACTCAAGGGGTCTAATTATGAAGCAGTACATTATAATCCAAGGGACTTATCTACAACGTAGAAGTCCATTAAGGATTTTAGATAGTGCCTTTGGGTATCCTACTATGAATCCCTTATACAAAGATACGGAAGATTCTACGAGGATTTGGATAACATAATTTGGATCACACAAACACATAAAAGGGAACACATAAGCACAAAATCACATAATTGTTATTAATTGTTATTAACTTGGCGCCTTGTACTTCGTTTCTCTTGGAAGAAACGGGTACTTAGGATTTTCATGGAAAACGCAAGAGATCATAAAGTGGAAGAAATTTGGGGTTAGTCTGTTCTTCAAGGAATACGGCTCCTTGATTGTCGGTATCGTAGAGGATATGTTTATACATGCAACCACATAAACATATTGAAATGTAAATAAAAGATTCATTTATAAACAATGATAACAACTGTTTCATGGACCTTGACAACAAAAGAAAATAATACATAAGGCGTGATTATTTCTAAACAATGTTGTCTTCTAGTCGGTCAGATGCTCATCCCTGCGCTAGATTCGCATTAGCAAGCTTTGGGCAGTTTCCTCGGAAATGGCCAATTTCGCCACAGTTGAAGCAAGACCCTGGTGGAAAATGAGCTTGAGTCGGATTGTTGTTAACTTGGTTTGGTGCAGCTGTTGTTGGACAAACCCTTGCTGTATGACCTATAAGTCCACAAACTTGGCATGTGCGGCACTTCACACCAGCATGATGATGTAGGCTACATTGGTTGCACGAGGGTGCAGTTCCGTTGTAGGGCTTCCTAGCAGGGGGTTGAGCTGGTTGGTTGGGGACGGCTTGACCATTGTGAGCGACCACGGTGAAGTTCTGAGAAGCCTTTCGCTTCTTTGACTTCTTAGGGGATCCAGTCTATTCATCCATGGTCTTTGATTCCTCGATAGGTTTCTTGTCACCCTTTCGAGAAAGTTTACCTTTCCTGATCTGAGATTCAGTCAAGGTTGTAGATAGCTCAATGGCCTGTCTAACTGTAGTAGGGTTGCTACCAGTCAAAATGTCTTGTATTGAGTCAGGGAGGCCATCAATGTACTTTTCGATTGCCTTATCCAAAGGCGTGACCATGTTTGGGCATAACAGACTTAACTCCTCATAACGGTCCGTGTAGGCTCGATGCTCACCGCTATCTTGCTTAAGATCATCAAATTCCCTTTCTAAAGCCCTCAGTTCATGACGAGGACATAACTCCTTCATCATAAAGGCCCTAAGCTCAGCCCAAGTGTGTGCTAAAGCAACCTCAGCACCACGGTCTCTCATCACCCCGTTCCACCATGTAAGAGCCCTCTTCTGAAACACACTGGAAGCAAACTCGACCTTGCAATTATCAGGACACTGAACGTGATGAAATGTACTCTCAGTGCTCTCGAACCATTGTAGGAGCCCAGTTGCTCCTTCAGAACCACTAAACTTGAGTGGCTTAGCCGAATTGAAACTCTTGAAATTGCATGGAGCATTATTGTTGTTGTTGGCCTGGTTCAGTTGAGCAATAAGATTTGGGAAAGTAGTAGCCATTTGCTGCGCAATGATTTCTGCCAGTTCGGCAATCGCTATCTGATTGTCGCGTCGAGGAGGCATTTCTAAAAAGGGGAAAAATAAGATAGAAAACAAATGAAATGGCATTGGGTAAGAATAGGATGTTATAACTACCGACCAAAATCATGGGTGACGGTCATTTGTTTGAACCACGAAGCAAACAAACGATACACAAAGGCTGAATCCAAGCAAGTAGGTCCCCATAATGTATCGCGAAGACATGCTCGCCTATAAGTGGACACTCACCCCAAGAGTTCCCAGGTAAGAGTGACTGGTCTGATTATGTGGATTTGTACGAACACTCTAGCCTTAGACAGAAAACCCAGGGTACAGGCATTCACTCTTCTAGTTTGCACGTGTTCACACTATTTAGGACCCAAAACTTTTGACGAGATTTTGAAAACTCAAAGGGGTTCAAAACCTTACAACAGAGGTTTCAAAACCTAGTAATCAATCATCCAAAAACAGATGATTAACTTTTAAAGCGGATTCAGAATTGATGTTCTTGTTGTGGTCGCTGCCTAAAGATAGGCAACGGTATTGTTTTATGACTAAACGCAAGTAAACTCGCGTTAGGGTCCTAGGAAGGTTATAGTCTAGGTCAAAGCATTACTAATAACCTAATTCCCTATAACCATTGGCTCTAATACCAACTTTTCTGTCACACCCCGACCACGTAGAACAACAAAACGTGGCGGAAACGTCGGGGAGTGTTGTAACAGAATTAATTGTTTCACAACCTTGGAAATTAATGTTACGTTTTATTTATCAAACAAGAGATTTACATTGTCTTAAACAAGAAACAAAGAATACATAACATAATTAACTAGTTCTTGCTTCGTTTTAAGTCACTAAGGCATAGGTCCGCCTAAGTGTGTCTCGATCGTCCTACGCAATAGCTCCTGAAAACACATGTGAAAATAGGTACGTCAGCATAAAATGCATGTGAGATACATAGGTTTTGTGAAAATAGGATTCAAGACTTGCGTTTAACGAAACTGTTTAATAAAAGTAGTCATGAAACTAAAACTTTTCGATCATTATTTTACCTGGACGGTTTCCGATCCGTGCCCCACCAAAACCACGCCCATGAGCACCACGTCCACGTCCTTGGCCATCATTTTGGTTAGCATTATGTTGTTCCATGGCAGTATTAACGTGTTGGGCTATGAGTTGTGCCAACTCTTTTGGTGTGGTAGGTAGTCCAGAACCCTGTCTTGCTTTTGGCGGCATTTCGTCGTTTCTATTATTACAACAATAATAATCAACATAAGACGATAACAAAAAATAATTCAATCATTAAATGCTAGTGGACCAAACATTGCGCATGCATAATATCCACATATTAATAAGAACAATTTTTAAACCAAAAGTAATTCACTGATATTCATCATAGAAATTAATAAACTTGTTCTTAGTACACGTTGACCACCTTTGGCATGTCTACGTCAACACCCAAAACAAGTTCAAACAAAATTTCTACATAATATCCCAAAAATATCTGGCACGTAGGCCCTAAACAGAGTATATAAAAAAGTGTCTAACATAACAACCAACAAAAACAAACAACAACAAGCATCATCGCTTCAAACCCAAGAAATCTACCATCCTCCTGACAAGCTCCTCCAGATCCACTATCCTCCAGTGCATTTAGTCCATCGCACTGTTATCTAAATCCTTCAACTCATCGTATTAATCCATCTGTCCCTGAAGTTCCTTCATCTTACCCTTAGCTGAGTCCAAATCTCCATGCAGAGTGGCAAACTGTCGATCGCAGGGGCAACATCGGTCTATCCAAACCCCTTTCTGCTTCTTGAAAGCAGATGTCGTCTCAGCGTGTGACGTAGATGAGATCTCCCCAGCAGGCGTAGTTCACTTCCTACGTCGATAATAAACCAAAAGAGGCATAGTAGGAGCACGTGACTCAATGACCGGTAAATATGACTCAGAAGAAACAGGTGGAGGGATCTCAGCGATAGGCTCGATCACAGCAGTAGATGGGACGACAGATGGCTCTAACGGTCGAGCCGTGACAATAGCGGCGTCCACCACTGGTGCGATACTAAGAGATCCTCCAATCATAGGGATACCTCTAATCATGTCATCGATAACTGGTACAGTGCCAGATGATTGTCCCGTCTCATGAATCGAGGGAGGAACATCATCGTCATTGTCTATCCACCTGTTGCTAGTGAAAGCGTATCGGGGGTCTACCTGGCTGGCAAAAGCAGCAGGGTCGACGTGGAATGACGAAACAAACTCGGCCATACCAACCATCTGTGTAGTCGTGATAGGTATCTCTGGTAGAATGGATCTGGGTGAAGTCTCGAAATCTGGCTCGCTACCTGAGTCATGGATCTCGATGACCTCGTGCTCATGCGACATCTGTGACACATATATAACCGTACAAGTAAGTGTGTGATCAAATGAATAATAACACATAAGGCCCAAATAAACTGAAAATCACGTATGCACATAACAAGCAATGGTTTTCATACATGATAAAATTTTCCATATTTATTTAAAAATTTTAGCTTCATGAATTTTGGACTTAAATCTCAAAATTCTTCGGTTGAAGTCTAGAGTTTTCCCCGAAAACATCTAATTCGCTAACAACCATTGGCTATGATACCAACTTCTGTAACACCCCCAAAACATCGCAGAGGAATATAAAACGTAGTGGTGATGGAAGTTGGTGCCCATTAATATCTTGTTGAACGATGCATTTAATTGTTGGACATATTAACTTAATTAAAACTTAGGTTTTAAACATAAAGTTTCAAAACACGGCATAACCACAACAAAGTCTAGTTGTCTTGATCCTTATGGATCTTATTAAATTCGTCTCAAATTGTTTTAAAAGTCTGTCCAACACATTTTCAAAACACACATGCATCAACAACCACAAGATACGCCATAATTCCCGAAGCCGAACTCAAGTACCTGAAGAACACGTTAAAATCAAGTGTCAACACAAAGGAATGTGACTTCACATATTAAAATTTAAGGTAATTTGATCCCAAGGAAAAAGCTTTCCAATTATGTGTTTATCATAAAAACATCCATATAATTTACGAAAGTCAATTTATTTCCTTAATAAAATCCAAGGGTCAGCTATCGCAAGCGTTTCCCAGAAACCTTCGAACAAAGCATCTTCCCAAGTTTACATATTAAATTTATAGCATCAAATATTCGGACTCATAAGTTAGCTAGACATTACGAACTATATATTTAAAATGAAGGGATAATCAAAGCTAGACAATAAACAGAATATCAATTCGTCGTTTGACTTGACACGCAGCGACTGGTCACGACGGGGTTGTCAACCCGATAGATCTACCAACAATTCCACGCGTGCAATACTTAAATGATTAAACGACATTACTTGCGCATGGCCCATATCAAGGCCATCTATGATCCCTGCCTCACGTACAATATAAATATCCTACTAATATGACAAATTTAATATAAACCGTTGTACGAATTTACTGAAATCCCTTGGACCATGCAAATTTGTCCCAACAACACGGTCGTTTTCTCTGAAACACCGTACAAATCCCCGTTTCTCCCCGAAAAATATATTCAACAAAACCGTTTCATCCCGAAACATATATTTTCATCAAAACTGTTTCTCCCTGAAACATATTTATTCACCAAAACCGTTTCTCCCTGAAACATATATTTTCACCAAAACCGTTTCTCCACGAAACGTATATATTTATCAAATACATATATTTTCATTGAAAATATATAATTTATATCAAAAGGTATGTTTTATTCCAAAAACATTATTAAACCCTTTTTAGGCGTGTTCTTCCCCCAAAACATATACAAAACAATAAAAAGAGGGGGTTTAGTGACACTCACCTTTGGGTGCGTATTTTCAAGTAGCGCAATCCCACAGATTGATTTCTACACGTCCTATTATACGTAGGAATGATTTATAAATCAATATATCACAAAAATCCTAAGTTTCTCCGTTTCTTAGAATTTTCACATAACTTCGAGATTTTCTCAAAAAGTTATCGTTTTAGATTATGTTGGCACGTTAACACATATATGGGTCCATATATATATATATATATATATATATATATATATATATATATATATATTAAGATTTTGCGACTTGAACGATTTTATTGGTGACCATTATCATGTAAATCCGTTAACACACCCGTTTATACGTAATATATCTACGATTTGCACGTCGTAATATATATACATAAACGTACACATAAATCAACATCGTAACACGCGTAATCTCGTTAACTTGTTTATTTTGTCATTTTTAAGGCATGCATACATAAAATAACTCATATGTATCAATTTTCATGCTCAACAAACAAGTTACACATTTAAACCGATTTTACAGATTCTACCGTTTAAAACGTACAAGTGTACATGCATAGTCTAAATTCCCCGCTATCATGTCAACACTTAAAATATTATCACATTCACATACTTATATCACATAACACATTTTAACACATAAGGTTTACTAAAAAATTGTGACAACCCTCACTAAACCAGGTATCCGTACGACTTAATTAATAATTAATTACTGCTTAATTACTGTGCTTGCTTGAACTTGTGAATAAACTGCTACTTGAATGTTGATACATGTACATACTTGCATCATACTTTACTTACCGTCACTACATTATTTACATGCTGAACATTAGTGACAAACATGATGCACAAAAGCACAGTAGCACTATAAACGGATAACCTATTGAACATGCTGATAGAGCCAGCAACAGGCAGACACTGCCTCTAAGGCCTGTAAGAGCCAGAAATATTTTACTACACTAGTGGTGAGTGTAGGGATACAAGGGTTGTAGAGCTGCGTCTCTAGGAATAAGTTACAGTAACTGGATGTGCCTAAAACGTGCTCTAAGCACAAAAACTCAGCACTTTACATAATAATTCAACATTTAGCTACCTAATAAAGTGCCAAAACATGAGAAAAATATTACTAGACACTTTCCAAAGTGTCAGAAATGAGTTGTGTCACTAAAAATAATAAACGACACTTTAAAGCTTTGTTTAACGCTTTAACGGATTACCATCCAACCGAACAACCGGACTATACCCGGAACATGAAAATATTGTTAATAACATTATTTATCTTTTTCTGAGCCAGTTAGGGTCCCTGAATACCCTAACACCCGTCATAACACACTACACACTACTAACCGGGTTAATCCCTAAACCTAACTAGATTAACCTAACTATAAACTAACTAATTGGTTGAATTTGAACTAGCTACCCCCCCCCCCCTTTACAAACCGTCCCCTAGAGGGGGGACACACACTGTACTCTTGTGATTATTTTAGTTAGACTTGTTTAATATCTAAGAAGCATAAAAACCCTTGGATAATGTTCTTATGTTTGCCTATAAGATCAAGGATTAATCCTCCATATCATTCATCACCTAAAGTTCACAACACACTCCCTCTCCCTCTCTCAAAGGCTTCGGCAGAACACCCCTATATCCACCCATCATATTTTCGGTTTTGATCTTCACATTCCAAGTCCATACAAGTGCTAAGGATCGCGTATAAGGAAGCTTGGTGCAATCGGAAGGCGAATGACCTCACTACATTGCTTTTATCCACCCTTTTTGCGTCTAGAATCTTCCCTAGCCCCGAGCTAGTGGTGTGTTGCTTAAATCACCTTCTTGAACCATCTTAAAGTGGTTAAAACGATTTGTAATGGTTAAAACTAGTAATCTTACAAGATGATACATTAAAGTTTACTAAAAATGCTTGTAATGATGGATAAAAGCTTATATGTTGTGTAAATGTTGTAGTAATTGATTTGTGTGGTTATTTGGACCCGATCCATGTTGTGGTAGCTCGGATCATCATTTAACCCGGTTTGGTCATGATCATGGATCATGACATAAGGTTGTTTTGAATATAACAAGGGTTAAAGGGTGAAACTCTACCACACACGAATCATGAACTTGTGTAAAAGCGTTTTTACTTGTGAAGTAGTGTTTAAAACTAGTAGATCTACGTATCTACAAGTGGTATTTTCAAAGGACCGAGTGTCAAGAGAAAACATACTTTTAAAGACGGATCTTACATAACCAAAAATGCTTTTGTAAACACACAAGTGCGTAGACACTTGTGTAACACAAAGTTTTGACGAAAGAACTATTTTTGTAAAATTTACAAGAAGATGTAAAGACGGGATTTCTTTAAAAGCAAGGTTTTTACGAGATCGGATTGCTTTATATAAAGATCCGCAAAAAGTAATGGGATTTACTACATAACTTTAGAAAACTACAAGTTCATGTGATTTATGCGATTTACATATTTATTAACTAGTTTGTTGTGCTGGACGTTGTTTGGATTGAATAAGAAAGTTGTTGAACTGATTTGTAAAAGAAAATGATACGCTTAAAAGCGTGGCCACCTCCAGTTGCAGGGGAAACTCTGGCAAAATTTTTCCAAAATCTAACACTTAGAAATATTTCCACTATAAGTGTTAGAAATACGTGACAACTTGTTTTCAAACTATAAATTTCGCCACAACTTTATTTACAAAATATCGGAGGTGGGATTTCACGAAATAAAACTTGATAAATATATATTTAGTATATATTTTCATAACAACACTTGTGGATTTTTATGATTATTTTGTGAATGTACTAGTATTATTTTTAGGGTAAAAATAATATTACCGTGTTGACAACTCCAAAATAATACGAACGCTACTATAATAAATACATATAAGTTACACCGGTAATTATTATTACCACTCGATCATTAAAACGTAACTTACGCATTTTAAGAAAATATTTATGAAAGCGTATTATTGTCAAGGTATTATTTTGGGAAAACTTATGTAATAGAAAATATAATATTTTTGAGAAAAATATTTATATTTTGAAATAAGAAGTAAAATATATACTAAGTGAGACTTAATGATATATTCCGAAGTTATACGAACGCACATGTATTAAATCCCCCATCCTTGGGAAGGAAAATAAATACCAAGTATATACAGAATATAAACACGAAATAGTTGTCTAACAATTTCCCAAGAACTTAAACCATAAAGCTAAAGCACGGCCGTCCGTCTAATAGAATTAGTACATGTAGGTCGTCGCACAGCTGCTTGATTTGGAGGTATACTTGGTAGAGACGCACCACTGTGAGTTCATGTCCCCCTTTTCTCTTAACTGTTTTCAGTTTTTAACTGCGGGGGTGAAATACATGTTACTTTGATTACAAGTACTTTATACATGGTATGGTTAGCGTAAGGAGGTTTACTACTTAGATCATGTGAGTGGTTAGGCGGGAACTGGAGACCATTAATCCTCATTGTAGGAACCGAGGGACGTAAGCGGTAGATCTATCTGGGTGTAGCGAGCCCAGCCCCAGGCCCAACCAGAACGGACCTAGGGGTGACTTTGTACCCAACGCTAAATCTGCTAGGTTTGAGTCTTCCTACTTGCACTTCACAACATATCATTGGCTTTGCAACCCATTGGTGATCTCTTTTTCCTTATTTGCTACATACCAGGATTTTTAAACATACAAAGGTTTATTTACTCACTTACACATGAAATCACTCAACATTATTGTTGATTTTTCAACTTACATGTATTTCAGGGAACTAAAGGATCTGGCACGGTATGGCACGTTTTCCCGCTGCACTAGTTACGAGGTCATCCGGGTTTGGGGAATGTGACTCTTTCCTGGACAAGTCACAGTCCTTAAACTGTGTTTATGTCATGTTGATGTTTATGTTTGTTGAACAATGTCGTTAGGATGTGTTTTCGTTAAGACAATGTTATTGTATTTGGTTTTTAAAACGAAATTAAATGGATGATCTTGCATGGTTTTACTTCATATAGCTTTGTTATGGTTAAGCTATGGTATTAAGAAGTCACACCACATTAACCACGCTTCCGCAAAGCCAGGGTGTGACAGCTTGGTATCAGAGCTCTGATCATAGCGAACTAGGATTCTTTCTCGAGTCTAGACTATGATCACTAGGGCTCTCAGGAAAACATTTTTATTGCATACCACTTAAGTCCAGATCCAAAACTTTTTACAAACAAATGTTGAGCACATTTTATTTATTATTTTTAGGCTCAGTCTTGGAGGCTGAGGCTCGGTCTTGGAGGCCGAGGCTCGGTCTGAGAGATCGAGGTAGATGGCTAGTGAGACTAGGAAGAGCAGTCTAAGAGGCTGGGAGAATTTGGCTAGTTGGACTAGGAAGAGCAGTCTGAGAGGCTGGGAGAATTTGGCTAGTTGGACTAGGAAGAGCAGTCTAAGAGGCTGAGAGAATTTGGCTAGTTGGACTAGGAAGAGCAGTCTGAGAGGCTGGGAGAATTTGGCTAGTTGGACTAGGAAGAGCAGTCTAAGAGGCTGGAAGAATTTGGCTAGTTTGACTAGGAAGAGCAGTCTGAGAGGCTGGGAGGCTAGTGGGAATAGGAGAACTATTTGATTGATTATTGGACTAATATGTTTATATGATTATATGATTGATTGTTATACGTATGTGTGTTGTGTTACAAAACGTCGTGCCTTCATCAGATACTGGAAGGTCGAATACTACAGATCCCATGGCCATAGTATCAGGCGACATAGTTTCATCGGAGCACGAGGTGTACATTTCCGATACTACCAGCACAGACGATGACAACTTTCAGCCCTTTGCTGTAACACCTGTACCTCCACGGCCATCACACAAATACTGTAGCAATGAAATATTGTATTTCATACTTGGTATTTGTAAAAATATGTGTATCATTTGCACATATCAATTTTTGTTCAATTTCAAACTCTAAATCACTTTCTGGAAGGTTATACGCGCACCGATGCGTAAATATAACCAGTTTAATGCAACAAACACTCCGGAATAGTGACATTGGCTTAACATACCTTAAATAACCTATACATAACTTAGAAATAAGTTTTGAAGGCATTGGTATGGCAAAAACAAGTTAATTCGTCTACAGGGACTAAATTTGACAAACTGCGAAAGTATGCCAATTTGAACTGTAACAGACATTCCAGAACATGACCATAAGTTAAACACACCTTAAATATCCTCTACATAGCTTAGAAATAGGCTTTGAGGGGTTCGGTGTGCTAAAATAAACTTTTGGGTCATTCAGGGACTAAAAGTGTCAAAAAGTGCACAAGTTTGCATTTTCGCGCATAACTTACGTTCTGAATACATCCGGACACCCAAAAATTTATGTAAGCATGACTACATTATATTTTAGTGTTCGCCATAAGAAAAATCCATTTCGTTACGTCATTTGGATCGTTTTTCGCGCTTATGCGCATTCCGTCGTAATTAACCGAACATCGCGTTCGTACGACCAAACGAACCATCACCCGGCATATTTTTGAGCATGTTTCATGTCCACAATGTTTAGGCAACATTTTAGGGCCTTAAAGTTGGCTTTACGGGCCTTAGAAGTGTCGGGAATGGCCTTAAACACGTGCAGGGGCTGAAACTGTCATTTCTGAAACATATATGCAGATCAGAAGCCTCAGGCGGCCCGCATTGTATTTGGCTGATCCTAAAGCGGGCCGCTTCCCACCTTCTGACCAGATTAAGTGTATTTAATCACAAGTTGCACATGTTTGATCCACCACCACATGTTCTAACTTGCTTAGTCACTAGATAAGGATGGAATTTAGCTTCCATAACCTTTCAACAAGTGTACGGACTAGATCTTTTCCCCTTTTCCAAGAAACGATCCTAACGGTTACCCGAAAACTATAAATACCCCATACCCCCCATTGCTTAAACTCACAAGAATTCTGATTTTGAGAGCTCTAAGTTGAAACCATTGTTTCATACCTGAGTTCTTGAGTCGGGATTAGCATTCGGGGACCCTGGGTAAGTATTCTTTCGTTCTTTTCCTTATTTTATTGCTTTTCGAGTCAGAAAGTCAAACTTTGTTTGACTTTCAGCGTTGACCAGTAATGGTCAATGCGAAGTTCGTTTGAACTTCGCAACGTGAGTGTAATCACGTTGGTCATAGTCCCTTGGGACTATGCCCACTGATTACCACGTTGTCTAGGGTCGTAGGGTAGGCGATCTAATAAATCGCCTATACCTTCGAACCCGACCCAGTTTGGTCGATCATTAGGATCCGACCAAACACATTAGGTGACCATAGTAGGTAGGGAATAACCTTCCGAGGTTATACCCTATGGTCACATCGTTTAAGTAGTTGTATGATAGGTAGTTTATATGCCTTAGGTAAATTACCAGAATACCCTTTTCATGCAAAATTGGTAATTTAGCATATGTAACCTAAACTTTTGCCACATAACTGATTATGTAACATGTTTAGGCATATAACACTTGTCATAGGACTAGTTAGGCGGTCCGAACGCGTTTCACGCGCACGACGCGTTAAAGTAGCATAAGCTTCCTAAACGGGTCGTAATGGGTCGAAAGCACTTAGGTTAAGTTTCATTTAGTATGTAGGCTTTGTTAAACCATATCATATGAGTTCCTACACTCATTTGGTTTACAAACCCTAATGCTACCCAATCTTCCGATTTAGGTCCGGTTAATTAACATAGTTACCTATATTAGGTGCCGTTTGATTTCCGTGATCTCTAGCATTGTTTGGTTGTTACTCAAGGACTACTGAGCAATCTCAAGTGAGTACATAGACCCCTCTTTTACTGTTTTCCAAACTGTTTTGGGGTGGAACACATGTGCCTACTTGTTACTTTCCTGCTTTCCTGTTTTCACATCATATACCGACTATGTTTGTTAGTACATTATAGTACATGATTTCATTACTTTTCTGCTATGTATGTTGACTGATAACATGCTAAGCACATTGATTTACATGACTTTTCTGCTATGTATGTTGACTGATAACATGCTAAGCACATTGATTTACATGACTTTTCTGCTTTGTATGTTAACTTAGCATACTTAGTACATCATTTTACATTGCATCTCTGTTGCATATGTTCCAGTAACATATGGACACATTGTTTTACAACTCTACCTTGTATGTTTACTCTAGCATACTAGGTACATTATCTTCATCTCATGCTTACATTTTGGTATGACATTTGGTTTGTTTAACGGGTCTATATAACATTCATTAACATTTGCTACGCCGCTCGGGAGTAAGTAGTGGTACCATAGGACTTGACAAATCCCATTCCTGACATCCCGGGTTTGTTTGGATGTAAGGAATGACTGAATCCGAATACAATTCTTTTGATAACCTTGACTGAAAGGGTTATCCGACTGTCTCAAGGCTTGAATGTTTGCGTTTAACATACTGCATAAGTGTTTGTATCAGTAAAGCATGCATTATTCTACAAAACATAACTTTGATTTAAACCAAGTTTTACTTCAATACTTTGTTTTGTTCATTTTTACTTATGGTTTAAGTAGTCTAAATTTTACTTACCATACATATCATTTTGGTTATACATTACTTGACTACTTTTGGACTATCAACATTTGACATGGTTTATACAAGGACTTTTGACTATTGGTTTAAACATAGACATTTGACATGGATATTTGACATAGACATTTGACTTGGATATTTGACATAGACATTTTGACATGATTTACATCTTGACATGAACATTTTACATTGTTTGGTTTGGTTTGATTAAGTGATTAAGTAACGATGCGTGTGTAATATGATACAAGCATGGTGGATACGCCGCTGGTACTTCCTATATATAAGTGTTTGTATGGTATTACATGTCGTCACGTTATTTAAATCATTTCAGTTTGAGACATAGAACATTTCATACAAATAACATACTTTTCACAAGACATTGATTTATAAACAACTTATCTTATACAAACACATTTTACTTGGTTATCCATTTAACCTTACATTTATTTATACTTATCATCTGATCTTATCGTTTTTCAAATGATTTAAAGATAAAGCAAATAACAAGGTTCATGACTAAACATTTTCTCAAACATAAGTCATGAATCTTATTTTCACAAAACCTATGTATCTCACAGGCATTTTTATGCTGACGTACCTATTTTCACATGTGTTTTTCAGGAGCTGTTGCATAAGATGACCAAGATACACATAGGCAGACTTGGGCTTTAGTGACAATAAAAGATGCAAGACTAGTTAATTATGTTGAAATTCCTTGTTTGTTAAGACATTGTAACACTTTTAATCAATAAAACGAAACTTTAATATCCATGGTTGTGAAACATTAATTCTATTACAACACTCCCCGATGTTTCCGCCACGTTTTGTATGTTCTACGTGGTCGGGGTGTGACAGAAGAGTTGGTATCAGAGCCAATGGTTATAGGGAATTAGGTTATTAGTAATGCTTTGACCTAGTCTATAACTTTCTTAGGACCCTAACGCGAGTTTACTTGCGTTTAGTCATAAAACAATACTGTCACCTATCCTTAGGTGACAACCACAACAAGAACATAAATTTCAAAACCGCTTTGAAAACTAATCATCTGTTCTAGGATGATTGATTACTAGGTTTTGAACCCTCTATTGTAAGGTTTTGAACTCTCTATTATATGGTTTTGAACCCCTTTGAATTTTCAAAATCTCGTCAAGGTTTTGGGTTTTAAATAATGTGAACACGTGCAAACTGGAAGGGTGAATGCCTGTATTCTGGGTTTTCTGTCTAGGCAAGCACTTCGTATACATCTCATCAGACGCGAGACCAGTTGTGCTTACCTGGGAATTCTTGGGATGAGTGTTCACTTATAGGCGAGCATGTCTTCAGTGATACATTAATAAGACCTGTTTACCTTGATTAGTCACCGTCTCATTTGTTTGCCTTAGGTAACAAACAAATGATCGCAATTTTCATGCGTTACCATTCTGTTTTGATTACCCGATAAAACCTTCCACTTGTTTCTTCCTAAGTCTTTCATTTGCTTCTAGAATGTCTCTTCATCACGATAACGCCCAGATATCCGAGCAGACTGCCAAATTTACCCAACGAATAGGCGAAGTAGTCCTGAAGGCTGTTGAATTGGCTACTGCCATGTATCGTCTCCAGGATGAAGCCACTCAAGGGTCACCAAGACAGGCAGGACCTAGTCAAGTGACAGCACCACCAGCCAAGAAACCAATCGGGGAATCAAAGACCATGGATGAACGATCGCCTAAGAAGTCAAAGAAGCGAAAGGCTCCTCAAAACTTCGCCGTGGTCGCTCACAATGGTCGAGCCGTTCCCAACCAACCAGCTCAGCCACCTGCAAAGAAAGCATATGCCGGTACTGCACCTCATTGTGCACACTGCAACGGTCATCACGCGTTACAACAAGTTTGCTGGCAATGCACGACGTGTGGTAAACTTGGGCATTTGGCCAAAGTTTGTCGTTTGGGACAAAATCAGGCTGCTCAGGTTCAAGCTCTGGTTCAAGGGAACGCTGCGAAATTCCCACTGGGTTCATGTTTCAACTGCGGAGAGATTGGTCACTTCCGCCACAACTGCCCAAAGCTTGCTAATGCAAATCCAACCCTTGGATGAGCTTTCGGCTGAACAAAGGATATTGCTGTCTTATGCCTTTGTTTCTTTTGTTCTCATGTATTGTGAAACAATATGTCTTGTTCATAAATAAAAGTTGTTGTTCACAATTCTGATATACAAGTATAATTACATGCGTGTATGACTTTTCCTATGATATCTACATCAAGGAACTATGTACCTTACAAACTACTCTTGTGATTTCTCTCTTTCAAATGATTGCTCATGATTCCCTCGAAAATTTTAAGTACTCGTTTCACTCTAAGAAACAAAGTACAGAAAATTAAGTGACATTATGAGTAATCGTGCTTTTCATACATCTGTGCCTTTAAATCCTTGGTTAGATGACTAAGGGTATTTTCAAATCTCATACCCATTACGTTTTGATTTTTCAACATACACAGTACCAGTATTTCAAAACAATCTTCATGATCTCAAAACATTTCATATAGTTTGAAAACAATTTTTCTTGATGCATTGTCTATGTTATTTCAAAAACATTGGCCATGTTATCAAAACCAACCTTTCAAATTTCAAAATATTTCATATAGTCTGAAGACAATATTAACACAATACATTTTCTTATCAAGTGCATGATTTCGAAAAGCATCATTTAATTTTTTTTCAAAAACCTTATACATAATTTCAAAATTCATCTCGCATGATTTTAAAACATTTTTATAAATATACTTACCTAGTACACCTACTTTATGATTTCAAAAGTATTATATATAAGGTTTCAAAAACATTGAACACGTTTTCTTAAAGGAACCCCATGCATAGTTTTCAATTTTCGCTATTCATTGACTTAACCTTCAAATTCTGCTTCATATGTCGCCTTGACATATCTAGCATCTCAACTTCATAAGCATTCTTACTTCATGTTTTGACATAAGCACATCCAGTGCAAGGTTTCAAAACATCTTCAACTTCTAAAATCCATATGGGATCTTTTTATCTCCACGATTTGACCTTGTGGATGATCATCATTCAAATCAGAGTCCTTAATTGGATTCCTTATGTACCTTAATTCGATCATTTCGGTTCTTTATAATCGAAATCGAATTTTCTCTTCAAAAATCTTTCTATCCTTATAGTTAGATTCTTGATAACGTTTAAAGTACCAAATGAAATCCGCTGAATGGATTCCTAGTGTGCTTTAAATGCATGTATGCAAGTAACAAGACAAATTAACAAACAATTTTGTGGTTATGTGATTATGTGTTTACATATTTGGTGTTTTTCATTTATACATTTTTGTGTTTTTGGTATACTCTGGATATTCGTTATCCAAATCCTCGTAGAATCTTTCATATCTTCATATGAGGGATTCGTAGAGGGATATTCAAAGGTACTACCTTAAATCCTTAATGGGCTTCTATGTAATAGTTAAGACCCTTGGATTATATAGTACCACTCCAGACCCTTTTTAGTGGTCTAGTCAAAAGATTGATTCGCAATCTGGTTAAAGAATGACATCTAGTGATGTAGATGGACAGACTCCTTGATAGTCTATTTAGATCATTTAATGATTTAAGTAAAAGGACTCTACGGCGGTCTAGTCACACTCATCACAGGATTGTTCATTTGGTTTTACTCTACACATTATAAAATAGACTGTGTGAACTGTGCAAGGAATTGTCTAATTATGGACGCGTACATAATTATGAAATTTAGTGCACAGAAACCCAGTAAGATTTATTATGTGTAAGAACCGATAGCGACAACAATAACAAAATGAGAACGATGTAATGGAGGTACGGTGGACGCACCAATGACGCTTCATATACTTGTATATAAGTATCCCTCTTACATTGCAATCATGATGTTATTAAAGGTTACTAGAAGTTCAGAACCCTAACCAATGTTGTTCGATCTTTTCAACTTCATGTTTTCAAGCTCTCACAAGTTTCCTCTAAATAAATTTCGGGACGAAATTTCCTAAAGTAGGGGAGACTGTAACACCTGTGCCTCCACGGCCATCACACAAATACTGTAGCAATGAAATATTGTATTTCATACTTGGTATTTGTAAAAATATGTGTATCATTTGCACATATCAATTTTTGTTCAATTTCAAACTCTAAATCACTTTCTGGAAGGTTATACGCGCACCGATGCGTAAATATAACCAGTTTAATGCAACAAACACTCCGGAATAGTGACATTGGCTTAACATACCTTAAATAACCTTTACATAACTTAGAAATAAGTTTTGAAGGCATTGGTATGGCAAAAACAAGTTAATTCGTCTACAGGGACTAAATTTGACAAACTGCGAAAGTATGCCAATTTGAACTGTAACAGACATTCCAGAACATGACCATAAGTTAAACACACCTTAAATATCCTCTACATAGCTTAGAAATAGGCTTTGAGGGGTTCGGTGTGCTAAAATAAACTTTTGGGTCATTCAGGGACTAAAAGTGTCAAAAAGTGCACAAGTTTGCATTTTCGCGCATAACTTACGTTCTGAATACATCCGGACACCCAAAAATTTATGTAAGCATGACTACATTATATTTTAGTGTTCGCCATAAGAAAAATCCATTTCGTTACGTCATTTGGATCGTTTTTCGCGCTTATGCGCATTCCGTCGTAATTAACCGAACATCGCGTTCGTACGACCAAACGAACCATCACCCGGCATATTTTTGAGCATGTTTCATGTCCACAATGTTTAGGCAACATTTTAGGGCCTTAAAGTTGGCTTTACGGGCCTTAGAAGTGTCGGGAATGGCCTTAAACACGTGCAGGGGCTGAAACTGTCATTTCTGAAACATATATGCAGATCAGAAGCCTCAGGCGGCCCGCATTGTATTTGGCTGATCCTAAAGCGGGCCGCTTCCCACCTTCTGACCAGATTAAGTGTATTTAATCACAAGTTGCACATGTTTGATCCACCACCACATGTTCTAACTTGCTTAGTCACTAGATAAGGATGGAATTTAGCTTCCATAACCTTTCAACAAGTGTACGGACTAGATCTTTTCCCCTTTTCCAAGAAACGATCCTAACGGTTACCCGAAAACTATAAATACCCCATACCCCCCATTGCTTAAACTCACAAGAATTCTGATTTTGAGAGCTCTAAGTTGAAACCATTGTTTCATACCTGAGTTCTTGAGTCGGGATTAGCATTCGGGGACCCTGGGTAAGTATTCTTTCGTTCTTTTCCTTATTTTATTGCTTTTCGAGTCAGAAAGTCAAACTTTGTTTGACTTTCAGCGTTGACCAGTAATGGTCAATGCGAAGTTCGTTTGAACTTCGCAACGTGAGTGTAATCACGTTGGTCATAGTCCCTTGGGACTATGCCCACTGATTACCACGTTGTCTAGGGTCGTAGGGTAGGCGATCTAATAAATCGCCTATACCTTCGAACCCGACCCAGTTTGGTCGATCATTAGGATCCGACCAAACACATTAGGTGACCATAGTAGGTAGGGAATAACCTTCCGAGGTTATACCCTATGGTCACATCGTTTAAGTAGTTGTATGATAGGTAGTTTATATGCCTTAGGTAAATTACCAGAATACCCTTTTCATGCAAAATTGGTAATTTAGCATATGTAACCTAAACTTTTGCCACATAACTGATTATGTAACATGTTTAGGCATATAACACTTGTCATAGGACTAGTTAGGCGGTCCGAACGCGTTTCACGCGCACGACGCGTTAAAGTAGCATAAGCTTCCTAAACGGGTCGTAATGGGTCGAAAGCACTTAGGTTAAGTTTCATTTAGTATGTAGGCTTTGTTAAACCATATCATATGAGTTCCTACACTCATTTGGTTTACAAACCCTAATGCTACCCAATCTTCCGATTTAGGTCCGGTTAATTAACATAGTTACCTATATTAGGTGCCGTTTGATTTCCGTGATCTCTAGCATTGTTTGGTTGTTACTCAAGGACTACTGAGCAATCTCAAGTGAGTACATAGACCCCTCTTTTACTGTTTTCCAAACTGTTTTGGGGTGGAACACATGTGCCTACTTGTTACTTTCCTGCTTTCCTGTTTTCACATCATATACCGACTATGTTTGTTAGTACATTATAGTACATGATTTCATTACTTTTCTGCTATGTATGTTGACTGATAACATGCTAAGCACATTGATTTACATGACTTTTCTGCTATGTATGTTGACTGATAACATGCTAAGCACATTGATTTACATGACTTTTCTGCTTTGTATGTTAACTTAGCATACTTAGTACATCATTTTACATTGCATCTCTGTTGCATATGTTCCAGTAACATATGGACACATTGTTTTACAACTCTACCTTGTATGTTTACTCTAGCATACTAGGTACATTATCTTCATCTCATGCTTACATTTTGGTATGACATTTGGTTTGTTTAACGGGTCTATATAACATTCATTAACATTTGCTACGCCGCTCGGGAGTAAGTAGTGGTACCATAGGACTTGACAAATCCCATTCCTGACATCCCGGGTTTGTTTGGATGTAAGGAATGACTGAATCCGAATACAATTCTTTTGATAACCTTGACTGAAAGGGTTATCCGACTGTCTCAAGGCTTGAATGTTTGCGTTTAACATACTGCATAAGTGTTTGTATCAGTAAAGCATGCATTATTCTACAAAACATAACTTTGATTTAAACCAAGTTTTACTTCAATACTTTGTTTTGTTCATTTTTACTTATGGTTTAAGTAGTCTAAATTTTACTTACCATACATATCATTTTGGTTATACATTACTTGACTACTTTTGGACTATCAACATTTGACATGGTTTATACAAGGACTTTTGACTATTGGTTTAAACATAGACATTTGACATGGATATTTGACATAGACATTTGACTTGGATATTTGACATAGACATTTTGACATGATTTACATCTTGACATGAACATTTTACATTGTTTGGTTTGGTTTGATTAAGTGATTAAGTAACGATGCGTGTGTAATATGATACAAGCATGGTGGATACGCCGCTGGTACTTCCTATATATAAGTGTTTGTATGGTATTACATGTCGTCACGTTATTTAAATCATTTCAGTTTGAGACATAGAACATTTCATACAAATAACATACTTTTCACAAGACATTGATTTATAAACAACTTATCTTATACAAACACATTTTACTTGGTTATCCATTTAACCTTACATTTATTTATACTTATCATCTGATCTTATCGTTTTTCAAATGATTTAAAGATAAAGCAAATAACAAGGTTCATGACTAAACATTTTCTCAAACATAAGTCATGAATCTTATTTTCACAAAACCTATGTATCTCATAGGCATTTTTATGCTGACGTACCTATTTTCACATGTGTTTTTCAGGAGCTGTTGCATAAGATGACCAAGATACACATAGGCAGACTTGGGCTTTAGTGACAATAAAAGATGCAAGACTAGTTAATTATGTTGAAATTCCTTGTTTGTTAAGACATTGTAACACTTTTAATCAATAAAACGAAACTTTAATATCCATGGTTGTGAAACATTAATTCTGTTACAACACTCCCCGATGTTTCTGCCACGTTTTGTATGTTCTACGTGGTCGGGGTGTGACATTTGCGCTGCCTGATGTCGTAGCCGAGCCTGCTGATGGCCATCTTGTTGGGGATTTGCCACTCGCGGTGATCCCTGCTCCTGTGCCCCTTGCCGCTTATCCCGTTGTTGATATGCCCCCCGACGTGGTCTCTGACGACGATAACGATCTATTAGAGGAAGACCCACTTGAGGGCAAGGCCCTATTGCTGCCAGTGATATCCCACTGCTTGCGGACGCTCCTGCAGAGGAAGCTCATGCCCATCTCCCCTGTCCCAGACTCATTTGAGTTTCTGACGTACACATCTTCTCATAAACAGGGAGTGCAGCGCCACTCACGCGACGCCGACCCTGATATGGCGTCATCAGCTACACCAGTTCCCGCACACAGCTTTGAGTTTGATCACAATATTGAGGATGATCCTGTTCTTCCACCTGGATTTGATCCAGACCATGACATGGAGTTCATACACTTAGACCAGCCCTTGGAGGATTCTGTAGTCCCTGTCGACCCTATGTTTGTTGATCCGGAGCCGGCTGTGGCCCCTGAGCCAGGCGTTGCTCCTGACCCCGCATTGGAGCATAACCCTGTTCATGCCGATGCACCTACTGTTGCTCCTTGATTGATCATCTGCTTGGACGAGAGAAAATTTGGGGTAACTGTGCAAGACAATTTATTATAACGGGGGCCCACGTAATAACGACTTGTAGTGCACAGAAATCCTGGTAGACTCTGCGGGCCAAGCTAGTGAAAACCAATGTAGCAGGAAATAACTAAAACACGAATGACCAAGGCGATGTGACCTCGAGTTCATTCCATTACAAGCAACGAGCCGAATTGGCAAGCCTACGTGAAGGCTCAGGATTTATTTCCTCACATATACATTGAGTATATTTACGTGTGAAATTGGGGGATTACTTGATGGCTTATGGTGCTATGTATCTCCTAGACAATTGAGATGATGTCTAACCCGCTTCATGCCACTTCGGCAAAAGAGAATGCCACCCAGGCATGACACAAACACCAGTACGTTGTCAAGGCGACATATGAAGCAGAATTTTGAAGGTTAAGTCAATGTATGAGGAAAATATTTTTGAAAACTATGCACGGGGTTCTTTTAAGAAAAATGTGTTTAACGTTTTTGAAACCTTATATATAATACTTTTGAAATAAAGTAGGTGTATTAGGTAGATATATTTACAAAAATGTTTTAAAATCATGCGAGATGAATTTTGAAATTATGTATAAGGTTTTTGAAAGACATGAATAATGCTTTTCGAAATCATGCACTTGATCAGAAAATGTATTGTGTTAATATTGTCTTCAGACTATATGAAATATTTTGAAATTAGAAAGGTTGGTTTTGATAACATGGCCAATGTTTTTGAAATAACATAGACAATGCATCTAGAAAAATTGTTTTCAAACTATATGAAATGTTTTGAGATCATGAAGATTGTTTTGAAATACTGGTACTGTGTATGTTGAAAAATCAAAACGTAATGGGTATGAGATTTGAAAATACCCTTAGTTATCTAACCAAGGATTTAAAGGCACAGATGTGCGAAAAGCACGATTACTCATAATGTCACTTAATTTTATGTACTTTGTTTCTTAGAGTGAAACGAGTACTTAAAATTTTCGAGGGAATCATGAGCAATCATTTGAAAGAGAGAAATCACAAGAGTAGTTTGTAAGGTACATAGTTCCTTGATGTAGGTATCATAGGAAAAGCCATACACACTTAGCAGGGGGTTGAGCTGGTTGGTTGGGGACTGCTTTACCATTGTGAGCGACCATGGCGAAGTTCTGAGAAGCCTTTCGCTTCTTTGACTTCTTAGGGGATCGTTCATCCATGGTCTTTGATTCCTCGATTGGTTTATTGGCTGATGGTGTTGTCGCCTGACTAGGTCCTGCCTGTCTTGGTGACTCTTGAGTGGCTTCATCCTGGAGATGATACATGGCAGTAGCTAATTCAACAGTCTTCAGGACTACTTCGCCTACTCGCTGAGCGAATTTTGGCTGCTTGCTCAGATATCTGGGCGTCATCGTGATGAAGAGACATTCTTGAAGAAAAAGAAAGGCATAGGGAGAAACAGGTGAAAGATTATTGGACAATCAAAACAGAAAGATAAAGCATGAAAATTTCGATCATTTGTTTGTTACCTAAGGCAAACAAATGAGACGGTGACTAATCAAAGTAAATGGGTCAAAAATAATGTATCGCGAAGACATGCTCGCCTATAAGTGAACACTCATCCCAAGAATTCCCAGGTAAGCACAACTGGTCTCGCGTCTGATGAGATGTATACGAAGTGCTTGCCTAGACAGAAAACCCAGAATACAGGCATTCACCCTTCCAGTTTGCACGTGTTCACATTATTTAAAACCCAAAACCTTGACGAGATTTTGAAAATTCAAAGGGGTTCAAAATCATATAACAGAGAGTTCAAAACCTTACAATAGAGGGTTCAAAACCTAGTAATCAATCATCCTAGAACAGATGATTAGTTTTCAAAGCGGTTTGGAAATTTATGTTCTGTTGTGATCGTCGCCTAAGGATAGGTGACGGTATTGTTTTATGACTAAACGCAAGTAAACTCGCGTTAGGGTCCTAAGAAGGTTATAGACTATGTCAAAGCATTACTAATAACCTAATTCCCTATAACCATTGGCTCTGATACCATCTTTTCTGTCACACCCCGACCACGTAGAATATACAAAACGTGGCGGAAATGTCGGGGAGTGTTGTAACAGAATTAATTGTTTCAAATCCATGGCAATTGAAGTTTCGTTTTATTGATTAAAAGTGTTACAATGTCTTAACAAACAAGGAAATACAACATAATTAACTAGTCTTGCATCTTTTATTGTCACTAAAGCCCAAGTCTGCCTATGTGTATCTTGATCATCTTATGCAACAGCTCCTGAAAAACACATGTGAAAATAGGTACGTCAGCATAAAAATGCCTGTGAGATACATAGGTTTTGTGAAAATAGGTTTCATGACTTATGTTTGAGAAAATGTTTAGTCATGAACCTTGTAATTTG
The DNA here is from genome assembly GCA_030545235.1 of Helianthus tuberosus. NCBI lineage: Eukaryota > Viridiplantae > Streptophyta > Magnoliopsida > Asterales > Asteraceae > Helianthus > Helianthus tuberosus. Next base: position 128,335,204 of record CM060408.1, read on the forward strand.
CTTTGTCTTTGTAAATCATTTGAAAAACAATAAGTTCAGATGATATGTATAAATAAGAAAATAATGCATGGTTAAATGAGTAACCATGTAAAATGAGTTTGTATTTGATAAGTTGTTTGTAAAACAATGTATTGAGAAAGGTATGTTATTTGTATAAAATGTTATATGTATCAAACTGAAATGATTCAAATAACGCTACGATATATGTAATACCATACAAACACTTATATATAGGAAGTACCAGCGGCGTATCCACCATGCTTGTATCATATTACACACGCATCGTTACTTAATCACTTACTCAAACCACCAATGTAATAAGTCTATGTTTAAACCAATAGTCAAAAGTCCTTGTATAAACCATGTCAAATGTTTATAGTCCAAAAGTAGTCAAGTAATGTATAACCAAAATGATATGTATGGTAAGTAAAATTTAGACTACTTAAACCATAAGTAAAAATGTACAAAACAAAGTATTGAAGTAAAACTTGGTTTAAATCAAAGTTATGTTTTGTAAGATATATGCATGCTATACTGAATATGAACATTTATGCGGTATTGTGAAAATTCTTACATCCAAGCCTTGAGACAGACGGATAACTATGTAAAAGTGAGTTATCAAGAGAATATGTATTCGGATTCGGTCATTCCTTTCATCCCTTTTCCCTGGGATGTCCGGAACGGGATTTGTCAAGTCCTATGGTACCACTACCTACTAACGAACGGCATGATCGGTGTTAATGAATGTATAGTATAGTTTAAACAAACCAAATGTCATACCAAAATGTAAGCATGTTTTATGAAGATAATGTACCTAGTATGCTAGAGTAAACATACAGGGTAGAGCTGTAAAACAATGTGTCCATATGTTACTGGAACATATGCAACAGAGATGCAGTATAAAACAATGTACTAAGTATGCAAAGTCATCATACAAAGTAGAAAAGTCATGTAAAACAATGTACTAAGTATGCAAAGTCATCATACAAAGTAGAAAAGTCATGTAAAACAATGTACTAAGTATGCAAAGTCATCATACAAAGCATAGAACACCATGAAATCATGTACTAATGAACATAGCAAGTATATGATGTGAAAACAGGAAAGCATGAAAGTAACAAGTAGGCACATGTGTTTCACCCCAAAACAGTTTGGAAAAACAGTAAAAGAGGGGTCTATGTACTCACTTGAGATTGCTCAGAAGTCCTTGAGTAACAACCAAACAATGCTAGAGATGGCGGATATCAAACGGCACCTAATATAGGTAACTATGTTAATTAACCGGACCTAGATCGGAAGATCGGGTAGCATTAGGGTTTGTAAACCAAACGAGTGTAGAGACTCGTGTAGTATGGTTCAACAAAGCCTACATACTAATTGAAACCTTACATAATTGTTTACGACCCGTTTAGGTAGTTTATGCTACTTTAACGCGTCGTTCGCGTGAAACGCGTTCGGACCACCTAACTAGCCCTATGACAAGTGTTATATGCCTAAACATATTACATAATCGGTTATGTGACAAAGGTTTAGGTTACATACGCTTAATTACCAATTATACATGAAAAGGGGTATTCTGGTAATTTACCTAAGGCATATAAACTACCTATCATACAACTACTCAAACGATGTGACCATAGGGTATAACCTCGGAAGGTTATTCCCTACCTACTATGGTCAACTAATGTATTTGGTCGGATCCTAATGATCGACCAAATGGGTCGAGTTCGAAGGTATAGGCGATTTATTAGATCGCCTACCCTTCGACCCTAGACAACGTGGTAATCAGTGGGCATAGTCCCAAGGGACTATGACCAACGTGATTACAATCACGTTGCGAAGTTCAAACGAACTTCGCATTGACCATAAGCTGGTCAACGCTGAAAGTCAAACAAAGTTTGACTTTCTGACTCTAAAAGCAATAAAATAAAGAAAAGAACAAAAGAATACTTACGAAAGGTCCCCGAATGCTAATCCCGATTCAAGAATCTCAGGTATGAAACAATGGTTTCAACTTAAAGGTTCTCAAATCAGAATTCTTGTAATTTTGAAGCATGGGGGGTGGGGTATTTATAGTATTTGGTCCACCGTTAAGATCGTTTCATGGAAAACGTGCCTTAATCATAACCGTACAAGTGTTGGAACCTTATGGTGACTAGAAAATGGTTCTTATCAGCTGACTAGACAAATGAGAATGTGTGGTGGTGGATCAAACAGCTGCAATCTGTTGTTAGAAACATTTAACCTGGTCAGAAGGTCTGACGCGGGCCGCCTAAGGATGTTAAGATCCTGAGGCGGGCCGCCTAGGAGTCACAGATCAGAACAAAGTTTCAGAAATGTCAGTTTCAGTCCCTGCACGTGTTTAAGGCCATTTCCGACACTTCTAAGGCCCGTAAAGCCAACTTTAAGGTCCTAAAATGTTGCCTAAACATTGAGGACATGAAACATGCTCAAAAATATGCCGGGTGTTGGTTCGTTTGGTCGTACGAATGCGATGTTCGCTTAATTACGACGGAATGCGCATAAGCGCGAAAAACGATCCAAATGACGCGACGAATGGATTTTTGGCAAGCCAAACACTAAAGTATAATATAGTCATGCTTACATAAATTTTTGGATGTCCGGATGTATTCAGAACGTAAGTTATGCGCGAAAATGCAAACTTGTGCACTTTTTGACACTTTTAGTCCCTGAATGACACAAAAGTTTATTTTAGCATACCGAACACCTCAAAGCCTATTTCTAAGCTATGTGAAGGATATTTATGGTATGTTTAACTTATGGTCATGCTCCGGAATGTCTGTTACAGTTCAAATTGGCATACTTTCGCAGTTTGTCAAATTTAGTCCCTGTAAGCGATTTAACTTGATTTTGCCATACCAAAGCCTTTAAAACTTATTTCTAAGTTATGTAAAGGTTATTTAAGGTATGTTAAGCCTATGTCACTATTCCGGAGTGTTTGTTGCATTAAACTGGTTATATTTACGCATCGGTGCGCGTATAACCTTCCAGAAAGCGATTTAGAGTTTGAAATTGAACAAGAATTGATATGTGCAAATGATACACATAATTTTACAAATCCCAAGTATGAAATATAATATTTCATTGGTTCGGTATTTGTTTGATGGCCGTGGAGGCACAGGTGTTACACTACTGGAAATAACCCTCCAACTGACTGCACCTATGAGCAGCACCTGAATTACAAGCCTTTGAACTTCAACGGAACAGGAGGCGCCGTTACATTTGTTCGTTAGTCCGAAAAGATTGACTTCATTCTAATAATGACTAACTGTTCACCCCAACAGAGTGTTACCTTTACCTCGGAGTCATTTTTAGATGGCACACTCTCATGGTGGGACCATCAGGTTCAGGCCCTTGGCACAGATACTGCTTATGCACTGAGCTGGGACGAGCTCGAGGAAATGATTGAAGAAGAAATATGGTTCTAGGACTGGAATCCAAAAGCTTGGGGTGGAGTTCTGGAATTTGAAGATGGACAAACCAGGGATTCCTGAATACGTCCAGCAATCTCACGGCTTGACTAGGGTCGTCCCCTACCAAGTCATTGATGTTGTATGATACAGTTGGATACCTGTGAGCCTTACATTTTGGTCTCGATTTGGGGCAATGCAATCGCAGTGATCTATTGTTTATGTTCTATGACATGAGATGTTATGTGGTTGATTTATTTATAGCATGAGATGTTATGTGTTGATATTGTTGAATACATACGTACATTTTACTTGCTATGACCTAACCTACGTGAAACATCTTTTGGAAGATGCCACCAAGACGCGAAATGCGCATGCCCACCTCAGAGGCGGAACTTCAAGAGATAATTGCTGTAGCTATAGCACAGCACGAGGCCCTACGATCCGAGCCTAGTAGAGGTACCTCAGAAAATAACGGTTGTTCCTACTGGAACTTCCTCAACTACCAGCCTCCGAAGTTCGACGGCACTGGAGGTGCCATAGCTTTTGTGAAATGGATTGAAAGTATGGATTCCATCTTTCGAATGAGTGGTTGTACGCCAGAGCAACAAGTCCCATACGTTTCCGAGTTGTTTCAAGATGGAGCTCGATTATGGTGGAATCTTCAGGTTCGAATAATGGGCCTAACTACAGCATACGCGTTAACCTGGGGTGAATTGAAAGGAATGATGCATAAGAAGTATTGCCCCCAAACGGAAACTCAGAAGTGGGAAGATGAATTTCGGAGCCTGATGATGGAAGGTCCGAAGGTGTTGGAGTACTTGCAAAGACTTCATGATTTGTCACGAGTTGTTCCGTACCTGGTGAAACCAGAATTAAAGAAATTGGAACAATTCATTTGGGAACTGGCGCCTCAAGTCTTGAGCTTGATGACAACATCAACGCCACCAACAACTGATGTTGCAAGTAAGATGGGTTTGGCACTCGCTACGGAGGCAATTAGACTAGAAGAACTTGTGAACCCCGACAGGAAGGAGGAGACCCAGGTAGAGTCGTCCGGAAAGAACAAAAGGAAGCTCACCGAAGATACCCGAACGAATAATGATGAACAAAGATCTATTCGAGGTTGTTTCGACTGCGGGGACAAAGGGCATTTCAAGAAAGACTGCCCTAACAACAAACAAGCCAATGATAAGATTTATTTAGAAACTAAACCAAGACGTGCTGGGTGCAAGTATCACCACGATTGTGGATGTCGGAAGCCTAGGTGCGGGAGGAAAGGACACAACAAGGATGGTTGTGGGATGAAGGGTCCCAGACAAGAAGAAAACAGTAACAACGCTCAAGGTGGAAATGGGAAAGGAAATGGCCGAGTGCCAGGATGCTTCCATTGTGGGGACATTGGACATCTTAAAAGGGAATGCCCGAAGTTGAAACAAGACCGTGAAGGAACATCCAACACCGGAGCTTGTGAAGCGTGCCAGGATCCAGGCGTGATTACTGGTACGTTCTCTAACAACCAAAACTCTTGCATCTATTTTATTTGATACTGATGCCTATTATAGCTTCGTATCGTTAGAGTTTAAAAATATGCTTGGTTTAACCGCTAGTAAGTTAGATATTCCCTACTCAATCGAATTGGCTAAGGGGAAGTTAGTAGAAGCAGATGAAGTGATCAGAGGTTGTGTGATCGAATTGGGAGAACGTGAGTTTGCTCTGGATCTACTACCAGTCCAGCTGGGGAGCTTTGACGTAGTAGTAGGAATAGATTGGTTATCAGGCAACAAGGCTGAGATAGTTTGTCACGAAAAGGTCGTTCGTATCCCGACCGAAGATGGCGAAACAATTGTGGTTCACGGGGAGAAGCGTGATATGCCGTTAAGAATTATCAGCTGCCTGAAAGCGCGAAAGTGTTTGCAGAAGGGATGTGTTGCCTTCCTGGCACACGTTGTGGATAAGAAGGCTGCTGAGCCGAGAATAGAAGACATCTCTGTCATGAGGGAATATCCAGAAGTCTTCCCAGAGGACTTACTTGGACTGCCACCTCAGAGACAAGTAGAGTTCCGCATTGACTTAGTTCCAGGCGCCGCGCCGGTGGCTAAGGCACCTTATAGACTTGCTCCGTCTGAGATGCAGGAACTGTCGACACAGCTTCAAGAATTGTTAAACAAGGGATTTATCCGACCAAGCTTCTCGCCTTGGGGAGCTCCGGTCCTGTTCGTCAAGAAGAAGGACGGTAGTTTTCGTATGTGCATTGACTACAGGGAATTGAGCAAACTGACAATCAAGAATAGATATCCTCTGCCAAGAATCGATGACCTATTTGACCAACTGCAAGGCTCAAGCTTTTATTCAAAGATCGATTTGCGATCTGGATACCATCAGTTAAGGATACAAGAGGAGAGTATCCCAAAGACAGCCTTCAGAACTCGTTATGGACACTACGAGTTCCTTGTTATGCCGTTTGGTTTGACAAACGCACCTGCAGTCTTTATGGACTTAATGAATAGAGTTGCAAGCCGTACTTGGACAAGTTCGTGATTGTGTTTATCGACGACATCTTGATTTATTTAAGGACGAAGGCTGAGCACGAACAGCACCTAAGAGCTATTCTGGAGCTGCTGAAGAAGGAGCAGTTGTACGCCAAGTTCTCTAAGTGCGAGTTTTGGCTACGTGAAGTCCAATTTCTTGGGCACGTGGTGAATGGAAATGGAATCCATGTTAACCCCACAAAGATCGAAGCGATCAAGAATTGGGAAACGTCTAAGACGCCAACCGAGATTCGACAATTCTTGGGTTTGGCTGGCTATTATCGAAGGTTCATTGAGGATTTTTTAAAAATCGCTCAACCAATGACGCTCCTCACGCAGAAAGATAAGAAGTTTGATTGGGGAATCAAACATGAAGAAGCGTTCCAGATATTGAAGGATAAGCTCTGCAATGCGCCAATTCTAGCACTACCGGAAGGTACTGACGATTTTGTGGTATACTGTGACGCTTCGCGTCAAGGATTGGGTTGCGTGTTGATGCAACGCCAAAAGGTTATTGCTTACGCATCACGTCAATTAAAAGTGCATACCACACATGATTTGGAGCTAGGCGCCGTAATATTTGCTTTAAAGATCTGGAGACACTACCTTTATGGTACAAAGTGTACAATCTTCACAGATGACAAGAGCCTACAACACATATTCAATCAGAAGGAGCTGAATATGAGGTAGAGACGTTGGGTTGAGTTGCTGAACGATTACGTCTGCGAGATAAAGTATCATCCAGGGAAGGCGAATGTGGTCGCCGATGCCCTAAGTCGAAAGGAGAGGATCAAGCCCTTAAGGGTTAGGGCTTTAGTAATGATTATCCGAACCGATCTTTCCTTGTGCATTCGTGCCGCGCAGAACGAAGCTCTCAAGGAAGGAAACCTTGAAGAAGAATACCTCCGTGGGATGGAGAAGCTACTGGTACCAAACGAGGAAGGAACGTTATATTTTGAGAAAAGGATTTGGGTTCCTCTGTTTGGTGGTTTAAGGAAAGTTATCTTTGATAAAGCTCACAAGTCGCGGTACTCTATCCACCCTGGAGCGGATAAGATGTACCAGGATCTCAAAGATTATTATTGGTGGCCTAGGATGAAAGGCGATGTTGCTGTTTATGTGAGCAAATGTTTAACATGCGCCAAGGTTAAAGCCGAATACCAGAAGCCTTCAGGACTTCTGCAACAACCTGAGATTCCCAAGTGGAAATGGGAACAAATCTCCATGGATTCTATTACAAAGTTGCCAAGAACGCCAAGAGGCCATGACACTATTTGGGTAATAGTGGATCGATTAACAAAGTCAGCACACTTCTTACCTATCAGAGAGAAGGATAATACGAGCAAGTTGGCCGAAATTTACATGAGAGAGATCGTTACGCGCCATGGAGTACCTCTCTCAATCATCTCTGATAGAGACGGAAGGTTTGTGTCAAGGATATGGCAATCCTTCCAAGAAGCCTTTGGCTCACAATTAAATCTGAGCACTGCGTTTCATCCGCAAACTGACGGTCAAAGAGAGCGAACGATACAGACTTTGGATAAGCATTTGCCTTTGGTCGAATTTTCATACAACAACAGCTACCACACCAGTATTGGAGTCGCGCCATTTGAAGCCCTTTACGGACGCAAGTGCCGATCACCCCTATGCTGGGCTGACGCAGGTGATAGGCAGCTTGCTGGTCCCGAAATCGTCCAAGAGACGACAGACAAGATTGCGCAGATTCTAAAACGCATCGAAGCAGCTCGCCACAAACAAAAAGCCTAAGCAGATCCAAACCGGAAACACTTGGAATTCCAAGTTGGAGATATGGTTTTATTGAAAGTTTCACCCTAGAAGGGTGTGGCACGCTTCGGAAAGCGTGGGAAGTTAAATCCGCGCTACATTGGTCCTTTCAGAATTTTGGAAAGAGTAGGACTAGTAGCATACAAGCTGGACTTACCTACTGAACTCCATTCAGTTCACGATACATTTCATGTATCCAACCTGAAGAAAATTCCAACTCAAGATACCATTGCCATTCCCATCGACGAGATTCATGTTGACGACACGCTCCATTTCGTTGAAGAACCGGTTGAGGTTACGAATTGGAAAGTAAACTAGACCCGCCGGAGCAGTGTCAAGCTCGTCAAAGTTCGTCGGAATGCCAGACATGGTCCTGAATACACCTGCGAGCGTGAGGACCGGATGAAAGAGAAATACCCCCACTTATTTCCTAAGAACCCTGCATCGGTAAGCAGAACTTAAAATTTCGGGACGAAATTTTTCTAACGGGGGGAGAATGTGACAACCCTCACTAAACCAGGTATTCGTACGACTTAATTAATAATTAATTACTGCTTAATTACTGTGCTTGCTTGAACTTGTGAATAAACTGCTACTTGAATGTTGATACATGTACATACTTGCATCATACTTTACTTACCGTCACTACATTATTTACATGCTGAACCTTAGTGACAAACATGATGCACAAAAGCACAGTAGCACTATAAACGGATAACCTATTGAACATGCTGATAGAGCCAGCAACAGGCAGACACTGCCTCTAAGGCCTGTAAGAGCCAGAAATATTTTACTACACTAGTGGTGAGTGTAGGGATACAAGGGTTGTAGAACTGCGTCTCTAGGAATAAGTTACAGTGACTGGATGTGCCTAAAACGTGCTCTAAGCACAAAAACTCAGCACTTTACATAATAATTCAGCATTTAGCTACCTAATAAAGTGCCAAAACATGAGAAAAATATTACTAGACACTTTCCAAAGTGTCAGAAATGAGTTGTGTCACTAAAAATAATAAACGACACTTTAAAGCTTTGTTTAACGCTTTAACGGATTACCATCCAACCGAACAACCGGACTATACCCGGAACATAAAAATATTGTTAATAACATTATTTATCTTTTTCTGAGCCAGTTAGGGTCCCTGAATACCCTAACACCCGTCATAACACACTACACACTACTAACCGGGTTAATCCCTAAACCTAACTAGATTAACCTAACTATAAACTAACTAATTGGTTGAATTTGAACTAGCTACCCCCCCCCCCCCTTTACAAACCGTCCCCTAGAGGGGGGACACACTTTGTACTCTTGTGATTATTTTAGTTAGACTTGTTTAATATCTAAGAAGCATAAAAACCCTTGGATAATGTTCTTATGTTTGCCTATAAGATCAAGGATTAATCCTCCATATCATTCATCACCTAAAGTTCACAACACACTCCCTCTCCCTCTCTCAAAGGCTTCGGCCGAACACCCCTATATCCACCCATCATATTTTCGGTTTTGATCTTCACATTCCAAGTCCATATAAGTGCTAAGGATCGCGTATAAGGAAGCTTGGTGCAATCGGAAGGTGAAGGACCTCACTACATTGCTTTTATCCACCCTTTTTGCGTCTAGAATCTTCCCTAGCCCCGAGCTAGTGGTGTGTTGCTTAAATCACCTTCTTGAACCATCTTAAAGTGGTTAAAACGATTTGTAATGGTTAAAACTAGTAATCTTACAAGATGATACATTAAAGTTTACTAAAAATGCTTGTAATGATGGATAAAAGCTTATATGTTGTGTAAATGTTGTAGTAATTGATTTGTGTGGTTATTTGGACCCGATCCATGTTGTGGTAGCTCGGATCATCATTTAACCCGGTTTGGTCATGATCATGGATCATGACATAAGGTTGTTTTGAATATAACAAGGGTTAAAGGGTGAAACTCTACCACACACGAATCATGAACTTGTGTAAAAGCGTTTTTACTTGTGAAGTAGTGTTTAAAACTAGTAGATCTACGTATCTACAAGTGGTATTTTCAAAGGACCGAGTGTCAAGAGAAAACATACTTTTAAAGACGGATCTTACATAACCAAAAATGCTTTTGTAAACACACAAGTGCGTAGACACTTGTGTAACACAAAGTTTTGACGAAAGAACTATTTTTGTAAAATTTACAAGAAGATGTAAAGACGGGATTTCTTTAAAAGCAAGGTTTTTATGAGATCGGATTGCTTTATATAAAGATCCGCAAAAAGTAATGGGATTTACTACATAACTTTAGAAAACTACAAGTTCATGTGATTTATGCGATTTACATATTTATTAACTAGTTTGTTGTGCTGGACGTTGTTTGGATTGAATAAGAAAGTTGTTGAACTGATTTGTAAAAGAAAATGATACGCTTAAAAGCGTGGCCACCTCCAGTTGCAGGGGAAACTCTGGCAAAAATTTTCCAAAATCTAACACTTAGAAATATTTCCACTATAAGTGTTAGAAATACTTGACAACTTGTTTTCAAACTATAAATTTCGCCACAACTTTATTTACAAAATATCGGAGGTGGGATTTCACGAAATAAAACTTGATAAATATATATTTAGTATATATTTTCATAACAACACTTGTGGATTTTTATGATTATTTTGTGAATGTACTAGTATTATTTTTAGGGTAAAAATAATATTACCGTGTTGACAACTCCAAAATAATACGAACGCTACTATAATAAATACATATAAGTTACACCGGTAATTATTATTACCACTCGATCATTAAAACGTAACTTACGCATTTTAAGAAAATATTTATGAAAGCGTATTATTGTCAAGGTATTATTTTGGGAAAACTTATGTAATAGAAAATATAATATTTTTGAGAAAAATATTTATATTTTGAAATAAGAAGTAAAATATATACTAAGTGAGACTTAATGATATATTCCAAAGTTATACGAACGCACATGTATTAAATCCCCCATCCTTGGGAAGGAAAATAAATACCAAGTATATACAGAATATAAACACGAAATAGTTGTCTAACTATTTCCCAAGAACTTAAACCATAAAGCTAAAGCACGGCCGTCCGTCTAATAGAATTAGTACATGTAGGTCGTCGCACAGCTGCTTGATTTGGAGGTATACTTGGTAGAGACGCACCACTGTGAGTTCATGTCCCCCTTTTCTCTTAACTGTTTTCAGTTTTTAACTGCGGGGGTGAAATACATGTTACTTTGATTACAAGTACTTTATACATGGTATGGTTAGCGTAAGGAGGTTTACTACTTAGATCATGTGAGTGGGTAGGCGGGAACTGGAGACCATTAATCCTCATTGTAGGAACCGAGGGACGTAAGCGGTAGATCTATCTGGGTGTAGCGAGCCCAGCCCCAGGCCCAACCAGAACGGACCTAGGGGTGACTTTGTACCCAACGCTAAATCTGCTAGGTTTGAGTCTTCCTACTTGCACTTCACAACATATCATTGGTTTTGCAACCCAATGGTGATCTCTTTTTCCTTATTTGCTACATACCAGGATTTTTAAACATACAAAGGTTTATTTACTCACTTACACATGAACTCGCTCAACATTATTGTTGATTTTTCAACTTACATGTATTTCAGGGAACTAAAGGATCTGGCACGGTATGGCACGTTTTCCCGCTGCACTAGTTACAAGGTCATCCGGGTTTGGGGAATGTGACTCTTTCCTGGACAAGTCACAGTCCTTAAACTGTGTTTATGTCATGTTGATGTTTATGTTTGTTGAACAATGTCGTTAGGATGTGTTTTCGTTAAGACAATGTTATTGTATTTGGTTTTTAAAACGAAATTAAATGGATGATCTTGCATGGTTTTACTTCATATAGCTTTGTTATGGTTAAGCTATGGTATTAAGAAGTCACGCCACATTAACCACGCTTCCGCAAAGCCATGGTGTGACAAAAATAACCCATACTAGTGTTCATTGTAAAACGCGTATTTTAGTGATTCGGTAAAGTTTTCGGGGGTCGGAAGTCATGTATGACCAGCCAAACATCAAGTAAACTTAAAATTAGTTAAAATACTTATTTTTAAACTAAAAATATTAGTTTACTTACTGATCTAAATCAGTTTCATAAAAATCGTTTGAAAAACCGATTTTTGACCGTTTTACCGCATAGTTTTGCGTTAAACGTTACTATAACCATCCCAACTCGGAATGAATTGATATTTTAACAAAATACATGTTATTTACTGATTAAAATGATGATTATAATCAGATTAGTGCATTTTTTGTGTAAGTCACATAAATCATGCGATTTCACATATTTTACAACTTCTAAAGCACCAAGTACAACATGCAAGACTAATAAACTTTATAACAAAGTTTTATATCATTTAACACTTCAAAATACTCATATTTTAGTGTTTGAAATCTGATCAAAAATTATTTTTATCAAATCATGTTTAAATCATCATTTCATGATTACATATCATTATGCTTGTTCATGTATGTGCATCTAATGCACTCATACAACATCATCATCATCATTATACATGATTTAATACACTTCCAAGAACACATTAACTCCATGTTCTTACAAAACACAACATAAATCATCCATGATCATCCAATCATTCATACATAAATGCAAGTATTCTCACATTTATGAATATGTGACAAACATTTACATGCATGCATACACATATACATACATATACATACATATACACGAGATATATAAACCCACATGACTTCCAAAAGTTCACTTTTTCATCAAGCCCCTTTCGAATCATGAAACACTTTTAGAACATTCTCTTATGACACTTTTGATTCTTGCATGCAATCTATCATTCAAGTATCATGTTAATCAAGAATCATTCAATCAAAAATCAAAACACAATCACTTACACACACACACACACATACTCACGGCCATACATACATACATATACACACCCATTTTCATTTTGTTTGAAATCTCATCCTTTATCATTTTCAAGTTCATGTTTAATTCCAAGTTCAAGAGAAACTTTATATCATCACTAAAAATCAAGAATGTAACTTCAAAAATAAATTTATACCTTTCAAGTTTTTAGTGGGTTTTTACTTGATTTTGGTGTTTGGAAGCTCGTTTCACCTAGAAACCTCCTTTGGATCCTTAAAACACCTTGAAACCTTCTTGGATTTAGCTTTAATCTTCAAGAACAAGTTGGAATTTTTGAAAATGGATGAGAGAAGGGGTGTTCGGCCGAGTATATTTAGGGAGAGAGAGTTAGTGTGATTTTTGAAATGGTTGTTCTGATTTATGTGAGATCATGGAAGGATCTTGTAAGATTAATCATCATTCACATCCTCCAAGACCAACACCCATGGGAAGAGAGAGAGCTTTGTGTCTCCCCTAGCCGCCACCTATCCACTCTCTCTCAAAAATTATATATACATACACATATATATGTAATATAATGTAAAAACTGGTATTTTACTGGATATCGGGTATTTTATCTAACGTTTTAATCCTGTTTTAGTGCGTTTTAAATTATTTTTATCATTCTATAAAATTAATCACACTAAATTATTACTGAAATAATTATCAGTTGTCTTGACTGGCTGCATTGACAGTATTTTGTCAAATACGCGCAGTATCATGCGGTACGCGCTCAAACTCGAAAAATAGAGGTTTTTTTAGCGTTTTAATTTATTTTTCCTAACGAACATGATTAAAATTACCATTGTAATCATAACAGACTATTTTTAGGATTTTAACACTGATCGGGTGGTCACCGACGTTCATTTCGCATTTTATTCGTTACGCGATAAGCGTTTATTTTATCGTTGCCAACATAATTTTTACCAATGTTTGGATTATCCAACATATTAAATATCACATATAAATATCAAAATCAGTCGAATACAACCTTTTTATTTATTCAATACATGTGTTACATATGTACGGTACGGCCTGAAAAGCCGGGTGTCACAGTTAGGGGAATGGTTTGGTAAGGTTCTTGCCTTGTTCAGTGTATAGATCCTGCAAGGAACTGGTTCAAGCTTACTAGGACTTCCTACAATATCCACTGGTATTAGATGGTGGGGGTCCGAATAGCTTGAACCCATCGTATGTAAACTACTATTAATACTTTAAACCGGCTTCTTGGGATTGTATCCTTGCTAACTCAAACTACCTAGTCGAGGGTAACGTCACCTTCAAAAGAGGGGCCTACCACTTTTCGCATTAATAACTAACTTAATTATCTTTCAATATTTCGACCCTTTGGGATTGTATCCCCGCTGACTCAAACCACTGGGTTGAGGGTAATGTCACCTTCAAAAGAGGGGCCTACTACTATAACTAAGATAATCTCTTAAAAAGTCCGAAAGTGCAAAAATCATCAAAGGATACATTAAAGGCGAGTCGGATCCAAGTGATTCTATCTTGTCTATCTGTTTTTGTTTTTATTTATCTTTGCATTTTTAGTTTTTATTTTAATGTTTCAAAACTTTTCTCAAAAAAATATTAGATTGATTAGACGTTGAGGATAAACCAATACTAAAAGCTCTTGTTTCCTTGGACGACCTCGGTATCTTACCAACGCTATACTACGCTCACGATGGGTGCACTTGCCCAAGTGTGTGTTTCGTGTTAGTAGAATATCGTGTTTTATAAATTTAAAACTTGACTAATGCGTAAAATGGGCTCAAAATATCAATAAAATCTTATCACGCTTCGCACACACCAGTATCCTTGCTGACTCAAACCACTAGGTTGAGGGTAACGTCGCCTTCACAAGAGGGGCCTACTAATATAACTAAGATAATCTATTAAAATGCCCAAAGTGCGGAAATCATCAAAAGGATACATGAAAGATAAGTTAGAACCAAGTGATTCTTTCTTGTTTATCTGTTTTTACTTTTATTTTATTTTCTGTTTTTAGTTTATCTTTTTTATAGTTTTAAAAATCTTTTCTTCAAAGTTTGGTTCGATTACACGTTGACGATAAGCCGGTATTAAAAGCTCTTGTGTCCTTGGACGACCTCGGTATCTTGCCATCACTATACTACGTCCGCGATGTGCACATGCCCTAACGTGTGTAGAGTGATAGTAGAATATAGCGTTTTATAAATTTAAAACTTGAATTGGCGAGTAAAAAGAGCTAAAAATATGCTAAAAATATATAACACCCGCACACGTCACTATACAATCAACTATGACTGTTACATTGACGGAGGCAATAAACATAAGCACTCACAGACTCCCCCTTGGATATTGCCGCAGCCAATCATCTTTGTCAATCCTTGTCGTTTTAATCCCGGTTTACGACGTTTTAAATTATTTTTATCAATCTATAAAAATAACTCGCCATATTATTACTGAAATAATTATCAGTTGCCCCGACTGCCTGTGTTGACAGCATTTTGCCAGATACGCACAGTATCAAGCGATACGCGCTTAAACGCGAAAAATAGAGTTTCTTAGCGTTTTAGTTTATTTTTTTCCTCCCGAACATGATTAAAAATACCATTTTAATCATAATGGAATATTTTTAAGATTTTAAAATTAATCGGGCGGTCACCAACGTTCGTTTCGCAGTTTGTCGCAAATAGTTCCTGAGTTTGAATAAACATGTTTTTGCCATACCGAACCCCTCAAAACTTATTTATAAGTTATGTAAAGGGTATCTACGGTAGGTTCAGCTTATGTCATTGTCCTAGAGTGTACATCGCGATAAACTGATTGCGTTTGCGTAACAGTTACGATTTCACTTCCAGAAAAGGCTTGAGATAATGAAATTGTACAAGGACTAAAACGTGAAATTGTCATATGTAATTATACAAATCTCGGAAATAAAACAAAATTTTTCATTAAATGCCAAGTTGTTTGGAATTGTACAATATTGAAATACACAAATGTCATAGTCTCCCCTATTTTAGAAAATTTCGTCCTGAAATTTAATTAGAGGAAACTTGTGAGAATAGATGTGGATATTTCGCCTTCATTTGATTCTCTCGTTCCCAAGTAAACTCTGGGCCACGTTTGGATTCCCAGCGAACTTTGACTATCGGTATACGTTTGTGCTTGAGTTTCTTGACTTCACGGTCCAATATCTCCACAGGTTTCTCGACAAAGTGCAAAGTATCATCAACATGAATTTTGTCAAGGGGAATGTGGAGATTTGTATCGGCTAAAAACTTTTTCAGATTGGACACGTGGAATGTTGGGTGAATATTCCCAAGTTCAGGAGGTAGCTCGAGTCGGTAGGCCACCTTTCCGATCCTCTCAACGATCTTGAATGGTCCAACATATCGTGGTGCAAGTTTTCCTTTCTTTCCAAATCTAACCACTCCTTTCCAAGGAGATACCTTGAGTAGGACATGATCTCCGACTTGGAATTCCAAGGGCTTGCATCGTTTGTCCGCATAACTCTTTTGACGGCTTCTAGCTGTTAGAAGGTTATCGCGAATTTTCTTGACTTTGTCTGTTTTTTCTAGAATGAGTTCAGGTCCAGTGAGTTGAGATTCACCGACCTCATTCCAACAGACAGGTGAACGACATTTTCGACCGTATAGAGCTTCGAAAGGCGCCATGTTGATGCTGGTGTGATAGCTATTGTTGTAGGAGAATTCGATCAACGGTAGATGTGAATCCCAATTACCACCAAAGTCGATCATTCAAGCTCTAAGCATATCCTCCAGCATTTGAATCGTCCTTTCAGATTGTCCATCCGTTTGAGGATGATAAGCAGTGCTCAGATTGAGTTTGGTTACATGGCAGATTGTATGGTCTTCCAAAAATGAGATGAGAATCGAGCATCACGGTCAGATATGATGTTCAAAGGAACACAATGTTGTCACACCTCAACCGATGGCGGAAACATCGGGGTGAGGCACTGAGCGAAACAGATTATCCAAGAGAATCCATAACACTATTAGTGACAATATAATTAACATCCATGTCCCATACCATAAACTTATAAAGCATAAATAGTTATTACAGACATTGTTCTCAAAGACAAATCATTGTTCCGACAACTCATAAATTATTCATGGGTTTCTAGACCACCTAAACTCGATTCATCACAGCAAGCAAGCATCCAAAACACCTGTCACATACGTTAAAATAGGTCAATACACATAGTATAAAGGTGAGTACACAAGTTTAGTAGCATATAGTATAGCGAAAGCAATTTAAGCATAACCAACATGAAATATGCACATACATGACTGCGAGTTGTAGAATGCACAACACATATCACCACCGTGACACGTGAAGTAAAACCCTTAACAACCCCTGTCCACAACAGGTGCTGAGTCTAAACTATAGTACTATCATTGCTAAGGTGTCAGGCAACAATCACTGTGTAAACATAACATACAAGCATTCATCGAATAACACGTATAACATGCAAGAGCGGTTAGTGATTAAAAGTAGATGCGTTGTGTGCCGATGTGATTTGATATAAGTAACGTATGTAACACCCAAAAGTGCGTTAAGCAAAAAGGGATCGAGTATACTCACAGAGCGTTGGTAGTGCTAAACACGATCTGTATTGGATTGAAGGGGGTGCTTAAAGTTAGCCTGATCAGAGAACGATAGTGTAAGCGTTGAACAGCGTGTAACAATGCGTAAAACAGCGTGTCGGTGAGATGAGCGATCAGACGATGATTCGATCGGATGACCGTCCAGTCGGATGGTCATCCGGATGGATGACCGTTCGATCGGATGGTCATTCAACTGAGGAATGTGTTGTTGTAGTATAAATAAAGTCATTTGATCGGATGGTCATCCGGACGGATGGTCGTTCGATCGGATGGTTGTTCGATTGAAAAACAGATATTCTTTGAAGTTTTGAAAATTGTTTAAGTGTGGAATTTACAAGGCAAGTCACCTGGTCGAATAGTCATTCGATCGGATGGTCGTCCGATCGGACAGATATTCGATTGAGTAACCTTCTGTTTGACAAACTTTGTGAAATCAGTTAAGTTGAAAAGTTTGCGGTTTGACGGAGACGGCATGACGGGGTGTTAAATATCGGAAATCACCTCAAGTCCAACTCGTCCGATCGGACGGGAATCACCCCGTTCGATCGGACTCAACTGTTCTTGACAGAGTTTCATATTCAACCCGTGGATCGGTCGTCTCTTTGATAGAAATCCATTCTCAGATCGGTTCTCCACTAGAGAATGTGTAGAGAGTCCGAACGAGTCCAGATTCTAACGGTTTTGAGTAAAAAGTGAAAGATGTTGAAGAAAAGTTTTAAACATTTTGAAAATGATTAGATTCATGTCGAAATCAGTGTAAAAACATGTAGAAATCCATTAGATCTGAACCGTTCTTGATGAGATGAGGTCACACTTTGGTGTTCATGAGAACCCATGGTGACGTCACCCTAGAACAGCCCCAAATCAGCTGATTTCATGGTGGAAATGTAAGATTTGTTGGTGAAGATGATGAGAAAGTGTGTAATGAAGACGGAAGTACAAGATTTAGGAAGAAAACTTACAAGAATCGCGAGGAATCAAGAGAAAATAGCCTGAGAGTGTGTGGGTCGAACGAAGATGTCACATCAATGAACAGTTGATGTGACATGAGGGGTATTTATAGTGTGAGAGGGGAAAGGCGGTGTAGGGTTGTGTGGGTCGGACGATCGTTCGATTGGATGGCCATCCGATCAGATGGTCATCCGGACGGATATCCATTCGATCGAATGGTCTTTCGATCGGTTGGCTCGTGCGGGTTAGTTTTCCAACTTTCGTTTTGTGCGTTGAGCGTTGCGTTGCATTTAAGCGAGTTGCGAGTAAGCGATGCGATAGTATTAAACATTAGTTACACAAATAACATAACTCCTAACTAACATAAAAGTAGAACTTAATTTTCAAGTCCACGCTGAGATTGCGTTGCGATGGAGTTGCGATTGCATTTGCGAATAACATCCCACAACATATATAAACATGCACAGGTAATGCACATAATAACACATACACATCGAACAATACCAATAACTGTGATTCGAGTTGCGATGCGATAGCGATGCGTTAACGTTAAGTAGAATAACGTTTAATAGCGTTTTTCGCATTGTTACTTCACATAATAACAAATCATAAACTAAAATAGCGTTAACCAACATATCAATTATCAAATTTGAGAGTACAAGGAAATAATTAAGTAGGAAATGACATATCTGAATGCTGACATGTCTTGACTTTGACTTGTACTTTGACTTAAAAAGTCGGGTTGTTACAGCCTCCCCTACTTTAGGGAATTTCGTCCCAAAATTAAGGCGCAGGCGTAACGAACAGTTGTGGATACTTAGCCTTCATATCGCTTTCGAATTCCCA
This sequence comes from Helianthus tuberosus, assembly GCA_030545235.1. Taxonomy (NCBI): domain Eukaryota; kingdom Viridiplantae; phylum Streptophyta; class Magnoliopsida; order Asterales; family Asteraceae; genus Helianthus; species Helianthus tuberosus. The sequence goes on from CM060408.1 coordinate 128,354,263, forward strand.
AGTGAACTCGGCGCCGCGTTTGCCTTCCCAGCGAACCTTCACTATAGGAATGCGTGAGCGTCGAAGTTTCTTGGTTTCTCGGTCCATGATCTCGAGTGGCTTTTTCACGAAGTGTAGTGTTTCGTCCACTTGTAAATCCTCAAGAGGAACATGTAAATTCTACTCGGCTAGACACTTTTTGAGGTTCAGAACATGGAAAGTCGGATGGACGTTGCTGAGTTCCTCCGGTAGTTCGAGTCTGTAGGCCACTTTGCCAATTCTTTCCAGAATCTTAAAGGGTCCAACATATCGAGGCGCGGGCTTTCCTTTCATGCCAAATCAGATCACCCCCTTCCAAGGTGAAACCTTTAGAAGTACGTGATCGCCAACGTCAAATTCAAGGGGCTTGCGATGTTTATCGGCGTAACTCTTTTAACGACTCCGAGCTTTCAAGAGATTGTCTCGTATCTGGAGGATCTTATAAGTCGTTTCTTGCAATAACTCAGGATCGGTAATTTATGCATCTTTGATCTCGTGCCATACAATAGGCGATCGACATTTTCTTCCATATAATGCCTCAAATGGTGCCATTTGAATGCTAGAGTGATAACTGTTGTTGTACGAGAATTCTACTAAAGGTAAATGCGAATCCCAGTTACCACCAAAATCTATGACACACGAACGAAGCATGTCTTCAAGGGTGCGAATCGTGCATTCAGTCTGACCGTCGGTTTGGGGATGGAAAGCGGTACTTAGATTAAGAGTAGTACCGAGAGCGGATTGAAAAGTTTCCCAAAGGCGCGAGGTGAATCGACCATAGCGGGCAGAGATGATATTACAAGGTGTCCCATGTCGACAAATGACTTCGTCGGTATAGATTCGTGCTAATCGTTCAACCTTAAAGTCTTCTCGTATCGGCAGAAAATAAGCAGATTTGGTAAGACGATCAACGATAACCCAGATGCTATCGTGACCTGATGGCGTTCGCAAAAGTTTCGTAATGACGTCCATAGCTATACTCTCCCATTTCCACATAGGGATCTCGGGTTGCACGAGTAAGCTAGAGGGTCTTTGTTGCTTAGCCTTGACTTTCGAATAAGTCATGCACTTCGAAACATAGATAGCGATATCCTTCTTCATTCCAGGCCACCAATACCGAAGACGAAAGTCATGGCACATCTTGTCGGCACCAGGATGAATGCAATATCGAGACTTGTGGGCTTCGGTCAACAATATCTCCTGGAAGGTTATTGCGACTGGGGATCAAGATGCGATCGAGATAGTAATAGATACCGTTCGATTTGGTGACAAGTTGGGTTTCAGCACCGCACTTCTTCATTTCCTCTTTCAAGGTGTTCTCAATGAAGCAGGCATGCTGAGCGTCACGGATTAGAGCTTCGAGGTCGTACTGGGCTTGAACATTACGAACGCTATGCAAATAGCTTCGTCGGCTTAGAGCATCGGTAACAACATTTGCTTTGCCAGGGTGGTAACGGATCTCATAGTCGTAAACGTTGAGAAGTTCAACCCATATGTGTTGGCGCATATTCAGTCCCTTCTGGTTCAAGATATGTTGTAGGCTCTTATGGTCGGTGAAGACCATACACTTGGTACCGTAAAGGTAGTGTCACCAGATCTTTAACGCAAAAACAACTGCACCAAGCTCGAGATCGTGGGTTGTATAGTTCTTCTCATGGATCTTGAGATGACGAGATGTGTACGCGATAACCTTGTCCCGTTGCATCAGAACACAACCAAGACCAAGGTTAGAGGCATGGCAATAGACTACGAAGTCGTCGTTTCCATCGGATAAAGCTAGGATAGGAGCATTGCAGAGCATATGCTTGAGAGTTTGAAAGGCTTCCTCTTGTTCAGTTCCTAAACAAAAGGCTTGTCTTTATGCGTCAGAGAGGTAAGCGGGACGATGATTTTATAGAAATCTGCGATGAATCGACGGTAATAGCCCGCCATTCCGAGGAAAGAACGAACTTCGGACGGGGATTTTGGTGTAATCCAACTCTTAACTGCTTCAATCATCGCGGGATCGACGTGTATACCTTGACTATTGATGATGTGACTGAGGAATTGAACCTCCTCTAGTCAAAATTCACACTTGGAGAACTTGGCATAGAGTCGATTCCCTTAGAGTAGTTCAAGTGTAACAACCCGACTTTTAAAGTCAAAGTACAAGTCAAAGTCAAAGGAAGAAAAGATTGCTATTCAGATCTATCATTTCTGACTTAATTATTGCTTATACTCTCAGACTCGATAATCGATACTTTAGTTAACACTAGTTTATACTACGATTTGTTAATATATGAAGTAACAATGCGATAAACGCAATTCAATTCAATGCAAATCTAATTAACGCTATTACATCGCTATCGCATCGCAACTCGAATCGCGGCTACTAGTATTTTTTTATGTTATTATGTGTTACTTGTGCATGTTTATATATGTTAACGATGTTATTCGTAAACGTAATCGCAAATCTATCGCAATGCAGTCTCATCGCAAACGCTAAACGCAAGTTTACATACTTTTATGATGTTATGTGTTAGTTATGTTATTTGTGTAACTATTGTTTAAAACTATCGCATTGCTTACTCGCAACTCAATTAAACGCAACGCAATGCTCAACGCACGAAACGAAAGTCGGAAAACCAACTCGTGAAGGACCTCAGATCGAACGACCATTCGGTCGAATGGACATCCGACCGGATGACCATCCGACCGGATGACCATCCGATCGGATGGCCATCCGATTGAACAGCAGTCCGACCCACACAACCTTGCACCGCCTTTCACCTCTCCCCCTATAAATACTCAGCAGTCACATCAACTGTTCATTTGATGTGACAGCTCCCTCCGACCCGTGCACTCTCAACCTTTTTTTTCTAGATTCCTCACGATTCTTGTAAGTTTTCTACCTAAATCTTGTACTTCCTTAATCTTTACACACTTTCTCATCGATTTCACCAAAAAATCTCACAATTTCACCATAAAATACACCTGATTTGAGCTGTTCTAAGATGACGTCACCATGGGTTCTCATTAACACTAAAGTGAGACCTCATTCCACCAAGAACGGTTCAGATCTAAAGGATTTCAACATGTTTAAACACTGATTTCACCTAAATCTAAACATTTCAAACTGATTTAAACTTCTTTAAACTCTTTTACACTCTTTCACTCAAAACCCGTTAGAATCTGGACTCGTTCGGGCCCTCTACTCATTCTCTAGTGGAGAACCGGTCTGAGAATGGATTTCTACCAGAGAGATGACCGATTCACGGGTTGAATATGAAACTCCGTCAAGAACAGTTGGTTCTGATCGAACGGTGTGATTCCCATCAGACGACTTGGAATTGATGGGATTTCCTTTGTTTAACACGTCATCATACCGTCTCCGTCAAATCACAAAACTCTCTAAACTTAAATGATTTTACAAGTTTCTCAAACAAACAGTTGCTCGATCGAATAGTCATCCGATCGGACGACCATCCTATCGAACGGCTGTTCGACCAGGTGACTTGTAACCTCAACACTTAAACTATTTTACAAAACTTCAAAGAATATCAGCTTCCAAACGAATAGTCATCCGATCGGACGACCATCTAATCGAATGACTATCCGGACAAGGACTTAATTCTTTGTAACTTTCCACTAAAACAAATTGCCACCCGATCGAATGGCCATCCATCCGGATGACCATCCGACCGAATGACCTTACTTATACTACAACGAAAACTTCAAAAGTTCAACATTTTACAAACTCACCTCCCTCATTCGAATAACCATCCGACCGAACGGTCATCCGTCCGGATGGTCATCTGATCAAACCACCATTTGATCACTCCTCTCACTGACACGCTGTTTTACGCACTGTTCAATGCTTATACTATCATACTGTGATCAGGCTAATCTCTCAAGTGCTTCCTTCAATCCAAGCTTGTGTTTATTTATTAACACGATCTGTGAGTATACTCGATCCCTTTTTCCTTAAGGCACTTTTGGGTGTTACATACGTTACCTATATAAAAAACACATCGACACACAACGCAACTACTTTTATACGCTAACCGCTCTGCATGTTATACGTGTTATTCGATGAATGCTTGTATGTTATGTTTACACAGTGATTGTTGCTTGACACCTTAGTGTGACACTTGTGCTCCGTAAACACCGCACGATGTAGGACAATATCTTTTATCAAAGAAACAATGTGTTTTTGGTCTCAATATTTTCTTTTTATGTTTGATAATTTCACATTTTGATTTTTAGTTAAATTTCAAGCTTTAAATCGCTTTCTGGAAAGTTATACGCAAACTGGTACGTAAACGTAATTAGTTTAATGCGAAAAACACACCGGAACAGTGACATGGGCTTAACATACCTTAAATAACTTTTATATAACTTAGAAATAAGTTTTGAAAGCTTCGATGTGTCAAAAACAAGTTTTTTCGATCAAAGGGATTATTTGCGTCAAACTGTGAAAGTCTTCTGATTCGTACTGTAACGAACATTCTGAAACGTGATCATAAGCTAAACATACTCGAAATATCCTTTACATAGCTTAGAAATAGACTTTGAGTGGTTCGGTATGCGAAAATATGCTTATTTGATCAATAGGGACTAAAAGCGTCAAAAAGTGCATAAGTTTGCATTTACGCGCATATCTTACGTTCTGAACATATCTGGACATCCAAAAATTTTTGTAATCATTAAAATATTTTATTTTAGTGATTGGAATGCAAAAATACCATTCGTCGCGTAATTTGGATCGATTTCGCGTCCGTTACGACTTCCGTCGTAATTAACTTAACAACGCAATCGTACGACCAAACGAACCGACATCCGAGATGTTTTCAAGCATATTTTAAGTTCCCTATGTTTTAACTTCATTTTAGAGCCTTGAAATGGGGTTTACGGGGCTTAAAAACACCAAAAACCAAGTTTTAGGCTTGCAGGGGTCAAAATTGACAATCTGTGAAAGATCTTAAGCGGGCCGCGAAGGATTACACTGAAGTCTACGTGGGCCGCGACCTATGGTTCTGGCAGATTCTTTGAATTTCTTCTAGCAGCCTGTTTTCAATAGTTTAAACCCTTGATTTGGCATACAATGGACTTGTTTATGAGCCCCCAAGGTATTTAAAACCATGGGCCACAAGTGTATGGCTTGGATCAAGCCTTGATTCTATCAAAAACACTTGTAAGGATCTCAAAGATTCAATGTTTCCTATAAATACCCATCATGTTTGCCACTTTCATTTGCACATTTGATCTGATTTACTCTAAGTTGGAGCTCTCACATTGTTGAAAGCTTCATACCTGAGTAATTTAGATCAATTCTTCCTAGCTTGGACCCTTTATAAGCTTCTTTCATGCTTGTTTATGCTTTTCAAGCATGAAAGTCAAACAGTGTTTGACTTTCTGCTTTGACCATGATTTGGTCAAGTCAAAGTTCAATCGAACTTTGCAACGTGAGCGTAATCACGATGGTTATAGTCCCTTGTGACTATACCTACTGATTACCACGTTGATTAGTCGAAGTGACGAGTCAAAGTTTCAGTCAAAATGCGTATTTATACGTATTTTGCAACGAAGCTATTTTCGGTATCAAAACACTTTGTTTTGACATCAAACCTGTTTTCTAACTTAGTTAAACATGTTTTAACATGCTTAACTCGTCACTTTTAGTCTAGTGCTTGTATAGGGTCGTAAGTCAAGCGGTCTAAACAACCGCTTAGACTTTCAAACCCGACCCGTTTGGTCGATCATTAGCATCCGACCAAACACATTTTGTGACCATAGTTGTATAGGGAATAACCTTATGAGGTTATACCTTATGGCCACTTAGTTTGATTAGTAGTATGATAGGTAGTTTATATGCCTTAGGAAAATGACCAAAATGCCCTTTTCATGCATAATTGGATTTTAAGCATATGTAACTTAATTTTTTGTCACTTAATCTGATTATGCAACTTATTTAAACATGTTAGGGCATATAATACTTGTCATAGGACTAGTTAGGCGTCTCTAACGTGCATTTGCGCGAACGACACGTTAAAGTAGCGTAAGCTACCTTAATGGGTCGTAACGGGTCGTAAGCACTTAGGATAGGTTCTAATTTAGAATGTAAGCTTTGTTAAACCATATCACATGAGTTCCAATACTCATTTGGTTTATGAAACCTCATTCTACCCGATCTTCCAATTTAGTGTCGATTTATTAACTAGTGATCCGATTACTAGGTACCACTTGATTTTCCTTGGTTTGTCCGAGCTTTGTTAAGTTCATCTAATCGAGGATACTTTGCAATCTCAGGCGAGTACATAGTTCCCCTCTTTTACCATTTTCAAATGTTTTGGGGTGGTTCATATGTGTAACCGAATTGTTTTCCAAATGTATGGCATATATGTGTTTACATAGTTCCCCTCTTTTATGTGTATTATTCCGATTATGCAAATACGATGTTTATCCAAATCCTTAAAAGATCTACCTATCTTCATAGTTAGATTCTTATAGGATATTTGAAGTACAGTCTTAGATCTTCTTATCTTCATAGTGAGATTTTTAAGAAGTACTTTACGAAACGACGATTATGGTTTATGTGTAGATTGTTGATGATTTAGATAACGAAACTAGATAATACAATAAGCACATGGTGGATACGCCGCTGGTACTTCCTATATATAAGTGTGCTTATTGTATTACCCTTCGTGGCGTAATCTCGAATCACCATTAGGATTTAGAATGTTGTGGTACAATGATTCAATGTGATCGAGACCGAATCCTTCTAGCATCAATTTATCTTTATAGATTGATACTTGTAGGATGTTTAAAGTGCTAATATTGGAGTCCTTGTTTGGATTCATTGTGTACTTTAATGCGTGTTTGACTAGACGATGTGACGAGAACCGTATCCCTGTAATATTTATCTATCTTCATAGCTAAACATATATGGGATGTTTAAAGTGCTAATATTGGAGTCCTTATTTGGATTCATCGTGTACTTTAATGCGTGTTTACAAGTTGATTGACAAGTTGACAATTTTGTGTTTATGTGGTAGTTGTGATTTAGATAACGAAACGGGTGTAATAAAATAAGAACATGGTGGATACGCCGCTGGTACTTCCTATATATAAGTGTCCTTATTTTATTACTCTTGTAGCGTTATCCGATTCACTTTAGGATTTTGTGTACGATTGATTCTATGTTCAATTATCCAAATCCTTGTAGAATCTCCCATATCATTATATGTTAGATTCTTAGAAGGATATCTAAAGTATTATTATGAATCATTGACTTGATTTATATAATACTCACACAAGTTTTGATTTATTTCAAAATAGTTATTATTAATCCTTAATTGAATTTCTAATAACACATTAACGAGTTTTACGATGATTTAAACGAAAGTACGATGTACAATTTCAAATGGCATAAAAATGACTTAGTAATAATCATATTGCCATATACAATACCTTTTGCCATGATTTTTCACAATCGAGATTATATATTGCAATACAAAATTTTGCCATTCTTTGGCTTTAAGATTTATTTTCAAATCGACAACTCTTGTAGTTGTCCAAGAATTGCAATACCAAACTTTTTTCCATTTATATGGTTAACAAAACCAATGTATTCGCCGGCATTTTTATGCTGACTATTTTTCACACATGTTTCAGGTTTGCGATTATTCAAGCATGCAACGCATATGACTGCATTCGGGCCTTAGACTTCTTTAATCAAAAGACAATTACATGTATTATTTGTTTGTAAAATGATGTTAACATTATTGAAACAATTTTAGTACCAGTAGTTGTGAGCAATTTGTAACGTGACTCCCCGATATTTCCGCCGCGTGTTGTTGTATTACGCGATTGGGGTGTTACACTTAGCAATGATAATACTATAGTTTGGACTCAGCACCTGTCGTGGACAGGGGTTGCTAAGGGTATTTCTTCACGTGTCACAGTGGTGATATGTGTTGCGCATTCTATAACTCGCAGTCATGTCTGTGCGTATTTCATTGTCGATAGCCTACTTGCTTCACATTTCTACGTGTTACATGCTGGTTACGTGTAAATCGCTTTCGCTACTATTATGTTATTAAACTTGTATGCTCACCTTTACACTATGTGTATTGACCTATTTTAACGTATGTGATAGGTGTTTAGGACGCTTTTATTTGCTGGATGTCATGGAATCAAGATTAGGTGGTCTAGAAACAAACTAAATAAATTTGAGTTGTCGGAACAATATTTGTCTTTGAGAACAATATCTGTAATAACTATTTATGCTTTATATGTTATGGTATGGGACATAACGTTAAATATGTTGGACTATGTATGCCCAAGACACATATTAAATTGATGTGGCTAGTACGTTATGATGCAAGTCGGGTCATACCCAATAACAAGCTTGAAAACACCTATAATATTTATTTATGATATGATCAAACAAATAAATATTAACACTTAGAATATTTAGAAATTGGTTTTCTAAATAATTTAGAAATTGGTTTTCTAAATAATTGCACTTGAGAAACTAATAAATTATATGGATAATTTATTTTAAGAAAATATTTTATCATGTTATTTAATGGGTTAAATAACATTATAAAAGTTGTGAGATATGGCATAAGTCTTATAACATATGATGTTATATTTTATAAAAGGTTATAAATAATAAACAAGACTTCAAATTGAAAAAGAAAAAAAATTGTATTGGCCAAAATTGGTGGCCCTATGGCCGGTCATATGTAGGCTCCCAAGGTGGGTTTTCCATTTTTCAGTACATGCAAAAATCTCACAAGATCATAACTAGATTTTATCATTTTAGTTTTGATACTTTTTCTCTAATTTTTCAAGTGCAAAGAATTCTAAAAATGCCCTCATATTTTCGGCCAAGAGATGGTTGTCAAGAGGGGTTTTTCAAGTGAGTTCACAAGTGTAAATCCTAGCAATATAAGGTGTTTGTTAGAGGCTTGGGGTATGCAAGCTTGAGGTCTTCTCCATTGAAGATTTCCATTCAAGAACATCATCTTCTTCATATCTCTTGCTCTTGGAAGGTAGTATTCTTGTAACACCCTATGGTTGTGTTTTTGATAGCATGCATGTTCGTATATGGATCCGGGATTGGGTTTTACATATAAAATGAGTTTTATATCAAGAAAGTAAGATGTTTTAAAAATATTCCGCAGGGTTTTTTATTTTATAAGGATAAAATAACTTTGATAAACATGTGAAAAACCCAACAATGGCATCAAGAGCCGCTTATATGAGTGCATGCTTCATTGGATTTAAAATTTTTGGGTTTCGGGTTTGGTTAAACCCTATTGGCCGAAAGTTTTGACCATGGTTATCCTTTTATTTTTCAAGATTATTTTCTTACATGCATAAAGGAATCTTGAAAAATTATATCATATGGATGATTTGTTTATTTGGACAAAACCCACATTTTCGGTTTTTTCATTCTTGACCGAAAATGTAGGTTGTAAAAGGAAACCATTTTTGCTCTTGAATTTTATATATATGTGGATATACATTTTGGTGTTCATAACCTAGCCATGACCTTGTGTGAATATGTTGAATGTTTGTGTTTGTGATTTATATTTAATTATTTCAAAGGGTTGTAATAATTATTATCTTTGTTCTTCCATTTGTGAAATATGTAATTTATTTATTTTCATTTGGTATGTAAATAAATAGATTAGGTGCATTTTATTTTACTAGAAAAATGTATTAGGATACCTTTTGTAAAAGAAGATGCACAAAAAAAAATGCGGTTTTGGTTTTGGCTAATTTCGGGCCTAAAGGACTTCATAGTTCTTAACGGGATTTTAGCCCGATAACCAAAACACATTTTGAAGTGCAAAGGAGTTTGGAGCTGAATATAAAAGACATTTGGAAGCCCAAACAATGTGAAGAAATCACAACACAAGAAGAAGACTTGAAGCATTTGGATGCGGGATCAAGTGGGAGTTCAACGACACATTATTTGTGTCAATATTCACCCTTTAGGAAGGACCTTTTGACACACTTGTTTCGGCTAACAAGTGTGGTCAAAATAGTTGGCTATGATTATGCACCTTTTGATATATGTGTTGTGCTTGTATGGTTGTTTTTTATTTATGGTTGTTTTGATGATGTTTGGATATACATGCTTAACAAACTAATAATCAACAACAAGCTTAAAATAGGTTCTTTAAAAAATCATTAAAATGGTTAATAAAAGGTTATTAAAAATTAATGATTTTTATAATAAAATTGGTTTTATTAAAAGAATCTTGAAAAAATTGTTTTCACAAAGGTACCAAAGATTTGAATGCATGCAAATGTATGGTACATAAAGTTTTCTAAACTAGAATTTTGAAAACTCGAAAATCCCTTTTATAAAACAAGTCAAACACCATCCTTTTATACAACACTCGAATCACTTGGGAACTCTTTTGTGGGATAAAGGTCACCTAACCACATTTGAGGGAACTTGTATGTTTGAGGTGGGGTTACCATGTTTGTGGGATAAAGGTCACCTAACCACTTATATGTGTAAACTCACATGTGTGTGTAAGTTGGACGACTTGATTTGGAAACCATGAACTTAGGGTCACCGAAGCATGGGGAACAAAGGTGTTGATGGGATTAAACATGCCAACTAAACATAAAGATGTTTAACCGATCCCATATGGCTAGAAGTTGCAAAGGGTTGCAATCGTCAAATGTTGACTACCTTGTTAATTTAAATAATGGGATAAAGGTCACCTAACCAATATTTAAATGTAACGTTGGATTCTAGATTTTAATTATTAATTGTCTATGAGACATAAAAGGGTATTAATGATTAAAATTTAATAATATCGAAAATACTAAAATTAAACTTTGTTAATTTTGTAGATGGCCGCTAACAATGCAAACCCGATTACCCAAATCGTCCGAAACCTATCACTAAGAACCATCCTTGAAAAGGATCGTCTCAACCATAACAACTTCATAGATTGGTTTCGAAACTTGAGAATCGTTCTCAAGCAAGAGAAGATATCCTATGTGTTGGACGATCCTATTCCCGATGAACCTAACGTGGAAGATGTGGAAGCCTGCAATGATTGGGTTAAGTATACCGAGGACTCCATGCAAGCCTCATGCCTCATGTTAGGAACTATGATTCCCGAGATTCAAAAGGATTTTGAACATCATGGGGCATACGACATGATTACCCAATTGAAGGAAATGCTCCTACAATATACAAGGGTAGAACGCTTCGAAACTATTCGAGCGCTTTGTGCATGTCCAATAGAGGAAACCAATCGGTCTCATCTTATGTCCTTAAGATGAAAAGCCACATTGATCACCTTGAAAGGCTCAATATGGATAAAAGGGCTTTATCCATTCTAACGACCAATGAGGGTGGCAACAAGAAAGGGCATCACCCCGACACCAAAGCAAATGTTGCAAATGGAAACGGGCACATCAAAGGGATAAGAAAAAAAAGGCTAAAGCAGAACCACCAAAACCGAAAGACAAAAAGGCAAAGGTTGCCATGAGCGATCCATGCTTTGAGTGTGGTGAGATAGGGCATTGGAAAAGGAATTGTTCAACCTATCTCAAAGAGTTGAAAACTAAGAGGGATGCAGGGCAAACCTCAGGTACAATCTTAATGAAACATATTGACCTTAATGTTATTTCTTTTAACACATGGGTATTAGATACCGGATGTGGAACTCATGTTTGCAATTTGTTGCAAGAGTTCAAAAGAAATAAATATTACAAGAAAGGACACATTAGTCTCTTCATGGGCAATGGAACGAAAGTTCAAGTTGAAGCCCTAGGAGACTATGTTTTTGAAACTTCCAAATGGTTTGGAAATTGTTTTAAAAATGTTTTGAATGCTCCTAGTTTGACTAGGAACATTATTCAAGTTTCCCTTATAAGACAATATGGTTTTGATTTAAAGTTTGTAAACAATGACATTTATATTTTGATAAATGACATGTTTTACTTAAAGGTTATGCTTTCAAATGGTATTTATGAATTGGATCATAATAATACATCATTTGATAGTTCAATGTACCAAGCAATCACCAATAAACTCAGAAGTCGCATGTAAACACTTCAAAAGAATGGTCTTTTGGAGAAAAATGAAGTTGGTTCATTTGATACACGTGAATCTAGTTTACAAGGTAAAATGACTAAGAAACCCTTTAGTGGGAAAGGGCAAAAGATTTATTAGGTATCATACATTAGGATGTATGTGATCCTTTTAATCCAATGACTAGGAATGATGAAAGATACTTCATTACTTTTACTGACAACTATAGTAGTTATGGTTATGTGTATTTGCAGAGACACAAAAATGAAGTTTTGAAGCGTTCAAAATCTTCAAGAATGAAGTAGAAAATCAACTCAATTAAAGTTCTTCATTCCGATAGAGGAGGAATCGAACTCTATTTGGATATGGTTCGATCTATGATGGCTAGGGGCACATTACCTCTATCATTTTGGGGTTATGTTTTGCTCTCCATGGCCCGTATACTAAATATGGCCCCAAACCAAGAAAGTGGATAAGACACCTTTTGAAATATGGCATGGAAGGGCTCCATCATTATCATATTTGAAGGTTTGAGGTTGTGAAGCTTATGTGAAGCAATACACCCCAAACAAACTAGAAGTACGATCCACTAAGTGTATCTTCATAGGATATCCTAAAGATGCTATAGGATATTACTTCTACGATCCAACAGAGCAAAATGTATTTGTTGCTCGAAAGGCTGAGTTCTTGGAAGCTAAGTTCCTTGTGGAAGGAATTAGTAGAACAATGGAACTTGATGAGGATCAAGAACCAAAAGCCAATACATGTAACACCTTGCAAAAGTCATGTCCAATACAGTGGTGACACGTGTCATAAATCCTGATCATGTTAAAAGATAACTTGAGGGGCTAAAGTTTCCAAATAATAAAAAGATGTATGTAGAAGGACCAAAAGTGTCAACATGCCAAACTTGTGCCTCTGAATGACCTCATAAGATGTTCATATTCTTTATTGAATAAATTGTCGGACACAAGAAGCCGTTCGTGCTTAAAATCAAAAGTTTACAAAACACAGGGGTTAAAAGTGTCAACATGTTAATTCTTACCTTTGAGTGACCTTTTAACGTTCCCAAAGCTTTGTAATATATTATTATACACTTATGAATATTAGATAATGATTTCATAAAGTTTCGGTTAGATCTTGTGATGAATAATTCAATTTTCAAGAATAAGGGTCAAAAGTGTAAATGTGGAAATTCTTCTCTCGAGAGACCCTTACAACAATTCCAAAACATATGAATGCATGTTTCTACTCCCAAGAACATCCCAGACCTGATTATGTGGATCCATCATGCTAGAAATGTCAGTTATTCGAGTTCAGAAAGTGCAGGGACTGAACATGCAAACAAACAAACAAACTTTAAAACCCGCTGCCTTGCGTGGCGCGCCAGGTTTTCCTCTCTCTGGCGTATGGTGCGACGGAGACCTGTTCCCAGCCAAAACCGGTAGCTGCCAGCATGCAAACCTGAAATCTTGTGAGATCTTCTGCAACTCTGAATGAAACCAGCAACATGCATACGGTTTTGGGAAACCACTAGGACACTTGTATGCATCAAATAACACCTGGGGACACTTGGATTCATCTCAAACAACCTCCTTTTGCTATAAATAGGTGCTTCAATTCACATTTCAGACTTGCACATTCAAAATTCTCAAACATCTCTCTCTAGCATTGATTCTGGAGCATCCTGGTCATTAAGGAAGCTCTCTCAAGTTTAATCTTCATGCTAAGGACCCTTGTAAGTGTTCTTAGCTTTTGTAGTTAAGCTTTTATTAGTTTAAGGACCAAAAGTCAAAGTTAGCGTAATTCTGCTTTGACTTTGTGATTAATCACTAATGGTCCAGCCATTATTCGAATTGAAAGTAGACTTTTGCTTTGACTTTCAGTTCTGACCCAATTCAGCTTAGTTTAGTTATACATTAGGATTCCTTTGTGACCATATTATATGTTAGTATAACCATCTGAGGTTATACTACATGGTCCCATAGAAATCCGAGTTATTTGCATGTTCCGTTAGTTGTTTAAATTTGACTAATATGCCCTTATGTTGCTAAAATGAGATTTTTGAAAATGTGAGAGGACAAAAAGCTTTATTACTGATATATAAGTATGTCACAAAAATTTGACATCAGTTTCTGGTCTCAAACTAAAGTTATGTAAGATATCGTAAAACAGAACTTTTTGTAATTAAAATGGATTTTTAGCATAAATCATATTTAAACCCAATTTTTGACACCAAACTTGTTACCTACTATTTTAATATAATTTTTAGGGGATTTTAGAATTTTTGTTCAAATTTTATACTGATCATAACATAGAGTTCTTGCATGAACTCGGTAATTGACGATAATGCTCTTTTCATTGATAAAATGATTTTTACACATCATTTACATGTCAAACCTTTTCCTACTGATGTTATATGATAAATAAAATATTTTAAATAGTTAAAGTTGATCAAAGTCTCAGAAATTCATAAACTTCTCAAATATCGTCAAATATCGACTTTTATGTGAATTAGGCGCATAGTATGGTTTAATACCATATTAAGCACCTAAGACATGATACCTACTGATTTTATAAATATATTTTAATACTTAAACAGTAGGTATAAATCTTGAACTCGGACTTCCAAATTTGACCTCAAAAGCATATATGAAATGACCAAAATGCCCCTTACGGTGCATAGTTTGGCCATAAATAATTAAACACACATATGTAACATATCTTACTGATATAACAACATAAAATAAATATTTTTGCAAAATATTTTAGACCAGAACTTTAGTTTGCTATTAAACCTCTTTTATAAACTTTAAAATGACCAAAATACCCTTTCGGGACTTAAATTGGTCTTAAATTCATTTGAGGCATAATTGTTGATATCCTACTGATATCACAACATATTTTAAGCATAATAACTATTAGAACTTGTTCTGGACTCATCCGGTTACCCGTTGTGCTTATACGCATTCGGTACGGTTTATGTAACTAAATTGCATAAATTAGCCGAAACGGGTCAAACCTTATCATTTTTACTTCAAAATCCAGAATGTATTTAGTTTACCCATTATAAACAATTCTTCATACTTGTTGGGTCTAAATCACATTCCAATCCGGTCACCGCTTAATCTAGCGTTTCGTACCGTAAACCTTTCTTTAAAACTAAACGATCTAAGTTGCAACTTAAATAAGACCCGTTAGGAATCTAATAGGTTAATAAAACCTTCGTTCCAGATTGAGAGCCCTGGTAGAAGTACTTGCACTTGCTGATTAGAATATACGACTGAGTGTAATTTACATTTAGCTCAGGTAAATACTTTTAACTTATTTTCCCTTATACGGGCTTGGGATACGGTAAATTATTACAGCTTGGTCGGGTGTAGAAACCTTTTAATCGGATATGGTTAAATTGCATAATCTCGTTTTAATCAGTATTGCTTTATAAAAAATAACATTGGGGGTTGACGACAGTGTCCTAGATATCCTTGGCTCATTCAAAATGCGTGAATGGCCACGACTTAAGCACGGGGTGTAGGCATACACCTGTCTGTTGTGTATGTAAAAGATATACTCACTCGTGAGGAAACTTCTTGTGAGTTTATATTTGTGGTGTGTCGATTAATCTTGTTCGGCTTTTATACCGGCCCTAAATGTTGGACAAACATGTAAATCTGATACAAGATTGTTATTAATATAATTGTCCCAAGTTATAAAATGTTTATGCCTTGTGCATTTAAACCAATTTTCATAAATGTTTTCAAAAGAGTCGGTTAATTGTATTTACCAGTGTAAACTGACGTATTTTTTCAAAAAAGACTAATGACAGGTACCGTACGTAATTGGCTGGGAGCTCGGGGCATTAATAAAGAATCTTGCAAGTTCTGAACATCTAAAGTCTGTTAAACAATATTTATGTTTCTGTTTTAAGATCCGCCTGTGGATCCATATACAACCGTTTGTATAATATTTAATTATACTTTGCGTTTCGGTTGTAATATTATTTTCATCCAAGACTTCCGCTGTGCATTAAACTGTATACATTTGACTATGATGATATCAACTACGTCACAATACTCCCCGCCGGGGCCACCGGTAATACGTGGAAATACCGGGGTGTGACAGGTTGGTATCAGAGCCAACATTGAGGGAATTAAACACTAGTCTTTTGTGTTTAATCTCAATGACACAGTTGCACATTCCTTGACTTCCGAGTCTAGGCAAAGGTCCTAGGATTAATCCTAATCTTAAATGGTTTATATCTTTTTGTTGTTTCTTTTGTTTTAACAGGATCACAAGCAAACATGCCACCAAGAGTGAGAGGCCGAGGAGGACGAGGAAAGGCACCAATTGTTACTAGGAACAACCACGAAGCCGGATCATCTCACCGGCGTACACCATCCGCATCATTCGGATCAAGTCCTCATGAAGACTGGAGGACATATCTTGAGCCTGCGAGATGCTCTGTCTCGCTCAGCTCCTCACCATCCTATCATCATTCCTTTGGGCCGCAGCAGGAGGACGAGCCTAACAACTCTCACCATTCTTACATTCCTCTACAACGATCGGGTTCACACCATTCTTTCCAGAACCCAACACCTTATTTTCAGAGCCGGTTCAACCCGATGAACCAGATAGAAGAACCAGAGGGTCAAAACCCTTTGTGACCGGCCGACCATTTTCCGGAGTACCAAAACATGGATGTGGATGAAGATCCAGATCCTGATATGTCGCCATCTGGGACGCCGACGCATCCCATTGAAATTTTTAGCGGATCATCCTTTCATGGTTCACCTTACAGGGGCCCTGGTATCTGGGCCAAAAGATGGAGCACATACAAGTGGGAGTATACTCCCCCTCACCGCAACTCACCACCACACCAACAGGTCCCTTCTGAGGACCCACATTTTCAGGCGGTCACGCCGCCACCACCGCCAGAGCCAGAGCAGCCACTGCCTCCCGAACCATCAAGGCGGAGAAGAAGTGCACGGATGTCCGTGCGTGGGGGTTTCCATTTCAGCACCCCCCAACATTCTAGCAACAACAACTACCCGCCGCTCTATGAAGACCCGCAAATGGGTGGGCCTTCAAATGCAGTGTCTGAAGTCGACTCTGCACCAGTCGCCCCAGCACCACCCATGGGTTATGAAAACCCAATTTCATCATACCCAGGTGCAGCTGGGTATAACCCGTTTGAGCAGCAAGCTTACTCGGGTTACAATTACAACATTGCCCCTGCCGTTGACCCGTACATCGAGGCAGCGAACTACAATGCTCTCTACCCTGGACCCTTTCCAACTATGTACCCAACTGGGTACCCTGCATATGGGTATCAATAGCCACCGCCTCCTCAACCTCAGCAGCAGCAGCCACCGTAGCCACCACAAATTCAACCACCACTGCAGCAAGAAATCCTCTAAAGGTTGCACGAGGTGGAAGAAAGGGCAGACGAAGAGCGTAGGAGCCGCCACGGTCTACTAAAGGGTTTGGCAAGCCTTATTAAGGGGAAGAAGAAGAGGGACTATTAGAAATCCCTATTTATTGTTTTGTAATTTTAAAAATTTCAATTAAGTCCCTGCGTGGACATTTTATTTATGTATTCAGTCCCTGGGTGGACGTATATTTCTTATGATTAGTCCCTGCATGGACAATGTATTTCTTTAAAGACCCGCTTAGGGCATTACTGTAATTTTTAGGACTTATTATGAAGTTTCCTTTTTTTGAAATTACATTTGGAATTATACATATACATATATATTATAAAATCACAAATCAAAATGACAATTCAATTTTAATTGATCTGCCATTAAATCTTAAAGGTATAACCTAGCCTATGTGTCATTAAGACATGGCCATGATGGTAGAACCTTTTTAAGATAATAAATCCTTGTTAACACCTAAGAACGTGTTAGCACTCTTGACAAGTGTGGTTCGAGAAAATCACACTAGTCATCCTTATATTGGATTCTTCCAATTCCTTATCTAGCCTAATGATCTAGAAATCAAGGCTTAAATCATCAAATAAGGTGATCATATTAAAAACATCCATTAGTGATGAAATGCCTACAGGCTATACCTATTGTCCTAAAAGACAAAAGACAGTTGTAGTCTATAACTCCCTGTTAAGAAGGGTAATGAACTATGTTTAAACCTTAATGCCTCGATCCTATAAAGATCATGGCTCATAAATTCAAACTGTCCTTGTGAGAAAGCCTTTTTGTGCCATTTTAATATCCTTAATTGTTTATAACTGGATTAACTATAATGAAAATTTTAAAATAAATCTGATTATCAAATTAACCGAATATGGTCTATTTATACCATGGTTAATGAATCATCGAAAATGATGATTCCATAATAGACTTCTAAACAAATTATTGTCAATTGTTTTATAGAAAAACAAGCTTCAGCATGCCTGAATCAGACGAAGTTAACAGTCATTACAATATGAGGAATGACAATACAAGAATGAATGTAACGGGTGCAGATTTACAAGCAATGATAGATAATGCTGTCACTCGAGCCATTGAAAGACAGTTCAAAGAACCAAGTGGTACTCGCACCAGGACCCAATCTATACCTCATAGAAAACCACCTTCCAAGACACATACATCTCATAAGGATGATTCTCGACATTTGTCAAATCAGAAGAGTATCCCATCCAAACAAATTGTGCTTAATCAGGAGCCACGTATCAAGACTTGCTCTTACAAATACTTTATCTCTTGCAAACCAAGGGACTTTACAGGCGAAAAAGGAACCATTAACTGTATGGCATGGCTTGATGAGATGGATACTGTGGTAGACATCAGTGGTTGTGTGGAACAGGATATTGTGAAGTTTGTTTCACAATCGTTTAAAGGAGAAGCATTGGCATGGTGGAGATCATTGATCCAAGCCACTGGGAAAATCCCGCTTTATAACTTGTCTTGGGAACAATTTGTGGCACTGATCAAGGAAAACTTCTATCCTCAGCATGAGGTAGAAAATATTGAAACAGACTTCTTGACTCTGGTCATGAAGAATTTGGACTGTCAGGAGTATGTGACGAGTTTCAACACCATGCCCTGTTTGGTTCCCTATTTGGTCACACCGGAACCAAAGCGCATAACGCGTTTTATTGGAGGCCTGGCACCAGAAATCAAAGGAAATGTTAAAGCATCCATGCCTACCACATATAGGTCCATGGTGGATTTGTCCTTATCCCTCACTTTAGATACAATCAGGAATAAGTCTGTTAAGACTTCTGATGAAGGAAAGAGGAAAAGAGAAGAGGAGGGCTCTCATCGTTCTGTCAAGAAGAAAAAGGGGAATTCCGAGCATAAGAAAGGTTCTGAGTTCAAGAAAAACACGAGTCAGTCTGATAACAGACCCAAGTACAGGAACTGCAAAAAGCGTCATTCTGGAAAGTGTACGATCGACCCACATGCTAAACTTTGTGGAATTTGCAAGAGCAAGGGTCACAAGACTTTAGAATGCAAGGAGTTGAAAAACGCGACTTGTTACAACTGTAACGAGAAAGGGCACATCAAAACCAACTGCCTAAAACTTGCAAAGAAGCCTGAAGAGGCTAAGAAAACAAACGCTCGAGTCTTCCAGATGAACGCCCAGGAGGCAGTACAGAATGATAACGTTATAACAGGTACTTTCCTCATCAATGATGTGTATGCTAGAGTTTTGTTTGATTCTAGCACAGATAAGTCATTTGTAAACAATAAATTTTGTAAACTGTTAAATCTGCCTATTAAAACTCTAGACATAAAATATGAGGTAGAATTGGCCGATGGTACCTTAGAGACTGCTTCAACAATTTTAGATGGGTTTTCATATCCATTAGGAACCACTCTTTTATGTTGTCCTTGTTGCCGATGAAGTTGGCAGGATTCGATATAGTTATTGGCATGGATTGGTTATCTTTTAACCAAGCTCAAATTGCATATGATAAGAAGCAAGTGGTTATCAAAACGCCTTATAGTGAATCACTTACAATTCAAGGAGATACACAGTATGGATTGCCTAAACAAGTATCTATGCTTAAGGCATCGAAGTGTTTGAATAAAGGTTGTGTCATTTACATGGCAAAGGTGACCGTTGATGAGCCAAAGCCCAAGATCGAAGACATCCCTGTTATTTCTGAATATCCAGACGTTTTTCCTGAAGAGTTACCTGGTTTACCCCCAGACAGACAAGTGGAATTCAAGATCGATATCATTCCAGGAGTAGCCCCTGTAGCACGAGCTCCGTATCGGTTAGCACCAACCGAGATGAAAGAATTAAGAACACAATTGGATGATTTGTTGGAGAAGGGTTTTATTCAGCCTAGCTCGTCTCCTTGGGGAGTGCCCATTCTATTTGTGAAGAAGAAAGATGGCTCAATGAGTCTATGCATCGATTATCGCAAGCTGAACAAAGTTACAATCAAGAATAGATATCCATTGCCCAGGATCGACGATTTGTTCAATCAGCTTCAAGGAGCAAGTTACTTCTCCAAGATTGATTTGAGGTCAGGATATCATCAGCTGAAGGTCAGAACCGAAGATGTGCACAAGACTGCATTTAGAACATGATATGGCCACTACGAGTTCTTAGTGATGCCTTTCGGGCTCACTATTGCACCTGCGGCATTCATGGATCTCATGAATCGCGTTTGGAAGCCATATCTAGACAAGTTTGTCATTGTCTTTATTGATGACATACTTATTTATTCAAAGAGTCAAGCCGATCATCAAAAGCATCTCCGGTGTATTCTTGAACTTCTACAACAAGAGAAGCTTTATGCAAAGTTCTCTAAATGTGAATTCTGGCTCCGAGAAGTCCAATTTCTTGGACATGTAGTAAGTGAGCATGATATCCAGGTGGATCCCGCTAAAATTGAAGCAATTATGAATTGGCAAGCACCAAAAACACCTACAGAGATTCGCAGCTTCTTGGGTCTAGCAGGATACTACAGGCGTTTCATTGAAAATTTTTCTAGGATTGCTGCACCTCTAACTTCGTTAACTCGCAAAAATGTAAAGTTTGACTAGGGTCCGAAGCAACAAGAATCTTTTGAGATCCTCAAGCAGAAACTAAGCAATGCTCCGGTGCTGACATTGCCAGAAGGGATTGAAGAGTTTGTTATGTACTGCGATGCATCACACACAGGTATGGGTTGTGTGCTTATGCAGAGAGGCAAGGTTATTGCCTATGCTTCACGTAAATTAAAGGTGCACGAAAAGAACTACACCACCCATGATTTGGAATTGGGTGCTGTTGTATTTGCACTAAAGCTTTGGAGGCATTATCTATATGGAACCAAGTGTGTAATCTATTCAGATCATAAAATCCTTCAACACTTGTTTAACCAAAAAGATCTTAACATGAGGCAGCGTCGTTGGATGGAGACTTTGAATGATTATGATTGCGAAATTCGCTACCATCCGGGCAAAGCGAATGTTTTTGCTGACGCACTAAGCAGAATGGAAAGAATTAAACCAATAAGGATCAACACCAAAAGCATTGAATTAAGGAACAACTTGAATGAAAAGTTGTTAGCTGCTCAAAAGGAAGCCATACTGGAACCTAACTTCCCGAATGAGAAGTTAGGCGTAACTGCTGATCAATTATCTTAAGGCAAAGATGGAATCCTTAGATTGAATGGTCGAATCTGGGTTCCACTCCATGGAGGACTTAGAAATGTGATCCTCCAAGAAGCCCATAGTTCCAAATATTCGGTACATCCGGGTAGTGATAAAATGTACCAAGATCTAAAGGTAAATTATTGGTGGATAGGATTGAAGAAATCTATAGCCACTTATGTGGCTAAATGTCTGATGTGCGCACAGGTTAAAGCAGAGCATCAAAAGCCGTCAGGTTTACTACAACAGCCTGTACTTCCCACTTGGAAGTGGGAAATGGTAACTATGGATATTATCACTAAGTTACCAAAGATGAAACATAGGAATGATATGATATGGGTTATATTCGACAGACTGACGAAGACAACTCATTTTATACCCATAAAAGAGACGCATAGCTCCGATAAACTAGCCTAGCTATATGTGGATGAGATTGTATCTCTACATGGAGTGCTAGTATCTATTATCTCTAATAGGGATACAAGATACACATCTCATTTTTAGAAAAGCTTTCAGCAATCTTTAGGCACTCATTTGCATTTCGGTGCTGCTTATCATCCTCAGACAGATGGGCAAAGTGAGCATACGATTCAAACCTTGAAAGATATGCTGCGTGCTTATGTTATTGATTTGGGTGGGAGTTGGGATAACCATCTTTCTTTGATTGAGTTTTCATACAACAATAGTTATCATTCGAGTATCCAGGTTGCCCCTTTTGAAGCTTTGTATGGAAGAAAGTGTAGAACGCCAGTTTATTGGGCGGAAGTTGGAGAAACCCAACTGTCAGGACCTGAGATAGTCCTCGAGATGACGGATAAGATTGTTCAAATCCATGAGCATTTGAAAGCTGCCAGGGATAGGCAGAAAAGCTACGCAGACAAGAGGCGTAAACCTCTAAAATTCGAAATAGGTGATAAAGTATTACTCAAAGTGTCACCTTGGAAAGGAGTAATGAGATTTGGCAAAAAGGGCAACCTGAGCCCAAGAAATATCGGACCATTTGAGATTACCGAATGTGTTGGAATTGTAGTCTACAAGCTAAATCTACCTGAAGAGCTTAGTGGAATTCACAATGTATTCCACATCTGCAATTTAAAGAAATGTCTAGCTGATGAGTCGCTAGCAATGTCTCATAAGGACGTGCAGATTGACAAAAGCTTAATGTTTATTGAAAAACCTTTGTTGATCGAGGATCGACAGGTTAAGAAGCTTCGAAGAAAGAATGTGCCGATCGTCAAAGTGAAATGGGATGGCCGTAGAGGCCCAGAATATACATGGGAAGTTGAATCCAAGATGAAGCAAAAATACCCTCATTTATTTCAGTAAATCTCGAGGCCAAGATTTCTTTTAAGGGGGTGAGGATTTAACACCTCACAAAAATCATGTCCAATACAGTGGTGACACGTGTCATAAATCCTGATCATGTTAAAAGATAACTTGAGGGGCTAAAGTTGCCAAACAATAAAAAGATGTATGTAGAAGGACCAAAAGTGTCAACATGCCAAACTTCTGCCTCTGAATGACCTCATAAGATGTTCGTATTCTTTATTGAATAAATTGTCAGACACAAGAAGCCGTTCGTGCTTAAAATCAAAAGTTTACAAAACACAGGGGTTAAAAGTGTCAACATGTTAATTCTTACCTCTGAGTGACCTTTTAACGTTTCCGAAGCTTTGTAATATATTATTATACACTTATGAATATCAGATAATGATTTCATAAAGTTTCGGTTAGATCTTGTGATGAATAATTCAATTTTCAAAAATAAGGGTCAAAAGTGTAAAGTGGCAATTCTTCTCTCGAGAGACCCTTACAACAATTCCAAAACATATGAATGCATGTTTCCACTCCCAAGAACATCCCAGACCTGATTATGTGGACCCATCATGTAACAATTGTATCCTTACAACCATTATACAATTCCGAACAATTTCGAGTCCGATGAAATCTTGAATTTCATTCCTGGAATTTGTATAATTACTTATGACAATTACCCATTTCAATCTTTATACATTTCGAACTCTCAAGAGCTTTTCTAAAGTTACACGTAAACTTTTATGTAAACGTAGTCAGTTTAACGCGACGTATACTCCGAAACAATGACATAAGCTAAACATAGCCTAAATACTCTTTACAAAACTTAGAAATAAGTTTTGAAGGATTCGGTATGGCAAAAACATGTTTGTTTAAACTTAAGAACTATTTGCGACAAAACTGCGAAACGAACGTTGGTGACCCCCAGGATAATATTTAAATCCTAAAAATATTCTGTTATGGTTAAAACTTTATTTTTAATCATGTTCGCGTTGAAAAATAAATCAAAACGTTTAAAAACGTTATTTTTCAAGTTTAAGCGCGTACCGCGTGTTACTGCGTAACACAGTGCGTATACTGCGACACACAGACAACGCAGCCAGACTCGGCAACTGATATTTATTTCAGTAATATTTTGGCGAGTTTATTTTTATAGAATGATAAAAATAATTTAAAACGCCATAAACCGGAATTAAAACGTTAGATAAAATACCCGGTATCCAGTTTAATACCTGTTTTTACCTATTATATATTATATATATGCATGATATGCATATGTATGTGTGTAAGCATATAGGTGGCAGCCAAAGGGGTGCCCACCTCTTTTCTCTTCCTTCCACACTTGCCACTTGTTGGATTTGAAAGATGCATGTAATCTTTAGAATCCACCAAATCTTTATATATCTTACACTTTCCAACAAACATATCAAACTAAATCACTCATCTTTCTCTCTCTAAAACTCACGGCCGATCACCACCTCTCTCTCTTCCATTTTCGTTTTTCAATCCTTTTCTTGAAGACACAAGCCCTTTCCAAGTTGGTTTCAAGCACCTTTGAAGATCCAAAGGTGATTTGAAGGTGTTTCAAGCAAGAACCAAGCTCCATATCATCACACTTTGTCATAAACCCATCAAAAATCTAGAAGGACGAATAAACAAATTGAGGGATTTTTGTGTTAACACATAAAAATGCACCCAAAGGCTCTATTATGTGACAACTGTTGATTGCTTGCTTCACATAGGATGGACGTGGGCCTTAGTAATTATAAAACATGAATGGAAATTGTACTGTTTGTTGTTCAAATTCCAAGACAATGTAACTTCTTATGTAATAAAACAATATTCTAAATTCCATGTGTTGTGAAACAATTATTCTGTGACATGACTCCCTGACGTTTCCGCCGCGATTTGTTGTATTACGCGGTCGGGGTGTTACAGAAAAGTTGGTATCAGAGCTCATGGTTATAGGGAATTAGGTTATTAGTAATACTCTTGACCTAGTCTATAACCTTCCAAGGACCCTAACGTGAGTTTCTTGTGTTTAATTAGATTCTTAATACAATACTATCACCTATCCTTAGGTGATTACCAAAAACAAGTACACCAATTCGAATTTCATTTGAAAATCAATCATCTATCCTTAGATGATTTGTTTTTAGGCTTTATGCCTTTAAAGTTTTTAAATCTCGTCAAAGTTTGGGTCTTAATAATGTGAACACGTGCAATCTGGAAGGGTGGGTGCCTGTACCCTGAGTTTTCTGTCTAAGGCTAGAGTGTTCGTACAAATCCACTAAATTGGACCAGTCACTCTTACCTGGGAACTCTTGGGGTGAGTGTCCACTTATAGGCTAAAGCATGTCTTCATTATTCATTATATAGACCCATTTACTTTGATTAGTCACTGTGTGTCGATTGTTTGTTTTAAGTAACAAACAAATGACCACCTTCCTTTGTGTTGTCGATATTTTAATACTCCTTTTGATTGTCCTATGTCAATCTCACACATTTCCTTGTGTTCCTTTTCTTTTAGAATGCCTCCTAGACGCGATCAAACCCAAGATGCTGCAATAGCAGCCTTAGTCGCTCAACAAATCTCTGTCGTGCTCCCGAACCTTATTACTTAGATAAATCAAGCAAACAACAATAATAACAATAACAACACTCAGTGCAACTATAAGACATTCAATTCGGCTAAACCGCTCCAGTTTTCTGGGTCTGAAGGAGCAACTGGGCTACTACAATGGTTCGAGAGTCTCGAAAGCACGTTTCGTCACGTTCAATGCCCGAATGAGCGAAAGGTTGAGTTTGCGTCAAGTGTATTTCAGAAAAGGGCGCTTACCTGGTGGAATGGTGTGATGAGAGACAGGGGTGCTGACGTGGCAATGGCTCAAACTGGGGAAGAGCTCCGAGCTCTTATGATAAAGGAGTTCTGCCCACGTCATGAACTCAGGGCACTGGAAAGGGAATTCGATGATCTTAAACAAGATAGCGGTGAACACCGAGCCTACACAGACCGATACGAAGAACTGAGCCTACTGTGTCCCACCATGGTCACGCCCTTGGACAAGGTGATTGAGAAGTACATCGATGGCCTTCCTGACCTAGTTCAGGACATTGTTACTGGTAGCAACCCTACCACAGTTAGACAAGCCATTGAGTTATCCGCTACCCTGACTGAATCTCAAGTCAGGAAGGGTAAACTTTTCCGAAAAGGCGACAAGAAACCATCAGATGAGACAAAAACAAAGGATAAGCCGACTGAGTCCTCCAAGTCAAAGAAGCGTAAGGCTTCACAGAACTTCGCGGTAGTTGCTCAAAACGATCACACTGCACCTAACCAACTAGCTCAACCTCTTGCTAAGAAACCTTATGCTGGTACTGCACCGATATGCAATAGGTGTAATGCACACCACAAGGCTCACCTACAGTGTCGTCAGTGCACATCATGTGGACGACTTGGTCACCTAGCAAATGCTTGTCGAACTAATCCAAACCAAGGTGGTCCAAACCAACCTCAAGCCAACCCTGCTCAAGCTCGTCTTCCCCCTGGTTCTTGCTACAACTATGGCGATGTGGGCCATTTCAGGAACAATTGCCCAAAACTTAACAATGCAAATCCAGCCCGTGGATGAGCATTTAGCTAACTGGAAGACGATGCTGCTTTGACACAACTGAACTTTGTGTTTTATTTCTTTTGTTATCCAAGACTATGAAATAATTACATTGGTTTATAAATAAATCTTTTTTCACATCTCTTTATATGAAAACAAATGTGGTTACTTGTATGAATGACATACCCCTACAATGCCGACACCAAGGAACCGTATTCCTTGCAAATTAAACTACTCATGTAGTTTCTTGATCGCTCGTGATCTCCACAAAAATCCTAAGTACTCGTTTCTTCTAAAGAAACAAAGTATAAGGTGCAAGTTATAACTCTTAAGAAATACTCGAAATACCACTTTAAATCCCTAAGGATATATTTTCATGCGTCCTTAATTGGACTTATGCAATATATCTATGTGCATATCATATGATTTTAAAAGACATCTTACATGATTTCAAGGGCATTTCACATGATTTTAAAACATTTTATAAACATATCTACATAAAATACCTACTGCATGATTTCAAAAATATTATCCATGTTTTCAAAAATCCCATGCATAGTTTTAAAGACATTTCACATAATCTCAAAACATTTCAACATGGCATATTTTCCTAATATATCTAGTGCATGATTTCAAAAAAAAAAAAAAACATTATATATGATTTCAAAAACATTAAACATGTTTTCAAGGATCCAATGCATAGTTCTCAAAAGACATTCTGCTTCGTATGTTTACCCAGCATATCTAGCACATTGATTTCACGAACACTTTTGCTTCGTATGTTTACTTAGCATACCTAGTACGTGGTCTTCAAAACAATTCCGTTACACAATCCCAAATCCTTATAAGATCTTCTTATCTTCATAGTTAGATTCTTGAGGATGTTTAAAGTACTAATTGAAGTCCATTGGTTGGATTCCTGGTGTACTTTAAATGCAAGTGTTCAAGTCGATAACAAATTGAAAACAAGCTGATGACCATTTTGACAATTGTGTGATTGTGTGATTATGTGTTTATGTGTGATCCAAATGCTCGCTATCCAAATCCTCGTAGAATTTTTCCATATCTTCATATGATGAATTCTTAGAAGGATATCGAAAAGTACTATCTTAAATCCTTAATGGGCTTCTATGCAATAGTTAAGACCCTTGGATTTTAAAGTACTATTCTATAGTTAAAGAGTCCCCATGGGTGGTCTAGTTAAAGAGATTGATTCGTCAATATAGTTAAAGATATCATGTGTTGATATAGTTAAAGAGACCCCTTGGGTAGTCTAGTTAAAGAGATTGATTCGTCAATCTAGTTAAAGATATCATGTGTTGATATAGTTAAAGAGACCCTTTAGTGGTCTAGTTAAAGAGGTCGTTGTCGATCTAGTTAAAGAGATCTTTTGGTGATCTAGTTGAAGAGACTCTTTGGTGGTCTATTTAAAGAGATCATTTGTTGATCTAGTTAAAGAGACCCTATGGAGGTCTAGTCAAAGTCATCACAAGATTATTCATTTGATTTTCTTCCCCTACACATTATAAAATGAACTGTGCGGACTGTGCAAGGAATTATGTAATTATGGATGCATACATAATTATGAAATTCAGTGCACAGAAACCAAAGCAAGTTTTATCATGTGTAAGAACCTATAATGATAAGAATAACGAAACGTGAACAATATAATAAGGGCATGGTGGATACGCTGATGGTACTTCCTATATACAAGTGTTCCTTATTACATTGCAAGCATGACATTATTTAAGTTACTAGAAGTTCAGGACCTTAACCAATGTTGTTTTATGTTATACTCTCTGACTCCAATTTCGAGCACACACAAGTTTCCTATAGTAGTCTTCATAGGAAACATTCTCTCCATCCGTTGTTCGAAACTCCAACTTCTTGTTGAATTCACACGCTCTCCATATTTTACTACAACAAGGACAGCATTTTGACAATTTCATAGCACACTTGAGGTTCGGTACAATCATACACAAACCTATTGGAATAGAGTTTAAATCTTTGGATCTGAACTCTTCCCTATGAACAACAGACGAGTACGAATGACAAAGTTCGCTGGAAATCCAAACATGGCCAGAGTTTTACTCAGGAAACGGAGGATTTATTTGAAGGCGGAACACCCACATCTGTTTACACAAGTTTTCTCAAATTAAATTTCGGGACGAAATTTCCTAAAGTAGGGGAGACTGTAACAATTGTATCCTTACAACCATTATACAATTCCGAACAATTTCGAGTCCGATGAAATCTTGAATTTCATTCCTGGAATTTGTATAATTACTTATGACAATTACCCATTTCAATCCTTATACGTTTCGAACTCTCAAGAGCTTTTCTGAAAGTTATATGTAAACTGTTATGTAAACGTAGTCAGTTTAACGCGACGTACACTCCGGAACAATGACATAAGCTAAACATACCCTAAATACCCTTTACATAACTTAGAAATAAGTTTTGAAGGATTCGGTATGGCAAAAACATGTTTGTTTAAACTTACGAACTATTTGCGACAAAACTGGGAAACGAACGTTGGTGACCGCCCGGATAATATTTAAATCCTAAAAATATTCTGTTATGGTTAAAATTTTATTTTTAATCATGTTCGCGTTGAAAAATAAATCAAAACGTTTAAAAACGTTATTTTTCAAGTTTAAGCGCGTACCGCGTATTACTGCGTAACACAGTGCGTATACTCCGACACGCAGACAACGCAGCCAGTCTCGGCAACTGATATTTATTTCAGTAATATTTTGGCGAGTTTATTTTTATAGAATGATAAAAATAGTTTAAAACGCCATTAACCGGGATTAAAACGCTAGATAAAATACCCGGTATCCAGTATAATACATGTTTTTACCTATTATATATTATATATATGCATGATATGCATATGTATGTGTGTAAGCATATAGGTGGCGGCCAAAGGGGTGGCCACCTCTTTTCTCTTCCTTCCACACTTGCCACTTGTTGGATTTGAAAGATGCATGTAATCTTTAGAATCCACCAAATCTTTACATATCTTACACTTTCCAACAAACAAATCAAACTAAATCACTCCTCTTTCTCTCTCTAAAACTCACGGCCGATCATCCCCTCTCTCTCTTCCATTTTCGTTTTTTCAACCCTTTTCTTGAAGACACAATCCCTTTCCAAGTTGGTTTCAAGCACTTTTGAAGATCCAAAGGTGATTTGAAGGTGTTTCAAGCAAGAACCAAGCTCCATATCATCACACTTTGTCATAAACCCATCAAAAATCTAGAAGGACGAATAAACAAATTAAGGGATTTTTGTGTTAACACATAAAAACGCACCCAGAGTCTCTATTATGTGACGACTGTTGATTGCTTGCTTCACATAGGATGGACGTGGGCCTTAGTAATTATAAAACATGAACGGAAATTGTACTGTTTGTTGATCAAATTCCCAGACAATGTAACTTCTTATGTAATAAAACAATATTCTAAATTCCATGTGTCGTGAAACAATGATTCTGTGACATGACTCCCCGATGTTTCCACCGCGGTTTGTTGTATTACGCTGTTGGGGTGTTACTCATCATGCTAGAAATGTCAGTTATTCGAGTTCGGAAAGTGCAGTGACTGAACATACAAACAAACAAACAAAATTTAAAACCCACTGCCTCACGTGGCGCGCCAGGTTTTCCTCTCCCTGGCGCGTGGCGCGACGGAGACCTGTTCCCAGCCAAAACTGGCAGCTGCCAGCATGCAAACCTGCAATCTTTTGAGATCTTCTGCAACTCCGAATGAAAACAGCAGCATGGATATGGTTTTGGGAAACCACTAGGACACTTGTATGCATCAAATAACACCTGGGGACACTTGGATTCATCTCAAACAACCTCCTTTTGCTATAAATAGGTGCTTCAATTCACATTTCAAACTTGCACATTCAAAATTCTCAAACATCTCTCTCTAGCATTGATTCTGGAGTATCCTGGTCATTAAGGAAGCTCTCTCAAGTTTAATCTTCGTGCTACAGACCCTTATAAGCGTTCTTAGCTTTTGTAGTTAAACTTTTATTAGTTTAAGGACCGAAAGTCAAAGTTAGCGTAATTCTGCTTTGACTTTGTGATTAATCACTAATGGTCCAGCCATTATTCGAACTGAAAGTAGCTATGTGTTGGTAATTATGTAGGTGTTAAACCCTCAAAAGGGCACCTCCTAATTATCACATTTACTTGGTCAATTGTCGGGCCAAAGTACTTAACAGAAAAGTCAAACGAGTCAGTTTTTACAAAATAATTCATAACTGATAATGTAGAAGCTTTAAAATACATTTTATCACTTAAACAACTTGGTAAATAATATAAGAACATGTTTAGACATGTTCAACCCGACAATTCTGAGTTTAGGCTCGGTTCGCAACCGAAAGTCGCAAAAGTAGACTTTTGCTTTGACTTTCAGTTCTGGCCCGATTTAACTTAGTTTAGTTATGCCTTAGGGTTCCTTTGTGACCATATTATATGTTAGTATAACCCTCTGAGGTTATACTACATGGTCCCATAGAAATCCGAGTTATTTGCATGTTCCGTTATTTGTTTAAATTTGACTAATATGCCCTTATGTTGCTAAAACGATATTTTTGAAAAGTAAGAGGACAAAAAGCTTTATTACTGATATATAAGTATGTCAAAAAAATTTGACATCAGTTTCTGGTCTCAAACTAAAGTTATGCAAGATATCGTAAAACAAAACTTTTTGTTAATTAAAATGCATTTTTAGCATAAATCATATTTAAACCCAATTTTTGACACCAAACTTGTTACCTACTATTTTAATATAATTTTTAGGGAATTTTAGAATTTTTGGTCAAATTTTATACTGACCATAACATAGAGTTCTTGCATGAACTCAGTAATTGATGATAATGCCATTTTCATTAATAAAATGAGTTTTACACATCATTTACATGTCAAACCTTTTCCTACTGTTGTTATATGATAAATAAAATATTTTAAACAGTTAAAGTTGATCAAAGTCTCAGAAATTCATAAACTTCTCAATTATCGTCAAATATCGACTTTTATGCGAATTAGGCATATAGTATGGTTTAAGACCATATTTAGCACCTAAGACATGATACCTACTGATTTTATAAATAAATTTTAATACTTAAACAGTAGGTATAAATATTGAACTCAGACTTCCAAATTTGACCTCAAAAGCATATATGAAATGACCAAAATGCCCCTACGGTGCATAGTTTGGCTATAAATAATTAAACACATATATGTAAGATATCTTACTGATATAACAACATAAAATAAATATTTTTGCAGAATGTTTTAGACTAGAACTTCAATTTGCTACTAAACCTCTTTTATAAACTTTAAAATGACCAAAATACCCTTTCGGGACTTAAATTGGACTTCTAGAGATTGAAGCGTTAGTTGGTGGTTGTTTCTGTTGTTTGTTTTGTATGTCTCCTTTGATAAACCCTATTTATGGCTTGCATGCCAAATTTTCAGATATTTAGGAGGAAATTTCATATAGACTTGTTGCGGGTGTTGATGTAGACATGCCGAATTTTGATTAGTCTTAGTACTAAAAACAAGCTTTGTAAATTTCTGGCATAAATATCAAATGGGTTTCTTTTGGTTTAAGAATTGTTCTCATTAATATGTGGATATTATACATGCGCAATGTTTGGTCCACTACCATTTAATGATTGAATTATTTTTGGTTATCGTCTTATGTGATTATTATTGTTGTAAATAATAGAAATGACGAAATGCCGCCAAAAGCGAGACAGGGTTCTGGACTACCTATTACCCCAAAAAGAGTTGGCACAACTCACAGCCCAACACGTTATTACTGCCATTGAACAGCGCGATGCTAACCAAAATAATGGCCAGGAATGTGGACGTCATACTCATGGGCCTGGTTTTGGTGGGACACAGATCGGAAACCCTTCAGGTGATATAATGATCAGAAAGTTTTAGTAGTTCCTATGTTATGATATAATCAGAGCGTAATTCTGAATTTTTCATTAACTTCGTGAACAGTACATAGACGTACACATAAAACAATCCAGGGTTGTAGCCCAATATCATTTACTGGTACCCTATGCAAAGGCGTGGCAACGGTATGCGTGATGTCGGGCCGTCACAGTGGATCGACCATTCAAATAATTCCGCATTCCGAGCCTAGATCTGGGGATTCATGAAATCGAAAGTCTGAGAGTTCGAGGAAGGCATATGTTGCCAGTTCTAGTCGTTCTAGAAAGAATAATGCCAGGGATGGCAGGAGTAGTTTTGAGAGGAAGACTCACGAGGATGAGCAGAGAAAGCGCGCCAGATGTGGTCGGACTAGACATATAACTCGCGAGTGCTATGCTAAGAGTACGTTGGATGGAGTTACGCTCGAGGGATGCTACGAGTGTGGTAAGCAAGGACATTTCGAGAGAGATTATCTGAAAATGAAGGGTCAGGATGCCAGGGGTAGAGCGTTGAGCTAAACACTGGGAAGGCACGAGATGATCTTGCTTTTGTTACCAGTATATTTCAAATCGAAAACCAATCTATGTTTATACTTTTAATACCAAGGGTAACTTGAGTTTGTTTCAAAAAACTTTGAACCATTTTTGTGTTCACCTACAAATAGGCTAAGTATAAAGTGCCCGATAGAACTAGCAATTGGTAAGTTGATAGAAACTAGCAAGGTCGTTCGCGGTTATATCATTTAGTTAGGAGATCATAGTTCTAGTGTTGGTTTATTTCCAGTGGAGCTGGGGAGCTTTGACGTAAATGCGAGGATGGATTGATTATCCAAGAACGAAGCAAGGACTATCGCTTGAAGAAGCTAGCTAAGATATCTCGTCCTGATGACGGTAGAGAGGTGGCAGTTGTTTGTGGAGACCGACCGAGTCGAGTGTCGAGTGTCGATTGTTGAGTGTTGAGTGTTGATGACTGAGAGTTGTCAGTGTTTTGAGGATGCACAAGTTGTTGCGAAAAGGCTATCCTGCGTTCTTTGTTAACATGGTTGATATGAAGGCTGTTAGGAAATTTATTTATAAGTATTGAAGAAAAAACACAATCAACTGTATCTATGAAGAGATCACAGTCCTGAAGATCACGAACTAGAAAAAGAAGATCAGATGGGACAACCGGAATACATAGCATCTACTTCAAAGAATTACAAGTTGATCAAGAGCTGAATTGGATTATCAGAAGAGGTCATTTCTGATGGATCTGATGATATTTCTGATGAAATATCATCAGTATCTGACGATTCTGATCATCAAGGATTTTCTGATGATTTGTTCATCAGAATTTCTGATGAAGTGGTTTATCAGAATTTCTGATGAACATACCCACTTGTCTGAAATTGGCTCTGTCCTGCCACACTCACCGAAGCAAGTTGACATTAAATGATATCATGATGAAAAAGGCAACTTGAACGTTGGAATCAATGAATATGTCAATTGGCTACTTTTTGCAGGAATTATTGTATGAATAAACTATTGTTTATTCATACACCAAGCCGTCTATAAATAGAAGGCTAAACCAGGAGAAGCAAAGTGAGTTTGAAGCTTAGCATTCACACATACATCAACACTCCACTGCTCTCCCCCCCCCCCCACATAATTCAAGATTCGTTTGTATTAGATAATAATCTTACAATCACCTTGTAAACCTTTTTGTTTCAAAGTGATATAAACTTGATAATTCTGTAGGTCTTGTTTCTTGAAAGTCTGATTTCCATTTCCGCACATCTTTTTCACATCTACTGAAATCACTTGCCATATTACGTGAAAAGAAGTTGTTTTGAGCCTGAACTGGGTCTAACACTTGGTATCAGAGCAGATTGAATAAACTATTTTCAAACGATCAATCACTCATCTTCTTTTCTATAAATATGGCCAGCTTTCAATCCTGGAATAATGCTTTTAACATTGGTTCTATGTCTAAACCTCCGACTCTGGTCAGAGAGGAATACCCCCAGTGGAAAATCAGGATGGTCAATTTCCTTAATGGTCATGACCGAGCTCTGTTTCAATCCATTGAAAGGGGTCCACATACATCAATGACTGATATACCTGCTATTCCAGCAACTGACCAATCACCAGCAATCCCTGCCTCCCGCGCTCCCAAAATTGAAATAAACTGGAGTGCGGAAGACAAGGACCTGGTGGCTGGGGATGAAAGGGCAAAGTCACTTTTAATAATGGCCATCCCCAATGACATATTTTCACAAGTTGATGCATGTGCATCAGCTAAGGAAATATGGGATCAGTTGGAAAATCTTTGTGAAGGAGGAGAAAGGATGAGAAGAAACAAGAGAACAAATAATGTCTCATCTTATGAAAGGTTTAAAAGTTTGCCAAATGAAAGGTTAAATGATACATATCAAAGATTTACAAAACTTTTAAACGAGCTAAAGAAATTTGGTATAACAAAATCAAACGATGAAAGAAACATAAAATTTCTTGATGCCCTTCCTAGAGAATGGAGAAGTCTCACTATGACTTTATCATCAACCTTAGAACTAGGAAACATGAGTCTTCATGACTTATACAGCATCTTGATCCCCAGAGAGGAAGAAATTTTTGAAGAAACTATTCAAAGAGGGGGATCTTTAGCTCTTATTTCAAACTCACAAAGATCAACAACAATCAATGATCCACAACCATCAAACAGTCAAAATCTTGAAACTTCTGATGCTTCATCAGACTTTTTAGCTTTTACTGAAGCAATAGCACTGCTCACCAAAACATTTGAGCAGAGGTTGAGGGGAGGTAACCAGAGATACCAGAGGAGTGACAAAGGAAGGATGGATGGAAGATCTAAAGAAGAGTTTAGATCTAAGGATAAAGGGAAGGCTGAAGTTGTGTGTTATAAGTGCAAGCAGAGAGGTCATTATGCATCAGAATGCAAGACCAAAAAGCTGAAGGATGTTGCCTATTATGAGAAAAAGCTTGAAGAAGCTAAGAAGCAGCAACAAGTAAGCTTAATTGCTGGAACAGATACATGGTTATCTGATGATTCTTCTGATGATGAAGAAGAAGAATTGGCAAATTTTTGCCTCATGGCACTCTCTGAAGAACTACCAGAAACTTCAGAACAAAAGGTAAATTTAGACAATCTTGATCTTGAACACAAGCTAAACAAGCTCATGTCACATTTTCTAAATCTGCAAGAAAAACATCAATCAGATATTAGAAAATCCGATGAGTTGCAAAGGACTTTGAATAAAATCATTCTTGAAAACCAACATCTTATAGAGGACAGTTTAGATCAAAGAGCAAAAATTGAGTTTTATGAAAATGAAAGAAAAGATCTTTACAATAAAATCAATGACAAAGAAATCAACGTAAGAGGTTTTCAACAGGCTAAAGAGTTCATAAATTTTATTGAGTCCACACCAAAGAACAAAGGAGAGGGTTTAGGCTATACAAGTTCTACAAGATCAAATAGAAATAAACCCACTATCTTTGTAAAAGCAACTCATCA
The DNA here is from genome assembly GCA_030545235.1 of Helianthus tuberosus. Taxonomy (NCBI): domain Eukaryota; kingdom Viridiplantae; phylum Streptophyta; class Magnoliopsida; order Asterales; family Asteraceae; genus Helianthus; species Helianthus tuberosus. The sequence continues at coordinate 128,390,353 of CM060408.1, forward strand.
GATTTCTGATAATTTAGTATCATAATCCGAATCTGAATCTTGCAAATCAATCTGTTCTGAATATTCTTTTGACAAACCAAACTTCAAAACAAACAAGAGTGAATGTAGTCAAAGATCTGTAAAAACTCCAGAAGCAGTTCACTCATCTTTTCAAAATTATCCAATCATTTAATCACAAGAGGAACTATCAGAAAATTCTGATAACTCTTGTATGTGTGTTGACATACTGAAGCTTGTCCAACACCATCTTCAAAAGAAAAATGTAAAATCTGTTAATGGCTCAGCATATAACAGAGTTTCTGATGCAAAACCAAGAAGAAATAAAAACAAAATGTCTCAAATTTCATCAGAAACAGTACCTAAGCATGCCTGGGTACCAAAAACCCTCTAATCATTTCATTTCAGGACCATCATGTGCAGCAGATCTGGTACTGCGACTCAGGAAGCTCCAAGCACATGACTGGGGACAGGAGCTTACTCAGCAACTTTGTTTCAAAGCTGGGTAGAATGGTAAATTTATTTTGGAAATGGAGTGAAAGGGAGGATCATGGGGTATGTTTGCATAAAATATGGATGTCTGACCATAAAAGAGAGTAGTCTTTGTTGAAAGGCTTATCACAAAATTTGCTTTGTTATGGTTAGTTCAATGATTGTGATAATCAAATTTATATGCCAACTTATCAGAAATTCTGATGAAGCTGTCAGAAAATCTGATACAACATCAGAATATCTGATAAACCATCAAAATTCTGGTGAATCATCAGTAAAAATGCTGATAATCAGAATTATCGTAGTTCATTGAAACAGACTACTGCATGTCATCATTCACATGCATATTCCTTGTTTATATATTCATAATTTGTTTGTTCTTGTTTGATTTTTTTTTTTAAATATATATTTAATAAATATAAAATATTTTTTTTTCTTGTTAGTGCTGATAACGTCATACAAACAGAAAATTTCTGGGAACTTGTTGTCACACCCCTTTCTGCGGCGGAAGCACGAGGTGTGATCATGAAAGGTTCTCATTGCATACGAAGAGTAAACATACTACATGCTCAAAAATATCTTCAAATATTACATTACTGAAAACATATGTCAAGTGTTTACAACACGAGATAACATATTGTCTTAAAAGTCACAACTTTATTTAAAGATAGACAAAGCGACATCCACGAGCATGAGTAAGACCACGCGCACATCCATCCTAGTTACCTGAAATACATGTGAGTTTTGGAAAAACGTCAACATAAAGTTGGTGTGAATTCATGCAATTTTTTGTATTTCACGTTTGTATACTTTGTATGAAAACATAATTTGTATTTTGTATAAATCAAGTCTTTTGTGTACACCACGTACTCATGTATAAGTCAAATATTTCTGTATGTATCAAGTGTTAATGGGTTGCAGAGCCATTAACATGTGACACGACATAGGAAGTCACCAAACCATAGGCATTTTTCTGTAGTCGATTCACAACTGAGACACAAAAACACTACATGGTAAAAGAGTGGCCAAGAGTGGGGCTGCCCGGAACCCATTAGATCTAACCTTTTGTTCTACGGTCTAAGTATGTACACGATTAATGGTGCTTATGGTACCCTATTCGTGACACGATTTCTCGTATCATTCTTGTATCCATCATACCATTTGTAAACATTGTAATATTTGTAACATGTATTTCACCCCCGAAGTTATAAAACTGAAAACAGTTAAAAGAAAAGGGGGAGCATGAACTCACAACTTTGCGTTCCTGTGCGTCGTAAACTTCACCGGATTTGCTTACTTAACGTCGTAACCTATACGCGTTTTCTTAATGTTAGTCACTAGACTTGCGTCGCACAAGTACAGTCACTCTCTTTGTATTTGTATTGTTGTGTTAAAAATATTTCATATTTTTAACTACGTATCTTACTTATATTATTTCCTCTAAAATAAATATAAGTCTTTTGTGTTTTGCCCTTCGCACCCGAATTATGTATCTTGTATTTTGTATGTGTGTTTTTATGTTTATACTCCTCACGAGTATTTAGTGTATTTTTAAGTCTTAATACACTAGTACGTATAACACATACTATATACACTTACCACAAAAGTTGGTGATAAAATAATATATATTTTTCTCTCAAAAATATACATACTTATATCCATTTTTATTCTTGAAGAAATCCTCATTTCTTATCACCAAAAATTAGGGAAACCTTGGTAATACTTTTAAACACATTTTTAGGGAATAAGTTTCTCAAAAAAAACTTATATTTTTCTAAGTGTCAAAATTTATAAAAATTTTGACAGAGTTTCCCCTAAAAATGGAGGTTTCCCATGTTTTGAAAACATGTGTTTATTTTCTTTTAAATCGTCATCGATCATTAACAACAATTATCAACAATAATCATCAACAATAGTCACTAATTTCTCCATTTCATGAACTTGAATATTTACAAAAACGTGTAGTAACTTACTAGCACATTTAGTAAGTCTTATCATCTTTAAAAATAATTTTAGTTTCTTAAAAACTTTATTTTTAAAGAATATGAAGTTTCACAACTTCTAGTCGAGATTTGCAAAAATATTTCTTTGTTAAATTTTTCTTGTGACACAAGTGTCTATACACTTGTTTATGTACTAAAATGCTTTTAGTTCGGATAAGATCCGGGCTTTGACAAAACTAATATTTTTGCTTGGTTCTTCCGAAAAACCACTTGTAGATCTTTAGATCTACTAGTTTAGAACACTATTTCGTAAGAAAAATCGATTTTACACAAGTTCATGTTTGGTGTGTGGTAGAGTTTCATCATTTAACCCTTTTCATACTTAAACATACTCTATGTCATGATTCATGAACATGACAAATCCGGGTTAGATGATGATCCGAGCTACCACAACATAGATCGGCACAAAATAATCACCACAAAACAAGTCTTACAAGTTTTACACAACATTATAGTTTTTATCCAACTTATTTAACATTTTAAGTAAACTTTTAGTATGTCAACATGCATGTTCTTAACTTTTAACCGACGAAGCTCGTTTTAACCACTTTAGAATAGATCAAGAAGGCGTTTAGAGTCACTTACTACTAGCTTGAGGCTAGGGAAGAAACTAGACGAAAATGGGTGGTTAATAGCGACGTAGTGAGGTCCTCGCGATTTCGTAAGCACCGGGTCTCCTTGAATGAACTCTAATACACTAGTAAGTATGTAATATTGTAAGATCAAAGTTGGAAAGTGAGTGGATATTGATGGTTGTGTTCGGCCGAAGATATCAAAGAGGGAAAGAGAAGGAATTTTGTTTTTGCTATGTGTTGGTGAATGCCTTGCTCTTACCCCCCTAAACTTTCTTATAAACCACCACTAATAAAATCCTTTGGGCAACATGCACCCTAGATATGGGACAAGGTAAATAAAAAAATATCAAAGTGGGTGGATGGTGTGAAAGCTCACGGCAGTAGGCAAAAAAAAAAGAAAGGAGGGAAAGAATTGTGAAAATTGTTGTGTGGTCTTGTGTAATCTCAAGGGTTTAATTATAAACCAATTAACTTGAATGTCCAAGGGATATTATGCCCACTAGATATGAGGCATACAAAGATTATAATAATCGAAAATTGTGAGGGTATGTCTCACATGGGGGAACCGTCCAAGAGGGTGTTTGGTTAGTAGTTTTAATTCAACTAACTAGCTAAGTATTAGTTAGTGGGATTAGTTAGGTGAATAAATAGATTATTTGGGTGTTATAATTTATAACGGGTGTTAGGGTATTCGGGGACCCTAACTAGCTTAGAAAAATAAAAACAATGCTTCTAGCATTATTTTTATGTTTCGGGTAATATCCGGTTGTTCGGTTAGATACCGATTCGTTAAAGCGCTAAATTGCACCTTTTAGTGTCTAATAAGTATCTTTTTGTAACACTATCGATTCCCAACACTTAGGGAAATATTCTGGATAATAAAACGACATTTCTGCAAAATATTCATGTGTCTAAATGCTGAATTATTGCTGAATTTTATAAATTCTGCACTTAAAGTGCGTTTCGGGTGCTTTTTAGTGCTTATTTTTGCTTTCGTATTGCATATATATTAAACCCTTGTATGTACTCTTGGGTTTTAATGCATTCTTGCTGTCGGACCTACACCTAGGCTCCAATTTTTATTGTCTGGCTGCTTTCTGCAGTTCCGTTGACACATAGTGTCTTACCGGTGAGTTTACTTAGTATTTTTTACGCAATGCTCTCGTCTGTGCATAAAGCAATATTTTGTAGTATACAACATGCATGAATTCACTTGTTTAGTATGTAATTAGACATGGCTGACAATTAAGCACATAATTGCAGTCATTAAGCACTAATTAAAGTGTACGGAAATTACCGGTTTGAGCCAGTTGTCACAGTCTCCCCCCGTTAAAAGAATTTCGTCCCGAAATTCAGACTGAACTCACTCTCGCTGGAGTCTTCTTGAATAGGTGGGGATACTTTTTCTTGAACTGGTCTTCACGTTCCCATGTGTACTCGGGTCCGTGCTTAGAGCTCCAACGTACTTTGACAAGCTTCACACTGCTCCTCCTAGTCTTGTTGACTTTCCAGTCGGTAACCTCAACGGGTTGCTCTGTAAATCGGAGGGCTTCATCAATATGCACTTCATCCATCGGGATGATCACGTTTTCTTGTGTTGGACTCTTCTTCAGGTTGGATACATGAAACGTATCATGTACTCCGTTAAGTTCTTCCGGTAACTCCAACTTGTATGCCACGGTACCAATTCTCTTCAGTATTCTGAATGGTCTGATATATCGTGGATTCAGCTTTCCACGCTTTCCAAATCTGACTACGCCCTTCCATGGTGAGCCTTTTAACAACACTTTGTCTCCCACCTTGAATTCTACCGATTTTCTGTTCGGATCAGCGTAGCTCTTTTGTCGCTCTCGAGCCGCCTTAATGTGCTCTCGGATCTGCGCAATCTTGTCGGTTGTCTCTTGTACTAGTTCAGGACCAACCATACGCTTATCTCCGGCATCTGCCCAACATAAGGGCGATCGGCATTTGCGGCCATACAGAGCTTCGAACGGCGCGGCTTTTATGCTCGTATGATAGCTGTTATTGTAGGAAAACTCAACTAAAGGTAGATGAGTATCCCAGCTGCCGCCTAGATCCATGACGCATGCGCGAAGCATATCTTCTAACGTTTGTATAGTCCGTTCGCTCTGGCCGTCTGTTTGCGGATGGAATGCCGTGCTCAGATCTAACTGAGATCCGAAGGCTTCCTGAAATGATTGCCAGATTCTTGAGACAAAGCGTCCATCTCTGTCTGAAATGATTGAGATTGGCACTCCATGACGTGCCACAATTTCTCTTAAGTATATCTCTGCAAGCTTTCCAGTGCTATCCTTCTCTCGGATTGGTAGGAAATGCGCAGACTTCGTCAATCGATCAACTATTACCCATATCATATCGTGCCCTCTCGGGGTCCTGGGTAATTTTGTTATGAAGTCCATCGAGATTTGTTCCCACTTCCACACGGGAATCTCTGGTTGTTGTAGTAGGCCGGACGGTTTCTGATATTCTGCCTTAACCTTAGCACAGGTTAGGCATTTTCCAACATAGACAGCAACGTCGCTCTTGAGTCTCGGCCACCAATAATATTCTTTCAAATCTTGATACATTTTATCTGATCCTGGATGGATCGAGTATCTTGATTTGTGCGCTTCATCAAGGATGACTTCTCGTATGCCACCATAGAGTGGAACCCAAATACGCTTCTTGAAGTATAAGGCTCCCTCTTCGTTTGGCACCATGTATTTAAGCATACCCCGTAGGTATTCAGCTTTACGGTTCTCTCCTTTAAGAGCTTCTTGTTGTGCATCTCGAATGCGTGCAGTGAGGTTCGTTCGAATCGTCATTTCCAATGCTCGAACCCTTAGGGTCTTAACCCTTTCTTTTCGGCTCAACGCGTCCGCTACAACGTTCGCCTTTCCAGGATGGTACTTAATCTCACAGTCATAATCATTTAGCAGCTCAACCCAACGTCGCTGTCGCATATTCAATTCCTTCTGATCAAATATGTGTTGTAAGCTTTTGTGATCTGTGAAGATTGTACATCGAGTACCATATAAATAATGTCGCCAAATCTTCAAGGCGAATACCACTGTGCCCAGCTCCAGGTCGTGAGTGGTATAATTTCTCTCGTGAACCTTCAGTTGTCTTGAAGCATAAGCGATGACTTTTTGGCGTTGCATGAGCACGCAACCCAAGCCTTGTCGTGAGGCGTCGCAGTATACCACGAAGTCTTCAGTGCCTTCGGGTAACGATAGTATCGGTGCATCGCAGAGCTTGTTCTTAAGTAGCTGAAAGGCTTCTTCCTGTTTGTGACCCCAGTCGTACTTCTTGTCTTTCTGAGTAAGGGTCGTTAGCGGTTGAGCTATTTTTGAGAAATTCTCAATGAATCGCCGATAATAGCCCGCTAAGCCCAAAAATTGACGAACTTCGGTTGGGGTCTTGGGAGCTTCCCAGTTCTTTATCGCTTCTATCTTGAACGGGTCTACATGAATGCCCTTCTCATTCACCACGTGACCAAGAAATTGTACTTCGCGAATCCAGAATTCGCACTTCGAGAATTTTGCATAGAGTTTCTCTTTCTTCAGTAGTTCCAAGATGGTTCTAAGATGTTGCTCGTGCTCTTCTTTCGTTCGCGAATAAATCAGGATATCATCGATAAATACAATCACGAATTTATCGAGATATGGTTTACATACGCGGTTCATCAGATCCATAAAGACCGCTGGCTCGTTCGTCAGCCCAAACGGCATCACAAGAAATTCGTAGTGCCCATATCGCGTTCTGAATGCAGTCTTTGGCATGCTTTCATCTTGGATTCTCAGCTGATGGTATCCAGATCGAAGGTCGATCTTGGAATAGTAGCTTGATCCTTGTAGTTGATCAAACAAGTCATCAATCCTCGGTAGCGGATACCGATTCTTGATTGTGAGCTTGTTCAGTTTCCTGTAATCGATACACATCCGTAGTGTTCCATCCTTCTTCTTCACGAATAATACTGGAGCTCCCCAGGGCGAGAAGCTTGGCCTTATGAATCCTTTATCCAACAACTCCTGAAGTTGTGTAGATAATTCTTGCATTTCGGATAGTGCGAGTCGATAGGGAGCCTTGGCTACAGGAGCGGCTCCTGGAACCAAGTCTATGTGAAATTCGACTTGTCGCTGCGGAGGTAGTCCTGGCAGATCTTCAGGGAACACATCAGGAAATTCCTTCACCACAGGAATGTCTTCAAGTTTTGGCTCCACAGCCTTCTTATCTACAACGTGTGCTAGGAAAGCGACACATCCTTTCCTCAAGCACTTCTGTGCCTTCATACAACTGATGATTCGTAGAGGCGTGTTTCGTCTTTCTCCATGCACGATGAGAGTTTCACCATTCGCTAAAGGGATGCGAATGATTTTCTCATGACAAATGACTTCAGCTTTGTTCTTGGACAACCAGTCCATTCTGACTACTACATCGAAGCTACCCAATTGAATAGGTAAGAGGTCGATGTTAAAATTTAGCTCGCCAAGTTCCAGTGTGCAGCCTCTAACAACTTCACTCGATTCAACAAGTTTACCATTGGCTAGTTCTATGGAATAAGGAATTTCTAATCTACTAGATTCTATTCCAAGTATGCGTTTAAATTCCACAGACATGAAACTATAATCGGTGCCAGTGTCGAATAATATGGATGCAAAGTGATTGTTAATGAGAAACGTACCGGTGACCACGTTAGGGTCCTCGCGTGCGTCTCTTGCTCCAATCACAAATGCTCGAGCCGGAGCGTTGTTTCTCTCTGGGCAGTTCTTCGTGAAATGATCATTGCTTCCACACTTGAAGCATCCTTGGTTATGCCCTTTCCCGTTACCATTGCCATTCCCATTCCTTCCGTTTCCCCAGCAGTTTTCTGCTTGGTGACCCAATCTACCACATTTGTCGCACCTTGGAATGCGACAAGCTCCTTTATGATGAAACTTACATTTTTGGCATTCAGGCATGGAGCCTTGGTATGCCTTGGTTGAAAGGGTCTTCGCCTCCTGAGACGGGTTAGCATCACGCTTTTTGTTGAAACCTTTGTTGTTGCGAGTCGCTTGATTCAGACTCGAACGCTTTCTCTTCTTGTCACCGGACGACTCAGCATGTGTCTCGGTCTTCTCTGTTGGGTTCAACGATAACTTCTTCTTACGAACACAATCTTTGGTCGGGCTGACAGCCAGAGTTACAGCCTCAGTGATTGTTTGTGGTTTGGCTGACGTCACCATGCCACGAAACTCTGAGGCCAGTCCCCAAATGTAGCGTTCGACACGCTTGAATTCGGGAGTCACCATGTAGGGAAGCACTCTGGACAGATCGTGGAATCTTCGAGTATAACTATCAATATCAGCACCTTCCATAGTCAAGTGCCAGAACTCCGTTTCCAGTCTTTGGAGTTCGGCACGAGAGCAATACTTCTCTCTCATCCTTTCCTTCAGTTCCTCCCAGGTTAGACCATACGCGGCATTATTGAGCAAGGTTTGGGCTTGCAAATTCCACCAAGTCAGAGCTTCATCGACAAATAACCCGGTAGCAAAGGTGACTTGTTGATCCGCGGTACACTTGCTCATGCGGAAAGTAGCTTCAGTCTTCTCCGTCCAGCGCACAAATGCTACTGCACCTCCTGTGCCATCATAGTTCATCGGCTTGCAGTCGAGGAACTGCTTAAATGTGCAGCTTCGAACTGCGCTGTCTCCAGATGAATCTCCATTCCCATTATGTCTAGCGTTGCTTGGTCTTCCACTGTCTTGAGTACGGTTTGCCTCGTACTGGGCGATAGCAGCGGAGATCCTTTCTTCCAGTAGAGCCTCCAGCTCTTCGGCAATTCTTGGCAGTGGGGGAGGAGGAGGTTGGTCACGAGCGTTCACAGCTCTTTTGGGTGCCATGTTCTGAAGAACACAACCCAATAGGGTTAGACATTTGTTTGATATCGTCATACGAGACAGTGGTAGTATTTATATATACACAAGCATATACCACATAGTAACATCAAACAATCCGCCAATTGTATAAATCAATTCATACTGCAGCAAGCATGTAGAGTTAGGTAAACACCTTTTTGACGGTTCTTGTCTTTATGCCCTAAATCATTACTCTGGCAGAGTACTTAGTAGGCTTGCACTGAGGGAATCTATACGCGACAAGACTTGCTGTGATTTTTGTGCACTGAATTCCATAATTATGTATGCATCCATAATTACGTCACTCCTTGCACAGTCCGCACAGTTCGTTTCATCCTCGTGTCTCTTCCTTCAGGTAGGCCATTGCTTTCAGGTAAAGTCACATATACTTGTGACATTCTACTTCTAGTACATGCTAATTATCACACATAATTGCAAGTAGTTTCTAGTCAACGACATGTGCTACTCAAGTGCACTCTAAGTCTCGTAGTGTCTTTTCTAGACTCATGTAGACAGTTTCAGGCAGTGGATGTCGCGGGACGTTTTATGCAATGAAAACTCTTTAAAAATTGTTTTCGTGAAAGGATCCTAGAGATTGTAGACTAGACTCGACAAGGAATCCTGGTTCACTACAATCACAGCTCTGATACCAATTTGTCACACCCCTTTCTGCGGCGGAAGCACGAGGTGTGATCATGAAAGGTTCTCATTGCATACGAAGAGTAAACATACTACATGCTCAAAAATATCTTCAAATATTACATTACTGAAAACATATGTCAAGTGTTTACAACACGAGATAACATATTGTCTTAAAAGTCACAACTTTATTTAAAGATAGACAAAGCGACATCCACGAGCATGAGTAAGACCACGCGCACATCCATCCTAGTTACCTGAAATACATGTGAGTTTTGGAAAAACGTCAACATAAAGTTGGTGTGAATTCATGCAATTTTTGTATTTCACGTTTGTATACTTTGTATGAAAACATAATTTGTATTTTGTATAAATCAAGTCTTTTGTGTACACCACGTACTCATGTATAAGTCAAATATTTCTGTATGTATCAAGTGTTAATGGGTTGCAAAGCCATTAACATGTGACACGACATAGGAAGTCACCAAACCATAGGCATTTTTCTGTAGTCGATTCACGACTGAGACACAAAAACACTACCTGGTAAAAGAGTGGCCAAGAGTGGGGCTGCCCGGAACCCATTAGATCTAACCTTTTGTTCTGCGGTCTAAGTATGTACACGATTAATGGTGCTTATGGTACCCTATTCGTGACACGATTTCTCGTATCATTCTTGTATCCATCATACCATTTGTAAACATTGTAATATTTGTAACATGTATTTCACCCCCGAAGTTATAAAACTGAAAACAGTTAAAAGAAAAGGGGGAGCATGAACTCACAACTTTGCGTTCCTGTGCGTCGTAAACTTCACCGGATTTGCTTACTTAACGTCGTAACCTATACGCGTTTTCTTAATGTTAGTCACTAGACTTGCGTCGCACAAGTACAGTCACTCTCTTTGTATTTGCATTGTTGTGTTAAAAATATTTCATATTTTTAACTACGTATCTTACTTATATTATTTTCTCTAAAATAAATATAAGTCTTTTGTGTTTTGCACTTCGCACCCGAATTATGTATCTTGTATTTTGTATGTGTGTTTTTATGTTTATACTCCTCACGAGTATTTAGTGTATTTTTAAGTCTTAATACACTAGTACGTATAACACATACTATATACACTTAGCACAAAAGTTGGTGATAAAATAATATATATTTTTCTCTCAAAAATATACATACTTATATCCATTTTTATTCTTGAAGAAATCCTCATTTCTTATCACCAAAAATTAGGGAAACCTTGGTAATACTTTTAAACATATTTTTAGGGAATAAGTTTCTAAAAAAAAACTTATATTTTTCTAAGTGTCAAAATTTATAAAAATTTTGACAGAGTTTCCCCTAAAAATGGAGGTTTCCCATGTTTTCAAAACATGTGTTTATTTTCTTTTAAATCGTCATCGATCATTAACAACAATTATCAACAATAATCATCAACAATAGTCACTAATTTCTCCATTTCATGAACTTGAATATTTACAAAAACGTGTAGTAACTTACTAGCACATTTAGTAAGTCTTATCATCTTTAAAAATAATTTTAGTTTCTTAAAAACTTTATTTTTAAAGAATATGAAGTTTCACAACTTCTAGTCGAGATTCGCAAAAATATTTCTTTGTTAAATTTTTCTTGTGACACAAGTGTCTATACACTTGTTTATGTACTAAAATGCTTTTAGTTCGGATAAGATCCGGGCTTTGACAAAACTAATATTTTTGCTTGGTTCTTCCGAAAAACCACTTGTAGATCTTTAGATCTACTAGTTTAGAACACTATTTCGTAAGAAAAATCGATTTTACACAAGTTCATGTTTGGTGTGTGGTAGAGTTTCATCATTTAACCCTTTTCATACTTAAACATACTCTATGTCATGATTCATGAACATGACAAATCCGGGTTAGATGATGATCCGAGCTACCACAACATAGATCGGCACAAAATAATCACCACAAAACAAGTCTTACAAGTTTTACACAACATTATAGTTTTTATCCAACTTATTTAACATTTTAAGTAAACTTTTAGTATGTCAACATGCATGTTCTTAACTTTTAACCGACGAAGCTCGTTTTAACCACTTTAGAATAGATCAAGAAGGCGTTTAGAGTCACTTACTACTAGCTCGAGGCTAGGGAAGAAACTAGACGAAAATGGGTGGTTAATAGCGACGTAGTGAGGTCCTCGCGATTTCGTAAGCACCGGGTCTCCTTGAATGAACTCTAATACACTAGTAAGTATGTAATATTGTAAGATCAAAGTTGGAAAGTGAGTGGATATTGATGGTTGTGTTCGGCCGAAGATATCAAAGAGGGAAAGAGAAGGAATTTTGTTTTTGCTATGTGTTGGTGAATGCCTTGCTCTTACCCCCCTAAACTTTCTTATAAACCACCACTAATAAAATCCTTTGGGCAACATGCACCCTAGATATGGGACAAGGTAAATAAAAAAATATCAAAGTGGGTGGATGGTGTGAAAGCTCACGGCAGTAGGCAAAAAAAAAGAAAGGAGGGAAAGAATTGTGAAAATTGTTGTGTGGTCTCAAGGGTTTAATTATAAACCAATTAACTTGAATGTCCAAGGGATATTATGCCCACTAGATATGAGGCATACAAAGATTATAATAATCGAAAATTGTGAGGGTATGTCTCACATGGGGGAACCGTCCAAGAGGGTGTTTGGTTAGTAGTTTTAATTCAACTAACTAGCTAAGTATTAGTTAGTGGGATTAGTTAGGTGAATAAATAGATTATTTGGGTGTTATAATTTATAACGGGTGTTAGGGTATTCGGGGACCCTAACTAGTTTAGAAAAATAAAAACAATGCTTCTAGCATTATTTTTATGTTTCGGGTAATATCCGGTTGTTCGGTTAGATACCGATTCGTTAAAGCGCTAAATTGCACCTTTTAGTGTCTAATAAGTATCTTTTTGTAACACTATCGATTCCCAACACTTAGGGAAATATTCTGGATAATAAAACGACATTTCTGCAAAATATTCATGTGTCTAAATGCTGAATTATTGCTGAATTTTATAAATTCTGCACTTAAAGTGCGTTTCGGGTGCTTTTTAGTGCTTATTTTTGCTTTCGTATTGCATATATATTAAACCCTTGTATGTACTCTTGGGTTTTAATGCATTCTTGCTGTCGGACCTACACCTAGGCTCCAATTTTTATTGTCTGGCTGCTTTCTGCAGTTCCGTTGACACATAGTGTCTTACCGGTGAGTTTACTTAGTATTTTTGACGCAACGCTCTCGTCTGTGCATAAAGCAATATTTTGTAGTATACAACATGCATGAATTCACTTGTTTAGTATGTAATTAGACATGGCTGACAATTAAGCACATAATTGCAGTCATTAAGCACTAATTAAAGTGTACGGAAATTACCGGTTTGAGCCAGTTGTCACACTTGTTAAAATAGATATTTCTCTCTCCTTCATTTATTACACCCCATCATGTTTAAGAAGATTGAAGTGACATATTGGTAGGCTACAATGATACATTATCAGAAATTAGCCGCCTAGATACATTAATGCAACTGTAGTGGATAAGGAACTTATCTCTGTTTTTTTTCTAGTCTCTGGTAATCATTAAAAGAACAAGGATTGCAGTGAAGAAAGTCCACAAGTTGGTAGCTTCTATTTATAGCAAATATTAAATTTATTATAAATATTCACCACTTTGAGTTAAAATCTGTCATCTTCACTTCTCTTCTTCATCACATATTCACACACACACTCAAAATGAACTCTATCAAAGATGCATGTTTTCCACTTGTTCTTTATCCATATCACAACCTAAGATTGAGGACTAATCTGGACGGTCCTCAGTGGGAAGGGTGTCAAGTTGTATTCAAGATGCTCATGAATAGCAACTTGAGCTATGCTCTCACTGCTCACATAAGTGTTCATCCAGAGATTCTTCAAATTTTCTGGAAAAATGCAATACTATCTGAGTATCAAAATAGGGAGCAGATGACCATTAAGAGTGAGGTGCTAAATCAGCAAATTCTGTTAAATGAAGCCACCATAAGGACAGCTCTTCAACTAAATGATGACAATGACGTTCTGATGTTCACAAGAAATCAAAAGGATAATGTCTTGAGGGAAATGGGGTATTACACACCAAACCAACAACGGGCAATCAACAAAAATGGCTTTAAAAAGCCATGGCAATATCTGGTCACCCAGATGGGTGCATGTTTTTCAAAGAAGGTCATCAATCATCATGAAATATCTCTGAAATTGATGGAGCCTATAATGGTACTGGTACATAAAGTACCTTACAACTTCTCTCATTATCTGATGAGTGATTTTGTAAGTAACATGTGGGTTGCCAAGCCATTCTTGATGTATCCTCGTTTTCTAACAAAGATAATCACGAGTCAGCTAGACTTTGCAGGCATTCCTGCAAGTTATCCAAGAGCTGACATGAGACTTCAAGAAAACATGGGTCTCAGCGTGCTTGTACCCAATGACAACAACTCTGGGATGATAACTGATCTATTGTTACTTTTGGAAATGGAACATGGTGAAGGGGTAGATATTGATTAGGTTTTATTTGTTTTGCTTGTAAAAGTTTTTTTTGGTATGTTAATATTTTTGCTTACTAGTCTTCTGGTTTGTGGTTTATATTTCTGGGAAATAGGTAAAGATAAAATGATCATCAGAAATCAAACTCAAATTTTTCTGATAAAATGGGACAAAATCTGGTTATTCAAAAATGGTTCTTAAATTTTTCTCTGATAAAATTTCAATGATAACAAAATGTTTTTAGAAAAAATCAGAAAAGTCAAAGAAACTTGGATGCTACCAGAAAAACAAATGTAAGTCTTCTGATCTTTCCTTATTCCCTCTCATCTCAAAAAAAAAAAAAAAAAAAAAAAAAAAAAAAGAAAAAAAAGACACTCATAAGTTTAGGTGGAATCTCAGAAATTCTGATAAAAAGACTGATTATTTCTGTTAACTTCATCTCAAAAAGTCAACAGAAGTCAAAACAAAAGGAATACATGTGGTCAACAGAATTTCTGATGATCTTATCAGAATGGGACTTTCTGACTTATGAAGAAAAGAGGGTACATATGAAGGAAGATAATTGGACCTTTTTAAACAAAAGGGGTCCCACATAGAGAAAAGGTGCAAGTTGGAAACTAGTGTTTATCTGCAAAATCGCTGAAGTCTCTAAGTCTCTTTAAAAGGATATACATTAAATTAGAGATAAATCAAAGGTTTTTAAAAAACGGTTGCTTCCTAAAAGAATTAAAACATCATAAAGGTGTCATTAATCCTCTTAAACTCAAACAACCCACGACAAACACTCAAAAATCTCTGTCCATACACCCTATAAATACCTCATTCAAAACAGAGTCTTCCATCTTCGACCTTCAAGTTCAAAACCCTAAAACCCTTTTCCAAAAACAAAACCCAAATTCTCAATGGCTGCTGTCAACATCAACATACCTCAAGTTAAACACTCAGTTCCTTTCATCACTGAAGATGAATTTCTTCCATTAAAGAGCAACAATGAAGCAATGAATGATAACATCGAAGAGTATGATATGAAGTGTCAAATTCTCATTGAATTTCTAACAAGATGCCCGTTAGCTCAAGCTCTTACAAAGACCAGAGAGGTACCACAAGAACTAATACAACAAGTTGTAAAAACTCTCAAAATCTCAAGTCTAACTGAGCTAACAGCACATGTATGGGGAAATATCTTCATCAAAATTTCACCAGAAAAGATAAGGGAATGTTTGGAGCTACCCTTACATCAGAACTTTGAAAAGTCACCAGAAAGAGAAGATATGTTTTCACAACTTGATGCTGTAATGGGATACAAAACAAAGATTTCAACAATCAATAAATTCAAGAGAAACAAGCTACCTGCCTTCTGGCAAGTTTTAATGGAAATTCTGAACAAGTGTCTATCGTCAAAGATTGGAGGTACAGATCAGATAAATATGAACATTCTAACACTCATGTTCAGTCTAATTAATGGATTTAACATTGATTATGGAGCAGAAATATTTATTCTGATCAGAAGATCAATTCTGACCAGAGATGGAAGAATAGATTCACATCTACCCTTTCCAAGATTTATATCTATCATAATTTCTGATGCTTTTCTGAAAAGAAACATGGAAATTCCAGCATCAGAAAATATGTGGAAGACAGAAATTATGAAACCTTGGAATGTTGTAGGGTCTTGGAAGTCAGATTATGATGTACCTGTTCTGACAGAAAAAGTGATGAGTATGATACCAGAAGAATCACCATACAGAGCAGAATACCTGAAAATGTTGAACAAAAAGTTAGAGAGCAAAGGAGTTTTTGAACAAGTGTCCCCTATGGAGCATCATGCACAGGAATCAAGCACACCAAGAATGGAACAGCAGGATGAATCTGATCCTCATCTAGCTGATAAAGATGTAAATATGAGTCCTGTGGCTGAAGGACATCATGCTGAAGACTCACACATTGGAGAAACAGGTGCACAACAGTCTAAAATAAACATATTTTATGATTCTGAGAATGATTCTGATAAATCAATTCAAGGAAAACATGAAATTTTACTTAGAGAAACTATTTCTTCAAAACAAGATGTGAGTAAAACAAAAGACTCATTTTCTGAATCAGATTCTGAGGAGGAAAATGTGGTAACAACAGGTGGAGATCAGCTTGCTGATCAAGGAAACCTGGATGAGAAAGCTAAAAGTTTCTCAACAACTCATGGACCTGAAAAGGTTCAAGGAAATGAGGAAATCCAGAACTTGAGTATGTTTCAATTTTCTGGTGAGGATATAGGGAATTTGGATTCTTCCAATCCTCTTAACCTCATAATAGCAGAGAATGTGTTTTCTGCTGGTGTTAGAAGAGAAACATCTGTTGTTTCTCCTATTTCCCAAGAACATCAATCTATGTCACCTAAACAACTTCAAAAAGAACCTGAAGATAAAGCTGCTACTGTGAAAACAGCAACAAAAGAAAAACTTGATTTAATACTAGAAGAAATCAGAAGTCAAAAGTCAGAGATCAAGTTTTTGTCAGAAACTGTCAAAGTTGTGCATAAGCAAACTGAAGACAATACTGCAACCCTCAACAAATTGCAAAAATCATCAGAAAACAAAGAAAGCTCATTAGAAATTGTGAAAGTTATCAAGGAACTACATGATATCAAGAAAAAGATGGCTGAGGTTGCAACTGCAGGAGAAAGCTCAAGTTCAGGGAAACTTCTTGAAGAAATACAGTTCCTCAGAGCCAACAACAGCAGCATGACTGAGGCTTTTGAGAAACTGTTAAAGGAATTAGCTGCACAAAGAAATCAAGAAAATCAGGAGTTCCAGAAAATGAAGAAACAAGAGGAAACAAATACTCAAGCTCTTACTAATGTTCATATGTTAGTTAAGAGATTGCAGTATAATGTTGCCAGACTAGCAAATATTGATCTTCATGAACTAAAAGCCCCAATTCCTCAAGAAAGACAAGCAAGAAGATCAGAAACTCCTCAACAACAACTAGAAACTGTTCAACAAGATCAAACCAAACAAACGGAAACCTCAACTGCTCAAAAAAAGAAGCAACCCATGGGTCCACCTCAAGATAAACAGAAGATACTCATGGGTCCTCCACCAAATGTCTCAAAGCCAGACACATCAAGGGTACAACCAAAAGATCATGTTCCAGTACAACCAGTTTCTACAACCATAACAGGAGAAACAGAGTTGAGCATAATGATGGATACAAAAGAAAAGAGAAGAATGGAACATGAAGTGACTTCCTCAAAAAGGCCAAGAAAAGAAATGATAGAAGATTCAGAAGGGAACATTAGAGAAATGGAAGTGATAAAAGGTGATTTACACACCATTATGTACCCTGAAGAACATCTAAAGAATTACTATTGGAAAGGTCCAGAAGACAACCCAAAGAGACAACTCTCTCCAATGAGCAAAGGTATTGTTGAAAACAGAAACAATGGAGATTGGGGTAATTTTTTTACACAAGCATATGACCAATCCAATAGTATCAATTGAAAGAATTGATACAATGACCACTGGAGGAGGAATCCTAGGCAATGAAGCCTATGATTTTTTTACACAAGCATATGACCAATCCAATAATTTTTTTACACAGGCATATGACCAATTCAACACTAAATTAATATTTGTGACTAATTTATTAAAGTGACCTAGTTGTAACAATAATAATAATAATATATATAAATATCTATGAACAAAGTTACATAGCATGATGTAAACTAACTGTAATTAGTCCAATTTCATCTTAACAATTGTGAAATGTTATAAGGACTAAGTTGTTTTCTAAAATAAAATACATAATACATAATGGTGTAATTTATTTAAACTCGAAGGTACTGTTGTAGTCTTAGAAATATAAGACTAACATTTGTTTTAAGTTACAAATTAGTTTAAACAGATTTTCCTTATAATAAACAAATTAAATTTGCAATTCAAATAACACATTAACAAATTTGATTTTCAAAACAGGTTTTATAAAAAAAAATTTAATGAACGGATTATTTGTAAAGGCTTAACAAAGTTTTAATAATAACAAAGTTAGTTATACCACCTATGGTTATCATAAAAATGAGAAAAACCGAAGGAGACCGGGTCGAACCCAAGGTCGTTGATAGCTTCAGTTAACTAAGTAGTTTTGTTAAAACCTTTATATATATATATATATAGGATAGGAGTTGGCCAGAAAGTCCAAATTTCCTAAAAAGTGTAAAAAGTAATAAAACACCATAATGTCAACCATAAAACCCACAAATAATATGATGAAAATTACTAAAACATCATGTATGTGGGTTTTGTGTTGTGTTTTAGATGTTAAGGCTCTGATTGTGGAATGACAAATATTATTGTGTTTTATGTTGTTTAGCATTGTGTGTTTTATACTCATAGTTCTACGATGGTGTGTTTGAAGTTTTTATGGACTATTAGAGTTTGAATATGGTGTTTTAGTAATATTCATTCTATTATTTGTGAGTTTTAGGTGTGTTTTATGCTGAAATTATTGTGTTTTATGACTTTTTACACTTTTTAGGAAAAACACACTTTCCGTAGGATCCCCACTCTATATATATATATATATATATATATATATATATATATATATATATAGTAGTATCTGTTCATTTTTTTCCTTTTTTTTTAAATTTACCTCACCACCAAAACAACATGTTTCAATCCCAAATGTAAATAACCGTTTTAACCGGTTAGTCTGGAATAGTAAACAATACATTTATATTACTTGAAAGCTATTATCTTTTTCATTGTAACTATCAGGTGGCTAGAACATAAAACTAAATCTATGCATAAATGGAAACAAAAACTCCTAACAAAACATGTAGATTACCGTGTGTTGTGATGTCAAGCCTTATGTCAAGTTTTCATTGCTAACCAGAAATATTGATCAAGTCGTATTGTTGACAACGGCCTCCGCTTCGGTACAGGTCATCGGCAAACTTGGGGTTTCGAACTAAATGGTAAGAATTGGGTTGACAGTAGATGAGGGTTTTATTTTTGTTGTGAATTTCATAAACATGGAACAACTTCAGGTAGTTATAGCCGAAAATGAAATATAAGTGCCGGTTACGAGTTTAGTGACTATTCAGAACCATTGTGTGAGTTATGTAGAAACCGTTGTCATGCATATAAAGCATGCCTTCAATACCATTTAATACGTTAAATGTGACAATTTATTTATAATTTAAAATGATTGCCCCATAATTATCTAACTTAAAATTTAAATTAAATTATCAAATTTTGAACTTACTTTACATATCAAATCCTTATTTTGTAGTACGAAACATAATAAGAAAATTAACTATTATCATTTAAAAGTCACTATAAGTAAAGAAATACACATTAAAAAAAAACGTTAACCCCATATAATACAATGTTAACTATAAGAATTAAATTCCATTTTTATCATTGCAAGAATATCCGGTTTGACAATGGTTCAGATATGATTTTCAAAACGGGTCGGATTTCGGAGATCCATTTTTGGCGGAGGTTACAGTCTCCCCTACTTTTAGGAATTTCGTCCCGAAATTTGAAGGAACTATTCGTGTAGAAAGGTATGTAGTGTTTTTAATTGGTGGAGGTGATACTGGTTAGATTTAGGGATTGCACTAAGAGCTCCGATATGAGATTCATACCGCATTATATATGAACGTCTAGTAGTGAGTGTTAAACACGAATCACGAGAATGCTAGGAGTACACTCAAGCTACGATACAACGGTGATTTCGTCTAGATCTAGATCTGATTGAGGCGGTGACGTTCCTAGTAAGGGTTAAACACCCAGGTAAGGAATCGTTTTTCAGTGCCAGAGATGTGGGAGTGATAAAACGTGTAAGATAAAGTATGAGATAGACGGTCATAAGCGGTATAGGTATTACATCGTGACGCCTAGGAATGGCATATTGAGAATTGACTGTGATTTAAGGGATGGTCTTGTCCCAGAGATGACTTGTAGCCCGGAGGTGTTTGCAATAGGGGAACAATTTCCCTATCTAATGTCAAACGGTCAGGTTGAACTCGCAATGCTATAGAATTGGATCATCAAACACATAAACACAAAAACTAACACAAAATCTCTCATGATTAGTCTAACGATGCTTTTGCTTATTTGGTACAGACACTTATTATCGGAAGTACCAGTGGCGTATCCACCATGCCTCTACCAAACTCCATCCACATCGTTATTCGAATCGTGATTGATTAAATAAACAAAACTTACACAGAACTTCGCATGATCACCATAACGAGGCTTTTGAAATTCGATAAGCACACTTATATATAGGAAGTACCAGCGGCGTATCCACCATGTCCTTATCAAACTTCGTCTGCTTCGTTATCAAATCATGTTTGGTTCCATGTGACCACACTACTAGCTCACGCACTAAATAAATATAACCAAACCACAACAACCAAAACTTGATAGAGAAATACTTGCATCCCTAACCTTTATGGGTTAGGCTGTGACCACGTCCTTGTCCCTTGCGGGACAGGTTGTGTATTTGTGTATAATGAAATAGTAATAAATTGTGAAACAACACGTAACGACATTAACGTGAAATAAGGATGGCATTAAGAAAAAAACAATGAAATGATAAAGATAATAAATGACTTTAGCATAAAATGCCTAAGTCATCAATATATTAACGTAATTATCTGAGTACAAAATGAAAATGATGAAAATTCGAAATGATAACATCATAACTTCCCTTTTTTTCTTGAAATCAAAACAGTAAACAAGTTTCGCTATTCGGACTCAGACTACACATTTCCAGCGTTGTTGTTAGCCCCTGCTTGATTCACATTGTTATTGACGGCTCTACCCTCTGCTGCCTGGTTGGCATGATTAACCGGGTTAGCCTGAGCTTGGACATTGATGATGTTTACCAATCTTGGGCAGGTGTTTCGAAAATGAGTAGGGTCACCACAGTTAAAACATGCTCTAGCTGGTGGCATTATAGGGAGATTGGGTTGATAGTAGGGCTGGATCATGTTCTGCGGGAGTGGAGCCATAATTTGGGGTAGTTGGTATAGGGGTTGGGTCACCAGTTGGTTATTAGGGTGAGCTTGGTGTTGGTTAGGTGCTTGTCGTGGAGCAGAGCGACATACATGAGCTAAGTGACCAAAGTGTCCACAATTGGTACACTGTTGGCAGGGTGTATGGACTTGGTGATGGAAATTACAACGGTTGCACAATGGGTGGCTGGTATAGGCGGGTTTGTAGTAACCGCATAGTTTCTCCCATTACCCTTATGCTTCTTATTTGTTCTAGAGTGCGAGGAAGATTCAACCTTAGTTTCTTTTGCCTCTTTTGATTCTTCAACAGGGGCCTTGCCAGCTGACCCCTTGCTCCCTTCACGATCCAGATGCTTCGACTTTATGCGGTTTTCAGTGAGTTGACCAGCTAGCCGCATAGCTGCTTCAAGAGTTTCTGGCTTACTACCGTCCACCGTGTCTTTGATAACATCAGGCAAGCCACCAATATATTGCTCTATAAGTCGAGGGAGTGGGGTGAATAGGTATGGGCATATCTTATTCAGCTCATGGAAGCGCTTGTTGTACGCCACGTTGTTACCACTGTCTTGCCCCAACGCCCAGAACTCGTCCTCAAGTTTCTTAATTTCATGCCAAGGGCAAAATTTCTCAGTCATTATTTCCTTCAATTGATCCCATGATAAGGTAACAGCGGCCTAAGCACCGCGTGTGTTTTTCTCTGCGTTCCACCATGACAACGCATTCCCTAACAGACGGCCGATCGCATATTGGACCTTGTGGTTATCAGGACACTCACAATTCAAGAAAGTACTTTCCATATCCTCATACCAACGGAAGAGGATGGTAGCACCGGTGGTGCCATCATATGTTGGAGGGTCGCAAGATCTGTTGTGTTTGAAGGAACACCTCGAGGTATTAGCCCCATCCTGGGTTCTTGGGTTATTGAGAGCTTGTTGAACTTGTACGACGATGTTGGGAACAATGGCGGCCATCTCTTCGGCGATATGGGCCGCCATGCGTCGGCTGGAGTTTCCAGCATGTTTCCCGAAACATTGACGTCTAGCCGACATCTACAAGATTAAACGCAACAATTCGTGAGTTTGTGAGTAGCAATTAGTGACACATTCTATAGTGTGACAAATGTGAAACTTATGATTGCGAGAAATGATAATTCGAAATGCGACATCACATGAATCAAAATAACAAACCAAAACAACTTAAAGTCACATGAAACTCGAGGATAGAAACAAACTTATGATAAGTTGATACTCCAAAATGAAATATTGAAAATTGTTAGGGTTGGTGCGTAAATAGGGTTTTTGTATGTTTTCCATGCATCACTTTTGTAATTACGTGGGCCCCCGCAATTACCGAGCTTTCGCATGGTCTACATATGTTCACCCAATTAACATACACTTAACCCAAAAAGAAGAAATCATGAAACTGATGTATGAACCAAAAGTTGGGGTGATATGAAATGATGTTGGAGGGTATCCATGACTTAACACGGACACGTTGACTTATCAAAGTGTTGTTAGTCTAAGTGACGTTTGGTGTGACATGCTTTGGCCTAATAGGTATTAGTACTCTCATCGCTAGTCCCCAGGTAGGCAAACTTGTCCATTATTGGATTTATACGATTACCAGCCTAGACAGGACGTCCCGACTACCGGTACCTAACACTTCCAGTTACTACATGTCCGTCATATAAACTTACTTTGAAGAGATAGAGAACTCGAATGAAATTTGAAACCAACACAACACAGAATCCAAAAGTAATTGACAATAAAATAAATTAGATTGAAACTTTAGATAAGTAGATAACAGAATTATATATTGAAAAAATATAGTATTTATATCATATGGTGTGTGTAAAGCGAAGGGGGAAGCATATTGTAATATTACTTTAGATAAATAATAAAACACAATATAACATGTAGCACATAAAGTTAAGCATGTGACAATTAGAGTGATCACGTGCATGTGTATGCTTTAAATAAATATAAGCAAAGACAATCAAATCACGTAAGCACATAAGGTACCTACTAAACTATAGTCTAAGTCTAAGGGGTCTATTAACCTAAACCGAGTTCCCTATAGCTATTGGCTCTGATGCTAATCTGTCACACCCCGACCCGCAATGGAATGGTACGGAGCATGATTGATTGCTCAAAGCTTATAACAACTATTTAAAAGTTAAAGTATTTAAAGCATCAATATTAAATTGTCACACATAACATAGAATTCAAATGTCAACAACAAGTTACAAATTCAAATAAATAAAAGAAACATAGCATATACGGTTTATTACTAAGGCAGTCCTACGTGTCTTCAACTCAAAATCCGCCCACCCTTGTGTACCTGTATCACGCGTAAAAGAGTTTTTGGTCAACAAACATGTTGGTGAATAGATTCTGTTTTTATTTAAAAACGTTTTTGAAATATTTTTTTTTTTGAAAAACAGTATTTATAACATGCCTTTAGAAATGTGAAACTATGACATACATTATAACAAGATACATCACAAATATCATAAGCAACACAAAATAGTAATAATAGTAACAACTGACACATAGTGAGATTCAAGCCCCGAAAGGCGAATCTGCGAAACAATGACGGCGATACCGAGTTCGACCCATGGCCATGGGGAACCGGTCAGCCAGGTGGATCCACGCGAAACCTGTGACACAAAGCGAGTAACACATAGATGCACATATAGAGAAACAATAGAAATTAGCAACATGTGACACATATAAATACATCGAATAGCATGTTATCAATTTAATTAATATATTTGAAATCGAGCACGAGATACACCCCAAAAAGAGTTAATGCCAAAAGGGGAAAAGAGTCGAATCTACTCACGGGTTGTGTTCCGTTTATTCTTGTTTAAACTGCATGAACCTGGGAAACCTCCGAAAGATAGTATCACCCTAATATAAGAAATAGCGAAAAATATACTAAATAACCAATAACAAAAATAATTATATATATATATATATATAACATGATTTATGGCTTTTATATAGTTTAAAAAAAATTCACTTATAGTATTTCTAGTTTCAACACTAAGGTGCTGTTTGTTTTTTCTGCGGGAAAATGTCTGCAGTCTGCGGACCACATCTGCAGGCATCTGCAGGAGAAGAGGTAGACCAAATGTCTGCAGTCTGCAAGGAGAAAAGGGTTTGTTTTTTTTTTCTTCTACAAAACCACTTTTCACACACACAACACACACACTTCTCTCTGCCTCAACTCTCCCTCTCTACTCTCTCTCTACAATCTGCGGACCACCACCGCCCATAGCACCACCACCACCGCACCACCTCCGCCATCACACCACAACCACCACCGCACCACCTCCGCCATCACACCGCCGCCATCATCTACACCCCCGTCTGCCTTCATCTACCACCACAACCACAACCACCCACCCCCGTCGCAACCACCACCACCGCCTTCGTCGTTCAATCACCACCACCGCCTTCGTCGTCTCCAATTTGGGGGTTTTGTTCGATTTGGGGGTTTTGTTCGATGATGATTGTTATGGGTGAAATTCTGAGCCCATATCCTGATACTATATCTTGATTTTATGATAGCTGATTACGATCAGGATACCGGGCCAGGATATTGGTAACATCCTGAGGCAGTATCCTGACTATTACTAACAATTTGCTTGTATACGTTGGCTACAAGGGACTAACGTTCATGAAGACCAAGTCATCCTGAAGACCCGCTCAAATTGGTTGGGATAAGGACGTTGATGGCGGAAAAATAGCTCTTGTAACGGTCAGCATTGAAGATTGGCATGTTTTATGGAAAGTTACGAAGATTAGTCAAAGATATTAATGTTGCAACGGTTATGGAAGCTTAAATCCCGGATTTATAGTTAGTAAGCGCTTGGAAAACGAGTGGAAACAGACTGGCAACGTTCAGAAAGGAAATAATCTCAGTATCCCGGATTTTTAGCATAATATCCCGGATTTTTAGCATAGTTAGTTATTTCCTTTTACTATATAAAGGAATGCACGGATCATAGAAACACACAACTTTCACACACACAATTTTTCGTACACTCTTGCTCTCTACCACCTGTAACCAATCACAAACACTCACACTTGTACTCGAATCGCATTGTAACACTTAGTTGATCCGTATCATATCCTGCATTGTATCCTGTTATTCAAGAAATAAGAAGAACAAGGCAGCCGACGATTGTCAGCTCCCGAGGTTTTATGCCGGAGATCTAGATTGATCAAGGGCTTTCCTCGTACATCACGTGTCAACCTTTACATTTTTTCTCATTGTTTGATTATAGATACAGCTCGATATCCTGAGCCGTATCCTGAAACTGTTTTCGGAAACTAACAAACCAACATATTTTTCACAAAGTATTACTAGCACACTACTTCACAAAACTAATTTGATCACTTAATTGCTTAGGTAATTTTTTACCAAAACAATTTGGCGCCCACCGTGGGGTAAGTGGTGCTATTTCTACTAAAAGCTTTTGTAAAATCGTTAATCGGTTTTCTATTTTCAAAACTCCTTGCCACACTATTTTCAATGGCCTCGAGATCAAACATGAGCTCTTCCACCGTGTCTGCTACAACCTCTGCAACAATTGTGTACAGGAACAAATGAGGCAGCAGCAGGAGACAAATCAAATGCTGATAAGAGAAATACAGCTCTTGAAGTCTGGTCCGAGTAGACCTGCTGAGGATACTGTCACTCCCTTGCAGCCCAGGGCCTTGAACTCCAATTCAGCAGTATATACTGAGGATAACAGGGGGAATATTGTGCCTAGCCATTCCCAGAGTCATATTCCTGAAATACCCTCTTCGGTCAGGATGTCAACTGTGAGAAATCCAGGATATGCTCCAGGATGTGCTCCAGGATATGGCCAGAATCACCAAGCTGGTAACTTGTCTGTTAACACCAGTATCCCTGTTACTAATAATCTTGGATCATTGCAGGATGCAAGCGTGACATCAGCGATAACAAGAGAGCTTCAGAAACTTGAAGGATATGATATCCAGTGTGCCTGGAATAGTGCAGCCTATACCGGAAGTATCCCGGGATAGTCACAACATATCCCGCTTTGCTCACCCCATTTGTGATGCAGAAATCCCAAAGAGATTCCAGACTCCTAACATGAAGCTGTATGATGGGACGATGGATCCTAAGGAGCATATTGCCTAGTATAGGGAGAGGATGGAGATTAACCCCATCCCGCCAGAACTTAAGGAAGCATGCTTGTGCAAGGGCTTCGGCTCTACTCTAACAGGATCAGCCTTGAAATGGCTTCTAAATGTTCCACCTTATTCAATTACAACATTTGCTCATTTAGTTAATTTGTTTAATAGTCAGTTTTCTTGTAGTAGAAGCTTTGAAAAACTAACAAGTGACCTCTACAGGATAACACAGGGGCCTCAAGAATCCCTAAGGGATTATGTGAACAAATTCAGCAGGGAATCCTTGGATATCCCACACCTTGATGTTGCTACAGTAGTCCAAGCATTCAAGATGGGACTACAAAAGGATTCCCAGTTTTATCAGGATCTTGTGATGAATCCTTGCAGGAACTTGGACGAAGCTCGAAACAGGGCCTTGAGATATACCAGGCTGGAAGATGATAAGAAAATGCAAGAGAGGATGAATGCATCCTCAACATATGAACCAACTATCAGGAAGTCAGAATCCTCATACAAACCATATCGTTCTAAGCCATATGACAGGAATGATAGCAAAAAAGTGAACGCTATTGAAAATGAGGATCCTGAGGAGTATCCTGAGTTGTCAGAATATTGTTTTTCTGTTAATATATCTGAACTAATGTATGCTATGCAGGGTTTGGGAGATAAAGCCAGGTGGCCTCGGAAGAATCAACAAAAAGCTGATTGGAAGGATAAATCCAAATGGTGTGCCTTCCATGAGGATTTCGGACATGTTACTGAGGATTGCATTGCCCTGAGGAAAGAAATAAGCTACCTACTAAGCAAAGGATATCTGAAGGATCTTCTGGGCAGAAAGAAGAATAAGGGTCAGGATATTGAGAAGGATCCTGAACGAGCGGCATCACCTCCCGCCGACGCCAAGATAATTAACTTTATTTCAGGAGGGTCCGATATATGCGGAACTTCCTATTCCGCAGCCAAAAGACATGCAAAGGAGGCTAAGGCCGAAAGGGGAAATAAGCCAACCAGGATGACAACCCTGACAACTGATAAAGTGATCACGTTTGATAGTGATGACAGGGATACTGTCCAGGATCCTCACCATGATGCTTTGGTAATAACTTTATATGTTGCTAACCATTTTGTGCGCTGGATACTGGTGGACAATGGCAGCTCCGTCAACATAATTCAGCTGGAAACGTTGAAGAGGATGAATGTATCCCCGATGGATATTACTTCGAAGTCCACTGTGCTAGTTGGTTTCAGTGGAGAAGCCAGGAATACCGTAGGGGAGATAAAGTTGCCCGTGTATGTTGAAGGGGTCAACTCAATACAACGCTTCTGTGTCATAGACTCCTTATCCTGCTACAATATCATATTGGGTAGGCCATGGATCCATGATATGAAAGCTGTGCCATCAACCTATCATCAGTGTATCAAGATCCCTACTCCTTGGGGGTTGTCAAGGTGGAAAGTGATCAACAGGAGGCAAAGGAATGTTACTCATCCTTGATGAAATCCTCAACCAAGCCTAATGCAGCATAGCAATTAAAGATGCGGGCCCAGGATATCATGGAGGCTTCAGAGCAGGATGTAAATAAAATTATCCTGGATCAGGATAATCCAGATATCTCGGTGCTCGTAGGAGCCAATATCCCTCAGGATATTGAAAATCAGTTAACTAACTTTTTGAAATGCAAGATGTCAACATTCGCATGGAAGCATGAGGATATGACAGGTATTTCTAAGGATATTGTAACTCTCAAGCTTGGAATTGACAGGTCTTTCAAGCCTATCCAGCAAAAGAGAAGGAAGTTTGCTCCAGAACGAAACGTAATTATTCAAGAAGAGGTTGAAAGACTATTGAAGTCCAAGATGATCAGGGAGGTCAAATTTCCCAAGTGGCTAGCAAATGTGGTCGTGGTTCAAAAGAAGAATAGGAAATGGAGAGTTTGTGTAGATTACACAGACTTGAACAAAGCATGTCCTAAAGACCCATTCCCTCTGCCTCATATAGACTCGATGGTGGATGCCACTGCTGGTCATGAGATGTTAACCTTCATGGATGCATCCTCAGGATTCCAGCAGATCCAAATGGAACCTTCAGACCAGGAGGATACTGCTTTCATGACACCAACAGGTATTTACTATTATACTGCTATGCCTTTTGGTTTGAAAAATGCAAGTGCAACGTACCAGAGATTGGTGAACATGATGTTTAAAGACAAACTGGGGGACACCATGGAGTTGTACATTGACGATATGGTAGTCAAATCCAAGAAGGCTGGGGATCATCTCCAGGATATTAAAGGAGCATTTGATATTCTGGACCAGTACAATATGAAACTAAATCCTGCCAAGTGCCATTTTGGAGTGGGGGCAGGAAAATTTTAGGATACATGGTGACTAAAAGGGGTATAGAGGCAGGCCCGAAGCAGATTAAAGCTATCTTGGATATCAAATCACCTTCCAACATGAAAGATGTACAAAGACTGACGGGGCGAGTAGCGGCACTAAACAGATTTATCTCAAGATCCTCAGAAAAATGTAAAGAATTCTACGATATCCTGAAGAAGAATAAGAGGTTTGAGTAGGGAGAAAAGCATGAAGCATCCTTACAGGAATTAAAGCAATATCTTTCAACCGCACCTCTGATGATGAAGCCCGAGGATGGTGAACCATTATCCCTGTATCTTGCAGTATTAGAGAATGCAGTAAGTGCTGTTTTGGTTAAGGATCACGAAGGTCAGCAGTATCCTGTCTATTATGTTAGTAAAATTTTATTAGATGCTAAAACTAGATATTCTCATTTAGAAAAATTAATATTGGCTCTAGTTATGGCATCAAAAAAGCTTAGACATTATTTTGAGACACATAGGATTCATGTTAAAACTAATTATCCTGTTAAAAATGTGCTTAGGAAACCTGAGATGTCAGGTAGAATGGCTAAATTTCCAGTAAAATTAAGTGCCTATGATTTAATATATGAACCTAGAAATGCCATAAAGTCTCTGGCCTTAGCTGACTTTGTGGCTGATTTCAGTAGTGATATTCAAAATGAAGTAGACCTAGAAGTGCAACAACTAGGAGAAAATATAGAATCTTGGACACTATATACTGATGGTGCATCTAATGTAAGAGGTGTAGGTTTGGGTATACTACTAAAATCGCCACAGGGGGACATATTACCCCAGGCTATTAAATGTGAATTTCCTGCCACTAATAATGAAGCAGAATATGAAGCTCTGATAACATGATTAGAATTAGCTAAAAATATGAATATTAAATGTTTACAAGTATATGTTGATTCCCTTTTGATTACTAACCATTTCAATGGATCTTATGCAGTAAAAGGTGAAAAGTTAGCTGAATATCTTGAAATTGTTAAAAAATTAGCAGGATATTTCGAATTTTTTACACTTGAACAGGTACCAAGAGAAAAGAATGTTGAAGCTGACGCTCTAGCAAACTTAGGATCTACTGTCAGGATACCGGAGGGAACCCAAATACCAATAGTGCACATCTTGTATCCTTCTATGGAACATTTAAAATCTCAGGATAAAGAAGTAGCATGTATCCAGGATCCTGGTGATGGATATCCTGAGAAGGATCCTGAATCCTGGATGAATCCAATTGTGAAGTATCTTCAAGAAGGAGATATCCCAAAGGATGCAAATCCTAAGGCTTTTAGGATGAAGGTATCTCGTTTTACTATTATAAATAATATTTTGTATAAGAAATCCCTTGCAGGTCCGTACCTAAGGTGCTTGGAAGATCCTGAAACCAAGGAGGTACTTCATGATATACACGGAGGAGACTGTGGCAACCATACTGGGGGCAGATCGCTATTCTTGAAGGTGTTGAGAACAGGATATTACTGGCCGACCATGAGAAAGGATGCTGCGGAGTATGCTCAGAAATGTGATGCATGTCAAAGACACGGCAACATCCTGCATCAGCCTGCAGAACCACTATATCCTATCGTATCCCCTTGGCCGTTTATGAAATGGGGTATGGATATAGTGGGAAAACTTCCAAAGGCTCCAGGAGGAAAGGTTTTTATGCAGGCAATGACAGATTATTTCTCCAAGTGGGTCGAAGCCGAGGCCTTTGTTCAAGTCAGGGATCAAGAAGTGGTATCCTTCATAAAGAGGAATATCCTGACCGGATTTGGGGTACCGGCTGAGATAGTTTGTGACAATGGCTCTCAATTCATCAGCAAAAGAACTACTGACTTTTGCAAGAGTTGGGGAATTAAAATGATCACATCTACAGCAGTGCATCCTCAAGCAAATGGACAAGCAGAATCCTTGAATAAGATAATTGTCAACAATTTGAAGAAAAGACTTGGAGCTAAGAAGGGAAGATGGGCAGAAGAACTACCATTTGTCCTATGGGCTGACAGGACAACTGTGAAGAATGCTACTGGGAAAACCCCATTTTCCTTAGTATTTGGAGCAGAGGCAGTAATCCCGACAGAGATGGTGATACCTACAGCAAGATCCAACCTCCGGGATCCTGAGAAGAATCCTGAAGCCCTATGTCAAGAATTGGATACTATTGATGAGACAAGGGATGCGGCAAAGTTGAGAATGGCAGCATATCAACAGAGGATATCTAAAGCATATAACAAGAATATAAGGCCCAGAAGGTTCCAGGTCGGAGATTGGGTATTGAGAAAGGCTTTCCAGAATACTACTAATCCTGCTGATGGAAAGTTGGCTCCAAAATGGGAAGGACCCTATGAAATTGAGTCAGAATCTGGGAAAGGAGCATACCGACTCAAGAATATGGAAGGGGATATGTTACCAAGATCCTGGAATGCTATACATCTCAAAGCCTATTTCAAGTGAGTTTAGAATTTAATTTCTAACTCAAGATGGTATTAATTATGTCTCTTTTAAATATAATTTATTTTATTTGAACCCAATACTAACTTAAGCATCGGAGGGGTGTTAGCCACGCTAACACCCACCTTAGTTTAAGGTTGTTTTGCAGAATATGCTTCGGGATATAGCTCCAGGATACACACTCAGGATACTTCGAAAGATTAGAGGATTGGCCCCCCCTCTCACGTTTAAGGGATCCTGATCCCTTCACAGGTTTAAAGGTATTCACCTTTCTCATGAATTGGGTTTAAACACCCCGCCTGGAGCGCAAGTTATCCAGGGATAGTTCAAGGTGGCGGGACCAGTTCATGTAAAAGTGGCTGACAATTTCGTTACTGTTGGCTATACCCTGGATCCTTAAGGTATATGAGGATTGATCACCCTCTCTCGCGAAAGGGTATTTTCATACTCTCTAAGGTTTAAAGGTTTTCACCTTTCTAAGTCTTGGAGTTTATACACTCCCGCCTGTAGCGCACGAAAATTTGGGATTTTCCCCAGGATACTAAGGATTTATCCCTAGTGCATTAAGGGTTTATCCCCAGTAAAACTAAAGTTTTTAACAAGATTGCAAAGATATGACAAGCTGTGATTACACACGTTCTTTTGTGGATAAGAAGCTACGAAGTTTAATCACTAAGTGAAGAAATACTCAAGTATGTCATGCACTGATGCAATATCCTGCACAGACAGGGGACATCCATGCCGGGGACATTGCAAAGGATTCAAAGGATGAGGATGGAAATTATTGCCTAAGTGTTTCTGGTATGATTTATTATTTTTCCAGTCTTGAAAACCTTATCTAAATGATCTAAGTTTTCTAAAAAGTCATATTCAACCAAGCTTTGTCTAACATTTTGATAACAAAAGTATTGAACATTTCATCAGTATCCTGACCAAGATATTGGATCAGGATATTCAAAACAAACATAACAACAACAAATAAGGCTAAAAGGTTAGTTTATTGTCAATGGATTGTATTCTTGGTTTCATCTCAAAAAAGAGACCCATCCACCAAGAATACAATTAAGTTTTTATAGCATATTTACACGAACAGTTGAAGGCTTCATCCTGGAAACACAGGATCCCTCCACCTTCAGCCGTCAAACTATTCTACTTGCAGGAAATTAGAATTGTTCTAAGTGCAAGACAACTAGATGATTTAGACCCTACAAAATACAGACGAACTAACCAAGATACAGGTTCAGTATATGTGTACAGGTTCAGTATATTTGAAACATATATCCTTACCAGACATGTTGGAATGACTAAAAAATATATCCGTTGGAATCAGGATATCCAACAGTTATATTTTTGGGGACAATTGTTATGGTGAAATTCTGAGCCCATATCCTGATACTATATCTTGATTTTATGATAGCTGATTACGATCAGGATACCGGACCAGGATATTGGTAACATCATGAGGCAGTATCCTGACTATTACTAACAATTTGCTTGTACACGTTGGCTACAAGGGACTAACGTTCATGAAGACCAAGTCGTCCTGAAGACCCGCTCAAATTGGTTGGGATAAGGACGTTGATGGCGGAAAAATAGCTCTTGTAACGGTCAGCATTGAAGATTGGCGTGTTTTATGGAAAGTTACGAAGATTGGTCAAAGATATTAATGTTGCAACGGTTATGGAAGCTTAAATCCTAGATTTATAGTTAGTAAGCGCGTGGAAAACGAGTGGAAACAGCCTGGCAACGTTCAGAAAGGAAATAATCTCAGTATCCCGGATTTTTAGCATAATATCCCAGATTTTTAGCATAGTTAGTTATTTCCTTTTACTATATAAAGGAATGCACGGATCATAGGAACACACAACTTTCACACACACAATTTTTCGTACACTCCTGCTCTCTACCACCTGTAACCACTCACAAACACTCACACTTGTACTCGAATCGCATTGTAACACTTAGTTGATCCGTATCATATCCTGCATTGTATCCTGTTATTCAAGCAATAAGAAGAACAAGGCAGCCGACGATTGTCAGCTCCCGAGGTTTTATGCCGGAGATCTAGATTGATCAAGGGCTTTCCTCGTACATCACGTGTCAACCTTTACATTTTTGCTCATTGTTTGATTATAGATACAGCTCGATATCCTGAGCCGTATCCTGAAACTGTTTTCGCAAACTAACAAACCAACATATTTTTCACAAAGTATTACTAGCACACTACCTCACAAAACTAATTTGATCACTTAATTGCTTAGGTAATTTTTGACCAAAACAATGATGGTCTCTGATCTCTCTCTCTCTCTCTCTACGGTATCTCTCTCACTCTCTCTCTCTACGGTATCTCTCTCATCGATCTCTCTCTCTTCTTTCTCTCTCTCTCTCTCTCTCTATGGTCTTTCCCTCTCTCTCTACGGTCTCTCTCCGATGATGATGGTGGTGGTGATGTATCAAGTGGCGGTGGTGGCAAGGATGTGGTGGTGGAGGTGGAGGTGGTGGAGGTGGTGGCAGGGATGTGGGGGTGGAGGTGTGGAAGAAGAGGTCTGTGCCAAGAAGAGGTTTGTGTCTGTGCCAAGAAGACATGGGTGAATGTCTGTGTGGTGAAGAGGTCTCGCAGACCTTTTTTAATGAAAGGTCTGCGAGAAAACAAACAAGCTGCGGACTCTAAACCTCTGCATGCGTCTGCGCGGAACAGACATAAGTGGCCAGAAGTACTTCTGGCCAAAAAAAAAACACCACCTAAATTAATATTTGTGACTAATTTATTAAAGTGCCCCTAGTTGTAACAATAATA
Source organism: Helianthus tuberosus (assembly GCA_030545235.1). Lineage (NCBI taxonomy): Eukaryota > Viridiplantae > Streptophyta > Magnoliopsida > Asterales > Asteraceae > Helianthus > Helianthus tuberosus. Next base: position 128,424,319 of record CM060408.1, read on the forward strand.
ATAATATATATAAATATCTATGAACAAAGTTACATAGTGTGATGTAAACTAACTGTAATTAGTCCAATTTCATCTTAACAATTGTGAAATGTTATAAGGACTAACTTGTTTTCTAAAATAAAATACATAATACATAATGGTGTAATTTATTTAAACTCGAAGGTACTGTTGTAGTCTTACAAATATAAGACTAACATTTGTTTTAAGTTACAAATTAGTTTAAACAGATTTTCTTTATAATAAACAAATTAAATTTGCAATTCAAATAACACATTAACAAATTTGGTTTTCAAAACAGGTTTTATAACAACAAATTTAATGAACGGATTATTTGTAAAGGTTTAACAAAGTTTTAATAATAACAAAGTTAGTTATATTAGAAGTATTATAGTTATAAACTAGATATATTATTTTATGCTAGGTTAATATGTAACATTATTTTCTGTTTTTTATAATATAGATAGATAACATAGATATGGGCGGTTATCATAATCTGCCAACATGTATATATACATTCCTGTAACATTCCTGCAAGATTTACCAATTCGAAATACGAACATTCATATCATCAAGATCCCTAATCTGTACTTCTGATCTAACAAAGTGGTATCAGAGCCACATCGATCCAGAATTCATTAGATCAAATCTCGGAACACATCAACATAATCGATCAAAATGACAACGACAAATGGAGGGATTCAAACTCAAATCCCTAAACTGTTGGGGCAAATTTACTTCCACTGGCATATTCAAATGAAAGTGTTATTAGAATCTCAAGATCTATGGACGATTATAGAAGAAGGATATAGAGAACCCGCCGCAGGAGCATCTGAGAGCGATCGAAATAATCACAAAGAAATCGTCAAGAAAGACAAGAAAGCGCTGCACATCATGTTTCAGGCTGTTAGTGACACAATATTTGAACGAATTGCAACAAGCAGAACTTCAAAGGAGGCATGGGAAATTCTGCATAAGGCTTACCGGGGAGAAAACAGAGTCAAGACGGTAAAACTCCAAACCTTACGTTGTGAATTTGATGCATTAAGGATGAAAGATAGAGAAACTATAGAAGAATATTTCAATAGAACAACATTGATAGTAAATAAATTACGCTTAAACGAAGAGAACATCACTGAACAACGTATTATTGAAAAATTACTTCGAAGTTTAACAAGAAAATATGAAGCGGTAGTCATAGCAGTAGAAGAATCTAAAGATTTGTCTGCCTTATCCACCGAAGAATTACTAGGAATATTGCAGTCTCATGAATTGAGACTCAAACAATATGATGATACTCCAACGGAACAAGCGTTCCAAATACAAAACACAGGTCAGGATCGGTTAAGACCTTTTCGATCAGATAATTACAGTAGAGGAAGAAGTAGGGGAAGAGGTAGAAACTATGGACAAATTCGATGCTACAATTGTCAAAAACTGGGGCACGCGGCACGTTTTTGTCAGAAGAAGGATGAGGATGATAAGAATAACAGTGTACTAATGCATGAAGAAGACAATGATGATGGGAATGACGAAACGTTGTTTATGATTTTCAATATGGAAGAGATCACCAAAGAAGATTGCTGGTATTTAGATAGTGGATGTAGCAATCACATGACCGGAAATAAGGCGTTATTTACTACGCTAAACGAGTCAGAAAGAAGGGAAGTTAGAGCTGGTGACAATAAGAGATTAGAAGTACTAGGGAGTGGTGATGTAACAATCAAAGTGAGAGGTGTAGAGAAGAAAGTACCTAATGTTTTCTATGTAGAAGGACTAAAACATAACCTCTTGAACGTCGGTCAACTCGTTCAAAAGGGCTATGAGGTGAATTTTCATAATCGTTCCTGTGACATCAAAGATCCGACAGGAAAATGTATAGGAAGTGTTAAGATGACTGGTAATAAGATGTTTCCACTGAATTTGAATCATGATGTTATACCACGGGTATACAACATGATGATTCAAGAACCATCTCTGCTGTGGCACAAAAGATACGGACATATCAACTTTGAAACACTCCATAATATGGGAACAAAGGAAGTAGTAACAGGACTGCCTAAGATAAGTTCCAAGTCTCCTCAAAGTACATGCGAAGGATGTTTATTCGGAAAACATGCAAGAAAATCCATTCCGAAACAAACCACATGGCATGCAGACAAGCCTCTACAACTTGTGCATTCAGATATATGCGGCCCAATGAGAACGATATCTATTGGAGGTTGTAAATATTTTATAACCTTTATAGATGACTTCTCAAGAAAAACTTGGGTTTATTTTTTGAAGTTAAAAGTTGATGCCTTAGTCTACTTCAAGATATTCAAGAGCTTAGTAAAAAATCAAGCTGATTGTAAAATAAAAGCATTACGTACTGATAGAGGAGGAGAATATTGCAGTCATGACTTCCAAAACTTTCTCAAAGAAAATGGAATTCGTCACCAACGCACCACGAGTTATACAGCGCAACAAAATGGGGTTGCAGAACGGAAAACAGAACACTCATGGAAGTTAGCAGGAGTATGTTAAAGATGAAACAAATGTCACACATTTACTGGGCTGAAGCGATGGCATGTGCCACATATCTCTTGAATCGGGCAACAACCAAAGGAATACAACACATAACACCACAAGAAGCATGGAGCGGAAGGAAACCCGATGTATCTCATCTAAGGATATTTGGAAGTGTGGCATACGCTCATGTACCCAAGCAGCATAGAAGAAAATTAGATGACAAGACGGAGAAGGCAATAATGATAGGATATAGTGAACATAGCAAGGCATATAAGCTTCACTATCCAATAACAAACAAGATCATTGTTAGTCGAGATGTATATTTCGATGAAAGTCAAGACTGGGAAAGCTCTCAAGGAAATGCAAAAGACTCAAATTTATATATGAATCATCCCAACAATGATGAGACTGATGAAAGGACAAGTGAGATAAGCAACATATCGGCTGCCAAAGAAAGTCAACAAGCCGCTGACGCTCACACTGTGGATCTGAATGAGTCACGGAATGAACAAGCTGTAGATCTGAATGAATCAATCGAAGAACAAGGGGACGAAAATCATAGCAATGGCCGAGAAGAGGAAGACTCAACTTCCTCTTCATCAGAGAATGAAGTATTAAGAACAAGGGATATCTCAAGCATATATGAAGAAACACAAGAATTTACAAAAAAACAAGTGGATGACTTGTATAATGCACAACTGGCAACGGAAGATGCAGCAAATTTCATGTTATATGCGGATGCCGATCCAACATCATATGGGGAAGCCCATAGAGAAAGAAAATGGAGGGAAGCAATGGATAGGGAAATGGAATCAATATATCGAAATGAAACCTGGGAACTAGTAGAGCCACCCAAGAATCAAAAACCAATAGGCGTGAAATGGATTTTTAAGACTAAGTATGATGAATATGGAAATGTGAGCAAGTACAAAGCACGTTTAGTGGCAAAGGGTTACAATAAAAAATATGGCATTGACTATCTTGATGTATTTGCACCAGTGATTCGGTTTGACACTGTCAGACTAATCTTAGCATTAGCGGCTCGCCATAACTGGTACTTACATCAAATGGATGTAAAAACGGCGTTTCTAAATGGTAACCTGAATGAACAAGTCTACACTGAGCAACCAGAAGGATATATTAAATCAGGGGAAGAACATAAGGTATGTCATCTAAAAAAGGCTCTATATGGGCTAAAACAAGCTCCAAGAGCATGGTATAGTAGAATAGATGAATTTTTCAGATCGAGCGGGTTTAAGAAATGTGTATATGAACACACCTTGTTCATAAAAACACAGAAAGTTCAAAGATGATGGTGTGCCTCTATGTTGATGACCTTACCATAGCAAGTGACTCATTAGAAATGATAAATCAACTGAAAACATCATTGAGACATGAATTTGAAATGACAGACTTAGGGACACTACATTATTTCCTGGGTATGGAGGTTAAGTATGAAAATGGTAATATTCTAGTGTCTCAACAGAGATATGCAAAAGGATTACTCAAGAGGTTTAAGATGGAAAATTGCAATACAATCTCTACACCAATGGAATATGGTCAACGATTAACTAAAAATGATCCCGAAGAAGAAATAAATCAAAATATGTACAGGAGTCTTGTGGGAAGCCTGGTGTACCTTACAAATACTCATCCTGACATTATGTTCGCAGAAAGTAAAGTCAGTCGGTTCATGGAAAGACCAAGGAAAAGTCACTGGGAAGCCGGTAAAAGAATTTTAAAATATATAAAAGGAACGATAGATCATGGGATAATCTACTCCAAAGGAAGTAAAGGAAAACTAGTGGGATATAGTGATAGTGACTATGCAGGAAATATAGACGATAGTAAAAGCATGTCCGTGTATATTTTCAACCTAGGATCTGGAGCAGTTGCCTGGCAATCGAAGAAACAGAAGGTAGTTGCATTATCGTCAACCGAAGCAGAATATATAGCACTATCAATGGCTGGATGTCAAGCACTTTGGTTAAAGGGAATACTTAACGAACTACGTATAAATATGGACTGCCCTCCAACTATTTATTGTGACAACAAGTCAACAATATGCCTGGCCAAGGATCCAGTTTATCATGGGAAAAGTAAACACATTAGGGTTAAATATCACTTCACTCGAGATCTAATAAAAAACGATGAAGTTGAAGTTTGCTTTTGTTCAACGAATGAGCAAATTGCAGATATTCTTACTAAAGCATTACAGCCGAGAGACTTTAAGCGAATCAAAGAGCTGCTGCATGTGAATCTAATCTAGCTTACGGGAGGGAATATTAGAAGTATTATAGTTATAAGCTAGATATATTATTTTATGCTAGGTTAATATGTAACATAATTTTCTGTTTTTTATAATATAGATAGATAACATAGATATGGGCGGTTATCATAATTTGCCAACATGTATATATACATTGCTGTAACATTCCTGCAAGATTTACCAATTCGAAATACGAACATTCATATCATCAAGATCCCTAATCTGTAAATCTGATCTAACAAGTTACAAGTTATACCACCTATGGTTATCATAAAAATGAGAAAAACCGAAGGAGACCGGGTCGAACCCAAGGTCGTTGATAGCTTCAGTTAACTAAGTAGTTTTGTTAAAACCTTTATATCATCATCATCATCATCATCATACTCAACATATCCCACCAATAGCAAAGCTAAGGTAGGGTCTGAAGAGGGTGAGATGTAGACAGCCTTACCTCTACCCCGTAGGAATAGAGAGGCTGCTTCCAATGAGACCCCCGGCTCGATTGTAGTTTTGCATCAAGCCTTGAACATAAGGCACATAACACTCAGCAATTGAGACAAATGCCGATTAGTGCATGTACCCCTTTGTCTTTTGGCTATCAACGCCACCACATGATACATGATTAACCATCTCATCTTTTAACGTTATTTTCACGAAATTAGTAAAATAACGTTAAAATTAGTGCACTTTCGCTTTTGCCCCCCGAGCGCCCACACATATATACTTCATTTTTTTCCTTTTTTTTTTAAATATACTTCACCACCAAAACAACATGTTTCAATCCCAAATGTAAATAACCGTTTTAACCGGTTAGTCTAGAATAGTAAACAATACATTTATATTACTTGAAAGCTATTATCTTTTTCATTGTAACTATCAGGTGGCTAGAACATAAAACTAAATCTATGCATAAATCGAAACAAAAACTCCTAACAAAACATGTAGTTTACCGTGTGTTGTGATGTCAAGCCTTATATCAAGTTTTCATTGCTAACCAGAAATATTGATCAAGTCGTATTGTTGACAACGACTTCCGCTTCGGTACCGGTCATCGGCAAACTTGGGGTTTCGAACTAAATGGCAAGAATTGGGTTGACAGTAGATGAGGGTTTTATTTTTGTTGTGAATTTCATAAACATGGAACAACTTCAGGTAGTTATAGCCGAAAATGAAATATGAGTGCCGGTTACGAGTTTAGTGACTATTCAGAACCATTGTGTGAGTTATGTAGAAACCGTTGTCATGCATATAAAGCATGCCTTCAATACCATTTAATACATTAAATGTGACAATTTATTTATAATTTAAAATGATTGCCCCATAATTATCTTACTTAAAATTTAAATTAAATTATCAAATTTTGAACTTACTTTACATATCAAATCCTTATTTTGTAGTACGAAAGATAATAAGAAAATTAACTATTATCATTTTTAACTCACTATAAGTAAAAAAGAAATACACATTAAAAAAAACGTTAACCATATAATACAATGTTAACTATACGAATTAAATTTCATTTTTATCATTGCAAGAATATCCGGTTTGACAATGGTTCGGATATGATTTTCAAAACGGGTCGGATTTTTGGCGGAGGTTACATGGGATTCACATTTACCTTTAGTCGAATTCTCGTAAAACAACAGTTATCATTTTAGCATTCAATTGGCACCATTTGAGGCATTATATGGAAGAAAATGCCGATCGCCTATTGTAAGGCACGAGATCGGAGATGCGCAAATTACCGGTCCTGAGTTATTGCAAGAAATGACTAAAAAGATCCTCCAGATACGAGACAATCTCCTGAAAGCTCGGAGTCGTCAAAAGAGTTACGCCGATAAACGTCGCAAGCCCCTTGAATTTGACGTTGGCGATCACCTACTCCTAAAAGTTTCACCTTGAAAGGGGGTGATCAGATTCGGCAAGAAAGGAAAGCTCGCGCCTCGATATGTTGGACCCTTTAAGATTCTGGAAAGAATAGGCAAAGTGGCCTACAGACTCGAACTACCGGAGGAACTCAGCAATGTCCACCCGACTTTCCATGTTTTGAACCTCAAAAAGTGCCTAGTCGAGCAGAATTTACATGTACCTCTTGAGGATTTGCAAGTGGACGAAACATTACACTTCGTGGAAAAGCCAGTCGAGATCATGGAACGAGAAACCAAGAAACTTCGACGCTCACGCATTCCTATAGTGAAGGTTCGTTGGGAAGGCAAACGCGGCGCCTAGTTCACCTGGGAACTCGAAAGTGACATGAAGGCTAAGTATCCACAGCTATTCATTACGCCTGCACCTTAATTTCGGGACGAAATTCCCTAAAGTAGGGGAGGTTGTAACAACCCGACTTTTAAAGTCAAAGTACAAGTCAAAGTCAAAGTCAAAGTCAAAGGAAGAAAAGATTGCTATTTAGATCTGTCATTTCTGAATAAATTATTGCTTGTACTCTCAGACTCGATAATCGATACTTTAGTTTACGCTATTTTGTACTACGATTTGTTAATTTATGAAGTAACAATGCGATAAACGTAATTCAACGCTAATCTAATTAACGCTATTACATCGCTATCGCATAGCAACTCGAATCACAACTACTAGTATTGTTTTATGTTATTATGTGTTACTTGTGCATGTTTATATATGTTAACGGTGTTATTTGTAATCGTAATCGCAACTCTATCGCAACGCAGTATCATCGCAAACGCTAAACGCAAGTTTACATACTTTTATGTTGTTATGTGTTAGTTATGTTATTTATGTAACTATTGTTTAAAACTATCGCATCGCTTACTCGGAACTCGATTAAACGCAACGCAACGCTCAACGCACGAAATGAAAGTCGGAAAACCAACTCGCGAAGGCCCTCCGATCGAACGACCATTCGGTCGAATAGACATCCGACTGGATGACCATCCGATCGAACAGCCGTCCGACCCACACAACCTTGCACCACCTTTCACCTCTCCCCCTATAAATACTCAGCAGTCACATTAACTGTTCACTTGATGTGACAGCTCCCTCCGACCCGTGCACTCTCAGCCTCTTTTTTCTCGATTCCTCGCGATTCTTGTAAGTTTTCTGCGTAAATCTTGTACTTCCTTAATATTTACACACTTTCTCATCGATTTCACCAACAAATCTCACAATTTCACCATGAAATCCACCTGATTTGAGTTGTTCTAAGATGACGTCACCATGGGTTCTCATGAACACAAAAGTGCGACCTCATTCCACCAAGAACGGTTCAAATCTAAAGGATTTCAGCATGTTTAAACACTGATTTCACCTAAATCTAAACATTTCAAACTGATTTAAACTTCTTTCAACTCTTTTACACTATTTCACTTAAAACAGTTAGAATCTGGACTAGTTCGGGGCCCTCTACTCATTCTCTAGTGGAGAACTGGTCTGAGAATGGATTTCTACCAGAGAGACGACCGATTCATGGGTTGAATATGAAACTCCATCAAGAATAGTTGGTTTTGATCGAACGGGGTGATTCCCATCCGATCGGACGACATGGACTTGATGGGATTTCCGTTGTTTAACACGTCATCATACCGTCTCCGTCAAACTGTAAAACTTTCTAAACTTAACTGATTTTACAAGTTTCTCAAACAAACAGTTGCTCGATCGAATAGCCATCCGATTGAACGGCTGTTCGACCAGGTGACTTGTAACCTCAACACTTAAACTATTTTACAAAAATTCAAAGAATATCAGCTTCCAAACGATTAGGTGTGAGTTTCCTGCTACTAATAATGAAGCAGAGTATGAGGCTTTAATTGCAGGATTAGAGTTGGCTAAGAATATGAGTATTAAAAATTTGCGAGTATATGTTGACTCCTTGTTAATTACTAACCATTTTAATGGATCCTATGCAGTTAAAGGTGAGAAATTAATCGAATACCTTGATATTCTAAAAAAATTAGCAGGATATTTTGATGTTTTTACACTTGAACAGGTACCAAGGGAGGATAATGCTGAAGCAGATGCCTTAGCAAATCTGGGATCATCGATCAGGATACCAGAAGGGACCCAAATACCAATATTACATATCTTGTATCCTGCGACGAATCCTCAGGATAAAGAAGTAGCGGGTATTCAGGATCCTGGAGCAGAGTATCCTGAAGAGGATCCTATATCCTGGATGGCTCCAATCATGAGATATCTCAAGGAAGGATATATCCCCGGAGACGAAAATCCTAAGGCATTTAGGATGAAGGTATCACGATTCACTATTATAAATGATGTTTTATACAAGAAATCTCTTGCAGGACCGTATTTGAGGTGCTTGGAGGATCCTGAAGCCAAAGAAGTACTTCAGGATATACATCAGGGGGATTGTGGTAATCACACTGGGGGCAGGTCATTGTTCTCCAAAGTATTAAGGACAGGATATTATTGGCCGACGATGAGGAAAGATGCTGCAGAATACGCTCGAAGGTGTGATGCATGTCAAAGGCATAGTAACATACTACATCAACCAGCTGAACCACTATATCCTGTAGTGTCCCCTTGGCCGTTCATGAAATGGGGGATGGATATAGTAGGGAAGTTGCCAAAAGCTCCGGGAGGAAAAGTCTTCATGCTAGCAATGACGGATTATTTCTCTAAGTGGGTTGAAGCTGAAGCATTTGTCCAAGTTAGAGACCAAGAAGTAGTATCCTTCATAAAGAGGAATATCCTGACCAGGTTTGGGGTACCAGCTGAAATCATTTGTGATAATGGGTCCCAGTTTATAAGCAAAAGAACTACTGACTTTTGCAAGAGTTGGGGAATCAAAATGATCACGTCTACGCCGGTACATCCTCAAGCGAATGGACAAGCAGAATCCTCAAACAAGATAATTGTTAATAACTTAAAGAAGAGACTTGGAGCTAAAAAGGAAGATGGGCAGAAGAATTACCTTTTGTCTTGTGGGCTGATAGAACAACGGTAAAGAATGCAACCGGCCAAACCCCATTCTCCTTGGTATTTGGAGCAGAAGCAGTGATTCCAACGGAAATGGCGATATCTATCCTACAGGATCCTGAACAGAATCCTGAAGCCTTATGTCAGGATTTGGACACTTTAGATGAAAAAAGAGATGCGGCAAGACTAAGAATGGCAGCATATCAACAAAGAATATCCAGAGCATATAACAAGAACATAAGGACTAGAAGATTTCGAGTTGGTGATTGGGTGCTAAGAAAAGCTTTTCAAAATACTACTAATCCTGCCGATGGCAAGCTAGCTCCAAAATGGGAAGGACCATATGAAGTTGAGTCAGAAGCAGGGAAAGGAGCATATAGACTCAAGAATATGGAAGGGGATATGCTACCAAGATCCTGGAATGCAATACACTTAAAGCTCTATTTCAAGTAAGGGTAGAATTTAAGTTACATCTTAGAATGGTATGTGTTCTATCTCTTTTAAATATATTTGTTTTCTGTCTTAAACCCAATACTGACTTAAGCATCGGAGGGGTGTTAGCCAAGCTAACACCCACCTTATTTTTCAGTTGTTTTGCAGCATATGTTTCAGGATATAGCTCCAGGATATGTACTCAGGATAACTCAAAAGATTAGAGGATTGGCCCCCTCTCTCACGATTAAGGGATCCTGATCCCTTCAAAGGTTTAAAGGTATTCACCTTTCTTTCGAATTGGGTTTGAACACCTCGCCTGGAGCGCAAGTTGTCTAGGTATAGTTCAAGGTAGCGGGACCAGTTCATGTAAAAGTGGCTGACAATTTCGTTACTGTTGGCTATATCCTGGATCCTGAAGGTATACGAGGATTGATCACCCTCTCTCACGAAAGGGTATTTTCATACTCTCTAAGGTTTAAAGGTTTTTCACCTTTCTAAGACTCGGAGTTTATACACTCTCGCCTGTAGCGCACGAAACTCAGGGTTTATCCCCAGTATGCTAAGGATTCATTCCAGAATATCAAGGGTTTTGCCTCGAGGTATTTGGAATTTATTCAAGCCAAAATATGAATACATTTGTATTTCTGTGTCATACACAGGGGACATACATTATACTATTCGAAGATTGGATCCAAGTTTGTGAGTATGCACTGGGGACATTCCTAAGGTGGAAGATTGGAATTGACTCTCTAAGAGTCTTTGGTATGATCTCTTTTTCAAATGACTTAAGTTTTTCAAATTATATGACGATATCCTGACCAGGATATCACTTAGAATACTTGACAGGATATTCTCAGAATATGTTCCCGTAATATTCTTAAAAATATTCAAACATAACAATTTTCATAAGTAAAATTTGTACACTAATAACAACAATAATAAAGTCAAAAGAGAAGTTATGTTATTAACATGCCAAAAGATGTGCTCTTAGTTTCACCTCAAAACAAGGCCCATCCACTAAGAGCACTAATAGTTCCTTACCATATTTACCCAACAGTTGAAGGTTTCATCTCAAACCGAGACCCATCCACCTCCAACTGTTGTATTGTTCAAAAAGCATGCAGGAAATGTAAATTGTTCAGGTGCAGAAAAGTAAAGTGCAGAAAAGTAAATTGTTTGGGATTACAAACCAACATTCAAATTCAAAAAGGTGGGCTCTGGCCTTGGCACATATATCCATCATTGCCCACCTGTATGCCCTCACATAGCGGCATCCTCTCCAACTTTCTCTGCCTTCTCGGCTTCAATATTCTTGGCAGCATCCCCTCCAGCATCCTTACCAACATCCATTTCAGCATCCTCTCCGGCATCCTTCTTATCTCCAGCTTTGTCCACCACCTCTGCCGACTTAGAAGATTCACCAACTTAGCCACCCATGATTCAACCAGCCAGGATGGGCACATGAGGCCTGTCTCCTTGGCCTCATAGGCCATCTTGATGCGAGCTTGCAGCAGGGAGACGATAGCAGAGGCTTTGATTCCTTCCCGGAAAGAAACCATGGCCTGTTCGTGGTCCATCTGGACGGTGGCAAGTTTCAGATCAGCATCTTGGATGACCTTTTTCAGCTTGCCTTCGTAGTGCCGAGTCTTTGCTTCGGCAATGGCTCCTTGGTCGGCAACGGTGGTTTCGAGCTGTTTGATCCTGGCTTCATGGAGTGCGGCAGTACCACAAGCATCATTGTACAAGTGGAGCAAATGCTGGAGGCCCTGCATATTAAATTTAGGTATGAGTTAGAATATGTTAATCAGGATATCCTGTCAGGATATCCTATCAGGATATATATGCAGGATATGTATCAGGATATTACCTTGTTGAGGAAGGATGTCATTGGCTCTAAGGAATCAGAAAAGCTAAGTTCATCGTAGGAGAACCCTTCTGGACCCGGAGTACTGACTTCAGGAGCTTTCCTCTTCTTTGTCGTGGAAGCACGAGTCCTCGGGTTAGTCTTGGGAGCCGGGAGTGGCTTGGAGCTGGTGGCAGTAGGGGTCTCCTTCTTGACCATGACTGGAGTAGGGTAGCTGTCAAGTTCGTCGAGGTCTAGATAGACTGGAACCTTGCTGGAGTCTGCACACAGGGAGTAAAATTCTAAATTTGTCCTAAGAATATCAAATGAAAACATGTATGTACAGGATGTTTTGCAGGATCCTTACCAGACATGTTAGCACTTGAAAGAGGACTTGGAGTTGGTGGAGATGGGTTGAAACTTCTTTCAGCCTCTGGAAGGAGTCTGATGGCGTCTATCCTTTTTTGAGAATCAGCAAGAGGAGGTGCAATCTTCCTGAAATCAGCTGCATGCACAACATGAAAAAGAAAATAAGTTAATTCAGGATATGAAACAGGATAAGAGACAGGATCATTCTTAAACCCTAAATCCTACCCTTTTTCAACCATTGTACTGGATATTCCGTTCCACCAGGGATTGAGTCTCTTTTTACAAAAAAAACTTGGATTTCCAGTTATCCTCGTTCCTGGTGGCACAAAGTCTCAGTGGGTCACCGGAAGTGGAATAAAACAGAAACCTACATGATCCATGGCATCTAAGTTTGTAAGCTAGGGGGAGATCATGGACAGAAAGATTAGGGATGTGGTTTCTCTTAATCTGATCAAGAACAGATAGAACACGCCAAAGCATTGGCATTGTTTGACTAAAGGAGATTTTGGTAAGGTTAAAGAATTCAGCGATGAAATCCGGAAAGGGGAATTGTAACCCTAAGGTGAAGGGAAAGGCACTGAAGCAGATCCACTCATTGGAGACCATAGCTGACCGGATTTCTCGGTCAAATGGTCGAAATACAGTTCCTTCTGGGAAGATACCGGAGGATTTCAAGGCTGACAGGTGAGCACTATCAAAGGTACATATTTCCTTCTCTGGTTCTTGGAGAAGGTTCTGTTGAATGAACGTGGGGACTGAGTCACCTGAACTGGACCTTGTTTGTCTCGGCATTTGGTCACCTGAATTTTTCACCGGAGAAAGAGAATGAAGATGAATATGAAGATTAGAGAGAGAATGTTACCTTTTCCTTATCGATTGTGATTAAAAAGAGATGAGGATGAGAAGATATAGGGTATAATGAGTAAATATAGGCTGAGTAGTTGCAAACGGTCACATCACAGGTCTTATCTCTTAATTGCCTCGGTTTTCGTGAAAAATGTAACCGTTAGTAATGAGGATACTAAATGGTAACATTTTTGGGGACAATTGTTGTGGGCTAATTTCTGAGCTCATATCTTGACAAATATCTTGGCTTATATCTTGATTATATAATATCTGTTCAGATCCGGGATGCTGATTCAGGATATTGGTAACATCCTGAATGGTATCCTCAGGATCACTAACGGGTTACGTGCAGGTACGCGGGATAGAAGCTAGCAACGTTCACAAGGACTTATTCCGCGGAAGACTCGGTCCAAGTCGTTCAAATAAAGACGTTGAAGCCTTATTACTCGGTCTACAACGTTCATGGTGGAATATTCGGAGCATCCCATATTTATAGGAATATTTGTTTGTATTTCGTTACTATAAATAGGAGGAACATCAGATCGAATAGGGCACTGCAATCACACTCACTACACTCTAACACTTGCTCTCTCGCAATTTGTACTCTCACACAATCATTGTAACACTTAGCGATCTGGTTGATATCCTGCACTGTATCCTGAAGTTTAAAGCAATAAGAAGAACAAGGCAGCTGCGATTGTCAGCTCCCGAGGTTTTGTGCCGGCGATCTCAATTGATCAAGGGCTTTCCTCGTACATCTCGCGTCGTCCCCTTTACTTTTTGCTCATTGTTTGATCGGAGATACAGCTCAATATCCTGAGCCGTATCCTGAATACTGTTTTTTCTAAATAACTTAACCAGCATATTTTCAATACATTTTTTAGCACACTACCTCACTTAACTAATTTGATCACTTAATTGCTTCGGTAATTTTTGACCAAAACACCTATATCAAAACACATTGACACACAACGCAGCTACTTTTATGCGCTAACTGCTCTGCATATTATACAAGTTATTCGATGAATGCTTGTATGTTATGTTTACACCGTGATTGTTTCCTGACACCGTAGCAACAATAGTACTATAGTTTGGACTCAGCACCTGTCGTGGACAGGGGTTGCTAAGGGTATTTCTTCACGTGTACAGTGGTGATATGTATTGCACATTCTACAACTCGTAGTCATGCCTGTGCATATTTCATTGTTGATAGCCTACTTGATTCACATTTCTACGTGTTAAATGCTGGTTACGCGTAAATCGCTTTCACTACTATTATGCTATTAAACTTGTATGCTCGCCTTTACACTATGTGTATTGACATATTTTAACGTATGTGACAGGTGTTTAGGACGCTTTTATTTGCTGGATGTCATGGAATCAAGATTAGGTGGTCTAGAAACAAACTAAATAAATTTGAGTTGTCGGAACAATATTTGTCTTTGAGAACAATATCTGTAATAACTATTTATGCTTTATATGTTATGGTATGGGACATGACGTTAAATATATTGTCACTAATAGTGTTATGGGTCCTCTTGGACAATCTGTTTCGCTCAGTGCCTCACCCTGATGTTTCCGCCATCGGTTGGGGTGTGACATCGAGAACCAAACGTAGATGTTGCGCATGTTCGGCTTTCGACTTCGAATAGATAAGGATATCATCGATAAACACGATGACGAAACGGTCGAGAAAGGGCTTACACACGCGATTCATCAAATCCATGAAAACCGCGGGTGCGTTGGTTAGACCAAAGGGCATAACGACGAATTCGTAATGGCCGTATCGGGTTCGGAAAGCGGTTTTAGGTATATCTTCCTCCTGAATTCGTAACTGATGATAACCAGAGCGTAAATCGATCTTCGAGAAACACGTAATGCCTTGCAATTGATCAAATAAATCGTCGATCCGGGGTAAGGGATAATGATTCTTGATAGTAAGCTTATTAAGTTCCCTATAATCGATGCACATCCGGAACGAACCGTCCTTCTTTTTGACGAAAAGGACAGGTACGCCCCAAGGAGATGTGCTAGGGAGAATGAAGCCTTTATCAAGCAATTCCTGGAGTTGACTCGAGAGTTCACACATTTCAGACGGAGCGAGGCGATAAGGAGCTTTGGCAACAGGGTTAGCTCCAGGAATAAGGTCGATATGAAAATCAATATCACGACTCGGGGTTAAACCAGGTAAATCGTCAGGAAAGACTACAGAAAAATTACGAACCACAGGCACCTTTTCCCTTGACTTCTTTTCCTTTTCCTCCACTACTACGATGTGTGCCAAGAAAGCTTTGTATTCCTTTCGGAGATACTTGCTCGCTTGTATGCATGACATGAGTTTAAGATCCTTCGATGATACTTCACCATAGACACAGAGTTGGTCGCCATTAGCAAGAGAGAAATGAATCTTCTTATCAAAACAAACGACTTCGGCACGATTTTCGCGAAGAAAATCCATGCCTACTATGATATCAAAACTACCAAGCTGTATCGGAATAAGGTCGATCGGGAAGACGTGATTGTTGATTTTAAGCGCACAATCACGGTGAACAGAACTAACGATAACGGTTCTTCTAGTGGCAATTTCTACGTCGAACGTCATTGGGAGGTTAGCGCATTTACGGTTTAGGAGCTTTTCGAATTCTAACGACACAAAGCAGTTATCAGCTCCAGTATCAAATAAACACGAAGCATATATACCGTTGACAAGAAACGTACCATTGACAACATTGTTGTCAGTTTGAACCTGGCGGACATTGATGTTGAATGCTCTTCCGCGGGCTGCTTATTGAGCTGGCTGCTGCTGAGGCTGCTGCTGTTGATGTTGTTGTTGCGCTGGTTGCTGCTGTGGCTCTTGCTTCACCACTCGGTTTGGGCAGACGTTTGCGAAGTGGTTAGGATCACCACATGCGAAGCAGGCTCGTGCGTGAGTAGCGGGTGCAGGAGCTGGAGCGAGAAGAGGAGCTGGCAGTGCAGGAGGAGCTTGAACTTAAGCTTGATGAGGACCAGTACGATGGTTAGCTGTAAAATGTCCGTAAAGATTTCAGTGGACACAGAAGCGGCATGCAATCCCAACCGGATGATGATAAGTACAAGTAGGGCACAGAGAGTGCGGACCGGTATACGCACGCTTGGCAGGCGAGGCGTTGGTCATGGGTGCGGCTACTTGGCGGTTCTGGTTCTGAGGTTGGGCAGGAACAGCATTGAGAGGAGCGACAGTGACCGCACAGTTCTTGTTGATGTTGTTACTCTTGCGCTTGCGGCGTGAAGATTTCGATCCTTAAGATGCGGTGGTTTCAGGAGCGGGAGTAGCGGTGACTTGATGGAGACTTTTGGTGGTGTTCTAGAAATAACCAGCTATAACTCGCCTATCATTGATTTCAGCAGCGAGTTGATAAGTCTCTTCGATGGTGGTAGTCTTGGCGGCTTGCACAAAATCGGCAACACAATCAGGTAGAGCGCGAATGTATTTCTTGATTGTGATGTCGGGAGTTGAGACTTGGCCAGGACAGATGATACTAAGCTGCTTAAAGTGAGCAGTAAGACCAGCATTGTCGCCACCTTCTTATTTGATATTCCAAAACTCATTCTCCAGCTTCTGGAGCTCATGCGGGGGACATAATTCTTTAATCATGATTTCCTTCAATTCCTCCCAAGAAAGCCCATAGGCTGCATTGTTACCTCGCCTGTTTCGTTCGGCAGTCCACCAGTGCAGAGCCCTGGACTGAAAAACGTCAGTTGCATTAACAGTGCGGAGGTTGTCTGGGCATCCGCTTTGACAAAGAGTGACTTCAATTGAGTCGAACCACTGAAACATGGCGCTGGGCCCGTCTTCACCAGTGAAGTCTTTAGGGCCGCAGGCCTTGAACTGCTTGAAGCTAAAAGTAGCTCGAGGAGAGTCAGTCTTAGATTCCTCAGAGGTCTTGCTAACAACTTCATTGATTTCGTTGACGATTTGCTGAATGACCTTGGCCATTTCCTTGGCGACTAGAGAAGCGATGCGTTTGTCAGCGTGGTTGCGGCGGATAGCGCGAGAAGTATGAGATCCGAATGATAACATTGTCTGCAACAGACATCGTCATAGGATTCAAACGTGATACAATCGAATATCTCCACACAAACATACTTATTATTAATAGATAAAGCATCAGGAACACGTCTAGCACATAGGCACATAGTTCACGTAAGCACATAAGCACAGAGGCACAGAAGCACGTAAGCACATGTTCAACTATATTTTGCACGTATTCACCTACATATGTTGCACGTATTCACATATCATTCAAGTTCGCGAGCGCGTTCGAGAGTTGCGAGTGCGAGTAGCGAGTAGCATAAGCGAGAAACATAGCATGCGAGGGTCCATAGATTGACTGCGATTTGTTAGCGTGTTGAGATATGTGTGCAGTGCGGGTTGTGCGCGTTTATCAAAACGAAAAAGAGGAAAAATGTGTAGTCACCAAAATCAAAACACATATAAGTTCATTAAACCACATGAAACACATAAAATCACACATAAAAGCGATAAAGCGTAAAACCAACGATTGCGGGCTTGAAATCAAAAATAGATCGTCCTGGGTGATAGACGTCGACTATCCAAAGTGATTCGACTATCCACAACGACTTCGAGTACACGCTTTTGCCTAATAGACTGTGCTCTCTCACCAGCATATGGTGAATGGCACGCATCCTTTCGGTCGTCGCGTGAGCTGAGTCGTTGGAATCCATCGAGACTTTGGTGAGAGTTTTGCAAAACCAAATAGAGAACGGAATAAGTCATTAAGATGCGGGGTTCACCCCTAACTTGACAACTTAATTCCTGGTTATGTGATAGATTCACTAGAGAGAGATAGGGAGAATTTTGTCAAGATATAGATTTCACTCCTGACTCAACGCAAATTCTCGTGTTTATAGTAAAAATACGCGTTGAGCGAGCGATCTAATCGAGAGTTTGAGGTTTTCACACCTAATCTCAACCCAATCACTCATTTGTTTTCGAAAAAAAATCGTGGGTGTCGTTAGCCTTCATGTGTGTAAAATGCAACATATAAATTACATCGAATGAGGCATAAAACTAACCCTTTTTAGTACTAATGTTGGAAAAAGTATGCTTTTGTCTTGCTTTTGTATTTTTAGGACCAAATGAGCTTAAATGAACAAAAGGAACAAATATGCAGCAAAAAACTAACATAAATACAAGAAAAGAAACAAACATGGCATGCCCGACCCCTCGATAGCATCTTCCCAAGCAAAAACAAAGAAACAGAAGGCTGACCCCGGCCCCGTGCCCAGCGGACACGAGGGCGTGGCCAGGTGTCTACAGAAAAGACAAAGTTGAAGATTCTATTCCTAGCATGGGGGTGTGCCCAGCTCAACACGGGCCGTGGTCAATGCTAAGATTCGCAGAATCTAGCAAATCTTGATAGTACATGTCACACCCCGACCACGTAGAACATACAAAACGTGGCGGAAATGTCGAGGAGTGTTGTAACAGAATTAATGTTTCAAATCCATGGCAATTGAAGTTTCGTTTTATTAATCAAAAGTGTTACAATGTCTTAATAAACAAAGAAGTACAACATAATTAACTAGTCTTGTCTCGTTTTAAGTCACTAAGGCACAGGTCCGCCTAAGTATGTCGTGATAAGTCCTATGCTTCAGCTCCTGAAAACACATGTGAAAATAGGTACGTCAGCATAAAAATGCCGGTGATATACATAGGTTTTGAGAAAATAGGATTCATGACTTATGTTTGAGAAAATGTTTAGTCATGAACCTTGTTATTTGCTTTATCTTGTAAATCATTTGAAAAACGATAAGATCTGGTGATATGTATAAATAAGAGAATAATGTATGGTTAAATGAATAACCATTGTAAACTGAGTTTGTATTAGATAAATTGTTTGTAAAACAATGTCTTGTGAAAAGTATGTTATTTGTATAAAATGTTCTATGTCTCAACTTGAAATGATTCAAATAACGCTACGACATGTAATACCATACAAACACTTATATATAGGAAGTACCAGCGGCGTATCCACCATGTTTGTATCATATTACACACGCTTCGTTACTTAATCACTTAATCAAACCAATCTACCAAAGTAAAATGTTCATGTCTAATGTAAATCATGTAATAGGTATCCGATGTGATTTGTATAAATAAATGTAAGGTTAAACGAATAACCTTATAGTAGCATATTTAAAAGTATACTTTAGATTTGTAAGTAACATAATAAACTATGTTTTGGTTTCATAAATAACATATCAACATATGCTTTGGATGTGATAAATAACATATTAAACTATGTTTTGGTTTTGTAAATAACATATCAAAATATGCTTTGGATGTTTAACAAAATATATGTTGGTTTTGTACAATACCACACATGAGAGTATATCAAAATATACTTTAATAGTGTGATTTAAGAATTCATTCAGACCTGGTGCATCAAAATACACCTTTGAGACTATAAGGATACCACAAAGGCAATCCCTATTTGGATGGAGCAACAAATTGGTTTCAGACATTCCATGCCAACAGGAATGGGGTGTCAAATCCTATAGCGCTATATCATACTAACAATCGGTCTGGTGAACATAAAATAAGTACAATTCAACAATTTATTTTATGTTCTTTGAGAAAATCAATGTTTAAATCATAGATAGTTATGTAATTTGTCAAATGATAAGTAATAACTTGTATGATCAAATGTCAAAATGTAAGTATGTGATGAAATCAGCTGTACTAAGTAATGCACACAATGGGCACACGTAGCATGAAATGTAATGTAAAATGATGTACCAAGTATGCTAAGTTAACATACGAAGCAGAAAAGTCATGTAAATCAATGTACTAATAGTGTACTAATGAACATAACCAGTATATGATGTGAAAACAGGAAAGCATGAAAGTAACAAGTAGGCACATGTGTTTCACCCCAAAACAGTTTGGAAAACAGTAAAAGAGGGGTCTATGTACTCACTTGAGATTGCTCAGATGTCTAATGATAATCACCAAGCAATGCTAGAGATCACGGAATCAAACGGCACCTAATATAGGTAGCTATGTTAATAAACCGGACCTATATCGGAAGACTGGGTAGCATTAGGGTTTGTAAACCAAATGAGTGTTGGAACTCATATGATATGGTTTAACAAAGCCTACATGCTAAATGAAACTTAACCTAAGTGATATCGACCCATTACGACCCGTTTAGGTAGCTTATGCTACTTTAACGCGTCGTTCGCGTAAAAACGCGTTCGGAACGCCTAACCAGCCCTATGACAAGTGTTATATGCCTAAACATGTTACATAATCAGTTATGTGACAAAGGTTTAGGTTACATATGCTTAATTACCAATTATACATGAAAAGGGTATTCTGGTAATTTACCTAAGGCATATAAACAACCTATCATACAACTACTTAAACGATGTGACCATAGGGTATAACCTCGGAAGGTTATTCCCTACCTACTATGGTCACCTAATGTATTTGGTCGGATCCTAATGATCGACCAAATGGGTCGAGTTCGAAGGTATAGGCGATTTATTAGATCGCCTACCCTACGACTCTAGACAACGTGGTAATCAGTGGGCATAGTCCCAAGGGACTATGACCAACGTGATTACACTCACGTTGCGAAGTTCAAACGAACTTCGCATTGACCATTACTGGTCAACGCTGAAAGTCAAACAAAGTTTTACTTTCTGACTCGAAAAGCAGTAAAATAAGGAAAAGAACGAAAGAATACTTACGAAGGGTCCCCGAATGCTAAACTCGATTCAAAAATCTCAGGTATAAAACAAATGTTTCAACTTAGAGTTTCTCAAATCAAGTTTCTTGTGAATTTAGCAATGGGGGTGTTGGGGTATTTATAGTAATACCCGAACCGTTAGGATCCTTTCTTGGAAAAGGGGAAATGATCTTGCCCGAACACTTGTCGGAAGGTTGTGGTGGCTACTTGGCACTCACCATAGGGTGTTGACAAGTGTACTTGCCCTTTGGGGTGTTGAAAAATGGATTAGAACAAGCAAAACACTGAATCTGGTCCTTAATCTGATGTTTCTGTCCAGAATAGCCAGTCGCGTAGCGCGACTGGTAAGGCTATATGCAGTGGCGCTACGCCACTGCCTCCTTGGTTCAGCAAACTTTCAAAAATGGCAGAAATGGTCCCTGCACGTGTTTAAGGCCTTTTTCGATGCGTTTGAACCCCGTTAACCTCATTTCAAGGCTCTAAAATGAAGTTAAAGTATAGGGAACTCAAAACATTCTCAAAAATATGCCGGATGATGGTTCGTTTGGTCGTACGAACGCGATGTTCGCTTAATTACGACGGAATGCGCACAAGCGCGAAAAACGATCCAAATGACGCGACGAATGGATTTTTCTTTTGGCGAACACTAAAATATAATATAGTCATGCTTACATAAATTTTTGGATGTCCGGATGTATTCAGAACGTAAGTTATGCGCGAAAATGCAAACTTGTGCACTTTTTGACACTTTTAGTCCCTGAATGACACAAAAGTTTATTTTAGCATACCGAACACCTCAAAGCCTATTTCTAAGCTATGTAAAGGATATTTATGGTATGTTTAACTTATGGTCATGTTCCGGAATGTCTGTTACAGTTCAAATTGGCATACTTTCGCAGTTTGTCAACTTTAGTCCCTGTAAGCGAATTAACTTGTTTTTGCCATACCAAAGCCTTTAAAACTTATTTCTAAGTTATGTAAAGGTTATTTAAGGTATGTTAAGCCTATTTCATTATTCCGGAGTGTTCGTTGGATTAAACTGGTTATATTTACGCATCAGAGCGCGTATAACCCTCCAGAATGCGATTTAAAGCTTAAAATCAAACAAGAGTTGATATGTGTAAAAGATACACATAATTTTACAAATCCCAAGTATGAAATACAATATTTCATTGGTTTGGCATTTGTTTGACGGTTGAAGTGACACAGGTGTTACAGTCTCCCCTACTTTAGGAAATTTCGTCCCGAAATTTAATTCTAGAGGAAACTTGTGAATACAGCTGTGACGGTTTCGCCTTCTAATAGATCCATTGAACCCTTAAGTAAAACTCTGGGTCATGTTAGGATTCTTAGCGAATTTGTTAACCCTCAAAGTGAATTCCTTGTAGCAGTAAAACATGGAATTTTGAACTACGGACAGAAGAATGTTTCTTATGAAGACTTATCATAGGAAACTTGGTGTGTGATTGAGATCAGAATTCGGGAGTGTAAGAATAAATGACATTGGTCGAAGTCCAATACTTCTCCCGTATCATTACTCTTGTCACTATAGGTCTTAACACATGACAAAACTTCTTGTGGTTTCTGTGCACTAAATTCCATAATTATGTAGGCCTCCATAATTACGTAATCCTTTGCACAGTCCGCACAGTTCATTTCATAATGCGTAGAGGAAAAATCAATCGAATAAACATGAAGCGACCTGACTAGACCACCAAAGGATCTTTTTTTATTTAGATCAACGAACGATCTTTTTAACTAGACCAACGCATGATCTTCTTAAATAGACCACTTAAGGGATCTTTGTAATTATATCATCACATGATATTTTTAATCGGGTTTTCAAAATCAATTTGTTTAACTAGACCACCCAAGGGGTCCAATTTTAGAATATTACTTTAAAATCCAAGGGACTTGACTACAACGTAGAAGTCCATTAAGGATTTAAGATAGTAACTTTGGATATCCTATTATGAATCTCTCGTATGAGATATGAAAGATTCGATGAGGATTTGGATAGATCACAAAACATACATGAAAACATATAAGCACATAAACATATAATTAGTTAGCTTGATTCTTTAATTTGTTGTCTTTGAGCATGGATAATTAAAGCACACTAGAAATCCAATCCATGAATTTCATTCGGTACTTTAATCATTTTCAAGAATATCTATGAAGATAGAAGGATTCTTAGTAAGAATTTGGCTTTATTTCTTAAAAGAAACAAGTGTTTAAGGTTCTAGGGGAGATCACAAGTGATCATAAAATGACAGAACCACACGAGTAGTTTGTATTTGGGTTGACATCATAAGGTTGTATCAAACATTCACACAATCGTATCAGTTTTGCAAAAATAAAAACGACGAATTTTTATTTATATAACAACTGACTTGTCTTTAAACGTCAAAGATTACAACCAAGGGAAAATAACAAAACACTAGTTGTTCACTGCCGCATCATTGTTTACGTTTTCCTCATTGATGTTAAACACTCATCCACGTGCTGGAGGTGCGTTAACAAGCCTTGGGCAATTGTTCCTGTAGTGGGTAAGGTCACCGCAGTTATAACATGACCCCGGAGGGAACCGTGCTTGAACAGCAGCAGGGTTTGCAGCAGCTTGATTTGCATAGCGACAAACATTGATCAAATGTCCCAACCGTCCACAGTGGGTACATTTGTGACACTGCTCTTGCTCTAGATGATGACGGTTGCACTTGTTGCACAAAGGTGCAGTACCAACATAGTTTTGCCTTTTGCGAGGTTGTGCTGGTTGGTTTCGTGCAACCTGTTTGTCTTGAGCAGTTACAGCGCAGTTCTGAGAGGCTTTCCGCTTCTTCTTCTTGGATACCTCAGCATGTTCTTCCTTTGGTTCAACTTGAGCAGTCTTGTCAGATGGTCTTGGGTCGCCTTTTCGAAACAGCTTACGTTTCCTGATGTGGGATTCAGTTAGGGTGGCAGACAGTTCAATGGCTTGTCTGACAGTAGTAGGGTTACTGCCAGTAACAATATCCTGAACTAGGTCAGGAAGACCATCTGTATATTTCTCGATCGCTTTATCCACAGGAGTAACCATAGCAGGACACAGCAGGCTCAATTCTTCAAAACGGTCAGTATAGGCTCGATGTTCACCACTGTCTTGCTTCAAATCATCAAACTCTCTCTCCAAAGCTCGCAGTTCATGACGAGGACAAAACTCCTTCATCATAAGAGCCCTAAGCTCAGCCCAAGTCTGTGCTAATGCAATCTCAGCACCGCGGTCTCTCATCACCCCATTCCACCATGTAAGAGCCCTCTTCTGAAATACACTTGATGAAAACTCGACCTTGCGATTTTCAGGACACTGAACGTGACGGAAGGTATTCTCAATGCTCTCGAACCACTGAAGAAGCCCAGTTGCTCCCTCTGAACCACTAAACTTGAGAGGTTTAGCCGAGTTGAAACTCTTGAAATTGCATGGAGCATTGTTGTTGTTGATGGCTTGCATCATTTGAGCATAAAGATTAGGGAAGGCAACAGCCATTTGCTGTGCGATGATTCCCGCCAGTTCGGCATTTTCCATCTGATTATCGCGTCGAGGAGGCATTCTAAAAGAGGAAACATGAAAGGAAACGAGTGAGAGATTTAGACGAAAAGAATGAGATGAAACAAATCTGATGAAGGCAAGGATAGTGGTCATTTGTTCGCTTTACAAAGCAAACAAACTACACACAGTGACTAATCAAAGTAAATGGGTCAAAAATAATGTATCGCGAAGACATGCTCGCCTATAAGTGAACACTCATCCCAAGAATTCCCAGGTAAGCACAACTGGTCTCGCGTCTGATGAGATATATACGAAGTGCTTGCCTAGACAGAAAACCCAGAATACAGGCATTCACCCTTCCAGTTTGCACGTGTTCACATTATTTAAAACCCAAAACCTTGACGAGATTTTTGAAAACTTAAAGGGGTTCAAAACCATATAATAAAGGGTTCAAAACCTTACAATAGAGAGTTCAAAACCTAGTAATCAATCATCCTAGAACAGATGATTAGTTTTCAAAGCGGTTTTGAAATTTATGTTCTTGTTGTGGTTGTCGCCTAAGGATAGGTGACGGTATTGTTTTATGACTGAACGCAAGTAAACTCGCGTTAGGGTCCTAGAAAGGTTATAGACTAGGTCAAAGCATTACTAATAACCTAATTCCCTATAACCATTGGCTCTGATACCATCTTTTCTGTCACACCCCGACCACGTAGAACATACAAAACGTGGCGGAAATGTCGAGGAGTGTTGTAACAGAATTAATGTTTCAAATCCATGGCAATTGAAGTTTCGTTTTATTAATCAAAAGTGTTACAATGTCTTAATAAACAAAGAAGTACAACATAATTAACTAGTCTTGTCTCGTTTTAAGTCACTAAGGCACAGGTCCGCCTAAGTATGTCGTGATAAGTCCTATGCTTCAGCTCCTGAAAACACATGTGAAAATAGGTACGTCAGCATAAAAATGCCGGTGAGATACATAGGTTTTGAGAAAATAGGATTCATGACTTATGTTTGAGAAAATGTTTAGTCATGAACCTTGTTATTTGCTTTATCTTGTAAATCATTTGAAAAACGATAAGATCTGGTGATATGTATAAATAAGAGAATAATGTATGGTTAAATGAATAACCATTGTAAACTGAGTTTGTATTAGATAAATTGTTTGTAAAACAATGTCTTGTGAAAAGTATGTTATTTGTATAAAATGTTCTATGTCTCAACTTGAAATGATTCAAATAACGCTACGACATGTAATACCATACAAACACTTATATATAGGAAGTACCAGCGGCGTATCCACCATGTTTGTATCATATTACACACGCTTCGTTACTTAATCACTTAATCAAACCAATCTACCAAAGTAAAATGTTCATGTCTAATGTAAATCATGTAATAGGTATCCGATGTGATTTGTATAAATAAATGTAAGGTTAAACGAATAACCTTATAGTAGCATATTTAAAAGTATACTTTAGATTTGTAAGTAACATAATAAACTATGTTTTGGTTTCATAAATAACATATCAACATATGCTTTGGATGTGATAAATAACATATTAAACTATGTTTTGGTTTTGTAAATAACATATCAAAATATGCTTTGGATGTTTAACAAAATATATGTTGGTTTTGTACAATACCACACATGAGAGTATATCAAAATATACTTTAATAGTGTGATTTAAGAATTCATTCAGACCTGGTGCATCAAAATACACCTTTGAGACTATAAGGATACCACAAAGGCAATCCCTATTTGGATGGAGCAACAAATTGGTTTCAGACATTCCATGCCAACAGGAATGGGGTGTCAAATCCTATAGCGCTATATCATACTAACAATCGGTCTGGTGAACATAAAATAAGTACAATTCAACAATTTATTTTATGTTCTTTGAGAAAATCAATGTTTAAATCATAGATAGTTATGTAATTTGTCAAATGATAAGTAATAACTTGTATGATCAAATGTCAAAATGTAAGTATGTGATGAAATCAGCTGTACTAAGTAATGCACACAATGGGCACACGTAGCATGAAATGTAATGTAAAATGATGTACCAAGTATGCTAAGTTAACATACGAAGCAGAAAAGTCATGTAAATCAATGTACTAATAGTGTACTAATGAACATAACCAGTATATGATGTGAAAACAGGAAAGCATGAAAGTAACAAGTAGGCACATGTGTTTCACCCCAAAACAGTTTGGAAAACAGTAAAAGAGGGGTCTATGTACTCACTTGAGATTGCTCAGATGTCTAATGATAATCACCAAGCAATGCTAGAGATCACGGAATCAAACGGCACCTAATATAGGTAGCTATGTTAATAAACCGGACCTATATCGGAAGACTGGGTAGCATTAGGGTTTGTAAACCAAATGAGTGTTGGAACTCATATGATATGGTTTAACAAAGCCTACATGCTAAATGAAACTTAACCTAAGTGATATCGACCCATTACGACCCGTTTAGGTAGCTTATGCTACTTTAACGCGTCGTTCGCGTAAAAACGCGTTCGGAACGCCTAACCAGCCCTATGACAAGTGTTATATGCCTAAACATGTTACATAATCAGTTATGTGACAAAGGTTTAGGTTACATATGCTTAATTACCAATTATACATGAAAAGGGTATTCTGGTAATTTACCTAAGGCATATAAACAACCTATCATACAACTACTTAAACGATGTGACCATAGGGTATAACCTCGGAAGGTTATTCCCTACCTACTATGGTCACCTAATGTATTTGGTCGGATCCTAATGATCGACCAAATGGGTCGAGTTCGAAGGTATAGGCGATTTATTAGATCGCCTACCCTACGACTCTAGACAACGTGGTAATCAGTGGGCATAGTCCCAAGGGACTATGACCAACGTGATTACACTCACGTTGCGAAGTTCAAACGAACTTCGCATTGACCATTACTGGTCAACGCTGAAAGTCAAACAAAGTTTTACTTTCTGACTCGAAAAGCAGTAAAATAAGGAAAAGAACGAAAGAATACTTACGAAGGGTCCCCGAATGCTAAACTCGATTCAAAAATCTCAGGTATGAAACAAATGTTTCAACTTAGAGTTTCTCAAATCAAGTTTCTTGTGAATTTAGCAATGGGGGTGTTGGGGTATTTATAGTAATACCCGAACCGTTAGGATCCTTTCTTGGAAAAGGGGAAATGATCTTGCCCGAACACTTGTCGGAAGGTTGTGGTGGCTACTTGGCACTCACCATAGGGTGTTGACAAGTGTACTTGCCCTTTGGGGTGTTGAAAAATGGATTAGAACAAGCAAAACACTGAATCTGGTCCTTAATCTGATGTTTCTGTCCAGAATAGCCAGTCGCGTAGCGCGACTGGTAAGGCTATATGCAGTGGCGCTACGCCACTGCCTCCTTGGTTCAGCAAACTTTCAAAAATGGCAGAAATGGTCCCTGCACGTGTTTAAGGCCTTTTTCGATGCGTTTGAACCCCGTTAACCTCATTTCAAGGCTCTAAAATGAAGTTAAAGTATAGGGAACTCAAAACATTCTCAAAAATATGCCGGATGATGGTTCGTTTGGTCGTACGAACGCGATGTTCGCTTAATTACGACGGAATGCGCACAAGCGCGAAAAACGATCCAAATGACGCGACGAATGGATTTTTCTTTTGGCGAACACTAAAATATAATATAGTCATGCTTACATAAATTTTTGGATGTCCGGATGTATTCAGAACGTAAGTTATGCGCGAAAATGCAAACTTGTGCACTTTTTGACACTTTTAGTCCCTGAATGACACAAAAGTTTATTTTAGCATACCGAACACCTCAAAGCCTATTTCTAAGCTATGTAAAGGATATTTATGGTATGTTTAACTTATGGTCATGTTCCGGAATGTCTGTTACAGTTCAAATTGGCATACTTTCGCAGTTTGTCAACTTTAGTCCCTGTAAGCGAATTAACTTGTTTTTGCCATACCAAATCCTTTAAAACTTATTTCTAAGTTATGTAAAGGTTATTTAAGGTATGTTAAGCCTATTTCATTATTCCGGAGTGTTCGTTGGATTAAACTGGTTATATTTACGCATCAGAGCGCGTATAACCCTCCAGAATGCGATTTAAAGCTTAAAATCAAACAAGAGTTGATATGTGTAAAAGATACACATAATTTTACAAATCCCAAGTATGAAATACAATATTTCATTGGTTTGGCATTTGTTTGACGGTTGAAGTGACACAGGTGTTACAGTACATATACGCTTCTACACACGGGGCCGTGCTCAGCGAACACGGGGGTGTGTGGAACCTAATACAGACAATTGCAATTAATGAAGAAAGAGAAAGAGGGTTGAAACGGGGACGTGCCCAATGGACACGGGGCCATGTCCGGGCTTCTGTGCAGGCTATAAATAGGGGTGCTTGGTTCACTTCAAAGGCATCCCTTGGCAAACCACATCTCTCCCACTTCACCACCACTACAACACCCACATCCACCACCATCATCCATCATCCATCATCCACCTTAGAGTGTGTGTAGTAGTCTCGGGATCCAAGATTGATAGTAAGAGTTCTTGACAATCAAAGGCCATGTTTGCCTAAGTCTCTTACATCACTTGGTGAAGATAAGCATTTAATGTAAAACTTTTGATTTTTAATCTTTTCGCATTTTTTTATTTGGTTTTGTATTAATGACTTTAATAACTAGTTTCTTATGTTGAAGGTGAAACTTCCTTATCATTTGTCCATGGTGTCTTGGCCTTATTTTACTGTCTATATAAAATAAAAGATTTTCACCATTCATATATCTACGGTCTATATAGAGATATGTTGGCTACCTGGTTGGGGGTTAAGGGAATGGTTTGGTAAGGTTCTTCAGTGTATAGATCCTGCAAGGACCTGGGTCAAGCTTACTAGGACCTCCTTCAATACCCACAGGTATTGGATGGCAGGGGTGCGAATGACTTGATCCCCTCATATATAAACTACCATTAATACATTAACTCGCCTACTTGGGATTGTATCCTTGCTGACTCAAACCACTTAGTCGAGGGTAACGTCACCTTCAAAAGAGGGGCCTACCACATTACGCATTAATAACTTAATTAATTATCTTTCAATATTCTGACCCTTTGGGATTGTATCCTTGCAGACTCAAACCACTGGGTTGAGGGTAATGCCACCTTCAAAAGAGGGGCCTACTACTATAACTAAGATAATCTCTTAAAAAGTGCAAAAGTGCGGAAATCATCAAAAGTTACATTAAAGGCGAGTCGGATCCAAGTATTCATCTTGTCAACCTGTTTTTATTTTATTTTTCAGCATTTTTAGTTTTTTTTCATGTTTAAAACCTTTTCTAAAAATTTTGTTTTGATTAGACGTTGAGGATAAACCGGTACTAAAAGATCTTGTGTCCTTGGACGACCTCGATATCTTACCAACGCTATACTACGCTCACGATGGGTGCACTTCCCCATATGTATGTTTAGTGTTAGTAGAATATCGTGTTTTATAAATTTAAAACTTGACTAAAGTGTTAAAAAGGGCTTAAATATCAATAAAATTATATCACACTCGACACGCATCAAGATTTTGGCGCTGTTGCCGGGGACACAAGGATTTTAAGAAAGCTTAAAATCGACTGCCTAATCAGTTTTTCAAAACCTTTTTAAAACTGCGCGCACATTTTTACATTTTTAGGAAGTTTTTGCATTACAGTAGACTGAACATGGGGTCGTGCTCGCTGAACACGCCCCCCGTGCTGCATAATTTTTACAAAACTCCCAGATACAGAGTCTGAACACGGGGTCGTGCTCACTGAACACGCCCTCGTGCTGCATAATACCAGTCACATTTTCCAAAATGCCCAGATACAGAACCTGACCACGGGGCCGTTATCACTGAACACGGGGCCGTGCTCAGCCTCTGTTTCTGTTTCTGTTTCTGTTTCCGTTTTCATTTTTGTTTTCTAGTCCCGAGACGCTGTTATGATCTGCTGAGTGATTCTTATGGATCAATACTCAGGAGGCTACAACTACCATTATGAGGAGGATGATTATAGGGAAGATTATTGTACCATTTGTGGTAATCCTCATTCGGTACAATATTATGACCTCTTTGAACCATCCCCTTCATACACAAACTATGAGGAGCCCAGGTACGAGCCATCCACTTCATACACATCCTATGAAGAGCCAAGGTATAAACCTTCTCCCTCATACTCATATTTTGATGAACCATGGTATGAGCCTCCATACTCATACTTTGAGGAACCAAGATATGAGCCTTCACCTTCATATGCTTACTATGAGGAACCATGGCGTGAATAACCCACCTCATATGAGTGTTATGAAGAACCAAGTTGCGACCCTTATCCATCATATACTTACAATGAGGAACAATGGTATGAACCATCTACCTTATATGAGTATTATGAGGAACCAAGGATCGAACTTCCGAACTCAAGCTTTGAGG
This sequence comes from Helianthus tuberosus, assembly GCA_030545235.1. Lineage (NCBI taxonomy): Eukaryota > Viridiplantae > Streptophyta > Magnoliopsida > Asterales > Asteraceae > Helianthus > Helianthus tuberosus. Next base: position 128,455,248 of record CM060408.1, read on the forward strand.
ATACTTATTCCACTTACTTTGACGAACCACCAACTATCTCACTCATAGCGGAAAAGATAATAGAACACCTTAAAACTATCGAGCGCTATATAAAAGAAGCCCACACAAGGGAAGAGGAATCCCGCGCGAGGGAAGAATTAACATGTAATAAAGAAGTGATAGTTGAAGAGGTAAAAATGGAAGAACAAGTAAGTGAAAAACCGACACATGAGTTAAACAACGAAAAAGGTGAGTCCGATAACGTTAAAATTCAAGAAGAGTCTAATTTTCAAGAAGTTAATCTCTTGTCACCTTCTTTCGAAAATCATTGTTTAGTACCCACTCATGCTAAGTTTTTAAAAGAGTTAAACACTAATACTAAAATTGACGAAATGGTAAGCATTAAGTTAACAAATGATCAAACTACTCTAATAAAAGATGACCCATTTGAAATTAACATTACACCGGTTCCATGTTTCTTTCAAAATTCCTTTATTAGTAATATTACAATTGATAAGGATCTTTGTGTTAATATAATGCCAAACTACACTTTCGAAAAATTAAGTATTGGTGATTTTTCTCCACTTCAAATACCCATTTTTCTTTATATTCGGAAAATAATAAAATCCATGGGAATAGTTGAAGATGTGTTAGTCCAATCAAATCAAACGGTATTCTCAACCGACTTTGTCATCCTTGATGACACCCTACTTGTGTTGGGATGACCTTTTGTGAAAACCCAGAAAGCTTTGATTAATCGGAAGCAAAACAACCTACCCATTCAATTAGGGGCCTATAAAAGGTATGTGATCTTGAACAATCAATGAAATATCCAATTGGCAATGACGACCCTCTAATTGAAGATGAGCCAGAACCACCCGATAAGGTGGGTCTAGCCAAGGACCCTTATAAATGTGGCGCACCACGGAGGCATTCCGCGGAACTATCCTTAGTTTTAGATTAGTTTAACTTTTATGTTTTCTAGTTTAGTCTACTTTTCAGGAATAAATTACACTCGAAAAGGTGGATATTGCCAAAGGGACGTTAAAACCGCACCCCATGCATGAAAACAGAGCCTTCCGTTAGCTTTTCCATCATTTCAGCATGTCCAGCACGGGGCCGTGGCCACCCAACACGCCCCCGTGCCTAGGCTCTGCAGAAAAAGTCCCAGTTCAGGTAACTGGCCACGGGGTCGTGCTCGTTGAACACGCCCCGTGGCCAGCCTTCTGTTTAAATTTGATACTAGCAGTCTGACCACGGGGCCGTGCTCAGCCCACCACACCCCGTGTTCAGCTGCCTAGTAACATAAAATCTTGTTTTTAACCCACTTTTACACATTTTAAACAACCGAAAAACTTATTTTTGGGACACATTGAGGACAATGTGTAATTTAACTGTGGAGGGATGCTAAAACCTTGAATCTTACAAGTCCTAATAACAAACCTAACACAAAACTCTATTGGAACCGCTAATCACCCCAATTTTTTTCAAAATCTTTTCATTTTTTACTTGTCTTGGTTTAAATTGGGAATAACAAGTTCTAAAAAGGTTATATTTTTACAAATTTACAACCGATAGCGTCGTGCTAAAACCAACATAAGAAAATTATGAAACGGCATGACAAAGCTAATTAAAATTTGATTATATATACTTGATCACATTATAAACCCATTCCCACAACAAGTGAGTTTTGAGCCTTTATTGAGCATACAAGCATATATCTTTAGACTAAATGCTCATTTTTCTTTTCTTGTGTGAATAGCCGCTTGGTTCTTACGATTCTAGAACTTGCCACGACGACACATTCCCGGTCATTATCAACTTGAACCCAAGTAAGTAAATGATAGAGGCATTAGGACTAACCCATTTTCCTTTCAAAACCATTATTTTTTCATTTTTTATCACCTTCCCAAAATCCCCTTAGTTAACCCATTTGAGTCTAAACTTTTTCGTTTCAAAACCGACAAAACAAACACCCTTTACCCACCAAAATCTATTTTCAAACCCCTTTTGTTTTAGTAAAAAGCTCGGTTATCTTGTGACAAAAAAAAAGAAAAAAAAAAGGAAGAAGAGAATTTTGCAATAACCAAACAAGTTCCTCAAAAATCTTGTTTAAATATGCTTAGTTTGAATAAATGTAAAAAAAAAGGTTCACGACATCCGACGCTTTTTACGCTTTTAGCCATTTTTACTAACCACTAACCCAAAACCACCTACCTTTAACCCAAGCCTAACCCTTCCCCAAGTCCTCTTAATATTTACAAAGGTCTATAGTTAAAAAGGAGGAGGATTGATTGCTTGGCAAGCATATGGTAGAAATAAGTTCCAAGCCGGTCTTGAGTGTTTCACAAAAATACATCTTCGGCCGAGTGTTGAGTGATCTCCCGTGAGGTATGTGAACTTGTATAAAAATGGAATTTTAAAGAGGCATGTTATGCCTAAATAAGTGATTTCTCTTATGAAACGTTCTAAATAAATCATAACGAATAGGAGTGTAAATAGCATAAAAATAAAACCCAATAAAGATTTTGGATTCCCGATACTCAAGACAAGTCCAAAACTTATCTTCTACCCATTCCATTTGGGTGTGTAAGCCACATAATAAAGAGTTTTGCTTGAGGACAAGCAAAGATTCAAGTGTGGGGGTATTTGATGTGTGTAAAATGCAACATATAAATTACATTAAATGAGACATAAAACTAACCATTTTTTAGTACTAATGTTGGAAAAAGTATGCTTTTGTCTTCCTTTTGTATTTTCAGGACCAAATGAGCTTAAATGAAAAGGAACAAATATGTAGCAAAAACTAACATAAATACAAGAAAAGGAACAAACGTGGCATGCCCGACCCCTCGACAGCATCTTCCCAAGCAAAAACAAAGAAACAGATGGCTGACCACGGCCCCGTGCCCAGCAGACACGAGGGCGTGGCCAGGTGTCTGTAGAAAAGATAAAGTTGTAGAAGCTTCTATTCCCAGCACGGGGGCGTGCCCAGCTCAACACGGGTCGTGGTCAATGCTAAGATTCGCAGAATCTAGCAAATCTTGATAGTACAGATACGCTTCTTCACACGGGGCCGTGCCCAGCGAACACGGGGGCGTGTGGAGCCTAATAGAGACACTTGCAATTAATGAAGAAAGAGAAAGAGGGTGGACACGGGGCCGTGCCCAATGGACACTGGGCCGTGTCCGAGCTTCTGTGCAGACTATAAATAGGGGTGCTTGGTTCACTTCAAACGCATCCCTTGGCAAACCACCTCTCTCCCACTTCACCACCACTCCACCACCACTACAACACCCACATCCACCACCATCATCCATCATACACCTTAGAGTGTGTGTAGTAGTCTCGGGATCCAAGATTGATAGTAAGAGTTCTTGACAATAAAAGGCCATGTTTGCCTAAGTCTCTTACATCACTTGGTGATGACAAGCATTTAACGTAATACTTTGATTTTTAATCTTTTCGCACTTTTTATTTGGTTTTGTATTAATGACTTTAATAAATAGTTTCTTATGTTGAAGGTGAAACTTCCTTATCATTTGTCTATGGTGTCTTGGCGCTATTTTACTGTCTATATAAAATAAAAGATTTTCACCATTCATATCTCTACGGTCTATATAGAGATATGTTGGCTACCTGGTCGGGGGTTAAGGGAATGGTTTGGTAAGGTTCTTGCCTTGTTCAGTGTATAGATCCTGCAAGGACCTGGGTCAAGCTTACTAGGACCTCCTTCAATACCTACTGGTATTGGATGGCGGGGGTGCGAATGGCTTGATCCCCTCATATGTAAACTACTATTAATACATTAACCCGACTTCTTGGGATTGTATCCCTGCTGAATCAAACCACTTAGTCGAGGGTAACGTCACCTTCAAAAGAGGGGCCTACCACATTACGCATTAATAACTTAATTAATTATCTTTCAATATTCCGACCCTTTGGGATTGTATCCTTGCTGACTCAAACCACTGGGTTGAGGGTAACGTCACCTTCAAAAGAGGGGCCTACTACTATAAGTAAGATAATCTTTTAAAAAGTGCAAAAGTGCGGAAATCATCAAAAGTTACATTAAAGGCGAGTCGGATCCAAGTGATTCATCTTGTCTATCTGTTTTTATTTTATTTTATTTTTCAGCATTTTTAGTTTTTATTTTCATGTTTAAAACCTTTTCTAAAAATTTTGATTTGATTAGACGTTGAGGATAAACCAATACTACGCTCATGATGGGTGCACTTGCCCATATGTGTGTTTAATGTTAGTAGAATATCATGTTTTATAAATTTAAAACTTGACTAAAGTGTTAAAAAGGGCTTAAAATATCAATAAAATTATATCACACTCGACACGCATCAGCCTTAGGAAAGGCTAAGTGGTAGTGTTCCAGCCTTAGGAAAGGCTGGCTTGCGTGAAGCTGTAGTATGCGGTGTTCGCGCAAGAATAAGTTCGAGAGAGTAGCAGAAATAGACTCGCGCAGAACCCCTACAGGGACTAGGTCGAGTCTCACCTAATTCCCTATAGTTATGGTTCTGATACCAATCCGTCACACCCCAACCGATGGCGGAAACATCGGGGTGAGGCACTAAGCGAAACAGATTGTCCAAGAGAATTCATAACACTATTAGTGACAATATAATCAACATTCATGTCCCATACCATAAACTTATAAAGCACAAATAGTTATTACAGACATTGTTCTCAAAGACAAATAATTGTTCCGACAACTCATAAATTATTCGTGGGTTTCTAGACCACCTAAACTCGATTCATCACAGCAAGCAAGCATCCTAAACACCTATCACATATGCTAAAATAGGTCAATACACATAGTGTAAAGGCGAGTACACAAGTTTAGTAGCATATAGTATAGCGAAAGCGATTTACTCATAACCAGCATGTAACACGTAGAAATGTGAAGCAAGTAAGCTATCGACAATGAAATATGCACAGATATGACTGCGATTTGTAGAATGCGCAACACATATCACCACCATGACACGTGAAGTAAAACCCTTAACAACCCCTGTCCACGACAGGGGCTGAGTCCAAACTATAGTACTATCGTTGCTACGGTGTCAGGCAACAATCACTGTGTAAACATAACATACAAGCATTCATCAAATAACATGAATAACATGCAAGAGCTGTGACAACTGTCAAATTTTCATGCATCCGTACAATTATTAAACAACGATTAGTGCTTAATGACTGTGCTGAATTACAATTAGTGACTTGAATTGCTTTTCGATTATTGTCATATACATACATGTGCGTCATATATTGCAAATGATATATCATTACTGCATGCAAACTTTGTTGATTCAAATGATGCACAAAACACAGTTAGCACAGTTATCAGACAAATCAGAAAAATGCTGATGGAGTTCAGAAAATAGAAAGACATTGTATTGATACACAGAATAAGCCAGAAACCAAGTATTACAATAGTATAGTGTGTAGGAAAGTAAGGATCATAAAACTGTCTTCCTAGTGATACTTTAAGTGCCGGAAAGTGCCTAAAACTCACATAAACTGCAGAATTCTGCAGAAATCAGCAAAAATCAGCATTTAAACACTCTAACATCATGCAGAAATAACGTTTAATGATCCTGAATGCTTTCCTAAGTGTCGGGAATCAACACTTTCACAAAAGGTAACATAAAGCACACTAAACTGTGTAGTTTAGCACCTTAACGAACAGGTAACCAACCGAACAACCGGACACTACCCGAAACACCAAATTTTCACTAGAAGCATTATTTTAACATTACCAAGCTAGTTATGATCCCCGAACATCATAACACACTATATAACAACTAGTAACTAAATACCGAACTAATACTTGAAATCTAACCATGAAATCTAACTTATGGTTTAAACCTAAGCCTAGACCCCCCTCACCTAGTAAACGGCCAACAAGGGCCCCACACCAAGATTATATCTTGTTATTATATTAGATCTTGTCTCATTTTTATTAAACACAAAAACCATTGGAAAAATGTAAGTTAGTGGATTATAAGTTAAACCAAAGATCATAACCTTTCATTTCTCATTCACACACAACATCCACCATTTCTTCTTCTTCCCCCCTACCTACGGCCGTGAGCACCCCCACATACCACCATCATCATCATTCAACTCTCATCCATTTCATTACTACTCAAAGATGCTAGAAGGTGTATAAGGAAGCTTGGTGCCATTGGAAGTTGAAGGACTTTCACCATTTGCTTTTATCCACATCATTTTCTTTAGTGATCATCCCTAGCCTTGAGCTAGTAGTAAGAACACTATACTCTTCATTTTACATCATATTTTGTTGGTTAAAAGAAGATACATGTTGTTAATCATGATGAACACTAAGAATCAAGAACATGAAACCTGAACATAAGCTTAAAAATCTTAAGAAATCATGTTGTTTAGTGTTGTTGTGCTACTTGATGATTGATTGTTTATGTTAATGATGTAGATCATCATATGATCTTGCTAGATAATGATTAAAAACATAATCTAGTAAGATGAGATGATGTAAATATTAAAGATCCATAGATCATCCTCACATACTTCATGAACTTGAAAGAATAATTCGTTTTCTTGTTAAGTGATGATTAAAGTGTGTGTAAAGTCTTGTAAATCTAAGATTTTAAGAATGATTTTTCAAGAAACCAAGTTAAAAATACAAGGGTTACTTAATCTTGGTTCTTAAATAAATAAACCACATTTTTAGTGGTTAATCAAGTGTAGGAACACATATGTAACAAGAAAAACTCAAGAAGAAACATTTTTAGAAAAATGAATTACAAGTTGTAAACATCTAACTTCTTTAAAAATGGTGTTTTTAAATAAACAATCACACTTTAGAGGGTAACTAAGCTTACTAAACACACAAGTAAGTTACTACAAATTTTTGTAAATTTTCAAGTTCATGAAGTAGTAATTTATGCTTGATTTTGGCAAATTGGTAAGTGTTGATTGGTTTATTGTTGATTGTGGTGATTTATAAAAGAAAATGATATGATTTGAAAGCATGGAAACCTCCATTTTTAAGGGGAAACTATGGCAAAAATTTTCTAAAAATTAAACACTTAGAAAATATTTTTTAACAAATATTTACAAGTATATCTTAAACCATAAATTTTCATACAAAGTTTGCCATAATTTTTGTTACAAAAATTATAAATATTAGAGGTTGGTTTTTATAAATAAAAGTGACTAAATATGTATTTAGGAAATATATATTTAGAAGCCACCATGTGTGTGATTAGTTGTATATTATGTGTATTAGTTATATTATTTTAGGATTTGAAGTAATATAACTCATCAAAATACCAAAAATTACAATCCAAAATATTACCAAAATTCCAAGAGAATGAACATATAAGATATACCCAAAATACTGGTGAAACCGAACAAAGAAATATAACTTACAAAATATTCCGAAAAATTTATTCATAAGTATATTTTGGTAAATAATATTTTGGACACCAAGAGAACAAAAATATGATTTTTACAATTATTACAAAATATATCACATGTTTGACAAGGAGAAAATATATTATTTTTGGCAAGTAAAAATATATATATTTTTCTTGGAATTATTAGAAGATGTATTTTTTTTGGAAGAAATATATATTTTCTCAAACAAACATGAAATACAATATTTTTGAGTGAAAAGGTATTTTCTTAAATAAACTTGAAACATATTATTTTTTAGTGAAAAATAAGTTTATATATATTTTCTAAGTTAGACTTGGAAATATATTATTTTTGAGACTTGTATGAGATTTGTAAATATTTTTGCCAAGAAAAATTATAAGTAATTTTTCTAAGTAATATTTCTTAAAATATATGTTTTGGAAATATATATTGATGTATTTTTACTAGAAATATTATTCCGGGAAAGTTAATACAAAAATTAAGTATAAGGGTACTTAATAAACACAATAAAAAAACGTATTTTCATACGTATAAATACACTCTGGAATACGACACCAATACATGGTAAAAATATACAAGTATAAGAATACGAATACAAATACACCCATCCTTGGGAAGGATATTCACGTATAAATACATAAAGGTGTGAAGTTAAAATATATTATTTTTAACCATTATTCCAAAATTTAACAAATATAATATTTATTATTTTAACAAATAAATATATAACTTGGAATAATATTGAGGACACAATGAAACGTAACTCAAGGACACTAAATAATACAAAGTCAAGGCACGACCCGCTCGTCTTATAGACCTTAGTACGTTGTAGGTAGTCGTGTACACCCGAAGGAGCTTTGAGTTACAGTTGGTTACGAAGAACACAAAACCGTGAGTTCATGTCCCCCCTTTTCTCTTAACTGTTTTCGGTTTTATAACTTCGGGGGTGAAATACATGTTACAAATGATACAATGATTACAAATGGTATGGTTAGCTAAGGAAAATACTGTTAGATCATGTGAATGGGTAGGCGTTATCTTGAGACCATTAATCCTTGTTAAGGACCGAGGGGCATGAGTGATAGATCTATTTTGGTGTTGCGAGCCCCACCCATGGGTCCGCGAGTTGACCGCATGTGGTGACTATGTCGTTCTAGCTAGGAGGCCCGGTACGAAATACGCAAAGGATTGAGCCTTCCTACACCGTGGCATACATATTAATGTATTAGCTACACATTAATTGGTCTGTTTCCTTGTTGCTTTCATACTGATTTACAAGTACATACATACATACTTACAAATGTTTTCAAGGATGTTCGTGCACACATACAAAACACATGAACTCGCTCAACTTTTGTTGATGTTTTCAAACTACATGTATTTCAGGAAATTGATTATGGATCTGGCGGGCGTTCAAGATTTCAAGTTGTGTTTTTAATAAAAGATGTCATCCAGTACTGAAAGGTTTGAATCATGTGTTTTATCCTTGATAGAATACATGCTTCAAAGGCTCGCTTTTATTAGTGTCTTTTGTGGAGTCCAGTATGGAACTTTAAGCTTTGGTTGTCATGTGATCTAAATTTAAAGTCTTAGTTGATGTTAAACAATGACGGTTGTATTATTTTGAAAACTATCTATGGATGAACATCTTGGTTTTATCATATAGTTGTTTGTTATGGTTGAACGCAATGATATTCAGCAAGTCGCACCAAATCACACTTTCGCAAAAGTCAGGGTGTGACAAGAGCGGTTAGCGTTTAAAATTAGATGTGTTGTGTGTCGATGTGATTTGATATAAGTAACATATGTAACACCCAAAAGTGCGTTAAGCAAAAAGGGATCGACTATACACATAGAGCGTTGGTAGTGCTAAACACGATCTGTATTGGATTGAGGGGAGCGCTTAAAGTTAGCCTGATCAGAGAACGATAGTATAAGCGTTGAACGGCGTGTAACAGTGCGTAAAACAGTGCGTAAAATAGCGTGTGGGTGGGATGATTCGATCAGATGACCGTCCGAATGGATGGTCATCCAGACGGATGACCGTTCGGTCGGATGGTCATTCGACTGAGGAAGTGTGTTGTGAAATGTTAAACTTTTGAAGTTTTTGTTGTAGTATAAATAAAGTCATTCGATCGGATGGTCATCCGGATGGATGGCCATTCGATCGGATGGTTGTTCAATTAAAAACAGATATTCTTTGAAGTTTTGAAAATTGTTTAAGTGTGGAATTTACAAGGCAAGTCACCTGGTCGAATAGTCGTTCGATCGGATGGCTATTCGCTTGAATAACCTTCCGTTTGAAAAACTTTGTGAAATCAGTTAAGTTGAAAAGTTTGCGGTTTGACAGAGACTGCATGACGGCGTGTTAAACAACAAAAATCACATCAAGTCCAACTCGTCTGATCGGACGGGAATCACCCCGTTCGATCAGACTCAACTGTTCTTGACGGAGTTTCATATTCAACCTGTGGATCGGTCGTCTCTTTGATAGAAATCCATTCTCAGATCGGTTCTCCACTAGAGAATGTGTAGATAGTCCGAACGAGTCCAGATTCTAACGGTTTCGAGTGAAAAGTGAAAGATGTTGAAGAAAAGTTTGAAACAGTTTGAAAATGTTTAGATTTATGTCGAAATCAATATAAAAACGTGTAGAAATCCATTAGATCCGAACCGTTCTTGATGAGATGAGGTCACACTTTAGTACTCATGAGAACCCATGGTGACGTCACCCTAGAACATCCCCAAATCAGCTGATTTCATGGTGGAAATGTAAGATTTGTTGGTGAAGATGATGAGAAAGTGTGTAATGAAGATGGAAGTACAAGATTTAGGAAGAAAACTTACAAGAATCGCGAGGAATCGATAGAAAATAGCCTGAGAGTGTGTAGGTCAAACGGAGATGTCACATCAATGAACAGTTGATGTGACAGGAGGGGTATTTATAGTGTGAGAGGGGAAAGGCGGTGTAGGGTTGTGTGGGTCGGACGGCCGTTCAATCGGATGGTCATCCAGACGGATGTCGATTCGATTGAATGGTCGTTCGATCGGTTGGCTCGTGCGGGTTAGTTTTCCAAATTTTGTTTCGTGCGTTGAGCGTTGCATTGCGTTTAAGCGAGTTGCGAGTAAGCAATGCAATAGTATTAAACATTAGTTACACAAAGAACATAACTCCTAACTAACATAAAAGTAGAACTTAATTTTCAAGTCCGCGCTGAGATTGCGTTGCGATGGAGTTGCGATTGCGTTTGCGAATAACATCCCACAACAGATATAAACATGCACAGGTAAAGCACATAATAACACACACACATAGAACAATACCAATAACTGTGATTCGAGTTTCAATGCGATAGCGATGCGTTAACGTTAAGTAAAATAGCATTTATTGTTACTTCACATAATAACAAATTGTAAACTAAAATAGCGTTAACCAACATATCGATTATCGAATTCAAGAGTATAAGGCAATAATTAAGTAAGAAATGACAGATCTAAATGCTGACATGTCTTGACTTTGACTTTGACTTGTACTTTGACTTAAAAAGTCAGGTTGTTACACATGTCGAGATACAATCTCATCTACGTAGATTTTGGCGAGTTTATCAGCAGATAGATCCCCACGAATCGGCAAAAAGTGTGTTGACTTTGTTAGACGATCAATGACTACCCAAATGGCATCATGACCTCTAGAAGTGAGCGGTAGCTTAGTGACGAGATCCATCACAATGTTCTCCCATTTCTATACCGGTATTTCTGGTTGTTCAAGTAAACCAGATGGGCGTTGGTGTTCAGCCTTGACTTTGAGACAAGTTAGGCATTTAGACACATACAACGCAACGTCTTTCTTCATACCCGACCACCAATACTAAGTACGAAGATCCTTGTACATTTTGTCTATACCAGGATGGATTGAATAACGAGACTTATGACATTCATCCATTAACAAGGTATGGAGATCGTTTTGACTTGGAATCCACAAACGATCCTTGAAATAGAGTAACCCATTGTCTTTCGTTTCGAGTTGAAGTTCAAGATTAAGCGGTAGCTCATTTTTCAACAAACCTTGGGTTACACATGTACGTTGTGCTTGAAGGATACGTGTCTGGATATCAGATTGAACTCGAACACAATGAAGCTTGACACGTTCCTTTCAACTTGGCGCATCGACTACGACATTCACCTTACCAGGATGGTAGCGAATCTCGCAGTCATAGTCGTTCAAGAGTTCGACCCAGCGTCGTTGTCTCATGTTTAGCTCCTTTTGATTGAATACATGTTGGAGACTTTTGTGGTCCGTGAAAACCAAACATTTCGTACCATAGAGGTAGCGTCTCCAAATCTTGAGAGCAAAAACTACAGCACCGAACTCAAGATCATGAGTTATATAGTTCTTCTCTTGGATTTTCAATTGTCTTGATGCATAGGCTATGACTTTATCTCGTTGCATGAGAACACAACCAAGGCCTAGATTCGATGCATCACAATAGACAACAAAATAGTCATTGCCTTCAGGTAAAGATAACACAAGAGCATCACAAAGTTTTTGTTTCAGTGTTTAAAAGGCTTCCTCTTGTTTGAGACCCCACTCAAAACGTTTATTCTTCTGAGTCAGAGTAGTGAGAGGAACTACAATTTTTGAGAATTTTGCGATGAATCGTCGATAGTATCCAGCAAGACCAAGAAATGAGCGAACTTCTGTAGGAGTGGTGGGTGTGTTCCAACCCCTAATCGCTGTGATTTTGGAAGGATCCACATGTATACCTTGCTCGTTGACAATATGACCCAAAAACTGAACTTCCTTAAGCCAAAATTCACACTTGGAGAACTTGGCAAAGAGTTGTTCCTTCTTTAGGAGTTCCATTGTCAGACGAAGATGTTGTTCGTGATCAACTCGGGACTTTGAATAAATAAGGATGTCATCGATGAAAACAATGATGAACTTGTCTAAATAAGGTTTACAAGCCCTATTCATTGAGTCCATGAAGACGGCTGGAGCGTTTGTCAAACCAAAACATAGTGGTCGTATCGTGTGCGGAATGAAGTCTTGGGAATATCTTCTTCGAGTACACGAAGCTGATGATACCTAGAACGCAGATCGATCTTTGAGAAACAAGTAGCACCTTGTAGTTGATCAAAGAGATCATCAATACGTGGTAGGGGATATCGATTTTTTATCGTGAGTTCATTGAGCTCACGATAATCGATACACATTCGGAAAGATCCATCCTTTTTCTTCACAAATAGAACAAGAGCGCCTGAAGGTGAAAAGCTTGGACGGATGAATCCTTTGTCGGATAACTCTTGAAGTTGCTTTGACAACTCTTGCATCTCAGACGGTGCAAGACGGTAAGGTGATTTAGCAATCGGGTTGGCATTAGGTACAAGATCAATACGAAACTCAACTTGACGTGCTGGAGGTAAACCAGGCAAGCCTTCAGGAAACACCTTAGGATAATCTCAAACAATAGGGATATCTTGAATATTCTTGCTCTTGCCTTTCTCCTCTACGACATGTTCCAAAAAGGCAACATAATTCTTTTGTAGGTATTTTTGGGCTTGAGTACATGTCATGAGTTTCAAACTACTCGAGGGTTTCTCTCCACGAACCTCTAAGACTCACCGGACGAAAGAGGTATACGAACAACCACGCCGAAATAGATCATTTTAGCATGGTGCTTGGTTAATCAATCCATTCCTATGATGATATCAAAACTTCTAAGTTGCATCGGCGTAAGGTCAATAGGAAAAAAGGTGGTTATCAAGGTTTAATTGGCAATCACGAATGACAGAATCGATCACAAGGGGTTCACCACTAGCTATTTCCACCGTTAAGGACTTTCCTAGTTTAGTTCTAGGCATCAAAAGCAAATGTTCAAAGGCTAATGATACAAAGCCTTTATCGGCACCCGAATTGAAAAGAACAGAGGCAGGGTAATGGTTAATAAGGAACGTATCATTAACGACTTCGTTATCAGCATGAGCCTCGTTGGCGTTGATGTTGAATGCACGTCCACGAGCTGGATTTGCATTCGCATTCACTGGTTTCGGGTAGTTGTTCCTGAAGTGACCCATTTCGCCACAGTTGTAGCATGAACCAGGTGGGAACGGAGGTCTAACATGGTTTCCTTGAGGTTGAACAGGGTTCTGTGCAGTTTGGTTAGGAGCAGATCGACAAATGTTGGCCGTGTGGCCAAGTTACCCACATGATGTACACTGACGACATACAAGATGAGCATGATGATGACCACAGCACCGGTTACACAATGGTGTAGTACCAGCATATGGTTTCCTTGCAGGAGGTTGTGCTGGCTGGTTTTGAGTGTTCGGGTTGGGTTGTGCAACAATTGCAAAATTCTGGGAAGCCTTACGCTTCCTCGACTTCTTCGAAGGCTCAACTTTGTTCCCCTTTGTCTTCTCTTTTCCTTGAGTGGTCTTGGCTGCTTGTTTCTTATCGCCCTTATGAAATAGTTTACCCTTTCTGACCTGAGATTCAGTTAGGGTAGTAGCCAATTCGATCGCCTGACGAACAGTGGAAGGGTTGCTTTCAGTAATAATGTCTTGAACGGGGCAGGCAGGCCATCGATGTACCTCTCAATCGCTTTATCTAACGGGGTAACCATGGTGGGACATAGCAAGCTCAACTCTTCGTATCAGTTCGTGTAGGCACGGTGCTTTCCACTATCTTACTTGAGATCGTGGAATTTGTTTTCCAGTGCATGTAGTTCATGACGAGGACAAAATTCCTTCAACATTAGAGCGTAAAGCTCTTCCCAAGTTTGAGCCATTTCCACATCGGCACCTCTATCTCTCATCACACCATTCCACCATGTAAGTGCCCTTTTCTGAAATACACTTGACGCAAACTCAACCCTTTGCTTATTTGGGCATTGAACGTGTTGAAATGCGCTTTCTAGACTCTCGAACCACTGTAGGAGCCCAGTATCTCCTTCAGACCCAGAAAATTTGAGCGGTTTAGCCGAATTGAATGTCTTATAGTTGCACGGAACAGGTTCGTTGTTATTGTTGTTGTTCGTTTGATTAATTAGGGTTATAAGGTTCAGGAGTACAGCAACGATTTGCTGAGCGATCATGGCTGCCGTTGCGGCATCTTGAGTTTGATCACGTCGAGGAGGCATTCTATAAGAAAAGGAAACATGAGGAAATGTGTGAGATTGACATCGGATAATCAAAAGAGGTATTGAAAATATCGACAAAACATAAGGAAGGTGGTCATTTGTTTGTTACTTAAAACAAACGAACGACACATAGTGACTAATCAAAGTAAATGGGTCTTTATAATGTATCGCGAAGACATGCTTTAGCCTATAAGTGGACACTCACCCCAAGAGTTCCCAGGTAAGAGTGACTGGTCTGATAATACGGATTTGTACGGACACTCTAGCCTTAGACAGAAAACTCGGGGTACAGACACCCACCCTACTAGATTGTACGTGTTCACATTATTAAGACCCAAACTTTGACGAGATTTGAAAACTATGAAGGCATAAAGCCTAAAAACAAATCATCTAAAAATAGATGATTGATTTTCAAAACGGATTTGAAATTTGTGTACTTGTTTTGGAAATCACCTAAGGATAGGTGATAATATTGTTTTAAGATCTAAACACAAGATAACTTGTGTTAAGGTCCTAGAAAGGTTATAGTCTAGGTGAAAGTATTACTAATAACCTAATTACCTATAACCATGGCTCTGATACCAATCTTTCCTGTAACACCCCGACCGCGTAAAATAACAACGCGCGGCGGAAACGTCGGGGAGTCACGCCACAGGATTAATTGTTTCACAACACATGATATTTGAAGTTTCGCCTTATTGATTAAATATATTACATTGTCTTAGATTAAATGAAAACAAAGTTCTATAGTCTTTCATATTTTAGGTCACTAAAGCCCGCGTCCAAATCCTACATGAAGCATGATCATATCATCAAACAACGGCTCCTGAAACATATGTGAAAAGAGAGTCAGCATAAAAAGCTGGTGAGAACATAGGTTTTGTGAGTGTGTCAAATTCATGGCTTTGTATACATATTACAATACCTCGTCCAACTACAATAGTTGATAAGTGAAAAACATGTATCAAAAGTGTTTGATATTGCAATATAATTAACCAACTAAAACATGTTGGTTAAAGTTTATGAAAAACTTGTAGCCATGAATCTTGACTGAAACATTTCTTTTGTAAAACCGGATAGTAAATCGATTTAAAGGAAAACTTCGTATGGTTTATATCTTTAAGTGAAAATTGTTACGTGATATTGTTTGAGAACATTTGTCCTTGTTATAAACCAATTGCTAAATCGTCCATGTTATAAACCATTCGTTCGTGTTATAAACCATTCGTCCATGTTATAAACCATTCGTCCTTGTTATAAACCATTCGTCCTTGTTATAAAACCATTTGTCAATCATCCGTGTTATAAACCATTCGTCAATCGTCTGTGTTTTAATTGTGAAAACTTTTTGTCATTCTTTAATGAATACATTCAAACCTGTGTGACTCGACTATACCACCCAAGGGGTATCTTTAATTCGACTAACAAACCACCATAGGTTTGTTAAAATAACAGTTTCTGTTGTTCCCCAAACTATCCACCAAATCCAGTGGACAGCCTGGTAACAGGGTTGTCAGTCCTATGGTACCATAACATACTACTGGTCGGCTTGATCAATGTTAATGAATGTCATTCCTGTTATGAATTAACACACCAACAAGTTTGTCACATTATTGAAATCGTATCGTCATATAAACCGTTGACTTTGTTTTGAAATCATGACAATGATTTAGCACACATATTTCACCCCAAAACAGTTGCAAAAATAAAAGAGGGGGCTATGTACTCACCTTTGGGTGTGTTTTTTTGTTATCGAAATCCCTTGGTTCGAATCTATGTGTCCTAATTTATATAGGAACGATTTAATAACTAATTGTTTGACGAACAACTAAGTTTCTCCAATACTTAGAATTTTTCACATACTTTAAGACTTTCTCGAGAAGTCATTATTTTTTATTATGTTGGCTTAATTATATATATGCATATATATATATGTGTGTGTGTGTGTGTGTGTATTTTAAGAAATTTGCGATTTGAACGATTTTATTGGTGACCTTCATTATGTTATATCCGGTAACACACTCGTTTATAAGCAATGTATCTACGATTTGTGCGTCGTAATATATATACATAAACGTGACATGTAATTAATATCATAATACTCGTAATCTTGTCAACACTTAACATATCATCATATACATATTCTAAATCACATAACACATTGTAACACATAAGGTTAACCCATGAACAACCCATTCTAGTGTACATTGAAAAACGCGTATTTTAGTGATTCGGTAACGTTTTTGGGTGTCGGAAGTCATGCATGACTAACCAAACACCAAAGATAATATAAGTTAAAATACTTATTTTTTATATCAAAAATATCAGTTAACTTACTGATCTAAAACAGTTTTATAAAAATCCTCCGTAAAGTCGATTTTTAACCGTTTTACCGCATAGTTTTGCATCAAACGTTACTAAAATCATCCCAAATCGTAACGACTTGATATTTTAACATAATGCATATTATTTACTAAGTAAAATGGTGCTCATACTCATGACAACTCAGATTTCATGCAAACCACATAAATCATACAAGTTTCACCCATTTTACCACTTTTCAAGCTTCATGTATCACATGCAAAGCTATCTAACCTATGACAAAGTTTCCTATCATTATAACACTTCAAATAATAATAATAATAATAATAATAATAATAATAATAATAATAATAATAATAATTTTAGTGTTCATAATCAGATTCAAACAACATTTGTCATATCATAATATTTTCATCATTTCCTGTTCACAAAATCCTCATGCATGCTCATGTATAAGCTTCTATTGCATGTCATCATATTATCATCATTTCACATGAACTATATGCATCTAAACCCATCTTAAATTCATGTTCAAATATTCCAAAACATCTTCATCACATCTTCATCATGTTAACATAAATGCAAGATTCACTCAATTTATGAACATATGACAAAATTTCCCAAATGCATGTGTATATATACATATACATACATGACACACATACACACACATGTGCATACAAAATCCAAAATTTCACTTTTCATAAAATTCTTTATTCATATAATTTTTCTATAACATAAATCTTAAATCATGCATGCATCAAATTTCTCATGAATCAACACACACAAGTTTCCATTTTAATTTTGTATAAAAACCCATTTATTTTTGTTTCAAGTTTGTGAAATATTCCAAGAATCAAGAGTATGATTTAAACATAAATTTTATACCTTCAAGATTATTGATGGGTTTTGTCAAGATTTTGATGTTATAGAGCTTGTTTCCTCTTGGAATCACCTTGGAATCCTTCTTGAATCTCCACCTGAACTTGAAAGCAACTTGGATTCAACTTGTGAAGAAACACTGGTTCAAATGACCGAAATCAAATGGACCAGGGGTTTAGTTCTCCATAAAAGGGTTAGGTCCTCTCGTTTGATTCGGGGTTCGGCTAAGCTCCTTCTTCGAATGATAACTGCAAAACGAACAGTTGTTAGACTCGTCATGGGGAGAATGGGGGTTCTCCCCGTGACCACCCTCTGGCGTGAGAATAAGTACAGGTTTCAATGAAGAAGAAGAAGTAATAGTGAAAGTGAAGTCAGAGTAACTTGAGAGATTATACCTGAATCGCCTTATTTATAACCGAATTTTGGGCGGGAAAGTTTGTTGACGGAGGAAGTAACGGAAAGTAATTTCCGTAAGCGGTTATTTTCTCTTCACCGTTAATCACTAACGTGGTGTATATACACACGGATTGTGGGCATGATCAACGGCTGGGGGATGCCACGTGGAAAATGAGTAAGTGTGGATCCTTCTCCAATTTAGTGCCATCATCGTGACCTTGATGGGGGTTCAGGATGATGCCACATGGCCATTCGGTTATAACCAAATGGTTGTGCATGATGGGGCTTTCTAGAAGGTTTACAGCTGTAAACCTCTATACCTCTGTCTCATGTTAATTCTGTTGTAATAGAAAGGTCATTTTCTGTTAAAGTCTGGGTTATAATTGTGTGGAGATGTTGTTAGGGTTTTATTCCCATCTATTTTGTCATATGAACTTGCGCAAGGATGTGTTATTAGTTCCCTCTTGGCGCGCGAATGTTGAAGACTGTTTTCTTTCAAGTTCTCCTTTAGAACTAGTACGCAATCGCGCAGGGTTCTCTTAAAGAGGGTTTATTGTGGGGAAGATGTGGTACGATCCAATGTGCATGCATGAGGTTTTTAGGACCATACCCCTTCAAGTCCCCCCAGTCTAGTGTTGCTCTTATGCAAATAAGTGGAGTACTGGACTATACAAGAGATGGGTGTTTTTTGCTATGTGGAGTTTTGGCGCGAAATGTTGGAAATCTTCTTGGAGAAGATATTGAATTGCTCATGATTTCAAATTTAGAAAAATGTGATCCTTGGCAGGTGAAAAGTACTATGCTGGTTGTTAACATGTGACATTTTGATGACAGGCTGTCAATTGTCAGATGTGCGTCGTCAGTCGTGGCCTACACGCGCGCGTGAGGGTACTTATTGCTACCCACTTGCCCCTGATGCTTCGATAACCGTGTTTTTTCGAAAAAAAAACGGGCTATTACGGTTTTCTAGGGCATTTATGGCGGTTAGTATATAAACGTCTTTTTAGTGCCTCATTTATTTATTGTTTGCCCTTCGTCTTCCCCACTATTCTTTCTGCAAATCTTCCCTTTATGTCTACCGGAGAACATCGTGAAGATTCTTCTGAAGAGATGTCTGCCAATCTTCCATCCCTGAAGTAGTCTAGAGAAACGTTTGACAGCATGGTTCAAAATTTTAAGTTCCCTGATAGTTGGGATGTTAGATATCCCGATGAGGGTCAGACGGCGGCAGATGCTCCGGCCAGGTACATTACGTTGTTCTGGGACTACTTTGCTGAAGGCAAATTTCGATTGCCGGTGACAAGGTTTTTCCTTGAAATTCTCTCATACTACAAATTTCATATCTCCCAAACGCACCCCATCGGAATGGTCCGGATTTGCCATTTTGAATTCCTTTGTCGGTCGATGCATATCGAGCCGACAGTTAATCGTTTCCGAGTGTTTTATCAAATGCACTGTTCTCAAGGTTTTTACTCTTTTGCACAACGTGCTTCGGCAAAGTAGATTTTGTCGAACCCTCCGAAGTCCTTTCATGATTGGAAGCCAAAGTTATTTTTTATCAAGGCCAGAGTTACTCCGATGAAGATGGTTTTCCGAGGCAAGGAAGATGTTGTGCCGGAGACCATATAAACTCCTTTCTCAGAAACTTGGTACCAGGATTTAAAGGATGTTCCGTCGATTGAACTTCCGGAAAAAGCCCTAGTTGCTGCCGGCATGAGTTTGTATTGGCGGATGGAACGGGAAGACAAACCGGTGTATATGAAGGGCGATAATAGTAAGATTCAGGACTTCCTTCCCCTTTTTTCTCTTCTTCTCTTTTTTATGTTTTTTTTTTTTTGTAAAATATTCCTGTTTTCCCCTTTGTAGTTGTCTCCTTATGTCACACCCCGACCGCGTAAAACAACAAACCGCGGCGGAAACATCGGGGCGTGTTGCGACAGAATTAATTGTTTCATAACCATGGCACACAAAGTGTATTTTATTTATTAAACAAGGGTGTTACATTGTTTCAAACAGAAAATTAACGAGTTCAGAACATAATTAAACATAGTCTATCTTCTTTTAAAGTCTCTAAGGCACAGGTCCGCCCTAGTATCATAATCAACATCCTATGGAAAAGCACCTGAAAACACATGTGAAAATAGGTACGTCAGCATAAAAATGCCTGTGAGATACATAGGTTTTGTGAAAATAGGATTCATGACTTGTATTTGAGAAAATGTTTAGTCATGAACCTTGTTATTTGCTTTGTCATGTAAATCATTTGAAAACAACGAGATCAGATGATATGTATAAGTAAATGTCAGGTTAAATAGATAACCATGTAAAAAAAAATGTGTTTGTTATAAGATAAGTTGTTTGTAAATCAATGTCTTGTGAAAAGTATGTTATTTGTATAAAATGTTCTATGTCTCAAACTGAAATGATTCAAATAACGTTACGCCGTGTAATACCATACAAACACTTATATATAGGAAGTACCAGCGGCGTATCCACCATGCTTGTATCATATTACACACGCATCGTTAACTTAATCACTTAATCAAACCAAACCAACCAATGTAAGAAGTCTATGTTTAACCAAATTGTCAAATGTATTGAATAATATGTCAAAGTGTTTATGTCAAGATGTAAATCATGTCAAATGTCTATGTCAAATATCCATGTCAAATGTCTATGTCAAATATCCATGTCAAAGGTCTATGTCAAATATCCATGTCAAATGTTTATGTCAAAATGTTCATGTCAAATGTCTATGTCAAAATGTCATGTATGGCAAGTGAAATGTCTCAACTAAACCATATGCACAAAAACAAAGTATTGAAGTAAAACTTGGTTTAAATCAAAGCTATGTCTTGTGTAAATCATGCAACTATTAAATATGAACATTTATGCGGTATTGTGAAAATGCATACATCCAAGCCTGGCGACTGTGGTGATAAACCCTTTAAACAAATTAAAGGTCTATCTGTCTTATGTCAACGAATTCGGTCATTCCTTTCTGTCCCCTTACCCTGGGATGTCCGGAACGGGAGTTGTCAATTCCTATGGTACCACTACCTACTAACGAACGGCGTAGCTAATGTTAATGAATGTATTGTCCCATGTAAACAAACCAAATGTCATACCAAAATGTAAGCATGTGAAAACAATGCACTAAGTATGTAATCAAATGAACATACATAGCGTGAAATGTCATGTAAAACAATGTACTAAGTAATGCACACAATGGGCACACCTAGCATAAGATGAAATGAAATCATGTACTATAATGTACTAACGAACATAGCATGTATATGATGTGAAAACAGGAAAGCATGAAAGTAACAAGTAGGCACATGTGTTCCACCCCAAAACAGTTTGGAAAACAGTAAAAGAGGGGTCTATGTACTCACTTGAGATTGCTCAGTTGTATAAAGATAACCACCAAGCAACGCTAGAAATCTCGGAATCAAACGGCACCTAATATAGGTAACTATGTTAATAAACCGGACCTAAATCGGAAGACTGGGTAGCATTAGGGTTTGTAAACCAAATGAGTGTAGGAACTCACGTGATATGGTTTAATAAAGCCTACATGCTAAATGAAACTTAACATAATTGTTTACGACCCATTACGACTCGTTTAGGTAGCTTATGCTACTTTAACGCATCGTGCGCGTGAAACGCTTTCGGACCGCCTAACTAGTCCTACGACAAGTGTTATATGCCTAAACATGTTACATAATCAGTTATGTGACAAAAGTTTAGGTTACATATGCTAAATTACCAATTATGTATGAAAAGGGTATTCTTGGTAATTTACCTAAGGCATATAAACTACCTATCATACAACTACTTAAACGTCGTGACCATAAGGTATAACCTCGGAAGGTTATTCCCTACACTATGGTCACCCAATGTGTTTGGTCGGATCCTAATGATCGACCAAACGGGTCGAGTTCGAAGGTATAGGCGATTTATCAGATCGCCTACCCTACGACTCTAGACAACGTGGTAATCAGTGGGCATAGTCCCAAGGGACTATGACCAACGTGATTACACTCACGTTGCGAAGTTCAAACGAACTTCGCATTGACCATTACTGGTCAACGCTGAAAGTCAAACAAAGTTTGACTTTCTGACTCGAAAAGCAATAAAATAAGGAAAAGAACGAAAGAATACTTACGAAGGGTCCCCGAATGCTAATCTAGATCAATATAGTTCAGGTATGAAACAAAGGTTTCAACTTAGAACACAATTAATCAGATTCTAGTGAGAAATAAGGTTGGGGGTAATGGGGTATTTATAGTTTTCGGTGAACCGTTGAGATCGTTTCATGGAAAAGGAGGCACGATCAATACCGTACACTTGTCGGAATGTTATGGTGACTAATTTGGCCACTCACCATAAGGTATCAACACTTGGCAAGGGAAATGGGAGTGGAAACCAGCTGCAAACAGGCTGTTCTGAACATTGAATCTAGTCTGCAGACCCCTAGCGCACCGTTACACTTATATTGTAGCGGTGCGCTAGCACCTAGTTTGGCAGAATTGCATTTTCAGTCCCTGCACCTTGTTTCAGCCATTTCCGACACGTTTAAGGCCCGTTAACCCCATTTCAAAGCTCTAAAATGAAGTTAAAGTATAGGGAACTTAAAATGTGCTCAAAAATATCTCGGATGTCGGTTCGTTTGGCCGTACGGTCGCGATGTTCGGTTAATTACGACGGAATGCGCATAAGCGCGAAAAACGATCCAAATGACGCGACGAATGGATTTTTCTTAAGGCGAACACTAAAATATAATGTAGTCATGCTTTCATAAAATTTTGGATGTCCGGATGTATTCAGAACGTAAGTTATGCGCGAAAATGCAAACTTGTGCACTTTTTGACACTTTTAGTCCCTGAATGACCCAAAAGTTTATTTTAGCACACCGAACCCCTCAAAGCCTATTTCTAAGCTATGTAAAGGATATTTAAGGTGTGTTTAACTTATGGTTATGTTCCGGAATGTTCGTTACAGTTCAGATTGGCATACTTTCGCAGTTTGTCAAGTTTAGTCCCTGTAAGCGAATTAACTTGTTTTTGCCATACCAAAGCCTTCAAAACTTATTTCTAAGTTATGTAAAGGTTATTTAAGGTATGTTGAGTATATGTTGATGTTCCAGAGTATTTCTCGCATTAAACTGAGTACGTTTACGCACTAGTTTGCGTATAACTCTCCAGAAAGTGATGTAGAGTTTGAAATTACATAAAAGTCAAAACATGAAAAATGTATAACATAACAAGACAAAAATTGTGATCAAATAACATTGTTTTATTGATAACAGAACTGTTCATAGTGATTACAAGCACAGTTGTTACAGTCTCCCCTACTTGTGGAAATTTCGTCCCGAAATTTATTTAGAGGAAACTCTTGGAAAAAGATGTGGATATTTCGCCTTCATTTGATCTTCGCGTTCCCAAGTAAACTCAGGTCCACGTTTAGCTTCCCAGCGAACTTTGACCAAAGGAATGCGCTTGCGTTTAAGCCACTTGACTTCACGTTCCATGATTTCCACTGGTTTCTCAACAAATTTCAGTGTTTTGCCAACACGAATTTCGTCAAGCGGTATGGAGTAGTTCTCATCAGCTGTACACTTCTTGAGATTTGATATGTGAAAAGTTGGATGAACATTTCCCAGTTCAGGAGGTAACTCAAGTCTGTAGGCTACCTTTCCGATTCTTTCGACGATCTTGAATGGTCCAACGTATCTAGGTGCAAGTTTTCCTTTCTTTCCAAATCTGATCACACCTTTCCAAGGTGAGACCTTAAGTAATACTCGATCACCGACTTGAAATTCAAAGGCTTTGCGTTTTGGGTCCGCGTAAATCTTCTGACGGTTTCTAGCTGCCTGAAGGTTATCACGAACTTTCTTGACCTTGTCAGTTGTCTCTAAAATGAGGGCAGGTCCAGTAAGTTGAGCCTCGCCAATCTCATTCCAGCAGACTGGTGAACGACATTTTCGACCATAGAGAGCTTCGAAAGGAGCCATTTGGATGCTAGTGTGATAACTGTTGTTGTAGGAGAATTTTCAATCAATTTAAGATGTGAATCCCAGCTACCACCAAAATCGATCACACAAGCTCTTAGCATATCCTCCAGAGTCTGGATTGTTCTCTCAGATTGACCATCCGTTTGCGGATGATAAGCTGTGCTCAGATTAAGTTGGGTCCCCATAGCAGATTGCATGGTTCTCCAAAAGTGAGAAGTGAAACGAGCATCTCTGTCAGAAATGATGTTCAAAGGAACACCATGTCGAGCTACAATTTCATCTACATAGATTTGAGCAAGTCTGTCAGTAGGAAAATCCTCGCGGATTGGCAAGAAATGTGCTGACTTTGTAAGACGATCAACGACTACCCAGATGGCATCATGACCTTTCTTTGTGCGCGGGAGTTTAGTAATAAGATCCATAGTAATGTTTTCCCATTTCCAAACTGGGATCTCTGGTTGCTCCAATAAACCCGAAGGACGCTGATGTTCAGCCTTAACCTTTAGACAAGTAAGGCATTTGGATACGTATAAGGCAATGTCTTTCTTCATACCAGGCCACCAATAGTGAATACGAAGATCCTTATACATTTTATCTGAGCCCGGATGAATAGAATAACGAGACTTATGGGCTTCATCCATAAGCAAGGCACGAAGATCATCCTGGCTTGGGACCCACAAACGGTCCATGAAATAATACGATCCATTGTCCTTCTGTTTAAGAGCAGGTGTTATGTGATAAGGAAATTCCTTATCCATCAATCCTTGTGAAACACAAGATTGTTGAGCTTGAGAAATGCGTGCTTGAATATCAGATCGAGCTTGAATAACAGATTGAACACGTACACAATGAAGCTTAGTACGTTCCTTACGACTTAATGCATCAGCTACGACATTCGCCTTACCAGGATGGTAGCGAATTTCGCAGTCATAGTCGTTTAAAAGCTCAACCCAACGTCGCTGTCTCATGTTGAGTTCTTTCTGGTTGAAGATATGCTGAAGACTTTTGTGGTCAGTGAAAACCACACATTTTGTACCGTACAAATAGTGTCTCCAGATCTTGAGAGCAAAGACAACTGCACCCAACTCAAGATCATGAGTGGTGTAGTTCTTCTCATGTATCTTCAACTGCCTCGATGCATAGGCTATGACTTTGTTTCTTTGCATAAGAACACAGCCAAGACCCAATTTAGATGCATCACAATATACAACAAAATCATCATCACCCTCAGGCAATGATAGAACAGGCGCATCGCAAAGCTTCTGCTTCAGGTGTTGAAAAGCTTCCTCTTGTTTGTATCCCCAATAAAAGGGCATTTTCTTCTGAGTTAGAGCAGTTAGAGGAACTGCAATCTTAGAGAAGTTCTCAATGAAGCGGCGATAATAACCCGCTAGACCAAGAAAAGAACGAACTTCAGTAGGAGTAGTAGGCGTATCCCAATCCTTAATCGAACTGATCTTGGAGGGATCTACATGAATACCTCGTTCGTTGATAATGTGTCCCAAAAATTGAACTTCTTTAAGCCAAAATTCGCACTTGGAGAATTTGGCGAAAAGTTGCTCTTTCTTCAGGAGTTCCAAAGTAAGATGAAGATGTTGCTCGTGGTCAGCTTGCGTCTTAGAGTATATCAAGATGTCATCTATAAAAACAATGACGAACTGATCCAAATAAGGTTTGCAGACCCTATTCATTAAGTCCATGAAAACAGCAGGAGCATTAGTCAAACCGAATGGCATGACTGTGAATTCATAATGCCCATAACGAGTACGGAACGCTGTCTTCGGAATGTCTTCTTCTTGCACCCGAAGTTGATGATATCCAGATCGCAGATCAATCTTCGAAAAATAAGAAGCGCCTTGTAACTGATCAAAGAGATCATCGATGCGAGGTAGGGGATATCTATTCTTGATGGTAAGCTTGTTAAGCTCACGATAATCGATACACATCCTAAAGGATCCATCCTTCTTCTTGACAAAAAGAACTGGAGCACCCCAAGGTGAAAAGCTAGGACGGATAAAACCTTTGTCAGAGAGCTCCTGAAGCTGTTTAGACAACTCTTGCATCTCAGACGGTGCAAGACGATATGGAGCTCTGGCAATGGGATTTGCACCAGGTACGAGATCAATGCGGAACTCGACTTGGCGTGCTGGAGGTAGACCAGGTAAGTCTTCAGGGAATACTTCAGAATAATCCCGAATGACAGGAATATCTGAAATAGACTTACCCATGCCTTTATCTTCTATAACATGTGCTAAGAAAGCCACATAGTTCTTCTGCAGATACTTCCGAGCTTTAAAACAAGACATGAGTTTGAGACCACCGATAGGCTTCTCACCTTGAACCTGCAGGATCTCGCCTGTCGAAAGCGGCACACGAACAATCTTCTTAGAACAAACTATCTCTGCGTGATGCTTGGATAACCAATCCATTCCCACAATAACGTCGAAGCTTCCAAGTTGCATAGGCGCGAGGTCAATAGGAAAAAGATGGTCGTTAAGATTCAACTGACAGTTGTGAAGAACAGAATCAAGAATAATGGGTTCACCACTAGCAACCTCTACTGTCAAAGATTTGCCTAGTTTCGTTCTAGACACACGAAGCATAGGCTCGAAAGACAAAGACACGAAACTCTTATCGGCACCAGAATTGAAAAGAACAGATGCAGGCTGATTATTAATAAAGAACGTACCGTTCACCACATTATCATCCGCCTGCGCCTCTTGGGCATTCATGTTAAAGACTCGGCCTCGAGCCGGAGCCTGATTCTGGTTCTGGTTCTGGTTCTGGTTCGCCAGTCTTGGGCACCGATTCCTATAGTGGGTCAGATCCCCACAATTGTAACAAGCACCCGGTGGGTATTGTGGTCTTGCAGCTTGACCCTGTTGCGGAGCAGGAGGCTGAGCAACTTGTTGAGCCGGGTTCTGAACTGCGGGATTTTGAGCAGACCGACAAACATTGGCAAGATGGCCTGATTTCCCACAGTTAGTACAGAAACGGCATGGAAGTTGCGGCTGGTGGTGACTGTTGCATCTATTGCACAAAGGTGCATTCCCTGTATAGGGTTTCTTTGCTGGAGGCTGTGCGGGTTGGTTGGGAGCTGCCTGATTAGCTTGGGCAGTGATAGCAAAATTTTGGGAAGCCTTACGCTTCCTTGACCTCTTCGAAGAACCAGAGTTCTTTCCATTCAAGTTTTGACCTTTCTTGCTATCTTCCTTGTCAGCCGACTGCTTCTTGCCCTTGTCACCCTTCCGGTGTAACTTGTTCTTCCGGATCTGCGACTCAGTCAATGTCGCAGATAACTCGATCGCCTGACGAAGTGTGGCAGGGTTACTACCAGTAAGAATGTCTTGTACCGAGTCAGGTAGGCCATCGATGTATCTCTCGATAGCCTTGTCGAGTGGGGTGACCATTGTTGGGCAAAGCAGACTCAATTCTTCAAACCGATCAGTATAAGCCCTGTGCTCACCACTATCTTGCTTCAAAACATCAAACTCTTTCTCCAACGCTCGTTGCTCATGGCGAGGACAGAATTCCCTCATCATAAGGGCTCTAAGTTCAGCCCAAGTCTGTGCGAGAGCAACTTCTGCACCCCGGTCTCTCATAACCCCGTTCCACCATGTCAAAGCCCTCTTTTGAAATACGCTCGAGGAGAACTCGACCTTGCGATTATCCGGACACTGCACATGGCGAAAAGTATTCTCTATGCTCTCGAACCACTGAAGAAGCCCAGTCGCTCCCTCAGAACCACTAAACTTGAGTGGTTTAGCCTGGTTAAAATCCTTGTATTTGCATGGAACATTGTTGTTGTTGTTGGCCTGGTTCCATTGAGCAAAGAGATTTGGGAATTGAGCAGCCATCTGCTGCGCAATAATTTCTGCCAGCTCGGCAGTGGCTATCTGGTTCTCGCGTCGAGGAGGCATTCTAAAATAGGAAAACATGAAAAGAAACGAGTGAGATGATTGGATGAAGAGAATGAGATGAAACAAAATCAACAAGAGCAAAGATGGTGGTCATTCGTTCGTATCACAAAGCAAACAAACGACACACAGTGACTAATCAAAGTAAATGGGTCAAAAATAATGTATTAGCGAAGACATGCTCGCCTATAAGTGAACACTCGCTCCAAGAATTCCCAGGTAAGCACAACTGGTCTCGCGTCTGGTTGAGATGTATACGAAGTGCTTGCCTAGACAGAAAACCCAGAATACAGGCATTCACCCTTCCAGTTTGCACATGTTCACATTATTTAAAACCCAAAACGTTTGACGGGATTTTGAAAATTTGAAGGCACAAGGCCAAAAACCAATACTGAAAAGGGTTCAAAACCATATAACAGAGGGTTCAAAACCTTACAATTGAGGGTTCAAAACCTTGTAAAAATTTATTCAAAAACAGATGATTGTTTTTCAAAAATCGTTTCGGAAAATTTGGTTCTTGTTTTGATAATCACCTAAGGATAGGTGATGTACATGTTTTAAGATCTAAACACAAGATAACTCGTGTTAGGTTCCTAGAAAAGTTATAGTCTAGGTCAAAGCATTACTAATAACCTAATTCCCTATAACCATTGGCTCTGATACCAACTCTTCTGTCACACCCCGACCGCGTAAAACAACAAACCGCGGCGGAAACATCGGGGCGTGTTGCGACAGAATTAATTGTTTCATAACCATGGCACACAAAGTGTATTTTATTTATTAAACAAGGGTGTTACATTGTTTCAAACAGAAAATTAACGAGTTCAGAACATAATTAAACATAGTCTATCTTCTTTTAAAGTCTCTAAGGCACAGGTCCGCCCTAGTATCATAATCAACATCCTATGGAAAAGCACCTGAAAACACATGTGAAAATAGGTACGTCAGCATAAAAATGCCTGTGAGATACATAGGTTTTGTGAAAATAGGATTCATGACTTGTATTTGAGAAAATGTTTAGTCATGAACCTTGTTATTTGCTTTGTCATGTAAATCATTTGAAAACAACGAGATCAGATGATATGTATAAGTAAATGTCAGGTTAAATAGATAACCATGTAAAAAAAAATGTGTTTGTTATAAGATAAGTTGTTTGTAAATCAATGTCTTGTGAAAAGTATGTTATTTGTATAAAATGTTCTATGTCTCAAACTGAAATGATTCAAATAACGTTACGCCGTGTAATACCATACAAACACTTATATATAGGAAGTACCAGCGGCGTATCCACCATGCTTGTATCATATTACACACGCATCGTTAACTTAATCACTTAATCAAACCAAACCAACCAATGTAAGAAGTCTATGTTTAACCAAATTGTCAAATGTATTGAATAATATGTCAAAGTGTTTATGTCAAGATGTAAATCATGTCAAATGTCTATGTCAAATATCCATGTCAAAGGTCTATGTCAAATATCCATGTCAAATGTTTATGTCAAAATGTTCATGTCAAATGTCTATGTCAAAATGTCATGTATGGCAAGTGAAATGTCTCAACTAAACCATATGCACAAAAACAAAGTATTGAAGTAAAACTTGGTTTAAATCAAAGCTATGTCTTGTGTAAATCATGCAACTATTAAATATGAACATTTATGCGGTATTGTGAAAATGCATACATCCAAGCCTGGCGACTGTGGTGATAAACCCTTTAAACAAATTAAAGGTCTATCTGTCTTATGTCAACGAATTCGGTCATTCCTTTCTGTCCCCTTACCCTGGGATGTCCGGAACGGGAGTTGTCAATTCCTATGGTACCACTACCTACTAACGAACGGCGTAGCTAATGTTAATGAATGTATTGTCCCATGTAAACAAACCAAATGTCATACCAAAATGTAAGCATGTGAAAACAATGCACTAAGTATGTAATCAAATGAACATACATAGCGTGAAATGTCATGTAAAACGATGTACTAAGTAATGCACACAATGGGCACACCTAGCAGGAAATGTCATGTAAAACAATGTACTAAGTAATGCACACAATGGGCACACCTAGCAGGAAATGTCATGTAAAACAATGTACTAAGTAATGCACACAATGGGCACACCTAGCAGGAAATGTCATGTAAAACAATGTACTAAGTAATGCACACAATGGGCACACCTAGCAGGAAATGTCATGTAAAACAATGTACTAAGTAATGCACACAATGGGCACACCTAGCAGGAAATGTCATGTAAAACAATGTACTAAGTAATGCACACAATGGGCACACCTAGCATAAGATGAAATGAAATCATGTACTATAATGTACTAACGAACATAGCATGTATATGATGTGAAAACAGGAAAGCATGAAAGTAACAAGTAGGCACATGTGTTCCACCCCAAAACAGTTTGGAAAACAGTAAAAGAGGGGTCTATGTACTCACTTGAGATTGCTCAGTTGTATAAAGATAACCACCAAGCAACGCTAGAAATCTCGGAATCAAACGGCACCTAATATAGGTAACTATGTTAATAAACCGGACCTAAATCGGAAGACTGGGTAGCATTAGGGTTTGTAAACCAAATGAGTGTAGGAACTCACGTGATATGGTTTAATAAAGCCTACATGCTAAATGAAACTTAACATAATTGTTTACGACCCATTACGACTCGTTTAGGTAGCTTATGCTACTTTAACGCATCGTGCGCGTGAAACGCTTTCGGACCGCCTAACTAGTCCTACGACAAGTGTTATATGCCTAAACATGTTACATAATCAGTTATGTGACAAAAGTTTAGGTTACATATGCTAAATTACCAATTATGTATGAAAAGGGTATTCTTGGTAATTTACCTAAGGCATATAAACTACCTATCATACAACTACTTAAACGTCGTGACCATAAGGTATAACCTCGGAAGGTTATTCCCTACACTATGGTCACCCAATGTGTTTGGTCGGATCCTAATGATCGACCAAACGGGTCGAGTTCGAAGGTATAGGCGATTTATCAGATCGCCTACCCTACGACTCTAGACAACGTGGTAATCAGTGGGCATAGTCCCAAGGGACTATGACCAACGTGATTACACTCACGTTGCGAAGTTCAAACGAACTTCGCATTGACCATTACTGGTCAACGCTGAAAGTCAAACAAAGTTTGACTTTCTGACTCGAAAAGCAATAAAATAAGGAAAAGAACGAAAGAATACTTACGAAGGGTCCCCGAATGCTAATCTAGATCAATATAGTTCAGGTATGAAACAAAGGTTTCAACTTAGAACACAATTAATCAGATTCTAGTGAGAAATAAGGTTGGGGGTAATGGGGTATTTATAGTTTTCGGTGAACCGTTGAGATCGTTTCATGGAAAAGGAGGCACGATCAATACCGTACACTTGTCGGAATGTTATGGTGACTAATTTGGCCACTCACCATAAGGTATCAACACTTGGCAAGGGAAATGGGAGTGGAAACCAGCTGCAAACAGGCTGTTCTGAACATTGAATCTGGTCTGCAGACCCCTAGCGCACCGTTACACTTATATTGTAGCGGTGCGCTAGCACCTAGTTTGGCAGAATTGCATTTTCAGTCCCTGCACCTTGTTTCAGCCATTTCCGACACGTTTAAGGCCCGTTAACCCCATTTCAAAGCTCTAAAATGAAGTTAAAGTATAGGGAACTTAAAATGTGCTCAAAAATATCTCGGATGTCGGTTCGTTTGGCCGTACGGTCGCGATGTTCGGTTAATTACGACGGAATGCGCATAAGCGCGAAAAACGATCCAAATGACGCGACGAATGGATTTTTCTTAAGGCGAACACTAAAATATAATGTAGTCATGCTTTCATAAAATTTTGGATGTCCGGATGTATTCAGAACGTAAGTTATGCGCGAAAATGCAAACTTGTGCACTTTTTGACACTTTTAGTCCCTGAATGACCCAAAAGTTTATTTTAGCACACCGAACCCCTCAAAGCCTATTTCTAAGCTATGTAAAGGATATTTAAGGTGTGTTTAACTTATGGTTATGTTCCGGAATGTTCGTTACAGTTCAGATTGGCATACTTTCGCAGTTTGTCAAGTTTAGTCCCTGTAAGCGAATTAACTTGTTTTTGCCATACCAAAGCCTTCAAAACTTATTTCTAAGTTATGTAAAGGTTATTTAAGGTATGTTGAGTATATGTTGATGTTCCAGAGTATTTCTCGCATTAAACTGAGTACGTTTACGCACTAGTTTGCGTATAACTCTCCAGAAAGTGATGTAGAGTTTGAAATTACATAAAAGTCAAAACATGAAAAATGTATAACATAACAAGACAAACATTGTGATCAAATAACATTGTTTTATTGATAACAGAACTGTTCATAGTGATTACAAGCACAGTTGTTACACCTTATATGTTGTTGCGTATAAGAGAGAAGGTGGAAAGATGGCTACTATTCCAAAAAATCCTGATGAGGAACTTTGGTACCTGCGGATAGTCAGGAATTTTGCTCTGCCGCGGATGAAGATCTGTCCACGCAACCTCTAACTGGTGTTGGTAAGTATATTTTTTGGTTTTTATTGATATTGCAATATTACTATTTGCTTTCTTTGCGCGTGGGGTAATATTGAAATATTTTCTTCTTTAAGTAGGTGAGCTGACTAACCTGGGCATAGGCCCCGAGAAGAAAAAGCGCACGCCTGCCGATAATATTGCGCTAAAAAAGACTGACACGGCGAAAGCCCAATCGTCAAAAGTCAAAAATGTGAAAGGAGAGAAGAAAGGTACGCGCCATTCCTCTGACTCCTGGTGTGACTATGTAGTTGTGTCTGATTCGTTGGAAGGTCTTGCGCCTGTAGTTGTGAAGAAACCGAAGGCGGAGCCTCGGGATACTGCTGACATCCCTGCCTCAAATCCTGATGACCCAATTGACTTAGAGTCAAGTCCAGAACCTTTGGTGAAGACGAAGGCGGGAAAAAGAAAACAGGTTGAAGTTGAAGCTGAGGCGCAGCCTGCCAAGAAGGCTCAGAGAAGAAAGATTAGCAGGAGAGGCAATCTTGATGCCTTTATTGTGAAACCTCCTCCATGTGAGTGTCTTCGTCATTTTGTCCTTTCTGTGCATTAAATGTTAACATGCACTTTGCTCTTGCAGAAAAGGAAACTCCAGCTGCTAGTGCGGAGCCATCGTTTGTTGTTAATGAGGACCTCCCGCCTTCGCCACCTCGTGCACCAATTAGTGAACAACTAGAAGGTGCTAAAGCCATTGAAGACGAGGCAGAGAAGATTGCTGAAATGGGAAATCCTAAAAAGTCTGTTGAAGCTGATTCAGAGAAGGTTGTGGATCCAGAGACTATGGATCTTGATGCTGCGCATCCTAAGTCTCATGAAGTTGTGGCGCGTGATCCAGAGAAGGGAAAGTCAGTTCGTGAAGACCCAGTGATTACTATCCCTGCCTCTGGTACCACTCCTGCGCCGGTGAATGTTGTTAGGAGTCCTGGTGATCAGGGTTTCTCTGCGCACAGTGAGGAGAATTCTCCTATCCGCCCAGATGAAACTCCAGGGGATTATTATTACAGATGCTATTCGGAGAAAAAGGCGGATGAGATTCATGCGCCGGTGTAGAAACTAAAAAAGGTGATACCTTTTCTGACTGGCGTGTGTGCCGTGACTGGCTGCAAGGAACCTTTCCTCTTAAAGAGATCAAATTACAAGAAGGACGTCTTCACGAGCAGACTTACCACGCTTATCTTGAAGAAGCTGTTACCTATACGTCCACTACGCATCGTATAGTGCGTGAGTGGCGGTATGCACAAGGAATGGGCTGCTTTTGAGGCGTCCAAGAAGAAAGCTGTTGAAGATGAGGCCCAAGCTGCCCTGTTGAGGGCTAAATTGGAAGCTAATCGGGCCAAGTTTGAGAGTGACCAAAAAACTGAAGAGTGGTCTGTTGCTGGTTGGAAAAGAAAAGCAGAGGCTGAAGTTGCTCTCATTTCTGAAGAGCGCAAACGTTGGAGGGAAATTTGCATGAAAGATAATAATGAGAAAATGGGTCTCCGAAATGTTATCAATAATCTCAAGGCTGAAGTTGAGAGATTGAAGAAACAAGATGCGGAGATTAAAAAGTTGAAGCAAGAAAAAGCTGATGCTGAAGTGGCTCGTGACGAAGCACGTTCTCACCGTGAGAGAAGTGAATAGAGAGATGTACGAACCTGCGCCACCCTTGCCCTTAAGGATAAAGAGATAGACAAACTTACCTCTTTATTATCTGAGCAGGAACAAATTAAGGCGGATCTTGAGTCTGCCAAAAAAGATCTGCAGCTTGAACGGGTTGAAAAAGCTGAGACTTCCCGCCGTCTTGTTGAAACTGAAGAAAAGTTGGAAAGTTCTGAAACTGCCCGGGTGACGGCGGAGAGTCAAGTTGAACCGTTGAAGAATGACATGTTATGGTTAAAAGATCGTGGAATCATAAGCGTAAGTGTATCTGCTTTTGATAATGTCTGGAGATGATTATGCGCCTTCTTACTTGTTTTATTGTGTAGGTTGCCAGCTCTGTTCTTAATTCCAATGAACTAGATGAAACGGTTGCGCACCTGCTGGTTGCTGCGCGTAACGATGGGTATGCCCAAGGGTACTCAGAATGTTCCCAGCATGTTGTTAATGCTTTAAAAGTTGATTGGGATACCAGTAGGTCTGCCACGCATGGTGCTGATACTGAAGCTGCTCTTGCCGCTGCGAAGACTCAATTCAACACTTTGCAGCTTCCTGTGATGGACCATGTTACTGTTGCGTTGCAGTCTGAAGATTTTGTGACGCAACTGAAATAAGTTTTCCCAGATAGAGAGGATGATGATGATGATGAAGACCTAGAGTAGGTTTTCTTTGTTTTATGGTTGTATGAACAATTGGTAGCTGACACAGGTTTGGGATGTAGATCCCTGTTTACTAAAGCGCTATGGCGCAAGTAACTTTGTTGATGCACCGTGCATGTAAATGTTTTTTTGTTAAGGCGCGCAGTATGCCAGTAACTATTATAATATATGTTTGAATTACAATATCTTGCATGAGTACAATTTCTTTGAGTAGGTAAGGCGAATAAATGTGGTATAGAGCTCATGTGTGAACGTAAGGCAGGGCCTTGCGCGATACGTGTGATCGTAGACCGTTCATGAGACTTGTGTTAAGGTTACCATAATGTTTTTGTGCTTACCAAAAGGAATTGCATGCACTTTGTAATAAACACAGAAACAATAAAACAAGCTTTGCATTGATTTAGGATAGGGCTTTGAAGGCATGGTTACAAAGTTGTTTCTTACGATAATTAATTGAGACTTAATTTACTCATACTACTAGTCCTGTGTCATGAATTGGTAAGTTGAAGAACCTAACCAATATGAAAGGAAGCTATTGTATGCTTATTGCTCTTGCGCGGCTTAAGTTTTAGCTTTTTTACTCGGCCCCTCATCCCCGCGAGTAATCTGTTTGATGTCCTTCCGCACATTTTGAAGTAAGTGGGTGAGTTCGCCGCTTTTTAGTGCCTTCTCGAGTTCGGTGCGGAGGCTTATACAAGTATTTGTGGTGTGGCCGTTATCCTTATGGTATTCACAATACAGATTTGGATCTTGCCCCCTCTTATTTTTCATCGGCGGAGGAGTT
The DNA here is from genome assembly GCA_030545235.1 of Helianthus tuberosus. NCBI lineage: Eukaryota > Viridiplantae > Streptophyta > Magnoliopsida > Asterales > Asteraceae > Helianthus > Helianthus tuberosus. The sequence goes on from CM060408.1 coordinate 128,490,970, forward strand.
TTAAATTGATAATCCTCTGTGCTAAGTACCTCCATTGGTGTTTTTGTGAGAGGGGTCCATTGCCGCTTGCGGTTCTCCTGCTTTGCTTCTTTCTGCACTGTGAGTTTGTTTATTGTTGCACGAGCGTCGTCAGACGAGTATGCTCCAGAGGTTGAGTCTCGCCAGTTCTTCTTGAATTTCTTTCCGCTGCTCCCACTCATGTCATGCGAATGATTGTGTGGTGGCAGTGGCCTGTTAGAGCTTAGCTTACGCTCGATTTGCATGTAAACTTTGGCTGTAACCATTAGTTTTTCCCAGCTTTTGTGCAAACCCTCTGTTCCTGATAGAACTTTAATCATGCATCACAGGGCACAGCGTATTTGAATTGTGCTCGTATCAGATGTTCATAGATGTCACCAATCTCTAGCACCTCCTTGTTGTATCTCGTTATGAAGTCCTCTAGGCTTTCATCATCACGCCTCCAGATATTCATTACATCGGCGGTATCTCTGATGGATCTGCGTTGCTGGCTAAAGTGGACCAGGAATTTTTCTTTTAAATCCACCCATGACGTTAACTTCCCTACCGGTAAGTTATCGAACCACAACCGTGGCGCACCTGTCAAGGTTTGAACGAATAAGTGACACCACATAGGCAATGTCCAACCCCCTACCAGGCCTGCGCTGGTAAATACATGAAGATGGTCATCTGGATCTGACACAGTTGAATTTTCCAACGTTTTTTGGTAGTTTCGCCCTTTCGAGGGGAGCTAGAGCGATTTCACTGACGAATTTTGAGTTCTCAGCTGTTTCTGCTGGTCGGTAGATTAAGTTATAATCATGTTCTGCATCCGGATTATAAACCACGCGAGGTTTATAATTTGCATGGTCCCGCTGCAGCCGGCTGAACACACTTGTATTATCACCTTCTTGATATGTTTTGTCGTATTCGTCGGTCTAGGTGTCCCGCTTCTGGTAAGAACGCGGGCCCAACCGAGAATGGACTGAATGCCTTCTATGAGAATATGGTTCATCATGGTAATCTCTTCGTCGAGTCTCAGAGTGAGTAGATTCGTACCTGGTAGGAGATCTAGAATAGACTTCTGTGTCGTCTATTCACGATGGTGCGTCATAGTATGATGTACGTGGTGCAGACGGTGCTCGTACATGAGATGCAGATCTCCATGATTGAGTTGCAGGAGGAGCAGCCTGTGCATAAAGCTGTGCGTATACTTGATTTAACGCACCCTGAGATCTAACGTACCACGAGATGGGAGTTTCACCGGGTGGTAAAATTGAACTTATCGGGATCTCAGGTTGTACTCCTGGAGTAACAGGGTCATTCCGATGATGAACGTTGTACTGGACCTTGTTATCATCAGAAGCTTCTTCCACAATCCCTTCGACTCGAGGATTGTGTGTGAAATTTGTTGGCTGAGGGCCTGATTGACGGTTTGTCGGAGTCTCTTCCATTGAAAACAGAGGTTGAAAAGTAATGAATCAAAACGAGAAGGTGAGAATGGAAATAGAGAAATCGGTGGGCGCCAATGAAGAAACACTGGTTCAAATGACCGGAATCAATTGGACCAGGGGTTTAGTTCTGCATAAAAGGGTTAGGTCCTCTCGTTTAATTCGGGGTTCGGCTAAGCTCCTTCTTCGAATGATAACTGCAAAACGAACAGCCGTTAGACTCGTCACGTGGAGAATGGGGGTTCTCCCCGTGACCACCCTACGGCGTGTGACAACTCGTATTTCCGAACTTATCTACGTGCTTGATGTAACGTATTTGAACTAGGTGTAATTATTTGATATGCTGAATTAATGAGATTATATGTGATATATGTTATGTGAACGTATGTATGTATACAAACTAAGCGAGCCCAAACGCACAACACAACCCACTCGCACAAGCCCATTCGGGCTACACTCCTTGCATCCGATCCAAGGGCAGCCCAAGGTTGGGTTCGGCCCACTCCCTCATACGCATACACACACACCCTTAGAGAGTTTGTCTCTCATTTGTTGCAATTTCATAATATACACACAAACCCTAGCTTCCTTCCTCTCTTCTCAAACCCGACGGCAACAACCTTCCACCTCTATCGAAGCTTTATCTTTCGGATCAACTCTCTTTCCATTTGTCAACCGGTTAGTGTTATGCTATTGTTTGATTTCGGATTGGTTGATGTTGTTATATGATTTGTAAATGATATACGATTGATGATAAGGTAAACTGTTAGTATGATGTCTTTAAAAATCGGTTCACGTGTGATAGATGAAATCGAGGTGTGTATTGGTAATCGGATGTGTGTGTTGAGGTTAGTCGACTATCATATTTTGCTTACGGATTAGGATGCATGATGATTTAGAATCAAATGATTATAATCAATTGTATATTAATTCAAACAATAATAGTTCCATGTGCAATTCTTTAATGGCTGACATATACTAAATGTTGTTACACAGGATTCTGACAATTAAATCACCAAACTCACATGCAAGTATTATATAATATTCAGATGTTTATGGCTGACAACACTTGGTTTGGTGGATGGTAGCTTATTCCCTTTAAATACATAGACCTTAGGTGACCTTTTTGACTTTGATAAAAGAATAGATATGATGGCTTCCTGCATTGAAATGATGATTGTTGTTATGATTGTTTATGATTAGAGTTCATATGAATTGTTGATGATTACTTGGTTTGATCGAACAATTAGGATGGAAACTGTTAATTGATAATTGTAAATAAAGAAACAATTAAATGATTGTAACTGATTAACACAAATATCGGATGTTGTAAACTGGTCGCACAAGACCCCTAGTCGCAAAAGGGGTCCATTCGCACAAGTCTTGTCAGTCGTACAAGATGTAATGTGTTTAACTGTTGGGCCTCAAAGCCCAAAACGAGTCACACAATATGATCCGAGCCGCACAAGATGCATGAATCGTATAAGTTGGATTATTTGTTTAACTGTTGGGCTGTAGACTTGGGCTGGGTAATAAAGCTGATCGCACAAGATGTTGTTCGGTTAAATTGTTTGGGCCGGTCTTTTATCAGGTCGCACAACACGCTGTGGATCGCACAAGGATGTGCTGATCGCACAACGTGTTGGGCCGAGACTTGTGTGGGCTTCATTTGTATGCTAAACTGATATCATATAAAACATTCTATGTGTATACTATGTTGCCATGATCGATACGTGTTAGCAATCTGTTAAACTATGTGTAATCATACGTGCTTTACTTGAACCTAAACCTGACATGTGTGATAACCATGTTAGGACGTGGTTGACCACTAGCTGCTAGACTTGACCTTTCTGTGTAATCTGCCGAGCAAACCAAGGTGAGTTCACACTAGCCAAGGCATGGGATTCCCAGGGGTTGGGAATGGGATTAAATAACTACTCGTACCAATATTACTGTTAAACGAATTATTACTGTCCTCGGTTGAAGGGCACGTACGTAAAACCTACGTACAGTTATACCTACTACTGTCCTCGGATTAAAGGGCACGTACGTAAAGCCTACGTACACGATCTTAAGACCATCACCTCTATCAAAGGAAGTCCCTCAATTATCGACTTAATCGCCGAGGCCTAGGGCGAGTGGGTCATTAGTTAATAGCGCTATTAGGTTTAACAAACCTCACACCGTGCCAGTCGGACGGGCGTGTACTAATGGACTATGGGCAAAAGGTCAATGCTGATAGACATTGACTTAGGGCACCTCTTATATTTTCGTAGCAGTCGATACGCGTGGTCTTGTAACACATGGGAAGCCCCCACTAATCATCGCACGCATGCCTGGACTGGCAGCAAGGATTACGCGATACATGGTTTACAAAACGAATATATACGATTTATGAAATGAATACTTTAACCAAACAACTGTCTGTGAACTCGCTCAACTTTGTTGTTGATTCGTTGCTACATGCCTTGCAGGTCATTAGGTACCCATGGAGCTTGCACAAGGAGGAACGGTCGTTGTGGGACATGGCGATTTGTGCCATGCTTTAGACATTACCTTATTTCATACTTAATACTTGCTATGGTTTTTTACAAATTATGCTTCCGCTAAACACTTGACTATGCTTTGGTTTTGAACACCTTTCATATTGGTTTGTTGAATTATGTTTATTTATCTACTGGTTCAATATGATTGGTGGCTTGATCCTGGTCAGTCACGCCTCCAAGCGGTGATACTCCGCGTGTGGATTTTGGGGGTGTGACAGATTGGTATCAGAGCCATTGGTTATAGAGAACTTGGTTTTAATAAAGGAAAACGTTTTTTTTGTTAAAACCAGACTATAACCTGTACAGTGCTCTACGATCCACAACGACGCTTCACTCCACGTGCAAGGCTCGACATTCTAGGTAATATGGTTTACATTTTATATTGCCTACTTGCTAGATTGCATAGAACTTTGCTCATGGTATGCTTAGATGAACGTAGCAACTATAGTTTGAAAACACATTTGTGCTTGCTCGCTACTGTCACTCCACACTTACACACATTTGCGACACCTTTCCTATTTGTGTTTCCTTCAATGTGAGATCATGAGGGAACGTGTGAACCTAACTTAAGCCAGCTGACGGCTCTTATCAACGAACAAGTTACGGCAGCACTCGCAGCCGCCCAGGTAGGAGGTTTAACCTGCTATTCCGAACCTAACCTAGGATGTTAGATCCTACTCTCATGACCCAATTCTCGCGCTTAACCCTGTCTCTTCTTCCTCGCGCAACAAGGTCAGAACTCTCAGCCACCTGTATGCACATTCAAGACGTTCAAGGACTGTCGTCCTAGTACTTTCAGTGGCACTAAAGGAGCTGTTGGACTCCTCCATTGGTTTGAAAAGCTCGAGTCTGTCTTAGAGACGTGTGAATGCCCTGAGGCGCATAGGGTGAAGTACGCCACTGGTACCCTCGAAGGCACTACGCTAACTTGGTGGAACGCGCAAGTTCAAATGCTGGGGCTGGCGGCTGCTAATGCCACCCCATGGAATGATTCTTAAGGAACTGATCCAAATGTGAATATCGTAGTCGAGATGACATCCACCAGCTGGAAGTGGAGTTCTTAAACCTGAAGATGACAGGTTCAGAGATAGAAACGTACGCTAAACGATCCAAGGAACTGGCAGTGTTATGTCCAACTATGGTGGATCCTCCCACCAAGCGCATTGGGTTGTACCCCAAAGGCTTAGTATCAGAGATTCAAAGTCATGTGACTTCTGCTAACCTTACTACTATCCAGGATGTTACACGTTTTGCTCATCGTCTCACCGACCGGGCCGTGGAACAGAACAAGCTGCCTAAGCATATTGGTACTACTACAACTACTTCTGCTACTCCCAGTTACAACAAACGCAAGTGGGATGGAAATTTAAGCAAGGGTTTCACTTCGGTTCAATCTCAGTCGAGTACAGGAGTCCCAGACAGCGATCTTTTGGTAATCGAAGTTAGGGTGGATACGAGGGAAACCACCCTAAGTGCAATCGATGTAATTTGCACCACAGCGGGCAGTGCAACAAAGATCGTCGTTAGAGATGCAACAAGCTTGGTCATGGAGCCAAAGATGGTAGAATCTCACGTCCTGCAAACCAGAACCGACAACAGTAGACACAAGCTCCACAAAATCAGCAGCAACAGCAGGATAACAAGGGATGTTATCGGTGTGGTGCTAAAGATCATTTCATGAGACGCTACCCACGACTGAACCAGAATCAGAATCAGAACCACAACCAAGGAAACGGGAACAATAGTGGAGACAACAACGTGGGTAATAACGACGACAATGGTGCCAGGGATCGAGTGTTCGTGATTGGTCAGAATGATGCTAGAAATGACCCCAACATTGTGATGATTTCGACATCGTTATTTGTATGGATTGGCTACCTCAACATCGAGCAGAGATCCTTTGCAAATAAAAGATCGTCCGCATTCCTCGTGCTGGTTAAGAACCTTTGGTAATTCATGGTGAAAAGCTCCTGGAGCCGCGCCCATAGCTCGAGCACCTTATCGCTTAGCTCCATCAGAGTTGGAAGAACTCTCTACGCAACTACAAGAGCTTTTGAATAAGGGTTTTATTCGTTCTAGCTCTTCGCCCTGGGGAGCTCCAGTGCTATTTGTGAAGAAGAAAGACGGTACGTTCAGAATGTGCATCGACTACCGTGAACTGAACAAGGTGACTGTGAAGAATCGCTACCCTCTTCCACGCATTGACGACTTGTTTGACCAGCTGCAAGGGTCGAGCTACTATTTAAAGATTGATTTGAGATCAGGATATCACCAGCTGAGAGTCCGAGAAGAGGACATCTCCAAAACAACCTTTAGAACCCGTTATGGACACTATGAGCTTTTGGTCATGCCTTTTGGGCTGACAAGCGCACCTGCGGTCTTTATGGACTTGATGAATCGAGTATGCAAGCTGTACCTGGATAAGTTCGTTATAGTTTTCATCGATGACATCCTGATCTATTCTAAGAGTCAGGAGGAACACGAGCAGCATCTACGACTCATTTTGGAACTCCTTCGAACAGAACAGTTGTACGCTAAGTTTTCAAAATGCGACTTCTGGCTTCGTGAAGTCCATTTCTTCGGCCATGTGGTGAACAAGGATGGGATTCACGTTGATCCATTCAAGGTAGATTCGATCAAGAGCTGGCCTGCACCTCGTACGCCAACGGAAATTCGCCAATTCTTGGGATTTGCAGGTTACTACAGAAGGTTTATTAAGGATTTTTCCAAGATTGCACAGCCTCTTACATCACTAACGCAGAAGGGCGTTGTTTATCATTGGGGAAATGCACAGGAGTTAGCGTTTCAGCACTTAAAGGATAGACTTTGTAGTGCACCCATCCTTTCATTGCCAGAAGGCACAGACGACTTCGTAGTTTATTGTGACGCATCTATTCAGGGTCTTGGTTGTGTATTGATGCAGCGGGATAAAGTTATAGCCTACGCCTCACGCCAACTCAAAGTTCACGAAAAGAAATACACCACACACGATTTAGAGCTGGGAGCTGTGGTTTTTGCACTTAAGATATGGAGACACTACCTGTATGGTACCAAATGCGCCATCTACACTGATCACAGGAGCCTCGAGCATATCTTTAAACAGAAGGAACTCAATATGCGACAACGACGATGGGTCGAACTGCTGAATGACTACGAATGCTCGATCAGGTACCACCCGGGCAAAACCAACGTTGTGGCTGACGCCCTCAGTCGGAAGGACACTGCACCCAAGCGCGTACGAGCTTTACAACTCACCATACAGTCTAGTCTTCCTTCCCAAATACGAAATGCTCAGGTAGAAGCATTGAAACCAGAAAACGTCAGGGCTGAAGCCCTACGCGGCTCGAGGCAACGCTTAGAACAGAAGGAAGACGGTGCTTACTACGTAACAGGACGCATTTGGGTCCCACTTTATGGCAACCTACGAGAGCTTGTGATGGATGAGGCATACAAGTCTCGCTACTCGGTACATCCTGGTTTGGATAAGATGTACCACGACATCAAAACTACATATTGGTGGCCTAGCATGAAGGCCCACATAGCAACTTACGTTAGCAAGTGCTTAACTTGTGCGAGAGTCAAGGCGGAATACCAGAAACCTTCAGGCCCACTTCAACAACCAGAGATACCACAATGGAAATGGGAACAGATTTCCATGGATTTTGTTACTGGCCTGCCTAGATCTCAACGTGGTAACGATACTATTTGGGTGATCATGGATCGACTCACAAAGTCTGCTCATTTCTTGGCTATCAAAGAAACGGATAAGTTCTCCACCCTAGCAGAAGTATATCTCAAGGAAGTTGTCTCGAGGCACGGGGTGCCCACCTCTATTATCTCGGATCGAGATGCACGTTTTACATCAGAACTGTGGCAAGCAATGCACAAGTCCTTTGGCTCAAGGTTAGACATGAGCACAGCTTATCACCCGCAAACGGATGGGCAATCTGAACGTACCATCCAGACCCTCGAAGACATGCTTAGGGCATGTGTGATTGACTTTGGCAATGGCTGGGAAAAGCATCTGCCACTTGTGGAATTTTCGTACAACAATAGCTACCACACCAGCATTAAAGCTGCCCCGTTTGAGGCATTATACGGGCGTAAATGCCGGTCACCTATTTGTTGGGCAGAGGTGGGGGATAGTCAGTTTACTGGTCCAGAACTTATGGTAGACACAACAGAACGAATTGCGCATATACGACAACGAATGGTGGCAGCTCGTGACCGTCAGAAAGTCTACGCCGATAAGGGCAGAAAACCACTAGAGCTCCAGGTTGGGGAGCGTGTACTACTCAAAGTTTCACCCTGGAAGGGTGTGGTTCGTTTTGGGAAACGGGGCAAACTTAACCCACGATACGTTGGACCTTTCGAAGTCATTGAGAAAATAGGCAAGGTGGCCTACAGACTGAACTTACCATCAGAACTCAGTGCAGTGCACAACGTTTTCCACGTGTCAAATCTGAAGAAATGTCTGTCAGATGAGACCCACATAGTTCCTTTGAAGGAGCTCACTATCGACGAGCAGTTACGATTCATCGAGGAACCAGTCGAAATCACGGACCGGGATGTTAAGGTCCTCAAACATACTAGAATACCTCTCGTTCGAGTTCGTTGGAACTCACGTCGCGGCCCAGAGTTCACCTGGGAACGCGAAGATCAGATGAAACAAAAGTATCCCCAACTGTTCGCAAACGGTACAACTACTACTGAGGCTGAAGCTACGGAATTTCGGGATGAAATTCCAGATCAACGGGGGGAGGATGTGACACCCCAGGGAAAACCAGGAAAACCATGCAACTTAACTAGCTTCCTCAGTGAGTACGTGCTAAATTTCGGGACGAAATTTCTTTCAACTTGGGGATAATGTGACAACTCGTATTTCCGAACTTATCTACGTGCTTGATGTAACGTATTTGAACTAGGTGTAATTATTTGATATGCTGAATTAATGAGATTATATGTGATATATGTTATGTGAACATATATATGTATACAAACTAAGCGAGCCCAAACGCACAACACAACCCACTCGCACAAGCCCATTCGGGCTACACTCCTTGCATCCGATCTAAGGGCAGCCCAAGGTTGGGTTCGGCCCACTCCATCATATGCATACACACACACCCTTAGAGAGTTTGTCTCTCATTTGTTGCAATTTCATAATATACACACAAACCCTAGCTTTCTTCCTCTCTTCTCAAACCCGACGGCAACAACCTTCCACCTCTATCGAAGCTTTATCTTTCGGATCAACTCTCTTTCCATTTGTCAACCGGTTAGTGTTATGCTATTGTTTGATTTCGGATTGGTTGATGTTGTTATATGATTTGTAAATGATATGCGATTGATGATAAGGTAAACTGTTAGTATGATGTCATTAAAAATCGGTTCACGTGTGATAGATGAAATCGAGGTGTGTATTGGTAATCGGATGTGTGTGTTGAGGTTAGTCGACTATCATATTTTGCTTACGGATTAGGATGCATGATGATTTAGAATCAAATGATTATAATCAGTTGTATATTAATTCAAACAATAATAGTTCCATGTGCAATTCTTTAATGGCTGACATATACTAAATGTTGTTACACATGATTCTGACAATTAAATCACCAAACTCACATGCAAGTATTATATAATATTCAGATGTTTATGGCTGACAACACTTGGTTTGGTGGATGGTAGCTTATTCCCTTTAAATACATAGACCTTAGGTGACCTTTTTGACTTTGATAAAAGAATAGATATGATGGCTTCCTGCATTGAAATGATGATTGTTGTTATGATTGTTTATGATTAGAGTTCATATGAATTGTTGATGATTACTTGGTTTGATCGAACAATTAGGATGGAAACTGTTAATTGATAATTGTAAATAAAGAAACAATTAAATGATTGTAACTGATTAACACAAATATCGGATGTTGTAAACTGGTCGCACAAGACCCCTAGTCGCACAAGGGGTCCATTCGCACAAGTCTTGTCAGTCGCACAAGATGTAATGTGTTTAACTGTTGGGCCTCAAAGCCCAAAACGAGTCGCACAATATGATCCGAGCCGCACAAGATGCATGAATCGTATAAGTTGGATTATTTGTTTAACTGTTGGGCTGTAGACTTGGGCTGGGTAATAAAGCTGATCGCACAAGATGTTGTTCGGTTAAATTGTTTGGGCCGGTCTTTTATCAGGTCGCACAACACGCTGTGGATCGCACAAGGATGTGCTGATCGCACAACGTGTTGGGCCGAGACTTGTGTGGGCTTCATTTGTATGCTAAACTGATATCATATAAAACGTTCTATGTGTATACTATGTTGCCATGATCGATACGTGTTAGCAATCTGTTAAACTATGTGTAATCATACGTGCTTTACTTGAACCTAAACCTGACATGTGTGATAACCATGTTAGGACGTGGTTGACCACTAGCTGCTAGACTTGACCTCTCTGTGTAATCTGCCGAGCAAACCAAGGTGAGTTCACACTAGCCAAGGCATGGGATTCCCAGGGGTTGGGAATGGGATTGAATAACTACTCGTACCAATATTACTGTTAAACGAATTATTACTGTCCTCGGTTGAAGGGCACGTACGTAAAACCTACGTACAGTTATACCTACTACTGTCCTCGGATTAAAGGGCACGTACGTAAAGCCTACGTACACGATCTTAAGACCATCACCTCTATCAAAGGAAGTCCCTCAATTATCGACTTAATCGCCGAGGCCTAGGGCGAACGGGTCATTAGTTAATAGCGCTATTAGGTTTAACAAACCTCACACCGTGCCAGTCGGACGGGCGTGTACTAATGGACTATGGGCAAAGGGTCAATGCTGATAGACATTGACTTAGGGCACCTCTTATATTTTCGTAGCAGTCGATATGCGTGGTCTTGTAACACATGGGAAGCCCCCACTAATCATTGCACGCATGCCTGGACTGGCAGCAAGGATTACGCGATACATGGTTTACAAAACGAATATATATGATTTATGAAATGAATACTTTAACCAAACAACTGTCTGTGAACTCGCTCAGCTTTGTTGTTGATTCGTTGCTACATGCCTTGCATGTCATTAGGTACCCATGGAGCTTGCACAGGGAGGAACGGTCGTTGTGGGACATGGCGATTTGTGCCATGCTTTAGACATTACCTTATTTCATACTTAATACTTGCTATGGGTTTTTACAAATTATGCTTCCGCTAAACACTTGACTATGCTTTGGTTTTGAACACCTTTCATATTGGTTTGTTGAATTATGTTTATTTATCTACTGGTTCAATATGATTGGTGGCTTGATCCTGATCAGTCACGCCTCCAAGCGATGATACTCCGCGTGTGGATTTTGGGGGTGTGACACGGCGTGAGAATAAGTATAGGTTTCAATGAAGAAGAAGAAGTAATAGTGAAAGTTAAGTGAGAGTAACTTGAGAGATTGTACCTGAATCGCCTTATTTATAACCGAATTTTGGGCGGGAAAGTTTGTTGACGGAGGAAGTAACGGAAAGTAATTTCCGTAAGCGGTTATTTTCTTCACCTTTAATCACTAACGTGGTGTATACACACACGGATTGTGGGCATGATCAATGGCTGGGGGATGTCACGTGGAAAGTGAGTAAGTGTGGATCCTTCTCCAATTTAGTGCCACCATCGTGACCTTGATGGGGGTTCAGGATGATGCCATGTGGCCATTCGGTTATAACCGAATGGTTGTGCATGATGGGGCTTTCTAGAAGGTTTACAGCTGTAAACCTCTTTGCCTCTGTCTCATGTTAATTCTGTTGTAACAGAAAGGTCATTTGCTGTTCAAGTCTGGGTTATAATTGTGCAGAGATGTTGTTAGGGTTTTATTCCCAACTTTTTTGTCATATGAAGTTTCGCAAGGATGTGTTATTAGTTCCCTCTTGGTTCGCGGATGTTGAAGACTATTTTCTTTCAAGTTCTCCTTTAGAACCAGTGCGCAGCCGCGCAGGGTTCTCTTAAAGAGGGTTTATTGTGGTGAAGATGTGGTATGGTCCAATGTGCCTGCGCAAGGTTTTTGGGACCATACCCCTTCAACTTGGTTCTCACAAGAAAGCTTAAAAATTCGAAATTATGGAGGTGGGGAAGGGTGTTCGGCCGATTGGTATGAAGAAGAAGAAGTTTGTTTTTATTGTGTTTTGGGACAAGTGTGGTGTGTTTAGGATAGTTTAATCATTGATTTCCTTACATGTTCTACATTTGTCAACAACCAAGGAGTGGTGGGCTTACAATCCGCCACCTAGTCCCTCTCTCTCTCCTATACACGCATACACACATATATATAGTTTGTATGGTTTAAACTGGTATTTAACTGATTACCGGGTATTTTAACTCGTGTTTTAATCCTGTTTTACGGAGTTTTAAATTATTTTTATCACTCTGTAAAAATATCATATTATTACTTAAATAATTATCAGTTGCCTCGACTGGCTGTGTTGACAGTATTTTGTCAGATACGCGAAGTATCGCGCGGTACGCACTTAAACTCGAAAAATATAGTTTCTTAGCGTTTTAATTTATGTTTTCCTCCCAAACATGATTAAAAATACCATTTTATTCATAACGGAATATTTTGAGGATTTTAACATTAATCGGGCGGTCACCGACGTTCGTTTCGCAGTTTGTCGCAAATAGTTCCTGAGTTTGAATAAACATGTTTTTGCCATACCGAACCCCTCAAAACTTATTTCTAAGTTATGTAAAGGGTATCTAGGGTAGGTTCATCTTATGTCATTTTCCCGGAGTGTACGTCGCGATAAACTGATTACGTTTGCGTAAGAGTTTACGATTTCACTTCCATAAAAGGCTTGAAAGAATGAAATTGTACAAGGACTAAAACGTGAAATTGTCATATGTAATTATACAAATCTCGGAAATAAAAATCAATGTTTCATTAAATGCCAAGTTGTTTGGAATTGTACAATGATTGAAATACACAAATGTCACAGGCTGATTCATTTATCAGGGTGATGCTGGGTACCCAGGGTTTTTGTTGCTAATAAAAATTGTTAGGCTTTCATAAAACAATACGCAAAGAGTGATAATAACGTAAATGTACCAAACGATCTTGTTACCAATAAAGTATTCTTATGGCGATGTTACTAAGGCTCGAACCCTCAAGACAAAACAAATCACATCTGCATCACTTAGTCACATCACAAACCTTGAAATTTCAAACAACAGCAACCAAAGTAACCTGGCACACCCTGCAAGCATACAAGACCATGTTTATAATAACTTAGATAAATAGGAAACCAGGGTCAAACAAGTCAAAACTCAACCATAGTAACATAATATAAAAATCATAAAAGAAGGTGGTGCGCACTACCTAATATGGTACAGTTGGATTCAGTCATTAAATTAAATGTGTTTATCGAACTAAAAGCAGCTTTGAAGTTCGAGCAGTTGCAACGCTTTGCACGCGTCTACATAGAAAAGAAAAGAAAATTGTCATTTCTTTGAATGATATCACTAAATATGATTAACACGCCTTGAGTTGATAGTAATACCCACATCAAGACTCAAGATATCATTCTAATTTATTAAAAACCAATACAAAAAAACTAAATGTCCACAACCAGGCGAGTTAACACTATCTCAACATTATCATAACCACATAAGATTGAATAATTTACACTCTACAGGCGTTAACATCGAAACTAATAAACCATTAATTAAGAGGCATTTCATCAGACAAGAAGTTAACTAAAGAAAAGTTGAACATCGAAAATCAGTTAATCACACTACAACAATAATCGCAGTTCTATATACAACATGGAAATACATAAAGATTCATATATATATATATATATATATATATAGGCTAAAGATAAATAGAAAACCCACTTTAATTTAGAAAACCCGGGAAACTCTAACCTCCCGATGTTTTTAAAAAAAAAAAATATACACATGTTATATACATGTTTTTAAGGTATTTGGGCCAAAAAAATCAAAAAAGCGCCGAGTAGATATTTTAAAAAAAAATAAACAAGTTTTGGTGTAACACGTGTTACAAATATGTCAGATGAATGTAACACGTGTTACACCAAAACTTGTTTATTTTTTTTAAAAATATCTACTCGGCGCTTTTTTGATTTTTTTGGCCCAAATACCTTAAAAACATGTATATAACATGTGTATATTTTTTTTTTTTTTTAAAAACATCGGGAGGTTAGAGTTTCCCGGGTTTTCTAAATTAAAGTGGGTTTTCTATAGATACTAACCCTATATATATATATATATATATATATATATATATATATATATATACATCTTCAATCATATACATGTGAAGCCCAAGATCATAATACCTGGAAAGATTCAGAATGCTCGACACCACAAATAAAAAATCTACATAATTGCAAGCCCTAATTTTCAAACTTCAACGTAATTCGACCACTCACAGCCAAAACTGAATTCAAAAAACATACAAAACCACATACGAACAAAACTAAATTCATAACCGGTATTTTCAGTTATAAGATTTCTAATTCTATAACCTAATTTTCTCAAAGTTTTGGTGTAATTCTCTTACCAAACCAAGACGAGCTTCAACCGATGTTAATGAATTGTGGATATTGGATATTATCAAAATTTTCTCAAAACTGGATAAGCGATGAAGTTGAACTTATCGTAGCAGGTGATGGATTAGGGTTCCAATTGCAGGTGGAGGGTAGATGGTCACGTAAAATGACTAAGCTGTGACCAAAGACTAGTTAGAGTCATTTTTTTTCTTTTAGCCACACATAAATATTTATAAGTGACTAATAATGATACTTTTGGTCACACAAATTCATAAGTGGCCATATAAATTATGTTTTAGTGACATTATTAATAACCTACTGTGACTGTGGCTAGTGATTGTCACATTTTTAATTACAAGTGTGACTATAGGTTTCTAAAAGATGTGTTTCATCACATGAATCAAAAAAATATTGTGGCAATAGGTCACATTTCGCCACACTTTCGAGTTGTGGCTAGTAAATGTCACATGTTTTACTAAAAATGTGGCTAAAGGTTTTGAAGTGTTATACAATGGTCACATTAATAATAAAATGTGTGGCTAAAAGTGTTTTACAATATTATAAATGACCTTTAGCCACACATATATTCAGATATGTGGCAGGTCGATTTTGGAAAAAAAGTGTGGCAAAAGCCCAGTTTGGACGCAGTGGAATATAAATTTTTTTGATATGTTTAAAATTACCTGCTTAATCTTAAACGAACCAATGAAAGCAGTCAACACATACTCACCAACATTAACAATCTCATCTTTAACATTAGATATCACTTGAGAGCATGCCTAATTACTCGAAGATGATTGAGAAAACTCCTTTTCAACATATCTATAACAATAGCAATCTTTTAAAACAATAATACATTACTTTTATGTAAAATATATAGATATGTACCTGTCTCTGAATTGTGTTATCTCATCTATATCGGAGTTAATGAAGACTCGGCTTGCTTCAAACATGTTAGTGAGGCCAATTTTTCCTGTTTAAAACAAGTTTTATTAAGTGTACAAAAAATATGAAATATATAACGATAAATAAAAAAAAGTATTAATTTTTTTATAACTAAAATAAATACCTTGATAGATGTTTACTGTGCCAAAATGCACAAGAAGAACAACATGGGCCGGTCGATTCTTATCATTCATGTACTTGGACATCTCGATTGCATAGTTTTCCCATAATGTAAGCCCAATTTTCTGACCTCTGTAAATATAATATATGAAAGGTTCAAATAAAGCATATACATTGATAAAAAAAAATTAATGTAAGGTTACTACTCGATATCTTTGAGAGTTGATTCGTTTGCATTTAGTGTCATCCTTTCTATTTGCGTCTTCAATAGGATAACTAACAACCACGTAACCAACAAAATCTGTAGAATACAACAAACTATTAATACAACAAAATAGGACATCAATTCTAGAAAACTAACAAATAAATCATACCTATTGCAGTATTAACTTCAACTTTTTTGCTTAAAACCGATTTGAAATAAGTGAAACGGAAAACATACCGAGGGCCAGACCAATTCTCAGTTTTCACAACAGAAGTGAATGCATACAAAGATAGCTTCTGATCATTTCCTGTGACCATTATCTTAGTAGTGTCTTTAGCTAGAGATGGTTTATGTAACAATAAATAGTCATCAACAACCAAATGTTTAAGGAACCGTTTGAAAAGTTTATGCAACAAACTACATTGAATAAACGAACCCTGAAATTAGAAGTAAATAAATTACATAAAAATGCATAACAGTGGAGAAACAAAAATATAAGCAAGATTAGTCAAATTTAAAAAAAAATGTAACCTCTTCATCCATCAACAACATGTCAACACGATAGATTTGCATATCATCACCATTCATTTTTTTATGCCACAAAGATATGATCTTCGCTTTGATGGTGTAGTTCGTGGAATGAGCATTGAGTGACCTAAACATAGTAATCTGATTGTTCTCCATTTCACTGGAAGATTAGGAAAATGTTAGTAACAAGATTTTGAAATGTTTTATATGATACTGAATATAAAAGTTGCACAAAGGGTAATCTTTGTACCTTAAGATGTAGAAAACCAAAGCAAAGAATGACAAAGAGTATCAATGTGAAAACCTTTAAGAACAACATCTAACTTATAGAATACAATATGATGAAGTTTTGGAATGATTGGAAATTATTTTTGGAAGTTGTAAAATTGAATCAATCAATTTTATCAATTTTATTTAGAGAAAGTATTGTCGGTTACAGTTTTAACTTTTTAAAAAAATCTGTTTTAATCGAAACATTGAAATAATTTGAACCAGGTCAAACATCATATGTAATCTAATCAAAATGATTAATTTATTTTAATGAAATGAAACATATTCAAAAAAACAAAACCATAGACATATTATTACTTACAACCACATGAAACAAAAAACATCATGACAATACTTCCGAAATGTATCATCAAATAAATATAAACATCCAGTTTATCATAATCCCCAGGATTGAATCTATATGAACAAAACACACAAATATGTATATGTAACATATTATACGAAACAGGTGAATGCACCAATGATATCAATCTCCTACTGTTGATTCAGAAATCTGCTTTAGAACAGATTTCCAATACATGTATCAGAAAAATGCATTAATATGAACATATACCACGCGAACATGTCGATGAAACCTAAAACATCATGAAAATATTTCTGAAATGTATCATCCAATAAATAAAAAGATCTAGTTTATCATAATCCCTAGGATTGGATCTATATTGACAAAACACACAAACATGTATATGTAAATATTATATGAAACAGGGGAATGCATGAATGATATCTATCTCGTAGTGTTCATTCAAAAATCTGCTTAAAAACATATTTCCAAGACATATATAAAAAAGTATGCATTAATATGAACACATACCACACCAACATGTCTATGAAACCTAAAACATCATGACAATTCTTTTGAATTGTATATGAAAAAAACAAACAGACATGTATATGTAAACATATTCTACGAAACAAGGGAATACATCATTGATATCCATCTAGGAGCGTTCATTCAAAAACTGTTTTACAACAGATAGGGATGGCAATGGGTCGGGTTTAGGACAGGTTTAGGTAATCCCAAACACAAACCCGGTCAGATAAAATTGTCCCAAACCCGTCCCAAAACCCGTCGGGTTTCTAGCGGGTAAATACCCATCGGGTATCGGGTATACCCACGGGTTTCGGGTAAACCCGTTAATTTAAAAAAGATTACTCGTTGGGTATACTCATCTCAAAACCCATTGGGTATTTATCGGGTAACTACTAACCGGTTACATTTTGTATTGTCATTATGAAAATATATATCAAATAACTACAATGTATACGGAATAGAATACCTATATGTGTAAAAAAATGGATGTATCATATATATACATATTAATAATATAAAAGAAATTATATCGGGTATACAATCGGGTAAAGGGGTACACTTTATTGGGTAATTGGGTCGGGTAAACGGGTATATCACTAAATCCCAAACCTGTCCCAAACCCGCGAAAAAAATAAAAACTATTCCCAAACCCGTCCCAAACCTGATTAGCCGACCCCAAACCCGTCCCAAATGTGTCGGGTTTCGGGTTTACCCAGCGGGTTCGGGTTTGATTGCCATCCCTGACAACAGATTCCCAAAACTTATATCAGAAAATTAAAAAACCATTCATTTTACCATAGTCCCAATGAATGAACACATACCACACCATAGTCCTAATATGAACAGATACCATACCAACATGTCTACATAACACTACAAACCTGCCTATGTAACAAATTAAACCAAACAGAGGAACAATAATATTCATGTCATCCTGTTCATTCAGAAATAATACTTACTACTAATTTCTAGCACATTTGACAAATTTGATAAACTAATAAGAACATAAGAAAACAATATTCAGGATGAGTCAATGAAAACATGACTCGTATTTCAAAAATAAAAACACACCTTAAACCAACTCAATAATATCAATGTATAAACCTAAATTGATGATTGATGAACGCAAACCGTTAATCTAAAGAATATAACGGAGACTACCTTACAGATCTTGGCGGATAAACAAAATAAATGAATCAAAATCAAAATATTAAGACAGGTAAACGAAAATACAGAAAAAAACATCCGAATAAATAACCGATTCGAACCTTAACTATCTTGAAGAGAACCATGGACGATGGATTAATGATTTCTGAAATGTGATGAAAAACAGCAACTTCAGTTTAAATTAACATATCAGATACTGTAAGTCCCGATACGAGATCACAATGATATCACACAAGCTTGTTTGGTGGCGGAATCACACAAACAAGCAATGATTCAAAGAAAGGAGATGGAGTAGAAAGATTTTTTATTGATGATTAGATCTTGCATACAAAAGATGTTTGTCAAATACAAGATTTTCTATGATGTCACCAACACTAATCACCTAAACATAATTTACTGTTTATAGAAAGTGTTTAGGGAGGATGCTCCCTAAACCCTAGACCCATTTCCATAAAACCCCACTCCATACCCACTAATCCACTTAGCCACTAATCCATAAACCTACTTAGGGCCTAATCGATACATAACCGAAGATTAAAATACCAACCTTGAATTGATTTACACATTCATTAATCAATTTACTGAAGATAATAAGGATCATCTAGGGAGGATTTCTTCGTTTTTGCGATGACGGTGTAAAAAGATTAGTGGTTTGAACATTTAGGGTTTGTTTACATCATTATTTATCACGGGTCAAAAATCCAGATTTGGTTAGGAGATGCGGGATCCGAAAATAATCTAATTGTGTCTCACATTTTCCTACCAAAAACCACATTTGCTTGCACCACAACATGACATGTGTCCCAAACCTTATTTGTTTATATAATATATATTAATCACATTTGTTATAATATATCATGCTTCAATCTTGGAATTGAATAATTACAAACTTGATGTGCAAAACATTTAAATTTGTACAAGTGGCTTGTATGTATGTTGTGTTTCTAGACTATACTTCTCAAGTGATAGGAAATTTGCATTAGCTATTTGCCTATTTGGTAAGACAAACAGTTTCTTGATATATGAGTAGGAATTTGAACCCATATGATGTTTTTTGGAAATGAAGTGTAGATATCACATCCATTAATTCCCTACAAACATCTTATATTATAATTATAATTATATATCATGGTAGGTTGAATTAGTTTTAATAAACTATCTATACTATATAATAAAAGAAACTATTTTTGGGACACTTGTCATCATATTAGGCCTGTATCTTATGGATAATTATTATTTAGTTTAATTTTTTCTAATTAATTATAGATAACCCTTCTATTAAATATTATTTAGTTTAATATCTTATAGATAATTATTAGTTGGTTTTATTTTAATTTAATCTCTTCTAGAAAATTCATAATTATTTATTAACAAAACATATTTTTTTAATAAAATATCTAACCATAAATTTTAAAATTCGTTTGATGAAAAGGGAACACACTCAAATATCTTATTTATTTATTATGAGGATTTTAATTATTTTCTATTAGTTTATTTTAAGAAATTTATACATAGTTAGGTTCAATATTTGTTTTGTCATATTATTATTATTAAATTAAATATATAACATGATTGTTCGTACTTAGGTCCTTAAGTTGTTTGTCAATTTATTATAACTAAATATATAACTTGATTGTTATTACTAACCATCTATAGTGTTTGTTTATTTTGAAAAATTAGATATTAAATTCAAAATTTTGATAAATCACCGGGATCATCCATATACATTACTCAACATATTACTTTCATAATTTATTACTATCTAACTTTAAATATATATATAAAACAAAATGTTGCAATACATCGCTAAAATCAAGCTAAAAATCTAATAATTATGTAAATATTTTTTGGATTCAAATTATTTTCGGTAATGTGCGAATTATAATTGTAACTTTTTATTTCTCATTAAATATAATGTAATACGTAAATACAATAATAAGTATTATATAATATAATATATTTATTTTTGTATCATTTTCAACGATTACATGTTTCTTTGATGAATTTCATAATAGTAACATACATCATCTTTATATTAACTCATTTATGTCAATTGAGTATATAAACGTCTCCATCTTTGGTTTGCATTTACAAGAAATATTTATTATATAGTTTAGATTGTTCAACCCGTATAACACACGAGGAACAAACCTAGTTATACATATAATCAACCTAAATCACCATTTAAACAAGTTGAAATGAGAACATGACTGTGGAATTTGAATCTACCTTTAATTTAATTATTCTTTTAATTGATCAAAATGTAATAGGTTGGTGACTATTTATTAGTCAAATAAATGATGCTGCAACTGGACACCCTTACCTTAGGTGAATTCCAACTTGATGTATTGAGAAGTCATCAAACATAATGAATTGAGTTGAAAATTAGTAACCAAACTTAAATTATTCCACTTTGTGCACATTAGACCATCTTCAACGATCCCTGATTTCGAAAGAGTGGGAAGGACGTGATCGACGAAGAGTGAAAAATCCGTCTTATCCTTTAATTCCATTCCATGTTGCACACATTAGACCGACCATCTTCAACACTCCCGCCCGCCTTGGCTGATTATTTCAAAAGACAGAAATGAGTGGGAAGAACATGATGAAGAAGAGACATCCATTTAAGCTGTTGGTTGGAAGGCTAATTATGTTGGGTAGTAACCATCATCAATATCAATATATATTAATTAACAAGTTACACAACAAACTCAAAATGAAACTCGATGATGATGTTATAAGTATAACAACCAACCAACCAAAGGAAAGAAAGATATTATTAAACTAAAATGAAAATCTAGTAAACTTGTGGTCACTATTTGTGACGGCATGAGACCTACTCCTAGGAAACATCAAATGATCACTCTTCACCTTCCGACCCAAATCCGCATCATCACCAAAACTCGAAACCGGAGCCTCTTCATCAATCCTCCCCATCCCAACACTCACACTCCTAGGCACCCTCCTGGACCCCTTTGCGGTCGCCACGTGTTGCTTTATGTACAACTCCAGGTCAGCTCGGGTAATGTCAAGATTATTACGCGTGGTGGAGTTGGCTCTGATGAGCTCCCGGAGATCTTCGGCTGCAGCATTGCTGGAGCCGAATGAGCTCGTGCTGGAGCTTCGGGACATAGGGTTCCCGAGGCTCGCTGCGGCCACACCGTAGTTGGTGTGGTTGGCGCAGTCCGTGATGCTCCGGATGTAGAAATCTTTGGCTTTGCGGATGGCTCTAAATGGTGTTGTGATGATTCTGATTACCATGATCTTCTGGTTGGTTCTCATTTTTGTGATAGAAATAAACAGAAATTTGTGTAATGATGATTGTGAATGTCGTGATTGAAATAAACAGAAATATATGTGTTGGAACTGTGTGTGTGTGGGGGGGCTGAGATAAGTTTATAGGTGGTGAGCGGTTTGAATTTTTTTTTTTTTTTTTTTTTTAACGGCAAAGTATCATACAGTTTTTTGGGTGCGGGATACCTTACACCCCCCATTCCGGGGAGTGAAGTCTCACCTGTGGTTTTGGTTTGACTGTTTCGTGTCAGGAAAACACGATATTTTTGTTTTTTATTTTAATCGTTTAACGGATTGGGTTTGAAAGATAAAGAAAGAATAATATATTATTATGGCTTAGATCTAAATATATATTAAAAAAATATTATTTTTAATTCTTTTTGGGAATGTATATTTTTACTTTTTTAGCCTTTTTTTTTCTTCTACCAGCCACTCTTGTTTCTAATAATATTTTTTAGAAAAAATATTGTAGGTCTCAAAGGTAAAAAAATGTATTTGTGTTAGAAATAAATAGTTTAGTTATGATATTGATGAATTAAAGTTTTATGTTACAAGTATATGTTTAAGGCAAATAATGTCCGTGTCACATAGCTAATGATCATCAAACTTGTGATGGGTTTCTGGCTACTTTGATGTATTATGAGGGACTATCTTTATGTGTTAAAAGAAATTACGGTTAAGTACTTAAGTCAATAACATGATGAAACAAGAACCCAATTTGGTAAGCATACACGATAATTGTATCATGAGAACACCGAAGGAGGGATCCGTGTAATAATAAGCTAACGTGATGGTTCGAAAAAGAGATAAGGAACAAAATGATAACGTGTGAGTGGGGTGTGTGAATTAATTAGAGATAATAACGATGAGTTGGATGAGTGACTTTTATGTCTAATAAGGGGGGCGCCACTCACTCCGCTCATTGTTTAACAATTTCTAAAAAAGATAACGGTGATCAATATCATATATTAATATTGAATATTAATATTGAAATGAGAGGATAGGCTTTTAACAATAACACGTGTTCAACTGAAGAGGATTAGCTGCCATGTGCCACACTAATTTGTATATTTTATGATAAGAACATGTATAGTGGTGAGTGAAAAAAATCTTTATATTTGGGTATCAAGCGAGGCGTGACCGCCTAGTCAGCAAAGGGATATTTGGGGCTTGAACTTAAAATGGGTGTAGTGGTATAATGCCCTATTAAAACCACGCCTCTCCATTTTGATTGGCCAATTTCATTTTAACTCGGCGTTTCTAAAACACGTCAAAACGCAAAAAGCAAAAACCACGCCCAGAGGGCGGTGCTATGGCGTTTTTGGGCATGGATTAGGACAGAAAAAAGGCTCAATCCTCATGCCATTGTGGATGGTCTAATACAATTTATCTTTAAATTACGACACCTCCATTTTTACGAATGATAAAAAATGTCAACTTATCAAATTTAGACGAAATAAAGTCTTGAAGTACACGAGATTGAATTTTTAATGTATTGATGACAGAAGCACGAGGGCAATTAGAATAGTTTTGGAGCTGAGAATTCGGAGGTAATTAATTTCGCTAGTCTTGTCGGTTGTGAAGTGGGTTCATTTCCTTTCACTTACTTAGGCGTCCCCATTGGTGTAAATATGAAAAGAGTGAAATTCTGGCAACCTGTTTTAGATCGGTTCTCATCTAAATTATCCAAATGGAAAGCCAGATATCTCTCTTTTGCCGGGCGTATGACCTTAGTCAAGTCGGTTCTCGGGAGTCTCCCGTCTTACTTTCTATCCATCTTTGCTGCTCCCAAATGTGTGATAGACAAGCTGGAAAGAATTAGGAGGGACTTTTTATGGGGGAAAACGGAGAGGGGTAATAAGCTCAGGTGGGTCCGGTGGAATTTGTTGTTGAAATCCAAAAAATCTGGGGGAATGGGTGTAGGGAGTATACAGCATTTTAATCAGGCTATGCTTGTTAAATGGTGGTGGAGGTTCAAGTCTGAACCAAATCACCTTTGGGCCCGAGTTGTGTCAGCAATCCATTGCGGAGTTAATGCTCTTAGTCCTGCTCCTCTATTTCCTTTAAAAAGGTCGATTCCCGGTGTTTGGAAGGACGTGGGTTCGGTGGAGGTGGCCCTATCTAAAGCGGGTATAAATATATCGGAGTTTTTAGTTGAGGAGGATGGCGTGTGGAAATGGCGGACTGACCCGCTTGGTTCCTTCTCAGTTAAACAGGTCCGTGCGGATCTAGATTCAACTTTTTCAGGGGTCGGTGCAGGAGTGTTGGGTTTCGACTGGAATAACTGGGCTACGCCGAAGGCGAATTATCTCTTGTGGAGGGCCTTGCTCGGCAGAATTGCTTCTAAAGTGGGGCTGGTTCTTCGTGGCATAGCCCTTCCAGATACAGTTTGCTCTCGTTGCGGCATTGCGGAGGAGGATCCGGATCATATTTTTATTAACTGTCTTTGGTCGCGTTGCATTTGGTGGAATATCATGGCCTGGATCAGAATTAAGTTTCCTCTGGAGGTTAACAATCTCAAGGACTTCTTCTCCTACATAAAGTCGAATCCGGGGGAAAGTGTGTGGAGAAGATGTGTTAGTTTGATTGCTACTGCAACGGTTTGGTGTATTTGGAAAGCTAGGAATAAAAAAGTGTTCGACGGTATTTTCATTCCTGTTTCTTCGGTGGTGGACCAGATAAAAGAGGAGAGCTTCGGTTGGGTATGTGCTCGGTCATCCTTGAAGCAGCCGGGGTGGGGTAATTGGAAGTCCTTTGATGTAATCGGTTTGTTGTAGTTTGTTTCCTGTTTCTCGTTTGTCTGCTTTCTTTTGTTGGTTTTGTTGTTTCCAGTTTCTTGCTGGCTCTTTATATATATATATAAAGTGAGTTTTGCCGTTCAAAAAAAAAAAATAGTTTTGGTTTGGTTTGGTTGGACTTTAATATGTGGCCAAATTGTCAGCCATGACTTTTAGTAGCTAGACTTTTCTAATGTGTCCTTGTGGCTGGTTTAATTATTTTTCTAATTTTGGATGCGCTACTCCGATGGCTTTAAGCACGTAATAAATTGATTGTTTAAATATCAAAAGCCCATATGATAAATCAACAATGGCATCTAAACCAAAATATATTCTAAAGTTTCATCTTGTTCTCTCTTTCTTTTTCAATTGTCTAAAATACAAGAAAAATGTAATCCCATAAATAATGTTAGACATTATTAATATATTATTACATACGCGTTGCAATAAGGATATTGCACATATATGTTTTTAATGAGGCAATTCCAAAATGAAAACGTAGTAAAAACACATCGAAGAGGTATATTCAAAAGTTAAGAAAACGTTATGTTGTCTCTTAACACTTAGCTCAGAATAAGAGTTAAATTGTGGTTAAACTTCAAAGTATAAAAAGTTAAATGTATATTATAACTATGTTGAAAGTTTAGGGGCTATATTTTAATTATTCAAAACTATAAGAAAAATAATAAAAGTTTTGGTCAAACTTTAATGTATAAAAGCTAAAGGTATATTTTAAGTTTGTTGAAAGTTAAGGTGCTATATTAGTAATTATTCAAATTGAAAAAAGAGTTAATTACACAGATGAGTCATATGGTTTATAACTAGTTTCGTATTTGGGTACTAACTTTTTTTTAACAGGTTTGAGGCTTGTGATTATCAATTTGTAACAAGTTTGGGTATTAACACCAAATTTTGTTAATTTTTCTGTTAAATTTGAGTGGAATGACTAAAATACCCTTTTTGTAACTACAAGGACTATTTGTATAATAAATTATTAATTAATTACAGGGACTATTTTTGTAAATTCTTAATTTAAATAAAAACAAAAGGGTCCCTGTTGGCCACCACGGATACATCGGGAAATCTTGTTCTTGGTTAGTATTCTATATTTGAAGTTGTCTTTTCAGACTAGAAATGAAACTGGTTCGGGTTTAAACAATTAGAATTAGAAATGGGTTCGGATTAAAACGATTTGGTTGACCTGCATACAAGTATTTGTTTCATTTCCTTTTGAATTTCATTTAAAGGCAAATTTCATATGTTTTCTGGTGTGACAAATTTCTTAATCCATTTTTCTTTTTCTTTGAAATTTTCCTTAAAGAAAAGTATATAATTTAAATATTAAATTATTTTTGTAAATAAAACGATTCAAAAGGTTATAATTATATAAATAAAGTTTGGGTCACTTTTGCCTGTTCACTTTTCAACAAAGTTTTTTTTTATCCATTTAACCCGTTAAGAGGTAAAATCTAAAAACACAGGTTAAATTTTTTACTATTCTATGCAGTCTTTATATACATCATGTTGAGATGACAAAATGGACAGGTTAGATACGTAGGTAAAACTCAAAAAGGTTAATTTTTGGTACTCGTCTGGTCTCTAGAATTTTCCATCTTGTTTGATTGTTTAAACATTTGTTACCTATTCAAGCATGGAAGCTATGGAAGGAAGGGAAACCCGAGGAACTGATCGACCCGTTGATTCTAGATTCTTGTAACAGAACCGAAGCACTGCAATGCATCCATGTGGCAATGTTATGCGTACAATCATCAGCGGTTCAAAGGCTAACTATGTCATCAGTGGTTTTCATGTTGGAGGCTGAAAACACGAGCCTTCCTCAACCAAACGAACTTGATCTCACTTCATTAAGTTCAGTAGAAATGGATTTGAATCATTTGATCATGGTCCTTTTGTTTTTATTTAAACTAGTTTTATACCCAAC
Organism: Helianthus tuberosus; assembly: GCA_030545235.1. Lineage (NCBI taxonomy): Eukaryota > Viridiplantae > Streptophyta > Magnoliopsida > Asterales > Asteraceae > Helianthus > Helianthus tuberosus. The sequence goes on from CM060408.1 coordinate 128,517,595, forward strand.
GCCGCGTTGCGGCGAGCTCAACCGAATCATTATTGGTGTGATAAAATGTAAGCTCTACATTACAAAACAACTCATAACACAATCATGCTAAACCGAATCATTCTTGGTGCTGATATGCCAAATGTGTTTTTAATAAAACAAACAACTCATATTAAATTGTATCAAATACACATTCTTGGTGTGATAGCATGTAAGCAGCCACGCTAAACCGAATCATTCTTGTTGTAATAAGATGGCAAATGCATTTATAACAAAACAAATAACTCATGTCATATTGTATCAAATACAAAAAAAAATTGTGTCTATTAACATCAATATATGAAAACGTAGTCATTCCACAGCATAAGATATGTTTGCCTTGAAAAATGATGACGATGAAAAAAAACTGTGATGGCCATATCAAAGATGCTAATATTCGATGATGTTGATGGTGGTGAAGTTTTTACTACTCTTCTTTTCTTCAAAGACTTCAACCTTTCACCCCTGTCTCGCCTTTTCATGGTCTTTTCAGCAATCTCGTTAACCAACTGCAAATATCCAAATTGGTTGCAATATATAATAGTATGAGTTCTTCGATCTTCTTCTACTGAACACCAATTGGAATAGCTCTAAAACACAAAGTTGTATTTCAATAATGGATACTACAAATTGAGAATAGGTTAAAACGGGTTCGGGTCAAAATAAGAAGAGTGTCTGGTTCAGGTTAAAATGTGTTTGGGACAAAACGGATTGAAGTCAGTATAGACTCCAGGCAAAACGGGTCGGTTAAATATAAACATAAACGACCATAAACCATCTAGCCAAATGTTAATTCGCCAAGTCCAACTTTGAGTTTTTCTAGAGTTTTGTAAACATTTTCCTTAACTATTGGACTATGGAATTCGGTATTACAAAGTACTAATTACCAAAGCATGATTCTTAAACCAAATAGTGAAGAAAATGGACATAAAACTCACATATTTGCAGGAAAATTTACCTTTTCCAACTCTCTTACATATCATCACCAACATGAAATTTTGTACCTGACAACAAAGTTTGATGATAACGATGTGAAAAAGTATTACAATTTTCCTTAAGTAAATAGCTATTCTTTGTTAAAGGTAATATTATAGTATTGAAAGGAAACTTACAGTTAGAAACCTATGAGTTGTACCGTTTTCAAAGTTGTTTCCGTTTCATGTGGGTTCCGGTTTCTGTTCTCAAACTGGTTTCGTTGTGCGCGTCTACTCAAAATTGTGGGGCGATTGGACCCCCCCCCCCCCCCAAGAACGACTAATGGGTTTTCCTTCTAATTTTCCTAGCCGACTTCTTTTTCTCTCAGGGGCTGCATATTTATCGGCCCAAAGACCAATGGATAACGTTACCAGAACCGATACCTATTTTTATGTAGTCTTTCTTTATAAGATTTCATCAAATTCTATTTCGAATTGTTCTATTAAAATCAATTAGAATAAAAACCGACCTTTTCAACCCACAAAATTGCAGTGATTCCTTTTGTACTCGGATCACGCAGCAGAATTATAAAATCATATACTTTCAGTTTGACCCGTCAGTTTGTGCGTGATTCCTTTCATAAAGCCCATGCACTTTGCAGATTAAGATTTGTCACTTTTTAAACACAAACAGAAGTATCCAAATTAGCATAATGCGTTACGCATTTTAGGGTTAGAATATTCGATGTAGGTGTATTAATAGATACCTATTTTTAGCCGGTAATCACAACCAACCAGCTAAACACCAATATTCAAACCTTAAAATACGGCTTAGTAAAACACCGATAATCACAACCAACCAGCGCTAGTCGTCACAAAGCGAAAAAGGCTCAGAATGACACTTCATCATCGCCGGTGACACAAAACACGGCTCAGTGCCGCTACGGCTGCAAACAGAGTTGCCACGCCAAGTAGCAAGCCACCATCATCGCCGGATAACGCTTCAAATCCCAAATAAATCGAAAAACATACAGTTTGTACTTTTCACCAAGAACATAAATAGCTTGTGTTTTCACTACTACTGTCAACAACACAACCACCAACATCACAGCCGAAATGTGACAACCCTCAAAATTTCAGGTACTGTACAATTAATTAACTTAAATTACGTGTTTAATGACTGTGCTTGATTACAACTGACAACTTAAACTGATCTATGATTTTTATATCATACATACACATGCATCATTTTTATACAGTCACTCCATTTATTACACACAAACATTAGTGACATACTTGATGCACACAGCACAGTTAGCACACTGAGCGGCTGATTCAGAAACATGCTGACAATGCCAGCACATAGACAGACAATGTTAGTTTGGCCTATATAAGCCAGGGATAAGTTACTACACTAGTATGGAGTGTAGGGGAGTGAGGACAATAAGACTGCGTCACTAGGTGATAGTTACAGTGCCGGGAAGTGCCAAAAACCCACTTTGTGTGCAGAATTCTGCATTCTTTTATAAAATTCAGCATGTTAAATTACTAGTAAAGTTCAAAAACATGACAGAATGATCCTGTATACTTTCCTAAGTGCCGGGAATAATTTGTGTTACAAGAACATATATAAAAGACACTTTTTGGACTAATTAAATACTTTATTGGGACAGTACTTAACCGGATAACCGGACATTACCCGTAACACTAAATTTTTGTCAATGACATAGTTTTATTATTTTTGACTAGTCATGGGTCCCGTTTGCCATAACACCCACTAAAAATAATCAAACTAACTTATATCACCACATCTCTTACATCTAACTAATATTTGCATTCTAGTTACAATTTTTACCTCAAGACCCCCCCACCCCCACCGAATTTTCGGTCCTATATGGACCCACCTCAACATTTTCATCATTACTCATAATCTTCTCCTAGATTATAATCAAATGTTATTAGATATTGCTTGTTGAGATAACCAAGATGTGTAAGAACATCTTTATATGTATTGGCCAGTTAAGATCTCTCATCATTACAAATCCTACACTCTCTCACTTGCTCTCTCTCCCTATTTCGGTTTCCCTATAACCGAATCCACCACCATCACTTCAACATATTCATCTTCTCCAACATCAAGTTCATTCCAAGCTTTGAAGTTCATTCATAGAAGTTGCAAGTTGAAGGGCTCTCAAGAAAGCTTTGTTCAAGTCTTTATCACCATCTTTTTCGCATCATCTTTACACTAGATTTCTACCCTAGCCTTGTGCTAGTAGTAAGTCTATTTGCACCATTGTTTTATCTTGTTCATTATTATGATATGTAGTAGGATGATAATGTTCAAATCACAAGAACTAAAACACTAAAAAGATGAACATGGAACCTTACATAAAATCGTACATAAAGAAGCTTGCATGAAGATGAAATCGGTTGGATTATATTTGGTTAAAGCATGCATGATGTTTGATCATTAATTTATTGATAAACCGTTGTTAAGACACTTGGTGATGCGTTTTTAGTAACATTTACATTGTAAAAAGCATGTTGATTGGTATTTTCAGCCAACTTAAATAGGCTGTAACTGGGTCATAATAAATCTAAAAAATGACTTTCTGAAGCCTAAATTGTGTATTTTCGAAAAACGAAGAAAATGGCGCTGGAATCGTAATTTTTCGAGGTCGTTTACTATTTTTAAAGAACTGTTTTTGGACAGCAGCTCAAGCTGCGATTTTACTGCTGAAAAAGTGTGTTGTAGTCGGAGTCATAACTTAAAAACTAAACAGAATTATCTCATGGAATTTTTACTGGAGATGGTCACTGTTGTCTCCGTAATTACCCCACTGGAATTTCATCAATCGGACTTACGATTAATTTTTAGTGAATTATTCCGTAGACTGCAGTCAGAAAGCGACAAATCTGATTGCAGTCCGGTAAACGATTTTCTATAAAATATTGGTAATGAATTGAACCCCGATATTTTTACACAATAAAAATTGGAACGTTTCTGACATTCTGTAAAAATTTGAGAATTTTTGGAGAAGGTTAACTATTTTATTAAAATACTCGAAAACAGTCCAGTTTTGATTAATAAAGCCAAAATGACATAAGTGGTATATTGCATGTATGATTGTCGGGTTGGCTATGTTAGAACAATCTAAGGAATATATGTAAAAGAAAATGATATGCTATTAAGCATGGACACCTCTATTTACAAAGGAGACTATGGCGAAATTTTCCGAAAATCCTAACACTTAGTAAAAATATTTGAGAAGTGTAGATACGAAATAGTTGCCTAACTATTTTCCTAAAGACGATAGTTAAAATAGTTATTATTATTTTTAACAAAAATAATACCAAAGTAACGCAACTCAAAACACTAAACTCTAAGCCAAGGCACGGCCCGTTCGTCTAATAGACATTAGTACGTGTAGGTTGTCGTGTAGCAGACAGAGTTTGAGATACGGTACAAGACGCACTACTGTGAGTTCATGTCCCCCTTTTCTCTTAACTGTTTTTAGTTTTATACTTCGGGGGTGAAATACATGTTACTGTGTTTACGGATACTTTTATACATGGTTAGCTTAAGGAGGGTTACTACTTAGATCATGTGAGTGGGTAGGCGGAAACTAGAGGCCATTAATCCTCATTGTAGGACCGAGGGTCATTAGCGGTAGATCTATCTGGGTTTAGCGAGCCCAACAGAACGGACCTCGGGGTGACTTTGAGCCCGACGCAAAAATTTGCTAGGTTTGAGTCTTCCTACGGCACTTCACATATATCATTGGCTTTGCAACCCAATGGTGATCTCTTTTTCCTTATTTGCTACATACCAGGGATTTTTATACTTACAAAGGTTTTATATACTCACCTTCACATGAACTCGCTCAACAACTTTTGTTGATTTTTCCAACTTACATGTATTTCAGGGAATTAGGGATCTGGCGAAGTAGGCTACGTTTTCACGCTGCGTAAGAGTTATGAGGTCATCCACATTTAGGGATTGCGACTTTTACCTGGACGAGTCGAAAGTCTTAAACAGTGTTTACTTTATGTTTATGGTTATGTCGTATGAACAATGTTTTTTTATTTTTGATGGGTTGTAACTCGTTGCATGTGTCAACTTTAAACAATGGTGTCGTAATTTACTTTTCAAACTTAAATCAACGGATGATCTTCATGGTTTTATTTTCATATAGCTTTGTTGTGATTAAGCTATGGTATTAAGAAGTCACACCAAATAAACTCACACTTCCGCAAAAGCCAGGGTGTGACAGCTTGGTATCAGAGCCTTGATCATAGCGAACTAGGATTCCTTCTCGAGTCTAGACTATGATCACTAGGGCTCTCACGAAAACATTTTTTGCATACATTACGTCCAGATCCCAGGTACAAAACATTTTTACAAACAAAAGTTGAGCATATTTTTTTAAAAAAATTTTTGGTTGGTCGGGAGACCAGGGATTCAGCCGGGTGGCTGGGGAGGTTCTGGTCGGGGGACCAGGGAGTCAGTCTGAGAGGCTGGGAAGGTAGTCTGAGAGACTAGGAGAGTCAGTCTGAGAGGCTGGGAGGATAGTCTAGTGGGACTAGGAGATTCAGTCTGAGAGGCTGGGAGGATAGTCTAGTGGGACTAGGAAGTTCAGTCTGAGAGGCTGGGAGGATAGACTAGTGGGACTAAGAGAATTACTTGATTGTTTATTGATGACTAACATGTTTATTTGATTATATGATTGATTATTTGTGCATGTGTGTGTTTGTGTTACAGACGCCATGCCTTCATCAGGTACTGGAGAGTCGGACACTACAGATCCCATGGCCATAGTATCAGACGACATAGTTTCATCGGAGCACGAGGTGTACACTTCCGATACTACCAGCACAGACGATGACGACTTTCAGCCCTTTGCGCTGCCTGATGTCGTAGCAGAGCCTGCTGATGGCCATCTCGCTGGGGATTTACCACTCGTGGTGATCCTTGCTCCTGTGCCCCTTGCCGCTTATCCCGTTGTTGATATGCCCCTAGACGTTGTCTCTGACGACGATATCGATCTATTTGAGGAGGACCCACTTGAAGGCGAGGCCCGTATTGCTGCTGGTGATATCCTACTTCTTGCTGATGCCCCTGAGGAGGAGGCTCCCGTTCATTCACCTGTTCCAGACTCCTTTGAGTCTGTGGCATCTGTACCTTTGCACACACAGGGAGTGCAGCACCACTCACACGACGCCGACCCGGACATGGCGTCATCTGCTGTACCTACTCATGTGCACAACTTTGAGTTCGATCATGATGTTGATGATGATTCAGATCCTATTTTTCCACCTGGCTTTGAACCAGACCAGGACATTGAGTTCGTACACTTAGACCAGCACTTAGAGGATCCTATAGCCCCTGTCGACCCTATGTTTGTTGATCCAGCTGATTTTGAGATGGAGTTTGTTGATCCGGAGCCGGCTGTGGCCCCTGAGCCAGGCGTTGCTCCTGACCCCGCATTGGAGCATGACCCTGTTCATGCCGATGCACATGCTGTTGCTCCTTTGGTTGATGATATACCTGTTAATGATCATCCTGTTGCTATTCCGCAGTTGGTAGAGGTTCTGTTGTTCCAGATCCTATGTCGGTGATGTTCGACCGCGCACCTTTTGCGACCCACATTGATCCACGATACGCTCACACCCACAATGGGTGGATAGATGATGACGATGATTACCCACCTTTCGTGTTCCCTGTTACACCACCTGCAGCCCCCGTTTCAGCTCCTGTGTCAGCTCCCATCGATGTTCCTTTGATCCCCCACACACCACAGATACTCACCGCACAGATCTTCAGATCACTTATCTCCAGGACATACCTCCATCACGTCCTGGGGAGGGTTCGTCACGTCATCCGTTTGGTCATACACCTTTTGTGTCAAGAGGAGGCCAGTTTGTGCCTCAGAGTCCTCATCTTTCTGTTGTTCCCACTGTTGCACCATTTACTATACCATCCTTTGCTCCATCTAGTGAGCCGTTCCTCTGGACTACGCCCCCCATTATGCCACCGACGGATCCGTATCACCCATACCACATGGGGTATTCTACGGAGGATGTTCTCACATCTTTCATGATACAGCAGGAGGCGCTGACCCGTCGCGTACAGGAGCTAAAGAAAGCTCAGCGACCACCGTGCCCTTGCCAGACCCCACCTGCAGTATCACACCCTCCTCGACCACTATCACCTGATTCTGCCGCTCGTTTTTGGACCCCCGAGCAGCAGATAGCATACCTATTGCGCGCTCATCGCGCCATGGAGGAGGACTAGCTTCATATGCAACGTTTACTCTTTTCTCGTTTTCCCCCTCCTCCACTGCCATCAGCTTAGGCCATTTTGATTCGACGCAGGCAGACTTTTGATGAGAGGACGGCGATTGTGCAGATTACTCAGCTTTTGGAGACCACATTTTCTTTTGATGATTGTGACTTTTGATGATTAGTATATTTGATGCTGTTGTCTCTGACTAGATAGTTTGACTAGGGCGATGTGGCCCTTAGTCACTGATGATGTATGATACAGTTATGAACTTGTAAACCTTACATTGTGGTCTTGATTTATGACAGCGCAATCGCAGTATTCTCATGAGATGTTATGTGATTGATTTATTTATAACATGAGATGTTATGTGATTGATTTATTTATGACATGAGATATTATGTGTTGATATTATTAAATACATACGTACACTTTACTTGCTATGACCTAACCTACGTAAAACATCTTTTAGAAGATGCCTCCAAGACGCCAGACGCGTATGCCTGCCAACGAGGCAGAACTTCAAGGAATCATTGCTGCCGCCATAGCGCAGTATGCAGCCTCGAACGGAGGAACGAGCGGAAGCAATTCGAACAATAACGGCAATAACAATCCACCACATGGTAATGTTAAGTCGTTTGGGACGTATTGCAATAAATTTGGATATTTATAGCACGCCCGCTAATTCCAATTGTATATTCTAATGTATGTGCAGGGTGCACTTACAAGCAGTTCCTAGACTGCAGGCCTGTGAACTTTGACGGCACCGGAGGTGCTGTTGCGTTCGTAAGGTGGGCAGAGAAAACAGACTCTGTTCTTCGAATGAGCAAGTGCGCTCCAGACCAACAAGTGACTTACATTTCTGGGCTATTTTTGGACGGAGCCCTGTCCTGGTGGAACTTACAAGTGCAAACTCTTGGTGAAGCCGCTGCTTACGCATTAACCTGGGCTAAATTAAAAGAGTTGATGCGAAGGAAGTATTGTCCTCGTGCGGAGATACAAAGGTTGGAGACTGAGTTTTGGCATTTAAGGATGGACGGTCCCAAGATCGCAGAGTATGTCCAAAGATTTCATGATTTATCCCACGTTGTGCCATACATGGTCACACCGGAATTCAAGCGAATCGAGCGCTTTATCTGGGGTTTAGCTCCACAGATCATGAGTATGGTCACTACTTCCAAGCCTGCAACAATCACAGAGGCCATCTATCTAAGCGTGTCTCTTACTGAGGAAGCCATCCGCCTGAACAAGTTTTCGGATGTTGAGCAAAAGAAAAAGGAGACTCACGTAGAGTCGTCCGGGGGTAATAAAAGGAAGTTCTCGAACTTCAAACAGGGTACAAGCAGTGTTGGCAAGAAAGGAGAATCAAGCACACCGGTCCAAGCTGCAACCGGTGCTGGGAAGAAAGGAAAAGGATATATGGGTACTCATCCCAAGTGTAATACCTGCCAGCGTCATCATTTTGGCCAGTGTGGGTCAAAAGTATGTGAAGCTTGTGGAAAGGTTGGCCACTTGAAGGATTCTTGCTGGGCTATTGCTGGCCGGGTATAAGGAAACAATGAAGGAAATGGAACAATAATCATGGTGGCAATGGTAATCGTGTACAAGGAAACAATGAAGGAAATGGAAATCGAGGCAACAACGTATATCAAGCGGGTAATGCGAATCGAAATCAAAATAACAATCAAGCGGGGAACGGAGGAGGTAATGATCAAAGATTGGGTTGTTTTAACTGTGGTGACATCGGGCATTTTCAGAGGGACTGCCCAGGATTGAATCAACCCGCGGAAGAGTGTTTAACATTGAGGCGAGGGAAGCGCGCCAGGATCCCAACGTTGTTACTGGTACGTTCCCTATAAACCAACGCTTTGCATCCGTTTTGTTTGATACTGGTGCCGATTATAGTTTCGTGTCATTAGAATTTAAGAAAATACTTGGGTTGACACCTAGTAAGTTAGACGTTCCATACTCCATCGAATTAGCAAATGGGAAACTAGTTGAGACCAGTGAAGTTGTCCGAGGATGTGTGATTGAACTAGGAGGACACGAGTTTACGCTAGACTTACTACCTGTCGAGTTGGGCAGCTTTGATGTGGTAGTGGGAATGGATTGGCTATCAAGTAACAAAGCCGAGATAGTTTGCCATGAGAAGACCATCCGCATCCCTGTGACGGATGAAGGAACAATCATAGTGCACGGAGAGAAGCATAATACTCCACTAAGAATTATTAGCTGCCTGAAAGCTAGAAAGTGCTTGAAGAAGGGATGTGTTGCATTCTTAGCACACATCATGGATAAGGAAGTTGCTGGACCAAAGATTGAAGACATTCCAGTTTTCAAGGAATATCTGGAAGTCTTTCCAGAAGACTTGCCAGGATTACCGCCTCCAAGGCAGGTTGAGTTCCATATTGACTTGGTCCCAGGTGCCGTGCCTGTAGCCAAGGCACCCTATAGACTTGCGCCGTCAGAGATGCAGGAGTTGTCGACACAACTCCAGGAGCTATTGGATAAAGGATTCATCAGACCAAGTTTCTCACCTTGGGGAGCTCCAGTACTGTTCGTTAAGAAGAAAGACGGTAGTTTTCGTATGTGCATCGACTACCGGGAGTTGAACAAGTTAACTATCAAGAATAGATATCCTCTGCCAAGGATTGATGACTTATTCGACCAACTACAAGGTTCAAGCTACTACTCGAAGATCGATTTGCGATCCGGTTACCATCAGCTGAGAATACAAGAGGAAAGTATTCCTAGAACCTCTTTCAGAACTCGCTATGGATACTACGAGTTTCTGGTGATGCCGTTTAGGTTGACAAACGCGCTAGCTGTTTTTATGGATTTGATGAATAGAGTTTGTAAGCCGTACTTGGACAAGTTTATGATTGTGTTCATAGACGATATCTTGATTTATTCAAAGACGAAGAATGAACACGAACAACACCTAAGAGCTGTTTTGGAGTTGCTGAAAAAGGAAAAGTTGTATGCCAAATTCTCGAAGTGCGAGTTTTGGCTACGCGAAGTCCAATTTCTTGAACATGTGGTAAATGGAAATGGAATCCATGTTGATCCCATAAATATCGAGGCGATCAAGAGTTGGGAGACCCCAAAGACGCCAACCGAGATTCGATAATTCTTAGATTTGGCTGGCTACTATCGAAGATTTATTGAGGATTTTTCAAAGATCGCTCAACCATTGACCTTCCTCACACAGAAGGATAAAAAGTTTGATTGGGGAATCAAACAGGAAGAAGCATTCCAGCTACTGAAAGACAAGCTTTGCAATGCGCCCATCTTAGTGCTACCAGAAGGAACTGAAGATCTCGTGGTATACTGTGACGCTTCGCGTCAAGGATTGGGTTGCGTGTTGATGCAACGCCAGAAAGTTATAGCTTACGCTTTGCGCCAATTGAAAGTTCACGAAAAGAACTATACCACGCATGATCTAGAGCTAGGTGCAGTGGTATTTGCGCTGAAAATCTGGAGACATTATTTTGTATGGTACAAAGTGTACAATCTTTACGGATCATAAGAGCCTACAACACATATTCGACCAGAAAGAGTTGAATATGAGGCAAAGACGTTGGGTCGAATTATTGAACGATTATGATTGCGAGATCAAGTATTATCCAGGGAAAGCGAATGTGGTCGCTGATGCCCTGAGTCGAAAAGAAAGGATCAAGCCCATAAGGGTTAGGGCTTTGGAGATGATTGTCCAGACAGACCTCGCTTTACGTATTCGTACCGCTCAGAAAGAGGCTCTGAAAGAAAGGAACATTGAAGAGGAATATCTCCGTGGGATGGAGAAGCAATTAGTGCCAAACGAGGAAGGAACGCTATGCTTCATGAAGAGGATTTGGGTTCCTCTGTTTGGTGGTTTGAGAAGGATTATTTTTTACGAAGCTCACAAATCGCGGTACTCAATTCATCCAGGGGCAGATAAGATGTATCAAGATCTTAAGGATTATTATTGGTGGCCTAGGATGAAAGGCGACGTTGCTGTGTATATTAGCAAGTGTTTAACGTGTGCCAAGGTAAAAGCTGAATACCAGAAGCCTTCAGGACTTCTGCAACAACCCGAGATTCCCAAGTGGAAATGGGAACAGATTTCAATGGATTTCGTAACAAAGTTACCAAGGACGCCCAGAGGCCATGATATGATTTGGGTGATAGTTGACCGCCTAACAAAGTCCGCACATTTCTTACCAATCAAAGAAAAGGACAACACGAGTAAACTTGCGGAAGTATACATGCGAGAGATCGTTGCACGTCATGGAGTGCCTCTCTCGATTATCTCGGATAGAGATGGGATATTTGTATCAAGGATTTGGCAATCCTTCCAAGAAGCTTTTGGCTCACAGTTAAATCTGAGCACTGCATTTCATCCGCAAACTGATGGCCAAAGTGAACGAACTATTCAGACATTGGAGGATATGCTGAGAGCATGTGTAATGGATTTGGGTGGTAGCTGGGATAAACATTTACCTTTGGTCGAATTTTCGTACAACAATAGCTACCACACAAGCATTGGAGCCGCGCCATTTGAAGCTCTTTACGGACGCAAGTGTCGATCACCACTGTGCTGGGCTGATGCAGGTGATAGACAGCTTATTGGTCCCGAAATAGTCCAAGAAACGACAGACAAGATTGCGCAAATTCGAAAGCGCATCGAGGCGGCTCGCGACAGACAAAAAGCCTATGCAGATCCAAAGAGGAAACCTTTAGAGTTTCAAGTTGGGGATATGGTTTTATTGAAGGTTTCACCCTGAAAGGGTGTAGCACGCTTTGGAAAGCGGGGGAAGTTGAATCCACGTTACATTGGCCCTTTCAGAATCCTGCAAAGGATTGGGCTTGTAGCCTACAAATTGGACCTACCTGCTGAACTCAATGGTGTTCACGATACATTCCATGTATCCAACTTGAGGAAGAGCCCAACACAAGAGACAGTGATCATTCCCGCTGACGAAGTTCATATCGACGACACGCTCCACTTTGTTGAAGAACTTGTTGAGGTCACCGATTGAAAGATTAACAAGACACGCCGGAGTAGTGTCAAACTCGTCAAAGTTCGATGGAATGCAAGACATGGACCAGAATTCACGTGGGAACGTGAGGATCGTATGAAGGCCAAGTACCCACATTTATTCCCCAAGACCCCTGCAACTAGACGCAGAACCTAAAATTTCGGGAAGAAATTTTCTTAACGGGGGGAGAATGTGACAACCCTCAAAATTTCAGGTACTGTACAATTAATTAACTTAAATTACGTGCTTAATGAATGTGCTTGATTACAACTGACAACTTAAACTGCTCAATGATTTTTATATCATACATACACATGCATCATTTTTATACAGTCACTCCATTTATTACACACAAACATTAGTGACATACTTGATGCACACAACACAGTTAGCACACTGAGCGTCTGATTCAGAAACATGCTGACAATGCCAGCACATAGACAGACAATGTTAGTTTGGCCTATATGAGCCAGGAATAAGTTATTACACTAGTATGGAGTGTAGGGGAGTGAGGACAATAAGACCCACTAAAAACAATCAAACTAACTTATATCACCACATCTCTTACATCTAACTAATACTTGCATTCTATTTACAATTTTTACCTCAAGACCCCCCCCCCCACCGAATTTTCGGTCCTATATGGAGCCACCTCAACATTTTCATCATTACTCATAATATTCTCCTAGATTATAATCAAATGTTATTAGATATTGCTTGTTGAGATAACCAAGATGTGTAAGAACATCTTTATATGTATTGGCCACTTAAGATCTCTCATCATTACAAATCCTACACTCTCTCACTTGCTCTCTCTCCCTATTTCGGTTTCCCTATAACCGAATCCACCACCATCACTTCAACATATTCATCTTCTCCAACATCAAGTTCATTCCAAGCTTTGAAGTTCATTCATAGAAGTTGCAAGTTGAAGGGCTCTCAAGAAAGCTTTGTTCAAATCTTTATCACCATCTTTTTCGCATCATCTTTACACTAGATTTCTACCCTAGCCTTGTGCTAGTAGTAAGTCTCTTTGCACCATTGTTTTATCTTGTTCATTGTTATGATATGTAGTAGGATGATAATGTTCAAATCACAAGAACTAAAACACTAAAAAGATGAACATGGAACCTTACATAAATCGTACATAAAGAAGCTTGCATGAAGATGAAATCGGGTTGGATTATGTTTGGTTAAAGCATGCATGATGTTTGATCATTAATTTATTGATAAACCATTGTTAAGACACTTGGTGATGCGGTTTTAGTAACATTTACATTGTAAAAAGCATGCTGATTGGTATTTTCAGCCAACTTAAACAGGCTGTAACTGGGTCATAATGAATCGAAAAACTGACTTTCTGAATCCTAAATTGTGTATTTTCGAAAAACGAAGAAAATGGCGCTAGAATCGTAATTTTTCGAGGTCGTTTACTATTTTTAAAGAACTGTTTTTGGACAGCAGCTCAAGCTGCGATTTTACTGCTGAAAAAGTGTGTTGTAGTCGGAGTCATAACATAAAAACTAAGCAGAATTATCTAATGAAATTTTTACTGGAGATGATCACAGTTGTCGCCATAATTACCCCACTGGAATTTCGTCAATCGGACTTACGATTAATTTTTAGTGAATTATTCCGTAGACTGCAGTCAGAAAGCGACAAATCTGATTTCAGTCCGGTAAACGATTTTCTATAAAATATTGGTAATGAACTGAACCCCGATATTTTTATACAATAAGAATTGGAACGTTTATGACATTCTGTAAAAATTTGAGAATTTTTGGAGAAGGTTAACTATTTTATTAAAATACTCGAAAACAGTCCAGTTTTGATTAATAAAGCCAAAATGACATAAGTGGTATATTGCATGTATGATTGTCGGGTTGGCTATGTTAGAACAATCTACGGAATATATGTAAAAGAAAATGATATGCTATTAAGCATGGACAACTCTATTTACAAAGGAGACTATGGCGAAATTTTCCGAAAATCCTAACACATAGTAAAAATATTTGAGAAGTGTAGATACGAAATAGTTGCCTAACTATTTTCCTAAAGACGATAGTTAAAATAGTTATTATTATTTTTAACAAAAATAATACCAAAGTAACGCAACTCAAAACACTAAACTCTAAGCCAAGGCACGGCCCGTTCATCTAATAGACATTAGTACGTGTAGGTTGTCGTGTAGCAGACAAAGTTTGAGATACGGTACAAGACGCACTACTGTGAGTTCATGTCCCCCTTTTCTCTTAACTGTTTTCAGTTTTATACTTCGGGGGTGAAATACATGTTACTGTGTTTACGGATACTTTTATACATGGTATGGTTAGCTTAAGGAGGGTTACTACTTAGATCATGTGAGTGGGTAGGAGGAAACTAGAGGCCATTAATCCTCATTATAGGACCGAGGGTCATTAGCGGTAGATCTATCTGGGTGTAGCGAGCCCAACTCCAGGCCTAACAGAACGGACCTCGGGGTGACTTTGAGCCCGACGTAAAAATCTGCTAGGTTTGAGTCTTCCTACGGCACTTCACACATATCATTGGCTTTGCAACCCAATGGTGATCTCTTTTTCCTTATTTGCTACATACCAGGGATTTTTATACTTACAAAGGTTTTATATACTCACCTTCACATGAACTCGCTCAACAACTTTTGTTGATTTTTCCAACTTACATGTATTTCAGGGAATTAGGGATCTGGCGAAGTAGGCTACGTTTTCACGCTGCGTAAGAGTTATGAGGTCATCCACGTTTAGGGATTGTGACTTTTACCTGAACGAGTCGCAAGTCTTAAATGGTGTTTACTTTATGTTTATGGTTATGTCGTATGAACAATGTTTTTATTTTTGATGGGTTGTAACTCGTTGCATGTGTCAACTTTAAACAATGGTGTCGTAATTTACTTTTCAAACTTAAATCAACGGATGATCTTCATGGTTTTATTTTCATATAGCTTTGTTGTGATTAAGCTATGGTATTAAGAAGTCACACCAAATAAACCCACGCTTCCGCAAAAGCTAGGGTGTGACACGAAACAATAGCGAGAAACAACATGGCCAACACCACTAACACAATCATTTAATCAATCTCAGAAAGCAAAAAAAAAAAAAAACGAAATTACCAACACGACTTAGATCCGGAAAAGATCATCATCGTCGTTGAACCCGCTCAGTAGCGCTACGGTTGCAACCGGAGTTGCCATACCAGGTAGCAAGCCACCATCATCGTCAGGTAAGTGAAAAGCTGAAACCTCGCAAGAACCTCGACCGCCATCGCCTAAAATGTTGGCTTGGGTTTCACGTTGAAAATCGCCACCGCCAAGACGACCTGATACGCCGGTGGTGACACTCCGGTCACCTCCCCTATGTCTTCTTTAAGAGGGGTAACATATAAAGCTAAATGACATGTCTCAAGGAGGGTTGACCGCTCAAATAGGTCAATCAGAACAAACCACAAGCAACATGATTAGATCATATGAATGTTTAGGAGCGTCAATAAGCAGCATGTCTGCAACTAATCTTACTCTACGTGATGCCTCAAGTTTTTCACCAACTGATGCCACCACAATTTCAGCTTTTGCACGTCAAAGAACAACAATTATCATGACAACTTCCATCTCCCCCGACCCATCCCCAATGGTTAATATAACCTAGAAAAAGCTATATCAGTAACAACATCAAGATGTCGCACATGATGAGGCATTTTCAAATCTCTGTAATGTTTTATATATACATCAAAATCACAAATAATATATAATTATTCAAAACTTTTGTACAGACACTTTAAAAAATTCGATTAAATTTTACCCTTAACATAAATTAGTAGAAAATTAAAAAAACACACACCATGGATGTTAATTTCTAAACTGGATAATGGCCTTCACTCATGAAACCATGATAGCTCATAGCTAAAAGTTTACAATAATACAACAAATTTTTTTCTCCTTTATCACAGCAAGATCAAAATTCACAATTGTAGCAAAAGTAATTTAACACAACCAAACCTTGTCAAATATCTTCGATAGACTAAAAAGCATGTATATGAAATTAATCATAAATGGATTCCAACACCTATACATAACAAATTGAAAATAAACCCTAACTAATATGTTTCAAAAGAAAACAACAAAACCCTTCTCAAATATCTTCAATCGAGAAAAACATGTAAGTTAAACATTAAAGTAATAAAAAAAGGATTCCAATCATATAATATATAATCAGTACTTACCTTGAATCAGAAATTGAAGCCCTAGAAACCTTGAACCATGAATCAAATGAATCTGAAGCCCTAGAAACCCTTATTAGAGTGGTGGTGAGACTCCGGTCACCGCCCCTCTCCTTCCCTTTCTCTCTCTTCAGTCTCTTCTCTTCTAAGACTTTCAAAGAGGTGTTGGTAAAGCTGGAAGACACGCGTCTCCAAGGGGGATGATCGCCGGTTGCAACTGCATCTTCTTTGGCAAAACACTGCCTTCACAGGCGGCATCTGAAGCTCCGCCTCAACCCACCGCCATCAAACTGCCGTGAAATCAGTTCTCTTTCTCTCTCTGCATTCCTTCTGAGTCACCGCATCTCCTGCTCTCTATAACAAAGGGGGTTGTAGCATTACATCGCCCTTCAGATGACACAACACGTGTCTTATTTGATGGCGATAAGCCTGTCACCGCAAATGGGCCCAATCATATATCAACACTGTAAAATCTACTATTCATTTCTTTGGCTTATTAACATATAAGAATTGGGAATTTACAAAAATGGTCCCTGTAATTAATCAATGATTTATTTACAAATGGTCCTTGTAGTTACAAAAGGGTATTTTAGTCATTCCACTCAAATTTAACAGAAAAATTAACAAAAGTTAGTGTTAATACCCAAACTCGTTACAAACTGATAATCACAAGCCTCAAACCTGTTAAAAAAGTTAGTACCCAAAGGCGAAACTAGCTATAAACCATAGGGTCCATCTGTGTAATTGATGGAAGGGCCAAATCACTCTTGATTATGGCACTTCCAAATGACATATTTTCTCAAGTAGATGTACGGAATGGAAATGTACAACAAAGCAACTAAGCTATAGAGATAAACTAAAAAGAACAATACAAAGTATACAACAACAATTAATTTACCACCTCATGGTAGTCGAATGGCGTGCTTGTCGCCCCCAAACTCATCGAAATCACCTACCGGTGATTCATACCATCTGTTTCCAAACGGGCCAAACTTTCTCAGCTCCTCTTCTTCCCTCTTTTCTTGGGGCGACTTTTTCTCGTTCTTCTTCTTCTTGACCGGTTTCTTCTTTGATTCTCCAAACCTACCAACCATAGCACATACTTTTTGGTTTGGATTCATGTCCTTCTTAGGACACTTACCCTCACTGAGTGGGTTAGTAAACTTAGGGAAAACATTCAAAATCAATTCCCGGTCCCCAAACTTCATGCTCACCATTCCCGTTGCACAGTTTATTATGGCATTAGTTATTGCGAGGAACGGTCTACCCAATATGACTATCGGTTGTGTGTCCTCAACACACCCAACATAGTCTACTACCAAAAAATCAACTGGGTAGTAGCAATCATTCACCTTCACAATCACATCTTCCACCATCCCCCTTGGATGCGTGGGAGTCTGATCGGCCAACACCACGGGGGTGTCAAACTTTTTCAACGGACCAAAATCATATTGGTCGTACAAACTCCTGGGCAAGATGCTCACACAAGCTCCAAGATCTAGGAGCACCCTCTTAATTTTGAATGTTCCAATTTGGATTGGAATAAGAGGATCTCCCGGATCTTGAGCTTTTTGGGGGAGCGCACTTGATAAAACGACACTAACAAGAGATATCAAATCAACCAGTTCAGGTAGTCTGTGTGCCGTTTTTCGATGCTTAACTCTTTCAAACATTCAACATGAGCAGGAACCTTAATTATGGCATCAAGCAATGGTAAATTGATTTTTGCTTGTTTAAAGTTTTCCCACCTCTCATCCTTTGGTGGGGTTTGTTTTTCCAATGTTGATGCCTTAATTGGTTTTAGGAGAGCCAACGGATATGGGATGGTATTAAACTCCACGCCCATATCATTGGCCCTAGCATGCAATTCATTTAAACAATTTTCACAAAAAGCATTTTTTAACTTATCTTTTTTCAATTTTAGGTTGTGAAATTGTTTCTTGCTCATGTTTGCTTTCATCGTTACAATCCTCCACTACACCATCAACAAGTTGTGGTGGTGGAGTACTCTCACTACTACTACAAACCTCATCATTTGAAAGAAGACTTATCACGCTAATGTGCACATTCCTCACATTGCCCGTGCTTGAGCCTTGATGCTTCGGGTTCACCATAGTGTCACTTGGGAGTCTTCCTCCACTTCTTCTCATTTGGGCCATTTCTTCCGCAAGTTGACCCACTTGCTTTGCCAACGCTTTGTGCGACTTGTCTCGCACCTAAAACTCCTTCTTCATCTCCATCTTGATCTCTTGGTTTGAATCTCTAATAGCACTCATGATTGCGTCAAGCTTGGAGTTCAACGAGTCATCACTACCCGTTTGAGAATTTGAATTGCCACCCCCATTACCGCCTTGATTGTAGTTTCTTTGATAACCCCCTTGGTGATTTTGGTACGAAGACTCACCTTGATTCCCCAGTTGGAAATTCGGGTTCATTTGGTTGGAAGCATTACCATACCTAAAGTTAGGATGGTTCCTCAACCCAGGGTGGCAAGTATTGGAGTTCGTGTCATATTGCTTCCGGTCTCCATATACTTGATTCATCTCCACGGTGGATCGGGTCATGTCTACTTGGAAATTCTCGGTCCGGTGACCAATATCACCGCATTCCTGACATACCGCAAAATTGGACCGCTCCCACATCCTTTCTCTTCATACAGGCTAACACCCGCTCTAAAGTATCAATTCGATCCTTGGCACTTGAATCAAGATCGGGAAACCAGATGCTTTTTGGCTCGATCCGCCATTGGAACCGCCTTCGAATTTTTGCTCATCCTCTCTAGAAAATCCCAATCATCCTCCTCGTGATTGTTTAATAAAGTGCCATTACTTGCGGATAGCAAGTACTTGTGCTCATCGGCATCCAACCCTCTCACGAAACATTTCAACAACTCCCACCTTGGAATTTGATGGTGAGGACATTTCTGAACCAATTCTTTGAACCGCGTTAGAGCTTCATGTAGCAATTCTCCCAGAAGTTGGCGAAATGACCGAATTTCATCTCTTGCGTCATCGGTCTTCGCTATTGAGTAGTACTCGTCAAGAAAAACCTGTTGCATCTCGGCCCATGTACGAATACTATTTGCTGGAGGCATGAGGAACCATTGCTTCGCCTTGTCTTTTAGTGAAAATTGAAATAGTCTCAGTTTCACTTCCTCGATCTCGAAATCACGCCCCCCATCGTACTACAAATAGCGGAGAATTCCGCCAAGTGCGTATATGGCTCATCATTTGTCCTACCATTGAAGGGAGGTAGGATGTTGATATAGTTCGGCTTGTACTCAAAAGACCTAATTCCTCGGGGTGGAGGAACAATTGGTGAGTCATTTTCGGTGACCACCGGTCTAAAGCGATCATTCACACCCCTTGGAGCTTGTTGCGGCCGACGGCGTGGACCATTAACTTCTTGATCAACCGGTCTTCAGTTGCCTCTTCTATTTCCACCTCTATCACCACCTTGATTACCACCTCCCACGAATTGGGGAATCCGGTTGCGGTTAGCATGTCACTTAAGTCTGTTATGTTCGGCTCATGGGTACATCCGTATGATACGATTTACCTTACTAGCTTGCTTTATTTTGCATCGTATCATGTTACTGTATGTTATATTGTGATTTCGTTACATTTTCATTTTACTGCTATTTGAGCCTATTATTCCGTACTGGGCATTCGGCTCATTCCGTAAACCTTTTTCCCAATAGGTTCACATGTTACTTTGGGCGAGATTGAGAGTGAAGACTAAAATCTAGGCGACCTTTAATAAGTTAACGTATGTCTTGTGTTTTGATTACTATTATAGTGACACATCGGTCGTTCTAGGTTGGGGTGTTTTAGTTATGGTATCAGAGCAAAGGCTCTTTCCTGTAGAAAACTTAAACATAATAATTAGGCCTATGAGGAATGGGTAGATTAGAACTTAGATAATTCAGGACTTAGGTACGTTAAGATTTAGGTAGTTAGGATTTTAGTAGGTCTCTAGATTCTCTCGTAATTCCCTTCTATATGACCATCCTTGTAGATACCTTCTCGTAGCAACCAATTCTACAATGTTACCAAATACCATCTCCGCTAGATTACCCGCGCTATTCAATCCTCTGACGGTCTCTGATTCTGAAAACTGTTAATAAAACGGTGTTTTAAGGATTTTCACCTACTTACTTTGAAAGTTATAATGAAATTCGGATAAAATAAATACTTCATCGTAGGACGAGTTTAATAACAACTAGTGTCTTTATCTCAAAAGGTTAAAACACGTATTACAAGACAAGGGTAATATGCTTAAAACCTCTTGCTAACATTTTATTAAGTAAGATAACCTGATGACTACTTAAAAGATTTAGCAAAATGTAAAGTGGTTAACTGGTTAAGTATTTTTTTTCTGTAACCCATAAGTCACGGGTATAAACCTTACAACTATCATCTTTTTTATAAAATGTTTTAGTAACTAAACGTCTTTAATATATATTTTCGAAATTTTTTTTAAAGATTTTATAAAAATAAATAACCATTTCGTTAAAATGCTTGACCTAGACGTTTTAAGCCCAAAATAACGTGTTAGGGATAATTGTATATGTTTATTTTTTTTTTGAAAGGAGAACTTCATTAAAAATGACCAGCTTGAAAACAAACGGATAGCCAAACCGACAACAACAAACTATACAAATTTACACCACGCTTCCCATGAAACATCTATACATTGGACCTATTTTTAAACCAAAGAAACCCGAGAGATTTGATCAAGCAGAAAACCTCCTCGGCCTTTGGCGTTTTCCCACAAAAAACAAGCTCGTTCCTCGCCTTCCAAATCATCCAACAAGCAATGATAATGATACCTTGATACGCTAATTGGTCCTTCCCTTTTAAACCACTGAGACGGTGAGCCTCCAGGATGTCTTTGAATGAAAAAGCCACAAGATAAGGAACCTTGCACCAACTACTAACCTTCGACCATATTGATGTAGCAAGACTACATGCCGTAAACAAATGCATCGCCGTTTCCTCCCCTGTAGCACACACCGGACAGACGACGTCCGGAATCTCAATGTTCCGCTTTCTCAGCTCCACCCTCGTAGGTAACCTCTCTAACTCAGCCCACCAAGCAAACACATTACATTTTAAAGGAATCCAATTACACCAATCCCAAATGAACCTGGAGCTGAAATCTTTCTCAGAATCCAAAAGACGTTTAATAGACCTCACACTGAACTCTCCTGACTCATCTCCCATCCACCGCCACTTGTCTCTGACATCAGACAGAGAAATGTCACGAAGTTGAGAGCATAAAGACAACCACTCCGCCAACTCCTCATTGCTAGACGGGGTCCTTTTCCACTGCCATCTAGCATCCAGATTAAGAAACGGTCTCACAATCCGATCGCGGACTAAACATTTCTTGTCGAGCTCCAACTGAAATTGATTTGGAAAGCAAAACTTAAGCGGATCCTTATTCAACCATGGGTCAAGCCAGAAGGCGATATCCTTTCCGTCTCCATCGATCCCGCACATCAAATTCCGGAACCGATCATTAGCACAAATCGGCCGTGACACGACTTAACGATGTTACCCAAAATACCACCCAAAGACGCCCTAACTGGGAGAAACTCCCAGGTCCTTCTATGCGCGTGAATCGCTGAAATGACTTTCACCCAAAGATTGTTTTTTTTTTCGGTTTTGAACCTCCACGCCCATTTCAAAAGTAGCGAGATGTTGATGGAACAAAGATTTTGAAGACCTAGACTACCACAAACGATTGGTGACGCTACACGCTCCCAAGAAACCCAACTCAACTTTTTTTCGTCACCTGTGTCGCCCCATAGGAATTTTCTAATAATGGCCTCAAGGTGATTCACTACTCCAGCAGGCGCTTTATACAAAAAGAAAAAGTAGTTGGGAAGACATTCCAAAACTGACTTGATTAGAGTGACTCTCCCCCTATCGAAAATACCGAAGCCTTCTAAAGCGAAAGCCTAGACTCGAAAATCTCAAATACCGGTCTCCAATTAGCAATATGGTTCATGTTTGCTCCCACCGTTAGCCCAAGATACTTGAAAGGTAACCGATCCGTCTTGCATCCAACCATTGCTGCCATCGAATCCAACTTAGAATCGGAAACACCAATACCATAAATATTCGACCTAGCCAGATTAATTCTAAGCCCCGAACAGATATGAAAACCTCTGAGAATCCTCACCATGTTAATGATACTCTCCTTCGACCAGTCTCTGATCACTAATGCATCATCTGCATAAAGAAGATGAGACAGAGTCGGCCCATTATTGGGGAGCCGAACCCCTGAAACAGCTCCGATCTCGGTCGCCTTCTCAAAACAGCATGAGAGAACCACCATGACAATGAGAAAAAGAAATGGGGACAACGGATCTCCTTTCCGCATATCCTTTTGGCACTAAAAATCGAACGTAGGGGATCCGTTGACCAAAACTGCAGCTCTAGCCAAAGACAAAATCCCGTGAACCCACTTGCACCACAACGGATGAAAACCCATTTGAGACATAGCCATCTTAACGAAGCCCCATTTAACATTTTCATAAGCTTTTTTGAAGTCCAATTTCAACGACAATGCCCTCTTTTTATTCTTTTTTAACCAGTTGGTGGTTTCATTAATAATAAGGGGCCCGTCAAGGTTAAACTTCCCTTTCAAAAAGGCAGATTGACTCAATGAGATGACCGAGCCAAGGACTTTTTTCAGGCGGTTCGCAAGAACCTTGGAGATCACTTTGTTGATAGCTCCAACCAAACTAATCGGACGATACTCATTTAAGCAAGTCGGATCTCTATCTTTCGGAATGAGCGTAATGAAAGAGGAGGCACACCCTCTGCTGACCGATCCACTGTTGTGAAACTCATTCAAGACCTGCAAAAAATCAGCCTTGAAAATATCCCAAAAATGTTTAAGAAATTTAAAATTCAGCCCATCCGGGCTGGGAGCACGATCACTGCCACAATCCAACACAGCAGCTTTGATTTCCTCCAAGCTAAAACCCGAAACCAGACTAGCGGCCTCCTCCGGACTAAGTCTTTTGATATTTTGCAAATCACACAGGGGCGAATACCCAAATCCTCTTTAAACTTCTCCCGAGAAAACTCCAAAACATTCTTTTTGATAATCGAAGGCTTTGAACACCAAGAACCGTTAATCTGTAACTCGTGAATCCTGTTACTAGCCCTCCGACAATTAATCATCGCGTGAAAAAACTTAGAGTTTTCATCGCCTTCTTTAGCCCAGTTAACCCGCGATCTCTGTCTTAAATCTTTCATTTTATTCTCTTCAATCTCTTTCACCAGCCTATTATTTTCCGACAAAATCCACTCCTCCTCCTCACCTAACTCTCTATCTTCCATCAGAATCTCCAATTCCTCTAACTCCGTTCTGGCTTTCATTTCAATTTCCCCTTCCTTCTTTAACATGTCGTCCCTCCACTCCTTCACCCGATTCCTAATGTGCTCGAACTTCTTCAGCAGAAATAGATCAGCCGGCCCTTCCAGCCGGCCCTTCCCAAACAAACGAATTGGCCGCTTCTATAACCATTTCATCATACCCCAGATGACCGATCCAAGAGTTAAAAACTCTGAATGGTGTAGGGCCGAAGTTAGACTCCTTGGTGACCAGAACGATAGGGCTATGATCTGACAACTGCCTAGGAAGGGCTCTCAGGCAGGCATCCGGCCACAAACCAAAGAAACCTGGGCAAACAAGGAACCTGTCGATCTTACTGAGCTTCATGCCCTTGTCTGTCCATCTAGTAAACTTCCTATCTTTCATACTGTATTCCAACAGCTCAGCATTAAAGATAAATGAATTAAAATTACCGGCACAAGAGGGGATAAAGCGTGTATTGAGTCTTTCCTCCGGAGCAGGAACCGCGTTGGAATCACCGAGCAAAACCCACAATCCTGTCGACCACTCAATCTCACTCATCAGCCGATCCCATAACACTTTCTTAGCCTGGGTATCCTGCGGAGCATAGACGTTCGCGATATTTAACTGATGCCCACTCCCCTTGATCTTACCCTTGATAATAAGATAATTCCTGTCCTTGATCGATTCTCCGAAATCAAACAATTTTTTGTCCCATAAACTCACCAAACCCCCAGACTGACCAGTTGAATCCACCCACCCAGAGCCGAAATATCTGTCTCCCCAAAGCCTCGAAACAACCATCTCGTCCAAAGAAGAACATTTCGTTACTTGAATCGCAGCAAAACTAATCCCGAACTTAATCTTAATCCCTTTAATCCATCTAGCTTTCTCATCCCCCCCAGCCCTCTAACATTTAAGGAGACGAAATTCATGATTGAAACTCATTAATACCTTTTCCAAAGATCACATTCTTCACCAATCCTTCACGGTCTTCCAGATCCATGCCCAGACGGACTCCCAGCAGCACCGTCACACAAGCCTCCTTATCGGCGAAAATACCCCCACTGTTGACTTCACCTCAGGAGCACTTTATACCATTAGTCTCCTGATTCTAAAGAGAAGAGGAATCCTCAGAAGCTGCTTTGTGATTAAGATCGAACAATACCCCACCCGGAGGAGGCGGCTGAGAAACAGACTCGCTGGGACGAGAAGGATGTCTACCAGCATCCTTGGCGACCTTCTCATTCAATAAGCCTAACAGGTGATCAAGAGAGAATGGGTTGCTATCCACTTCCACTTGGGCCCTGTTCCTCTTAGTGGGCCTAATGTGTTCACTAGAATCCAACACAAAACTTGGGCTACCCTTAGTGTCATTAGCCTGACCCTTAGCCACTATCCTCCTACGTCTCTTAGCTTTCTTCCTAGACTTGAAAAAGAAAATATCCTTGGTCCCAGCACCAGAATTATTGGAAACAAATCCTGCACCAGAACCCGAAAAGGACTGACCTTTGGTATTTTCCCCATTGAGATTTCCAACATCGCCGTCACTCTTGGAAAACGACCCAACCAGCTCATCTCCTCTCAACGGTCCAGCCCCCATGCACACCTCCTCGTCTTCCCCGAAAACGTCTTCCTGGTTCCCGGGATCCGACATCCTAACCACTGGAGAAGAAGCCACCGACGACGACACGACCGGGGGGTCTACCTCTGCAAATCCCAAACAATCCGGAATCCACTCGTCCTGCTCCTCTTCGAACCAAATCCTGTAGTTCATGTTCTTCCACTTAACTTTCATGTTTTCTTTAATCCTCTGAGCTTCTCCTGCTAACACCACAACCCTGTTCACCGACGGATCTTTTTCATCAACCAGAGAATTTTGGACGTGCAAAACTTTCCCGAACAATTCACCAATCATCTTAAGCACAATTGGATCGAGCAAATGCAGTGGTACCCAGTGCAACCTGAGCCAAGCCACCCGTTCCAATGGTAGAGACTGTCCTTCCCATGCATCGAGTTTCGAGAACCAAGGGCCCCAAACCTCACGAGAATCCAAGAACTTCTTCGCAGAAACCTCATCACTGAACGAGATAAGAATAGATAAGCCGCCCAGATATTGAATATTAGAGAAATCAGTTCTGGCAATTCTAAGAAACCGGTCAAAATCCACCGTCTCCAAATCCACCGTCCTACCCACCACCGCTTTCCCAAACATATCCTTGAAAGCTTCAGTCCTGTCCGGAAAAACTACCGATTTCTCACACTCCTGCTTCTCCACCACCTGGTTACTCCCTACCTCCTTACCAACATCCCCTGACACTTTCTCCTTCCCCAAGACATCACTTTAGGACCTGAAGTCTCTGAAACTGAACGTCCTAAACTTATCTCCAATTCCGACTGAATTGGAGTTATTGGGATAACCATCATCCAGATTACAAGAGTCAGCATTCTCCACTGCATATTTGGCTATATTAACCTTCAACTTGCAATCTCCCATCTTAACTCCCCTAAGCGCCTTCTCTAACTCTGACTTATCCTGGAAATCTTTGAAACTAACAAAACCAAATCTACAGCCTCCTTTATCCCTCTTCTTCGCTACGTACGTCCCAGTTATCTCCCCGAATCCTTCCAAACAACGCCTAAACTCCCACGGAGTGCAACCCTGAGTAAGGTTGGAAACGAAGAACTTGGTAATGCTCTTGCCTACTCCTCTCCGAAGGCCAAACCCAGCCTGCCCCTCTCTATCCATCTGGCTACCCCTCACAGATTTTTGAAAGGTTAATATGATTCGTATCAATCTAGCTAAGCTACCACGGCAGCCGCGATCAATCACAGACCTACTAAGCAATCGAAATCTGGACTTGGCCAAACGAACCACAAGAACAAGAAGAAAAACACTCCAAAGACAATCGAACCCAAAGCTCTGCTAACAATGCTCGTACCGCGTAGCGAAACACAATTCCAGCCACGTAATCACAGGAGAGTTACACAGTGCCGGAAACAGATTGCCGGAAAAAAGAACAACTCGGGGGGGGGGGGGGTGTTAGAGGGCTTTCTATTTTATCTAGAATTGTATATGTTTATTGTTCTCATGAATAAAACGTATATATAGTTCTAATGAATAAAACATTTAATTTTATTTCCGTTAATTATTTATATCGCCATCAATTACCTACTTCTATTTTTTGGGATATGAACATATTAGAATATCTACATTTGACAATAAATGGCTAACCATCTCAAGTTTAGCAGATAACCCATTGGATAAGTTTCTAAATTATAGATATAATTGTCCCGAATTCAAATTCTATGAATTTCATTTTCCTTCATTTTCTAAATAAAAGAATTTTTATTAAACATTTTCGCTAAACAAACCCCTTTGAATAAACATGTCTGTTAAATGCTTCAATCTGGATTAATTACGAGTTTAATTATTATCTCCTAACTTTTATTTATTATGATTAATGAACATACATATAAGCAAAAGATGGAATATTTTGAGAAAAGCTACGCGAATAAGATTTTCATATTCGACTTTAATTATCTCGATGATTTAGGCCGTGGTATTAAGTAGGTTAAAGGAATTGGACGACTTGATGGAGGTGATTCGTCATGTCTCGCTAATCAAGTGTGTAGATGATTGGAGATGGAATGGGGATGTAAACGGGTGCTTTTCAGTTGTTGCGGTTAGAAGGTGGTGTAAATGATTACCGGATAAATGCAATATCTTTATGTGGAGAGCTTTGTTGAATCGTCTTCCTACCAAGTTGGCGCTAAGGAGAAGGAATATTCACGCAAATAATGCATTATGTGTTCATTGTGAAGATGGTGAGGAGTCGGTGGATCATCTCTTTATTGGGTGTGGTATCTCCATGGGGGTGTGGGAAGGCATATTAAGGTGGTGTGGTCTACCCAATTTTTTGCTTTTAGCTTAAAGGATGTGGTGGAGATATATAATATGGATGGTTTGTCTAATCTTCGGAAGGAGATTGTGAGAGGGGTGGTCATTGCATGTTGTTGGAGGATTTGGAAAGCTAGAAACGAGCAAATTTTTGAGAACAAACGATACAAGGTGGTAGAGATTGTAGCTGATGTAAAGACGCTTACTTTCTTATGGTTTAGTAATAGGCACAATAATAACGATAAGGATTGGAAGTCGTGGTGTAATTTGTTTTTGATATAATGTTGTCGGCGGCCCCTTCTCTCTGTCTTGGAGATTAGGTGGTTTTCGTGTGTGGTTTAATGAACTTCACTTTTCAAAAAAATAAAAATAAAAATAACAGATGGTTTGAGAATCGAAATTACCAACTTTTATAAACTTGTTATCATTAAAGAATCCTCCTTACTAAACATTTATGTATGTACTTTTTTAAAACCAATGGGGTGATGGTCCGTTGGCAAATGCAAAACCTTTAAACACTTTGGGAGAGAGAGGACTTGGGTTCAAGTCACATAGACGACACGAATAAAAGAAATTTTCCGTTAAAAAAACATGTAATTTTTAAAGGGTTTTCATTAAATCAGCTTTTTAAAGTGTTTTAAATTTATTAAAAGAAATGTTTGATTATTTGTTACTAGGTTATAACCCGTGGTACCCTCATGTTGCTTTATTTTAAGGATATTAATATTTTATTAATTTTATTACAAGGGTTTTTTTTTCATAAAATTTGTGAGGACATACATACAATGATTCAATATTAATTGTATATAATAGATATGGAAACAATGTGATTTATCAATGACAAAAACAAAACAATGTGATTATTTATTCTTATGTTATATTATAAATGAAAAGCGTGATTGAATGTTTATAATCAACCTAAACACAAAACCGATATTATTATTAAAAATAAAACAAACAATGATTATTTGAAAGGGAAAACCCAAAAACTACAATGTAGGGAACAACTATTTCTCATAACAAAGTAAGAACACTTGAATGTTCAATAAATATCTTTATCATCTTCAAAGTAGTACTTGTCAATTAGTCCAGAAGGCCAAAATTCTTCCAAAATCGTATCCGTAATACAAAAGCCTTAATAGATTCCTTAATCCAAAAATGACAAAAAAAAAAAAAAAAAATGAAATTAATTAATAAGAACAATATTTGATCAAATACTAATTCATTTAAATGTAACAATTACCAGATAATTTTCCACCTATGTAGAATGATGCAGACCAAACTGAAAGGATGATAGCCCGTCTCGCCATTCTCTAGATACACATTTGAAGCGATGAATTGATATAACATTTAGCTTGGTTAAAATCTCAAAGAGTAGCATTTCAAAAGGAATATAAACCATTGTATGAACGAATGAAACATATAATGTATTATTGAGTATAACATATATATTAATAACCTAATTTATATAAGTAAAATGAAAATGGGCCTGTAACATAAATTCAAAGTAGCCCATATCAATCAATTGAAATGGTGATTACTATTCAACAGAATCAGTACAATATCATTGAAATATTTGTTTAAAGTTATTGCAAATATTTCACTTTTTGAAAATGTTGAACCATGTATATTTGCAATAATATAAAGATGTGATTTTTATATTTGGAATTATTGACAAATGAATAACTCGGTTGCAATAATTAGGTTAGTTTTAGTGTTTAGTTTAGATCCATACTTTAATTGACTTTTACAAAACATAAATTCCGAAAATTTTCAATTATTAATAACCGATTTTGTTGGTTAGAAAATTCCTTAAATAAAAAATGAATTCTTAAAAAATGAATTCTCAATTCCATTTATAAAACAAAGGATACGGTTGACTTAAATCAATATGCTTCTTCAATATTTGAATTATAATTAAAAAACATATAAAGAATCTACATTAACATTTATAAACGAATTACCATATTTCATTTTGAATTGGGTTTTTTATGTTTCTTCAATTAGGCCCAATTTGATCTTATATATAAAGAATCTACATAGCATATTGAATTATAGGTTTCAACTTTTTTACATGATGGTTTATATTCCTTTTGTAATTCTACTGTTTGAGATTTTAATGAGGCTCAATGCTAGATCCATTGATCGCTATAAATGTGTATATAGAGAATGGCGTGGCGGGCTATCATCATGGGAGTTTGTGTGGTTACACGTTAACAATGCTGAAAATTATCTGGTAATATATTATTGTTGTGTTTTACTTACATTCTATTTAAATTACTTTTTATCAACATTGTTCTTATTACTTCAAAATTATTTTCCCTTTATGGATGCAGGAAACTCTCTGGGAAGATACCCCGTCGCTGTATAAAGTAGTTTATAAAGAATTTTTTCCTCTTGAAATGTATCGCAAAAGAATAGAAGAATATGAGACAATGAGCGAAGATAACACGACTAAGAATGAATCGAAGATCAGTGAGGATGTGCAGAAGAATGAAAATGACAAACACACTGTTAGTGAAGTGAATGATGTTGATGCTACATTGCCTACCTCTTCTTCAAAACGTATGTTCAACATAAGCAACATTGGTGATAAAGACAATTAGTCTTTTGGAACATTTGAGTTATGGCTTCTTTGTTTGGAATAATAAGTGTTTCCTTTGTTTGAATAATAATTTCAGTTTTTATGTTTTCTTGGATTGAAAAAAAAAACATTTGAGTTATGCCTTCAAGGAATCATTGAAATAATAATAAGTCCACCGATTAAATCTTTTAAATCAATTATACAATAAAGGTCAAACAATCTATTCAACATAAAAGTTATATTTTTATTCAAAATAAAAACAACCACTAACTCATCCAAAACAAAAACACACAATTTAAAAGGACGGAACTACTAATTCTCATCTACAAAGTCATATTTATGAAGCTGTTCAGGAGGCCAAAATTCTGCATATTGCTCATTAACGACATAGAAGCCTTCGTCTCGAAGATAATCCTAAGTCCATAAATGTTTAAAATATGCGATTAATATGAAGAAAATTTGTATAATCATAAGGAATATACTACAATAAGATAAGATAAGATCTTACCAGATAATTTCAACATAGGTAGAATGAAGAAGAAGAAACTCAAAGGATGATAGGCCGTCACGCCATTCTCTGGATACACATTTATAGCGATCAATTGATCTAGCATTTAGCCTTGTTAAAATCTCAAACAATACCATATCAAATGGCAAATAAGCCATTTTATTAAAACTTTGAAACCTTTAAAAAACGGATAGTAGATAGGTTAGAAATCTAATTTATACTAAAGAAACGCAAATGAGGCTTTCATAAGATTTTGTATGGGTCAGGTTCGATCCACTGCAAACCAATGGTTTTTGGTTATTAGAATCTGTTATATAATAGATGTAATTGTTTGAAATCAATTAAAATATTAGACTTTTATAATATTTACAATCATCTACATCTTACCAATAATATATTTACGTGGATTTCAAATTTTGACAGGATTGAATGCCTAATACTTCGGTTGACTAAATAAATGATGACAATCAAAAAGATTATTATATATTTTATGAATACAATGAAAAACTAATTTAAGATTTATCCAGTCTGTTAATTTGTATTTGTAAATTTGGTTAACAATTTGATTGACAATTTGATTGGAATTCGATGGGAAGTTTGACTGAAGTAGTTTTGAGGATATAATATTCGAATATAATATAAAAAAATGTTCATATTTCAATATCTGTTATATTAAAAAGAAACTAAAATTGAAAATTACATCATAAGTTACCAAATATCTCCTTGTAAACCACGTTCGATGTCTGCTTTGACGGTTTACCATCAGCATCAAACGCTAAAATTTTGACACCTTCTCTCGTCTTCACTCTCGATAAAGTGACGTACAACTGACCATGACTAAAAACAGGATCCTTTAAATATAGACCAACTCTGGATAACGACTGCCCTTGACTTTTGTTAATCGTCATAGCAAAACAAACTGATAAGGGAAATTGCCTTCTTCGAAATTGAAAAGGTATCTTCTTGTCAGAAGGAATAATAGAAATCCTTGGAATAAAAACTCGAGTGCCAATATTTCCGCCTGATATTACTTCAGCTTCAATAACTCGTTTACCGAGAAAGGTTATTTGAAGTCTAGTTCCATTACATAGCCCATTCTGTTGATCAATGTTTCGAAGAAGCATTACAGGAACACCTACTTTAAGAACCAACCTATGATTAGGTAAACCGGCTATTTTGAGAGCATTCAAATTATCAGCAGAGTACAGTTCTTGTTGGAAAGAATCAAGCACTTGCTCAGTTTGACAGATACTGTCAGAGCTCAAATACTCTTTTTCTTCACCCGGAAATAACGAAAGTAAACGATCATTAATTTCATGAACCACTTCATTCTTTGGTGCTAAAATTGCTCTCTCTGAAAAGAATCCAGGATTTTTGTAATGTTCTAAAATTGAAGGATAAACAAAGTCGATTAAACTTTGTATTGGATCATGTGAGTCGGTGATTGCTAAGTCTTCCGGTATCTCTATAAGTGCTTCACCATAATTTTCTGAACCAACGTTTCCTTCACCAATATCAAGTAGCCATCTTGCAAATTTCTCAATAGACTCAATGTTAGATGTTTGAGCTCCAATGGTCAACCTCATGTTTTTTGTTAATTTTAAAACCTTGCATTCTGACCATATATATGAAGAACTCAAAGGTTTAACAATTTGTTGTCTGGTACCATTAGGAATGACCGGGAGGATCTCTCTAAAGTCCCCACCAAATACAATAACTTTACCCCCAAATGGTAGTTCAGAATGGTTATCCATAGAAGACGATAAAACATCTTTCATTGTTCGATCTAGTGCCTCAAAAGCATGCTTGTGGACCATAGGGCCTTCGTCCCATATAATCAACTTTTCCTCTTTTAGTAGGTTAGCAACGTCATCGTTTGGATTAATGTGGCACTTGGAGTCTTCTGTCAAGTTTATGGGGATTTTAAGCCTAGAATTTGTTGTCCTTCCTCTAGATAATTATAACGAAGCAATACCACTCGAAGCAACATTCAAAACAATCTGCCCTTTAGATCTAATTGCAGAAGCCAATGTCTTCCACAAAAAAAGTCTTCCCGGTTCCACCATAACCATATACAAAAACAACCCTCCATTTTGGCTATCAGTGCATGCATAATTTCGCTAAAAACGTTCGACTGCTCTTCAGTTAGACATTCTTTCATTCAACAAAACTCAATTTGCAACTCCTTTGTGTCTTGCGATAATTCGTCATTGATTAGACGATTGGTAACTTGACGTAAAGAGTCGTCATCAGGAAAAGGCATCGTTGTAAACTTACTTAAGCTTGAACCGTTGGAAATTAAATAATTCTCAATTTCCAACAAAATAAGATTCTTCAGTTGATGTTCAGGAAGCGTTAGATCTAAAAAAAGTACAAACAAAAATTAAAAAAAAGTAGCAACACAAAAACATATAGAATAATGTAAAACATATACGTGACAAAAGTAAATTAGTCATTTACCAGGGATATGTGTCTCTTTTCGACGCTTGTATAGAATATCGTCTCCTAATATGCCAAGTTTTATCCCAAACAAATTCTGGTCGTGATAGAGTGTTTGTTAAAAGCATCGTGGTAAATAATGCTCTTAAATAGAGACAATGACCATCAAAACTTGCTTCTTTAATTGCTTCAACATATTCGTTGTCATCATCTAGAAGACCCATCGCATAGCATGCGTCTTTAAAAGTGGGGAATAACTCTCCATTAACTGTTCGAATATCTTCAAATGATTTAGGACTTCTAACTTTATTTAGGATAATCATTAAATAATAAGGTTCACCTGAAGCAACTGAAACAGAATGAATTCTACCAACAGTTTTATACCTTTTGCGTATTTGCCAACATCTATCATTTACATTCCAAACAAACTTTGATGGGAACTCCACATAAGTCAGTTTAGATGCTTACTCGTTATGTTGATTTAAATCTACGCATTTCAAGAACATAGAAGAAGCAACAGATGGTTTGCTCAAGACGTCTTCGATATCATCATCTGCCCCATATAGGACATTATGTTGACCAGGTAAATGAAAAGGAAGCCTCATTACAGCAGGAAATCTATAATGAACTTCATTTGAGAAAATTCTCCAAGAAGCTTCACAAGCAGATATGTATCTACAATCGTAGTATTCTTTTGTTTCATATTTTTGTTTCTGATTGCTAGAACCATCTCCATCACTAGACACAACGGCAGTAGCCCGGTCAGGTCCTTTGTTAATGTACTTGAAAAGATACTCTATGGAGCCTGCTTGGTTACACCATTCAGCATTAATGTAAGCTTGGTATCTTTTTAATAGACCTTTGTTATACGGTACAACACTTCGGTTGTCTAACTGAACATCTTTCTTCATAACAGTATGCCCATAATCTCGTCTTTGATAAACCGGAAAACCACTTGAGTCAATAATAGTTTGAGCCAAAAACTTTTTCGGAAATCGTTTAGAACATCTCTTGTCAACCATGCAAGGACAACTCAAGCTAGCATTCCCACAAGGACCATGAATCATATACTCCGACACAAGTGAGTATAATTGAGGATCTTCAGATTTGTCTAGAATTTCAGCTGAAAGGATCTATGTGATCTACGGTGGGAAGTTTATGATCGACTTTCATGAATAAACAAATGTGTGCATGAGGTAGGCCACGTTTTTGAAATTCAAGGGTATACACAACTGCATAAATTGAAAAGTTTATGTGTTAGTAATATAACAAATCAAATTTATGTAAATTTAAACAAATGTGGATAAATAATAAAACATAAAAAAAATACCTGCATTGATGTCACCAAAAAATTTATTGTCCTTTAGATCTTTAATCGTTGAATCCTGCTTCATCTTGAACAATCGACATAATATATCTGGCCTGTCTTCTGGTTTAATTGAAGTATCTTTAAGAAATCTTGAAATTTCCGGCCATTTGGGATTGCATGTAATCGTTATGAAAAAATTTGGGTATCCAAACCACTTACATAATGCCATAGCATCAAGGTAGTTTTGTTGCATGAACCGAGCCCCTCCAGTAAAGGAAGAAGGTAAAATGACCTTTTGAACTGTGTTAGATAAATTTTCTTTACCTGTGGCCTTATACTTTTGTAGATTTTCAAATGACTCAGATCGTAGATTCTTCTGCTTACCACATATGAAATTGAGCCTTTCGCTTTCAATCATAGTGTAAGCGTCAACCAAAAACTGTTGCAGCAGTCTTCTTCTGTTTAAAACCAAAGAATAACCATAAATTCGATCCTGTATTCTATATGCAAAGAATTCCCGCATTGTGCATTTTGGTCGTATTTTTTTTTTGTTGTTACACCATCCCTATGAGGAATGTCGATCCTATATCCATCATCACCAAACGGGAAAAGAATGGGATATTGAAGAGCAAGGTAGGATGGGTGTAACTCACTAATACGTTTAAGCATACCAGATTCAGTTTCAACTACAATGTCACGACGATCAACAGAAGCATCTAAATCATCGACAATCAATGCAGCAACTTCAGTAGTGGATGGTAGATTATAAGTTCTACCATCTTTGTCTCTCTTGTAAATAAGTCGGAGCTTAAGGTTTGCTTCAGGATTTTCATGAAAATGGTTTCGTACCATTCTGTAAGATTTAACCAACTCGTTATGGGAATCTAAAAAATCTCTAAGGTATTCAATAATTTCAACGTCCAACTTCTGTTCATGTGAAGTTACCTGATTCTTGTTATCAATGCCAACAAAAAAAAAAAACAACTGATTATATTTACATAAATGTAATAAGCTAAAAATAATACACACAAGCGAACGAATACGCTTACCCCAATACACTCTGTCTGTTAGATATCTCCTTCTCAGTATCATATATGTATAGTTGAGAAAACTTAGCTTGCTTGCCATTAGCTGGTCTAAGGCTACCTAAGCTATGAAAATTTTGATAACTAATTCGGTATATGAATGGGGCATTTCCCTTGTTGATTTTCGAATCAACCTTTCCACCCATAGATGTAAAAGAGAACATAGAATTATAGCGTCAGATATTCTTTACGAAGAACTTGCTTTTATGATCGGACATGTGGAACAACTTTTGATACGCCGGATTAGCATCTTTTAAATCTGGTAGCTCAACTTTCCCATATCCACAACATAAAACATAACATAGTTTATCCATTGTGAATCGACCTTTACCACCTTCTGACGTCCATAACTTGGCATGACAAATCTCACAGATAACAACTTGGTCACCATGATCTACGTACTCTGTATAAATATAAATGTATAGTATTTAGAATGATAGGTATTCGTATTTTAAAGTGTGTATTAAATAATAAAAAATGGATACCAGATGATATTCCTTTATAAGGATCTGGAACAAAAAGTTCAGCATCGTCGTTGTGACAACCCGTGCGTATGAGGTTAGCACCGTTCGTTTTTGTATTTATAAATTTTTTCACGTAACACCTTACTTCTCTTAGTTTTTATAAACATATAAATTTATTTTAACATATTTATACGAACGATACTCGAAGTCAAATATTGAACTGGCTCGACACCTAAACCGTTTGGTGGCCCAACCCATTACTCTACTCTCACACGCGGCCCACACCCAATGATTCCTTTCTTTACTTTGGTTCAAGAAGGGCCGGCCCAAACACCCTCATGCGTTATCCCTTTACCTTTCCTTCTTCTTATCGGCCCAAAACATCTCACCACCCAATTTATTCTACATTGGTTAGTGTTTCTGGCCCACTCCTTTTCCGTGCGTTGCCAATTTTTTTGAAAAAAAAAACCTAAAGTCATGGCATAAAAATAAAGCCACACATGAACTTTTTAGTTCTGAACAAAACCACCATTGGCTCAAATTTAGTCCAATCAATTTAGTGGACATCAACGAATTAATTGGTTTTAAGATAATGGACTTTTGAGAAAATCAATATAATAAAGATGTTGATTTCCTAAATATATGCAAGTCCAAATCTAAAAAAATTAAGCCCAAATCAGTTATTAATGTATTAAACCAATTGTTAACTGCAAGTTTCGGCCCAGGTCATGTAATCCTAAATCCACCCCAACTCCTACTCTTTTAATATAGTACGTACATGCAGGAAGTTTATTTTTTTTTATAACATTCCTCAAACCCTAAACCACCTGCACATAAACCTGCGATCCCTGTGCTCTCTCCTCCCTTCTTCACAGTCGACGATCAAGAGCTCCAAGGAAGTCTTTCAAGTGTTTCGGTTCAAGCACGAGTGATCCCCACCATCTTTCAACCCGGTAACTTGTCTTTAATTTCTGTATAAACTTGTTAAAACATAGTATCATGGCTGCGATTCTGGAAGCTCTTGTATGTTCTTGATGTTGTGATAGTTACATGTAATAGAGGGTTGCTAGAAATCAGTGTTGTTGGCGTTATGATTGGGTGCGGGTTCGGTTAGTCGTTAGGGTTTCGTTTCAGAGAATAATTTTGATTAAATCATTGATGGGTTTAATAAACTAATTGTTATATGATTTATTTTAAGATGATGATCTGCTGTGATTAAATATTTTAGGTCGTTGGGTGCGTTAGTTGTTCGGTTGGGATGATCGGGTAACGACTAGAGCTGAAACAGAATCTGTCTAGGATTCTGCAGCCAACTTCGGTTGGCTGTAAATGGACCGTTATAAATCAAAAAATTGATTTTCTGAAGTCTAAATTATATGTTTTCAAAAAACGAATCAAATGGCACATGAATCATATTTTTTTGAGGTCGTTTTCTATTTTCAAAAGGTCAGTTTGGTACAGCAGCAAAAGCTGCATTTTTACTACAGAAAATGTGTGTTATATTTTTCATCATTACTTGAAATCTGTGTAGATTCAGGTCACAAAATTTGTACTGTAGATGGCCACTGATGACGTTATAATTCTCCAACTGGAATTTCATCAATCGGACTTACGATAAAATTTAAATGAATTTTCCCGTGGACTGCAGTCAGAAAGTGACGAATCTGATTGCAGCCAGATAAATGATTTTTATAAAATAACTGGTAACGAATTGGATCCCGATATTTTTACACAATAATAATTGGATAGTTTAAAACATTTTGAAAAAAATTGGCAATTTTTGAAATAAGTTAACTATTTTATTAAAATGCCCGAAAACAGCACAGTTTTGGATGTTAAAGCTGAAACGACATATGTAGTAATTTGCGTGTCTAATTGTCGGGTAGGTTATCTGATAATGATCCAACTTGCTATATGTCAATAAAAGGGGTTATGTGCAATATCGTATGCTTGCTCTTGAGTAGTGGCGGAATGTTTGTATGGGCGTGAACTGTTAAAGTGAGTGCGTATTATGTGATAGATGCGTGTAGGAACTTTGTGTTTTATTTGAAACCATTAATAAACTAAATGGTAATCGTGTTAGGACGTGATTGACCAACCCTGACCATTAGCTATTTTTAAGAGTCAAACCGAGCAACCAAATGTGAGTTCACTTTCTACAAGGCATGGGATTCCCGGTGGTTTGGGAATGGATTAACGTTTAATAAGGAAACCTGCGTATTCTCTTTGGGTAGAGTACGTACTCCCACCCTCTACGGTGAAGGGTGACAACATTGAAACCTGCGTGTTCTTCTTGACACGTACTCCCACCCTCTTAACTGAAGGGTGACAACATTGACACTAGACAAAACTCTATCATTAAGTCCCTCATTTTATATCGACTTAATCGCCGGCCAATGGCGAAGGGGTCATTAGTTAAATAGCGCTATTAGGTTTGACAAGCCTCACACCGTGCCGCAGAGGACGGCGTGGACTAATGGACTTGGGCACTAGTCAATGATGATAGACATTGGCGCAGGGCACATAAACATAACTACAGTCAGTAGTCGATATGGTAACGGGTCTAGTGGGATACATGGGGAAGCCCCCACTGAGTATGGTTTGGGAAACAAGGAACTGGTTAACTCTTGGTTTTCGAAACATAACTATGGTTTTTGGAACAACGTTAAAATGGACAACCAACTATGAACTCGCTCAACTTTGTTGTTGATTTGTTATTATATGCCTTGCAGGTCGTTAGGTTTTTAGCTGGAGCTTGCATTGGAGCAGGAGTCGTTGTAGGACACGAACCGCTGCGTGTTCTTGAAAACTTTATTAAATTTAATTCTTATATTTTGGTTTTGAACTTAAATGCTTCCGCTGAGTGTTAAACTTGGTTTTGGACTTTGGTTTGGAAAACTTTAGGCGTTTGGTTTTACTTTACTTAATGTTTATTATAATTGGTGGTATGATCCTGGTCAGTCACGCTCCCTGCGGTGATACTCCGCATGTGGAATTTGGGGGTGTGACAGATTGGTATCAGAGCTAGGGCCCAACCGGTGGTGTCAGGTCCTGCGAGGACGCTGGACCCCTTAAGGGGGTGGATTGTGACATCCCACATCGGTTGTGAAGGGGAACAAAGGCTTCCTTATAAGGGGCTGGATACCTTCACCATCATGACGCGTTTTGAAAACCGTGAGGGGCGGACGCCGAGGGTGTCACAACTCCCGATCCCTTATCTGTCCCTGGAACGGGCGGACGCGAACTCAGAATTTCGGTGGTATCAGTTGGTTAATTTGGCAGCGGAAATTACATCATAATCGTAGTTAGGAAATGTTTATCAGAGTAAAACCACCTCATTTGATATAAATAATCACCTGGGTAAAACCCAAGTTTCTTATTACAATATGTTTATAGGGATAAACCCTATTTTATTAAATTTAAAACATCGTCTTTTAGGTAACTTTTATAGCCACATTTTCCCAAGCCTTCAGTGCTCTCCAACTGGCTTTTTACTAATTGGCTGTCACATTGTGTTACCTGAAACGCGTTTTAAAAATATTTGTCAGTGGGAAATACTGGTGAGTGAATCCCAGTTTAATCAAGAAATATTTTATCAATTAACACAGTATTGAGAGCGATCACATTGTTTATTTCTACACAATTACTCATTCAGTACTGTCAATCCTGACTGGTGGGTCATATTACACATTGGCTAACTCGTTGTCCAATGGTAACGTATTGTCGTCCCGACTTACTACTCACAGTGTAGTAAATTTTGTATACAAAACCCCAACATACCGGCAGTAATTGAAGAACTACAAAGACTCAATCACCGCTTAATCACATTGTAAAACATTTAAGGTTTTGTAAAACATTACAAAAAGATTAACAAAAAGAGGATAAACTCACATTGCTATCTTAGACTTCGCGTAAGGGTTTCCTGGGATTAATCTATAATTCACACAAATGTACATAGGTTAGTATAATAACCCTTTGAAAATATTAATGATACCCTCCCCGAGACGGTATTCCAACAACTACGTCGGGCAGAATCACGATAGTTGTTACGGAACCCTAAATCAATCGGGCAGCGTATCTAATACGAAACTGGGGTTATAATACTTACAACGGAGCAGAACCTCGCTAATTAGGGGGTATAATAGTCGGGAATTATGCCTACTATTGAGAGATTCGAGATACAGAAAAGAAAATGAACGATTTGCTATTGAAGCCCGAGGCCTCCTTATATAGTGACTGATTCTGGTCCTCTCGCGGCCCGCGTAAATGTACGCAAGGGCTTACGCGGCCCGTGTACTAGTCCAGGTAGGGTTTAGGGTGTCCGGGTCACTACCTAGCTTCGCCACGATGATGACACGTGTCATCACCGGGCTGCGCCACTATCTTGATCTTACACGGCACGCGTAAGAGTTAAGGTTAGCTTACGCGGCCCGCCTAAACTTAAAACTCAACGAAATCAGTTTTCAACCTTTAAAATGCCTGCTTAAGGGTTGGGGTGGTTCTATGCGGCCCGCCTCAGCTTAAAAATCAGGTTTTTATTTATTTTAAATACTATTTAATGTATTTCGGGCTTGGTTTTCACATACGGGTGTATTTAAAGACATATTAGGTTGTTGGAAAAATTATGAGGGTGTTGGTTTTATTGAGGATTGTTACATCCTTCCCACATTGTTTTAGAGCTCATCCTCGAGATCTACTGGAACAAGTGCGGATATTTCCTTTGCATTTCAGATTCAAGCTCCCATGTATACTCAGGTCCTCTTTTGGAGTCCCACTTTACTTTGACCAGAACTAGTCTCTTATGCTTGAGATTCTTGACTTTCCTGTCTTCAATTTGAAGAGGCTTTTCTACAAACTTGAGTTGTTCATTTACCTCTATATCCTTAAGAGGTACTATTAGTGATTCATCCGCTAAGCACTTTTTGAGATTAGATACATGAAATATATCATGTATTCCTGCCATTTCCTCTGGTAGTTGTAGCTGATAGGCTACAGGTCCTATTCTTTTAATAATCTCAAAAGGTCCAACATACCTGGGACTTCGTTTTCCCCTTTTGATGAATCTTACTACTCCTTTCCAAGGAGAGACTTTCAACAATACTTTATCTCCTGCTTGAAATTCCAAAGGTTTGCGTCGGTTATCAGCATAGCTCTTCTGTCGATCACGTGCTGCTTTCAGTCGTTCCTTGACTTGAATAATCTTGTTAGTTGTTTCCTACACTATCTCTGGTCCAGATAGTTGCTTTTCCCCAATTTCTACCCAATAGACTAGGGTTCGGCACTTTCGTCCATAAAGTGCTTCAAATGGTGAAGCATTGATACTTGTGTGATAACTATTATTATATGAAAATTCTATTAAAGGTAAGTGATCGTCCCAATTTCCTCTGAAATCAATTACACAAGCTCTAAGCATGTCCTCCATTGTCTGAATCGTCCTTTCACTTTGTCCATCTGTTTGACGATGATAAGCTGTGCTTATTTTTAACTTGGTTCCCATGGCTTTTTGGAAACTTGACCAAAAATGAGAGGTGAATCGGCTATCCCTATCAGAGACAATTGATAAAGGAATTCCTTGTAATGAAACAATTTCATTTACATATAATTTAGCTAGTTGTTCCATACTAAAAGTTTCCTTCATTGGTAGAAAATGAGCTGACTTGATTAGCCTATCTACAATCACCCAGATTGTATCATTACCTTTCTTTGTTTTGGGTAATTTGGTAACAAAATCCATTGTTATCAATTCCCATTTCCACACTGGCATTTCTAATTGTTGTAATAGACCTGAGGGTTTCTGGTGTTCAGCTTTGACTTGTGAACATGTTAAACATTTAGAAACATAGGCTGCTATGTCCTTTTTCATTCCTATCCACCAGAAATTCTTTCTTAAATCTTGATACATCTTATCATTTCCTGGGTGCATCGTGTATTTGGACTTATGGGCATCTTCTAATATATGATGACGTAGGTTTCCTAATTTAGGTATCCACATTCTCTTTTTATGGAATCTTCAAATTCCATCTGTTCCTTGTTCTAATTCTTTTAGCATACCTTTTAATTTTTCAGTATCATCATTGATTACTGATTCTTGTGCTTCTCTTATCTGATTATTTAAATCTACTTGTAGATTTAATTTAAGAGAACGTACCCTTTTTGGTTTTTCCTGATATTTTCGGCTTAAAGCATCTGCCACTACATTTGCTTTTCCTTCATGATACTGGATATCACAATCATAATCACTAAGCATTTCCATCCAGCGTCTTTGTCTCATATTCAACTCCTTTTGCTTGAAAATATACCTTAAACTCTTATGATCAGTGAATATGGTAAACTTACTACCATAAAGGTAATGTCTCCAAATCTTAAGAGAAAAAATTATAGCTCCTAATTCTAGATCATGGGTTGAATAATTCTCTTCATGATTCTTAAGTTGTCTAGATGCGTAAGCTATAACTTTTTGACGTTGCATTAATACACATCCATAACCTAACTTAGAAGCGTCACAATAGACAACAAAGTCTTTCGTTCCTTCTGGTAACGCTAGTATGGGTGTATGGGTTAATCTTTGCTTAAGAATTTTAAATGCTTCTTCTTGTTTTAATCCCCATTCAAACTTAACAGATTTATAGGTTAGCTTAGTTAAATGAATGGCTATTCTAGAAAAATCTTGAATAAATCTTCTATAATAACCAGCTAATCCTAAGAAACTTCTAACCTCGGTTGGTGACTCAGGGGTTTTCCATTTAGTAATCGCCTCGATTTTTGTTGGATCCACATGAATTCCTTCATGATTGACTAGGGTCCAAGAAACTGTACCTGTTCTAACCAAAATTCGCACTTGGAAAATTTAGCGTAAAGCTTTTCCTTTCTTAATAGACTTAAAAGTGCATGCAAATGATTTGCATGATCCTCTTTATTCTTAGAGTAAATGAGAATATCATCAAACAATTATGAATTTATCCAAATATGGCTTACATATTCGGTTCATCATGTCCATAAATGCAGCTGGGGCATTGGTTAAACCAAATGGCATGACAGTAAATTCATAATGGCCATACCTTGTTCTGAATGCGGTTTTAGGAATATCCTCTTCCTGTACCTTTAATTGATGATATCCTGACCTTAAATCGATTTTTGAGAAAAATCGAGCTCCTTGTAGTTGATCGAACAGATCATCGATTCTTGGCAATGGGTACCAGTTCTTAATCGTGACCTTGTTTAATTCACGGTAGTCAATGCACATACGCATTGATCCGTCTTTCTTTTTAACAAACATTATCGGCGCTCCCCATGGCGACGAACTTGGCTGTATAAATCCTTTTTCTAGCAATTCGTCCAATTGTTTCTTCAATTCTTGCATTTCTGCAGGTTCCAACCGGTAAGGTGCTTTTGTAATCGGTGTTGTTCCTAGTATTAAATGGATTCTGAATTCAACTTCTCTATCTGGAGGTTGCCCTGACAATTC
This sequence comes from Helianthus tuberosus, assembly GCA_030545235.1. Taxonomy (NCBI): domain Eukaryota; kingdom Viridiplantae; phylum Streptophyta; class Magnoliopsida; order Asterales; family Asteraceae; genus Helianthus; species Helianthus tuberosus. Next base: position 128,561,190 of record CM060408.1, read on the forward strand.
TTCTGGAAAGACATCTGAAAACTGAGATACTACTGGAATGTCCTTTAGTTCTTTTCCTTTAGTGTTAGTGATTATAGAAATCAAATACACTATAGAACCTTTTCTGATATAACTTGCAGTTTTCATCACAAAGATGAATTTTGTGGATCTATATGGTTTATCTCCTTTAATTGTGATTGCTTTACCTTTTGGTGAATTTACTTGAATTGACTTTTGATCACATAAAATACTGGCTTTATTGGCTATTAACCAATCCATTCCTAAAATAACATCGAATCCTGCCAGATTCATGGGATAAAGATTTGCAATAAATTTCTGATTTAAAATTTCTAGGCTTGCTCCTTGCAAGATTTCAGAAATCCTAACGGTTTCTCCATTAGCTGTCTCTACTAAGCATTCTTGTGGTAGTTTAGTTAATGACTGATTTAGAAATTTGCAAAATGATGTATTAATAAAACTTTGGTTTGCACCAGAGTCAAATAATACTTTAGCAAAGACATCATTAACTAAAAACGTACCAGCTATGACATCTGGAATCATTTTGGCTTCATTTGCGGTTAGAACAAATGCTCTAGCATTTTTAGTACTCTTGTTGTTTGTAGCTAGAGCTAATTTCGGGCAATTAGGCTTGATATGACCTTGTTCTCCGCAGTTGTTACATATCCTGTTGTTAGCTTTCTTCCTGCAGTCTTCTTCCTTGTGTCCCAATATTTTGCAAAAGTTATAGTATATAGAGCATCTTCCTGAATGTTTCCTTTTGCAATTCTTACAGTAGGGTGTAGAAGTAGAACCTACATTTCTCCCACGATTAGAATTTCCAGAACGAAATTCTTGTGTAAGCTTTTGGGTTAGGTTCCTTCTCTGATCCTCTTCTCGGGTACGGACTAATTCATCTGTCAAGGTATTTGCCAGTTCTACAGCTTCTTCTATGGTTTGAGGTCTAGCTGCCTTGACTACATGTCTAATTTCCCCCATTAATCCCCAGATATAACGGGAGATTAACACTGGTTCTGGTGAAGCAAGAGTTGGCACTATTCTAGCATATCCGAAGAATAATTTAGTGTATCCCTTACTATCTACACCAGTCATCCTAAGGTTTAGGAATTTGTTTGCTATTTGTTCCTTCTCATTAGGTGGCCATAATTTCCTTTCTACCTTGTCCTTAAATTCTTCCCAATCCATATTGTAAGTTCTATCACTTCCTCTTGATTTAAGGATAGTGTTCCACCATTCTAGTGCTGAATTCTTAAACAGATTAGAAGCAAACATTATCTTATCTTCCTCAGCACACTTGCTTATTCTTAAGATTGCCTCAGTCTTCTCTATCCAGCGTAGGGTTGCAATGGCCCCTTCGTTGCCCGAGAATTCCATTGGTTTACAAGACCAGAATTCTTTATAAGAACAACCGTAAGACACGGTTCTTCTCCTTTTGGGAATGGGCATTTGAAGTACATGTCCATTGTTCATGCTGTGTTCTGGTTCAATTGGTCGCTTACTGCTATGCTTACTTTTATTATTCGATTCCTGCACTGTTTGAAGAATAAAAGGCATTGCATCTATAATTCCTTGTGCCACTATGTGTTGGATAGCACTATTATCCATTTGGTTTCCATTGTTATTGATGCTTGGATTCTCATTAACCACGTTAATGTTACTCTGGTTATCGTTATTCAGATTTCCTTGATTTCCTTCGTTGGCCATCTGAATTTTAAACATTTACCCCGTATTAATATCACAAAATAATAATTAATATCGTCAATCACATGACACGCATCTTTGCCAAAAACGTCGATCATTGCGACTTTTACTCTAATTCCATATACTATGCGTCTATTACACACTAGTACTGAAATAAAGATTACAATACCAACAGAAAGAAAATTACACTAATATTAATAGGCATCCATACACACATATTTTAGTTTTATTTTATTTTATTATTATTACTACTACTATCGTTTCTTCCATTCTCACATTCACGGATATGGATTCATCCAAAAATCCATATTGTGTCCGTTCTTACTTCTAGATGAGACGCTCTCCCACCTGTCGCATTCTCTCACTGCTTTCTAAAATTTCCTCACCAAGTGTCCTAAGTTCTTGGACGTTTTCTGCACTCATTGGGGGTGCAGGTTCTAGGACTGGGTTCGGAATCTGGGGTGCGGGTTCCTGATATGGGGGTGAAAGTGCCTGAAATCGGTAAGGATCTTCTAAGATCTCCATAATGTATTCATCGTGATAATAGGGATCTAAAGGATCCATACCTGGGTAGGCTCCTATGTTCTGTATGGGTGTGTCTTCATGTATCGGGTAACGTTGCACAAAATCCCTATTGTCGTCCCACCAGGGGTTGTAATTTGGGTCTAGGGGGTTCGGTACTGGTACCCTAGGGATTTTTTCCGGATTGAAGTCATGCATCTCTACTTGGTTTTCAGGGTTTTCTATCTCCATCGGTTGAGTGGGAATCAAAGGTAAGGGTTGTGGGGCTACTAGTTGTTCCAGAATTGGGTCAGCAACAGTTGTAGCTAGGATATGGAAATTGGCTAGGCTTTTATTAAGCATATCCTGTGTATGGGCATCTGTCTTTCGCTTAGCGGCTGCTAGAACTCTTTGCTGTTGCAACTTTCGCATTCTTTTCCTACGCGCAAAGGCTTCCTTACTGAACCATCGTCTTTTCTTATGAGGGAATGGCTCTTCTGACTGAGCTTTAAAGGCCAACAACCCTTCTTCCTGATCAGCAGAATACCCAGAAAGGGCAGGTTGTGAAGAGGTACCTTCACTCCTAGGTGAATCAGACAACTGACGACACATGTCTGAGGGTCCTTGATCACTCATACTGTAAACTAACAAATAGTCAAATAACACAAAACACATAATCACATAAATTATTTCCTAACACAAAATTTAGAATTTAAGTGTCAGCAGAACACTTCTTTGGCTTAGACCAGTGGCTAGGCTCTGATACCACCTTCTTTAACAACCCCCGATCCCTTATCTGTCCCGGGAATGGGCGGACGTGAACACAGAATTTCAGTGGTATCAGTTGGTTAATTTGGCAGCGGAAATTACATCAGGACCGTAGTTAGGAAATGTTTATCAGAGTAAAACCACCTCATTTGATATAAATAATCACATGGGTAAAACCCAAGTTTCTTATTACAATATGTTTATAGGGATAAACCCTATTTTATTAAATTTAAAACATCGTCTTTTAGGTAACTTTTTATAGCCACATTTTTCCCAAGCCTTCAGTGCTCTCCAGCTGGCTTTTTACTAATTGGCTGTCACATTGTGTTACCTGAAACGCGTTTTAAAAATATTTGTCAGTGGGAAATACTGGTGAGTGAATCCCAGTTTAATCAAGAAATATTTTATCAATTAACACAGTATTGAGAGCGATCACATTGTTTATTTCTACACAATTACTCATTCAGTACTGTCAATCTTGACTGGTGGGTCAAATTACACATTGGCTAACTCGTTGTCCAATGGTAACCTATTGTCGTCCTGACTTACTACTCACAGTGTAGTAAATTTTGTATACAAAACCCCAACATATCGGCAGTAATTGAAGAACTACAAAGACTCAATCACCGCTTAATCACATTGTAAAACATTTAAGGTTTTGTAAAACATTACAAAAAGATTAACAAAAAGAGGATAAACTCACATTGCTATCTTAGACTTCGCGTAAGGGTTTCCTGGGATTAATCTATAATTTACACAAATGTACATAGGTTAGTATAATAACCCTTTGAAAATATTAATGATACCCTCCCCAAGACGGTATTCCAACAACTACGTCGGGCAGAACCACGACAGTTGTTACGGAACCCTAAATCAATCGGGCAGCGTATCTAATACGAAACTGGGGTTATAATACTTACAACGGAGCAGAACCACACTAATTAGGGGGTATAATACTCGGGAATTATGCCTACTATTGAGAGAATTCGAGATACAGAAAGAAAACGAACGATTTGCTATTGAAGCCCGAGGCCTCCTTATATAGTGCCTGATTTTGGTCCTCTCGCGGCCCGCGTAAATGTATGCAAGGGCTTACGCGGCCCGCGTACTAGTCTGGGTAGGGTTAAGGGTGTCCGGGTCACTACCTAGCTTCGCCACGATGATGACATGTGTCATCACCGGGCTGCGCCACTATCTTGATCTTACGCGGCACGCGTAAGAGTTAAGGTTATCTTACGTGGCCCGCCTAAACTTAAAACTCAACGAAATCAGTTTTCAACCTTTAAACTGCCCGCGTAAGGGTTGGGGTGGTTCTACGCGGCCCGACTCAACTTAAAAATCAGGTTTTTATTTATTTTAAATACTATTTAATGTATTTCGGGCTTGGTTATCACATACGGGTGTATTTAAAGACATATTAGGGTGTTGGAAAAATTATGAGGGTATTGGTTTTATTGAGGATTGTTACAGAGGGCGTGCTGGCCGCCAAAGCGGACAATATCATGGTGCAGTTACGCTGGGCTGTTGCAGATGGTATCAGAGCCATTGGTTATAGTGAACTTGGTTTTAAAAGGGAAAAATCTTTTTGACAAAAACCAGACTATAACCTGTTTAGTGCTCAACGATCTGACCCTCCATACATTCGGTTTGCACGTCGACATTCACGTAGACCAGAACTGACCCAAATGAACTCGGATTCAGGAGAACAATATACCCACGCGTCCATGTTGACGAACCCTATCACCTCCACTAGTCATCGTCACCAGAAGTGAAGTAGTCACAATTACACGCGTTTGGCGATGTACAACTCGAAACCCTATCATCCAAACTCTGTTTTGGACCAATGACATCTACCATTACTGGAACTGTCTCTGGAGAACAGAATAGTTGGCGGAATTCTTCGGTTATTTTTTGGATTTTGTATTTGCTTAATTCTTCGTATGAACATCACCAACCTCCTATTTCTTTGATCCGTAACTGATATAACGAAACACTAACAACCATACCACGATTTCCACCGATCACAAGATTACCCCCCGTTACCCTGTTGGGTGGTTAATTATTATTCTACTTTGATTTACACCTTCGAATGCCCAACTTAGCAAGTGGATGCCTCCTAATGATGGGATAGTCTTCGGGACATTCGAGAACGATGATACGGATTACTCAACCTACATACGGACATGATGAACTACACATTCACCTCACCCCTTTCCCCCTTACACTACAAGAGTCGCACTTTGATCCTACGATAGTTTATCTTAATTATGTTAAATCTTTTCGCCAGCGTTTGTACCGACCATGCAGAGACACTAATACAAACTCACTCTAGTTTAGAGAATTTGGAAGGCTCGACTTTTGATCATTGGTGATCACTTCTTGAAACCCTGAGGATGGTGATGTGTTGTTGATACGATCATACCCTCTTGAACATGTTTTCGCGTCCTTTCTTTGAAACCTCTTCACTACACAGACATATTTCAGATTCATTCACACAACCTAAGGAAACTCCTCAGAACTTGATTGCTTACCGACTCGATAAAGCGCAAACTCATCTAAGTTCGTGGATCAAGGTGAATTATTCCTCCTTCGCATGTTGGCGAGCCCGACAACTTTGATGGAAGTTTCAGCAAACTTTAACACTGCAAACTTGTGCGACAACCATTCTTTTCTGATTAATTCTTGTTATGCATAATATACCAATGTGGCACCTCTATTCGGCAAACGATGTTCTTCATTTTAACCTTATGCAACTTGTGTACAACCAACTATACCCTCGACAGCAGGCAAAGCCCTACTATGGATTCTTAAACGCCTACGCATCGATTGCGACTACCCTTTTTGCATGTTTCCACATCCAGTCGTGATAAACTTCTCGAATCCTATGATCCTCATCCTAACAACATTCTCCGCGAACTCTCGCCTGGAAGAGTTACTCTCTACGAACGTTAATCGAGGAACAATGGGTTATGAATATCACAGATATGGAGGTATCACCAGAACTGTCCTTAGAACTCGATACGACCGATATAGGTTCCCAGTCATGACATTTGAATTTAGCTTTCCTTGACGGATATGTCACTTGTTATCTTTGATGATATCTAAATCTACACTAAGAACTAGTAGGAATCTGAACGATACCTATGCTTTACCATGGAGCACCTACAACACAAATAACCTTACGTGAAGTTTCCAATGCACGACTTTTGACGCCATGAAGCTCGCTTTTCTTGATCGCATACACAAACCCTCACAGCTCTAACTCGAAAGATTGCTCAGGAATCCGCGTTTCAAACAGTCGAAGGTGAAACTCTGTAGTGCACCCATTCTTTCGTTACCAGAAGGCACAAACGATTTTGTTGTTTATTGTGACGCGTCTATCCAAGGACTTAGTTGTGTGTTGATGCAACATGAGAAAGCCATTGCTTACGCATCACGCCAACTCAAGGCTCACGAAAGGAACTACACTACCCATGATTTGGAGTTGGGAGCAGTAGTGTTTGCACTCAGGATATGGAGACATTACTCGTACGGTACCAAGTGCACTATCTACACCGATCACAAGAGTCTCCAGTATATATTCGATCAGAAGGAGTTGAACATGCGACAGCGTCGATGGGTCGAACTCCTCAACGACTATGAGTGCGCAATCAAGTACCGTCCAGGCAGGGCCAACGTTGTGGCCAATGCCCTTAGTCGGAAGGAAACCAAATCTAAGCGTGTACGTACATCACAACTTACTATCCACTCCAGTCTTCCTACCCAAATTTGTGACGCTCAGAGTGAAGCATTGAAAGAAGGGAACCTCCTAGCTGAGTCCATGCGGGGTATGGAAAAGCAATTCATATGCAAGGAAGATGGTACTTACTATTTCATGGAACGTATTTGGGTTCCATCTTATAAAAACCTACGAGAGCGGGTGACGGGCGAAGCACCCAAGCCTCGTTGCTCGGTGCATCTTAGTTTTGACAAGATCCACCAAGATCACAAGACACTGTACTGGTGGCCCGAGACCATCAGGACTACTCCAACCCCCAGAAAGTCCAACATGGAAATAGGAGCAGGTTTCCATAGACTTCGTCACTGGCTTACCTAGATCTCAGCGAGTAAACACCGCCATCTGGGTGATCGTGGATCGACTAGCTAAGTCTGCAAACTAAAGGCGATCAAGGAAACCGACAAGTTTTCTACACTCGCAGACATCTACCTGAAGGAAGTAGTCTCTAGGCACGGAGTGCCAACTTCTATCATTTCTAATCAAGACTCACGCTTTGCATCTGATTTGTGGCTAGCGATGCCCAAATCATTCGGCTCACGTTTAGACATGAGCACACCTTATCACCCTCAGACGGATGGGCAGAATGGATGCGTCATCCAGACTCTAGAAGACATGTTTCGAACACGTGTTGTTGATTTTGGCAACGGGTGGGAAAGACACCTGCCTTTGGTGGAGTTTTCATATAACAATAGTTACCACACCAGCATCAAAGTTGCTCCGTTCGAGGCGTTGTACGGGCGGAAATGCCAATCACCTCTATGCTGGGCAGAAGTTGGCGGTAGCCAAATCACTGGCCCATAACTCGTTATCGACACAACGGAGTGGTGTTCACAACGTCTTTCACGTGTCAAATCTGAAGAAGTGTCAGTTAGATGAGACCCTTTAACGTCCCTTTCAAGGAACTCACTATCGACGACCAGTTGCGCTTCATCGAAGAACCGATGGAAATTATGGACCGGGAAATCAAGACTCTCAAACGTACCAAAATACCTAGCGTTCGAGTTTGTTGGAACTCCCCTCTGGGCCCAGAGTTCACCTGGGAACGAGAGGACCAGATGAAACGCAAGTACCCCCAGTTGTGTAAGAAAGGTGAATCCGGTACTGAAGCTACTTCGGAATATCAGGACGAAATTCCAAACCAACGGGGGGATGATGTGATACCCCGAGAAAACACACAACACAACTTGCTTCCTCAGTGACTGCGTGCTAAATTTTGGGACGAAATTTCTTTCGACTTAGGGATGATGTGACAACCCGTGCGTATGAGGTTAGCACCGTTCATTTTTGTATTTATAATTTTTTTCACCTAACACCTTACTTCTCTTAGTTTTTGTAAACGAATAAATTAATTTTAACATATTTATACGAACGATACTCGGAGTCAAATATTGAACTGGCTCGACACCCGAACCGTTTGGTGGCCCAACCCATTACTCTACTCTCACACGTGGCCCACACCCAATGATTCCTTTCTTTACTCTGGTTCAAGAAGGGCCGGCCCAAACACCCTCATGCGTTATCCCTTTACCTTTCCTTCTTCTTATCGGCCCAAAACATCTCACCACCCAATTTATTCTACATTGGTTAGTGTTTCTGGCCCACTCCTTCTTTTTCGTGCGTTGCCAATTTTTGAAAAAAAAAAACTAAAGTCATGGCATAAAAATAAAGCCACATATGGACTTTTTAGTTCTGAACAAAACCGCCATTGGCTCAAATTTAGTCCAATCAATTTAGTGGACATCAACGAATTAATTGGTGACTTTTGAGAAAAAATTAATATAATAAAGATGTTGATTTCCTAAATATATGCAAGTCCAAATCTAAAACAATTAAGCCCAAATCAGTTATTAATGTATTAAACCAATTGTTAACTGCAAGTTTCGGCCCAGGTCATGTAATCCTAAATCCACCCCAACTCCTACTCTTTTAATATAGTACGTACATGCAGGAAGTTTATTTTTTTATAACATTCCTCAAACCCTAAACCACCTGCACATAAACCTGCGATCCCTGTGCTCTCTCCTCCCTTCTTCACAGTCGACGATCAAGAGCTCCAATGAAGTCTTTCAAGTCTTTCGGTTCAAGCACGAGTGATCCCCACCATCTTTCAACCCGGTAACTTGTCTTTAATTTCTTTATAAACTTGTTAAAACATAGTATCATGGCTGCGATTCTGGAAGCTCTTGTATGTTCTTGACGTTGTGAGAGTTACATGTAAGAGAGGGTTGCTAGAAATCAGTGTTGTTGGCGTTATGATTGGGTGCGGGTTCGGTTTGTCGTTAGGGTTTTGTTTCAGAGAATAATTTTGATGTAAATCATTGATGGGTTTAATGAACTAATTGTTATATGATTTATTTTAAGATGATGATCTGCTGTGATTAAAGATTTTAGGTCGTTGGGTGCGTTAGTTCGGTTGGGATGATCGGGTAACGACTAGAGCTGAAACAGAATATGTCTAGGATTCTGCAACCAACTTCAGTTGGCTGTAAATGGACCGTTATAAATCAAAAAATTGATTTTCTGAAGTCTAAATAATATGTTTTCAAAAAACGAATCAAATGGTACTCGAATCATATTTTTTCGAGATCGTTTGCTATATTTAAACGTCCGTTTTGTACAGCAGCGAAAGCTGTGTTTTTACTGCAGAAAATGTGTGTTATATTTTTTGTCATAACATGAAATCTGTGTAGTGTCAGGTCACGAAATTTTTACTATAGATGGCCACTGATGTCATTGTAATTCTCCAACTGGAATTTCATCAATCGGACTTACGATAAAATTTAAATGAATTTTTCCGTGGACTGCAGTCAGAAAGTGACGAATCTGATTGCAGCCTGGTAAATTATTTTTATAAAATAACTGGTAATGAATTGGATCAACCGATATTTTTACACAATAATATTTGGATAGTTTAAAACATTTTGTAAAAATTTGGCAATTTTTGGAATAAGTTAACTATTTTATTAAAATGCCCGAAAACAGCCCAGTTTTGGATGTTAAAGCTGAAACGACATATGTAGTAATTTGCGTGTCCAATTGTCGGGTAGGTTATCTGATAATGATCCAACTTGCTATATGTCAATAAAAGGGGTTATGTGCAATATCGTATGCTTGCTCTTGAGTAGTTATAGGCGGAATGTTTGTAAGGGCGTGAACTGTTAAAGTGAGTGCGTGTTATGTGATAGATGCATGTAGGAACTTTGTGTTTTATTTGAAACCATTAATAAACTAAATGGTAATCGTGTTAGGACGTGATTGACCAACCCTGATCGCTAACTATTTTTAAGAGTCAAAACGAGCAACCAAAGTTGAGTTCACACTTTCTACAAGGCATGGGATTCCCAGTGGTTTGGGAATGGATTAACGTTTAATAAGGAAACTTGCGTATTCTCTTTGGGTAGAGTACGTACTCCCACCCTCTACGGTGAAGGGTGACAACATTGAAACCTGCGTGTTCTTCTTGACATGTACTCCCACCCTCTTAAATGAAGGGTGACAACATTGACACAAGACAAAACTCTATCATTAAGTCCCTCATTTTATATCGACTTAATCGCCGGGCAATGGCGAACGGGTCATTAGTTAAATAACGCTATTAGCTTTGACAAGCCTCACACCGTGCCGCAGAGGACGGGCGTAGACTAATGGACTTGGGCACTAGTCAATGATGATAGACATTGACGCAGGGCGCATAAACATAACTACAGTCAGTAGTCGATATGGTAACGGGTCTAGTGGGATACATGGGGAAGCCCCTACTGAGTATGGTTTGGGAAACAAGGAACTGGTTAACTCGTGGTTTTCAAAACATAACTATGGTTTTTGGAACAACGTTAAAATGGACAACCAACTGTGAACTCGCTCAACTTTGTTGTTGATTCGTTATTATATGCCTAGCAGGTCGTTAGGTTTTTAGCTGGAGCTTGCATTGGAGCAGGAGTCGTTGTGGGACACGAAACGCTGCGTGTTCTTGAAAACTTTACTAAATGTAATACTTATATTTTGGTTTGGAACTTAAATGCTTCCGCTGACTGTTAAACTTGGTTTTGGACTTTGGTTTGGAAAACTTTAGGCGTTTGGTTTTACTTTACTTAATGTTTATTATAATTGGTGGTATGATCCTGGTCAGTCACGCTCCCTGCGGTGATACACCGCTTGTGGAATTTGGGGGTGTGACAGTCTTGATCAACCGAATCCAAATCTACGATAACTACTGGGGTTGTATCACATGCCTTGTGCTTCAATTTGCGCTTACCGGCTGATAACTTACTAAGTGATGTTGTGTTAGATGTTGTAGACGAATTCGTAGATGTCACGATACTTGAGTTAAAAGTATATACACAAGGGGTAGATAAGGACACGTCGTTGTTATGAAAATTATCAATAGCTGGAGAATATATTCAAAGGAAAATAGGAATTATAACCTAATTACTAATGGATAAAATAGATAACAAACAAATCTATTACGTATATAAATTAATATCAAGTATTACAAAGTTTCACGTACCTAAGGTAGTATCAACTAAAGAAGCCATAGCATTTATACTTCCGTGTAACGGGATTGTCATATTTAAATTATTTGTAACATTTGAGACTTGAGATACGTTTTCTTTGTCACGTACGACGACACCAACGTTTCTAGAAGAAGTTTTTTCCCCTTCTTTTTATCAATTATTGCTTTTAGGATTCTTCGTCTTTCTCCAGTATCAATAACTTAATAATCAATAAGAAATACATAAATTATTAATCTTATAAAAAAAGGAATTAAACATATAAACTACATTTTCATTCTAATAAATAGAAATTCATACCCGTAGAAATGTCTGAAAGAGGAATTCTATCAAAAACACCTATATGTATACATGGATTATTAAAAAAAATACACATAAGGTATAGTGGTTTAAATAATAATTTTAAACTTACTGTTAACATCTAAAGACACCGTAGCATCTATACTTATGTGAAACGGGATAGTCATATTTAATTGATTTGTAACATTAGATACTTGAGATGAGTTTTCTTTATCACGTAAGGAGACCCCAACATTTGTAGAAGAAGTTATTTTCTTTGTCTTCTTACTATCAAGTATTGCTTTTCGGATTCTTCGCCTTTCACCGGTATCAATAACTTAAAATTCAATAAAACACATAAATACCTATATTATTAGTATTATAAAAAAACAATTAAATATACGAAATACGTTATTTCTATAATAAAACGAATTTCTTACCATTAGAAATGTTTGAAAGAGGAGTTATGTCCAAAACACCTATATGTATATATGGATTATTAAAAATAAAAAAAATGTATAGTAGGTTAAATAATAATTATCTAAAAAATTTAAACTTACTGTTAACATCTAATGGTATTGATTTACCGGATGATGATGTTGATTGACGTGATTGTCGTGGGTCACGCAAATTTAATCCCAAAAACAACTATAGATAGCGGTAATAGGGTATCGAACTCAGGGAGTATGTGGAAAGTATGTCTATTATGAAGCTTTGCAATTAAACTAAGATTAAACTAAAATTGCAGAAATTAAAATTCAAGAGTTGATTGATTGATTTTAAAAACTAATATTAACTAATGAAATTGCAAATCAAAGAGTGTTTTTGTAAACAGATTCGGAACAAGCGATCATCCTAGATTTCAGGTTTTAATCCACACTAATGTTTATGCTTAACTGGAAAGAACCACATAGACATGGCTCGTGTTTGATTATCTGTTTGTGATGAAAGAGAACTAAGTACTCGGATTATAAAATGCGAGGTTGTTACTCGATGATCAATTGACAATTATCCAACCCTAATCCCTCCCATGATATCTCGATTGCCAGCGGCACCAAGAACGTATGGTTTAGATTAATATCAAACAATAATCAACAATTTACAAACAAATATCCAAACACCATAATAACTCAAACAAACATTCAAAGTTATTATTCTAGAAATTCAAGCACAAACATAGTGTTTCAAAAGCAAACCTTACATCTAGGATGAGCACCAAAAGTTTAGCCACGCATGACTTGGCACATCATCTTCACACAACGATTAATGTTCATACGAATCGAAATACAAAACCGAATGTAAAGATTTGTCCAAAACCAAGCAAGATCAAGCCAAATCGCCCCTAGTGAGTCCAAAAACCGTCCAATGATGAGAACACCCGAAAAGACACAATAAAACTGATTTTAATGAGGCAGTTACACATCTTCGCGTCATGTCCACCGTAATTTACGGTCTCACCGTAATTTACGGTGGACCAGGTCTTGTTACGGTGAGACTCTCCTGCTTTACGGTAGAGGAAGTGGCCAATTTCAGGTCCACCGTAAATTACGGTGAGACCGTAACTTACGGTAACCTCCTTTCTTTGTGCCTCACCAATGCTGCCGCCAATATATGAAGCCCACATGATATTGTTCTTGTTATCGGCCCATGTGCCTTGATGATGTCTCATGTTGACTCCCTTGTCTCCACTATGTCTATCGTCAATAATGATGATCATATGTCTTTGATAGCTGCCAATTTTGTGTGGTCCCAAAGGAATCCACGTCTGCACAAGTATTACCCTCCAAATATTCCGTATGTATACATGAGATCATGATAGGATGTGAATGTTATAATATCTTTTAAAACCTCAGAACCTCACATGTGATGTCGGCCCATCCTAGTTAATGTTTTGATATTCATGGGCATCCTTCCTCACGTGTGCCGCCCCCAAAGACCAATCATGTGCGGCCCAAGTCTCCACAAGTCCAATATGTTGATGATGTGAGGTGCCGTCAAAAGATGTCGATTCTTTCTCAATGTACGCGTGTAAAAATATGAGGATGGATGATGTTTCTTTTGTTCTTTGTTAAAACCCAAGCTACAAACATTGCTGTCCACCCTTCACGTGCCTCCCTCATTTTTCTTTGACTTTAGAGTTTGCAACACAATTAATAATATCCCCAAATAATGATGATGTGATTTTTTAGAATTCCAAGTGATATCAAGATAATTAAGAATCCCTCCACTAAAAGCTTTGCATGTGCCTTCACCAGCCACGAGATGATGATGATGCCTTTGTGATGTAATCAAATCCAATGTTGGCTGCCCTCTTGTTCACGGTACAAGACTCCTAGGAAGTCTCTAGCCGCCAACGATGATGATAATGATTATGTTTCCTTTAATTAGATGATGATGAGTAAAATTAATTGCCTTCACATAATTTTCTGTTGATGTTCACGTGATGCTCAAAGAAACCAGCCGCCACATGTTGTTGTTGCTCTCAACATACAAATGTGCACTGTCTTTCTTCGAACCGTAACCTACGCGTTCCAATTTAACCGAATTAAGCGATTTACCTGTAAAACACACGAACACTCGTAGTTATCACATTCACGATACATAACCGTGTAAAATATGGGATATGCACGTATTTAGCTCATTTAAGGGTTGTCCTACAGACCACCCGTCACATCCCCACACTTACCCGTTGCTTGTCCCAAGCAACCAATTCAAAAACTATTTCAAAACCACAAGTGATCAAGATGCAAACCAAGCTAAAATGTATCGTCCTTTTACTAACTTTCAATTATACCACATGACACACGCCTCAGAAGAACTCTCGGTGACAAGAAATATTAGCAAATAATGCTAAACCACTCAATGCGTGTGTGTGTTTGTGCGACAATAAGCTTGTATAAAAATCAAGTCTCCTCCTATTGAGTATTTAGCATGCTTATGAATCAAAAGGACTTACGGGTTGTAACGTGGCTATGTGTAAAGGTAGGAAATAGTGGGAATGTGAAAGTAGCTCATTGATTCGACCCGGTTTTTATTTCTACTACTAAACAAACCAAACATCAACTATATACACAACTTCATCAACATTCTCAACTACTATTGCAAATAAATACTTTTTTTTTTCTCATATTTTTCTCTTTCTTTTTTTTTTCTTTTCTTTCTTCTATTTTTTTTCATTTTTTTTCATAACACATAAAACTCAACAATATATACAAGAACATCAATACTACATACTAAATCTCCTAAACCGGGTCATCTCAATAGGTAAAATTTTGTAGGAAGTAGGCTCGGGTCACAATCGAATGGTCTAAGGCTCAACATGGCTTTCTAAGGACCAAACCCCCACCCCTCACAATACCAAGCTCATATATGTAACGTATGAGGTCCAACCCACCAATCCCGCACTCTCACACATCTAGACGAGGCTTCCTAAAAGTCCCCATATCATTTTCAAAAGCACGCTAATTCTAGGATTTAACAAGTATTCACACACAAGTTCTATTAACACACAACGCACAACGCCACTCAAACAATGAAATATCAATAACAATCATGTGTGGCTCAAATCCTCACCAAGAAAAGACTAGGAATGGGTGTCGGTGTGTCAAATGGTATAATATCAAGTTTTCAAATTTTAACACTTTTCGCTCGGATTTACAAAATTTTTAAAACTCCCAAAAATTTCCCCCATCCCCACACTTGGGATACATTGTCCCAATGTATGGCTTTGAGGGAAGGATCGCTTTTAACCCACAACATCAGCCTTTGCTTAAATTCTCAAACCCCAAATTTCTTTTTTTCTTTTTTTTAAACAAAAGCAAACTAATAAACTAACAATATTTCAAAGCTAAATAACATGACAAGTCTAAGGAAAAAGTACATTGACCTGGTGAAGTTTTCCACAACAGATGTTGTAGATAATCCGACTACCTATCACCACCTTCACCCAAATATCCGTACATCTTCCCCACACTTGAATGTCGCCATGGCCCTGAAACATAGAAAGATAAAAACAACAAGATCAATATAAAACCCCGGGTTGCCTCCCGAGCAGCGCTAAGTTTCGAGTCTTCAGCCAGACCGTGCCACCACCATTTATGGTGGCTCAAAGAATCGGTTCCTATCATCTCCATCACTTCCTGGTGCCATTGAGCAAAATGAATCCATCTTGTTTTGAATCAGTGGGTAATCAAATACACTCTTGCTCGCACCAATAAGTGTTTCTTCACGGTCCGGTGGGTGTTTTTTTCTCATTCGTTGTAACACATTTTTCATACACTCACTAGACTCACCACCCTTCCTCTCAATGGACTCATAACTAATCCCTCTAGTTTGAACATCAAAATACAACCTACGGTTCTTTTTGGTCATGGTTATAATCTCGTCTCTACAATTAATTTGAGCATTTGCTGTGTATAGAAACGGTCGACCTAAAATTACCCTTTGTTGTGATGCCATATTGGTAGAAGCATAGTCCAAAACTAGGAAATCCACCGGGTATTCAAATTCTCCCAACTGAATCTTAACATTCCTAACCATTCCCCGTGGACGCCTCCAACTTCCATCCGCCAAACTCACCATGGTGTCTATACCTTCAATTGGACCAAAGTCGTACATATCGTATAGATCGCTTGGTAACACACTTATGCTTGCCCCGTAGTCCAACAATGCGTGAGGGATTTTTAATTTTCCCACACGGATAGGCACTATTGGCGCTCCACACTCTTTATCATTCTCAACTTCGGCATCTTTTTCCAAACCTGCATTCACTTGACACGAAGAAGTTAGCAATTTTTCATTAAATTCGGTACTAGGAACGGTGCTTACCACATTGATGTTAACACTTTTTATGTTCTTGGGATTTGGCACCGTATCACTCGGTAGCTGGCCTTTTGCTTTCTTTAATATCGCCACGTCACTCGCAAGTTGACCCATTTGAGTGGTCAACGATTGGATGCTTTTGTCACGAACCTCGTCCTTTTGCATCCGAACCTCATCACGTTAGTTCATTCGTTGCATTTCACTTTGCATCGCCTTCAACATCTCCATCATCTCATTTCCACCCGAAGAGCTTTGACCCGTTTGATATTGCCTTTGAAATCCTTGGTTTCCTTGGAAATTCGGGTTAGCTTGATTTGAAGGGTTCCCATAGCGAAAATTTGGGTGGTTCCTCAACCCGGGGTGGTATGTATTAGAATTCATGTTGTTGTAGTTTCTACCACCCCCTCCTTGACCTTGACCTTGAACCGCATGCACCTCTTCATATTGCCCTTCCACCATTACTTGGCAATTTTCAGCCGCGTGGCCTATTTCATTACACAATGCACAAACATCATAAATTTGGTTAGTAGTTTGAACATTACCATCGTCTATTGCGTGCACTTGAGGTCGGGCAATGGCCGGTCGCGCTCTCCTCGATGCTTGAGCCTTTCTCTTTGATGTAATTGCCATATTCTCTAAGAACTCCCAATCATCATTTTCATAATTTGTGCCAAAAGTTCCACCGGTAATGGACATTAAATCGCGAGCATCTTCGGCACTCAACCCCTCGTGGAAAGCATTCATCAACTCCCAAAGTTCAATCCCATGGTGAGGGCAATTCTTTATCATCATGTTGAATCGTTCAAACGCTTCATGGAACATCTCACCATGTTGTTGTTGGAAGCTCCTCAACCCCTTTCTAGCATCATTGGTCTTTTGGGCGGTGTAGAATTCATCTAAGAAAATTTGTTGCATCTCCGCCCATGTATAAATAGATGCTGAAGGTAGTGTGTAGAACCACTTTTTCGCCTTATCTTCCAAGGAAAATTGGAATAGGACCAACTTGACATCATCGGCCGAAAAACCTTGACTCCCAAAAGTATTGCAAATTGAGTCATAGGCCTCTAAATGGAAATACGGCTCCTCCGTTGCTAGCCCTTTGTACTTCGGTAAACTTTGCAACGAATTGGTTCTTACTTCAAAGGTTCTCCCTTGGTTGTTGTGAGGGATAACCACCGGTGAAGGGTTTTGAGTAATGATCGGCCTGAAATGTGCCTCTATTCCCCTTGCTTGTTCCCTAAGATGCCTTCTTGGAACACCCAATCGACCCCTTGGACGAATAGGACCCATTGGTCTTGGTATAGGCCCTTGTGGTGCAATTGGTTGTTGAAATTGTTGTTGGGGCATCAGTGGGTATTGAATCGGCCTTTGAAATTGTGGTTGTACATGTTGTGGCCGAACTTGTTGTAACGGTGTAGGACGTTGCAATTGCACCCCTTGTGGCCTTGGGCGAATATGTTGTGATATGAGTTGTTGTTGTTGTGGCACTCCACCTACACTTGCCATTCCTTGAGATTGACTTTGCACATAACTGAACTCTCCTTGATCTCCATCACCCCCATACACATATCCTTCTTCCTCGTATCCCTTAAACTCTTCTTCATAACCTTCAAAATACCCATCTCCTCCTATACCCGAAGATTGCAAATAAGGATAAGACGAATATTGCATACCCGGTTGGTTCGATGGTCGATATGTAGAAGTAGTATGGATAACGGTTGAGCTTTGTGGTAGTGAGTGAGTAGAAGATGATTGACCCGTAGTTGGAGGAAAGAAGTGTGATAATGGTGGAATGGTGGCAGATGGGCTAAAGGTAAGACTGGGTTCGACTTGAGTAGTGTTCGGTTGTGTGGTGTTGGTATTGGTTGGTGTAGTATCATGAAGTGAAGTAGGAATTGTGGTGATGTTTGGAATAGTGGTGTTTGGTGATGGTTGTGTGGAAGTAGGTATAAAAGTTGAGGTCGTTTGACCCGTTGTGGGTGGTACTTGTGTTTCGTCCATGATGTTTCTTGGTGTAATGGGTGAAGTAGGTGAACCAATGATTCTGTTTTCGCGTAGTAAAACTCGGTTTTGCCTTAGCGTTCTTTCGATTTCCGGATCAAATGACAATGGTGACGCTTTGTGAGAGCCTCTAGTATGCATGCACCTGTAGAACCTGCACACTAAACACACCAGTGTAAACCCGAAAATAACAAAGCAAAACTAACAAAATGACACACGTTGCGCACTACTCCCCGGCAACGGCGCCAAAATTTGACGTGATTGTCGTGGGTCACGCAAATTTAATCCCAAAAACAACTATAGATAGCGGTAATAGGGTATCGAACTCAGGGAGTATGTGGAAAGTATGTCTATTATGAAGCTTTGCAATTAAACTAAGATTAAACTAAAATTGCAGAAATTAAAATTCAAGAGTTGATTGATTGATTTTAAAAACTAATATTAACTAATGAAATTGCAAATCAAAGAGTGTTTTTGTAAACAGATTCGGAACAAGCGATCATCCTAGATTTCAGGTTTTAATCCACACTAATGTTTATGCTTAACTAGAAAGAACCACATAGACATGGCTCGTGTTTGATTATCTGTTTGTGATGAAAGAGAACTAAGTACTCGGATTATAAAATGCGAGGTTGTTACTCGATGATCAATTGACAATTATCCAACCCTAATCCCTCCCATGATATCTCGATTGCCAGCGGCACCAAGAACGTATGGTTTAGATTAATATCAAACAATAATCAACAATTTACAAACAAATATCCAAACACCATAATAACTCAAACAAACATTCAAAGTTATTATTCTAGAAATTCAAGCACAAACATAGTGTTTCAAAAGCAAACCTTACATCTAGGATGAGCACCAAAAGTTTAGCCACGCATGACTTGGCACATCATCTTCACACAACGATTAATGTTCATACGAATCGAAATACAAAACCGAATGTAAAGATTTGTCCAAAACCAAGCAAGATCAAGCCAAATCGCCCCTAGTGAGTCCAAAAACCGTCCAATGATGAGAACACCCGAAAAGACACAATAAAACTGATTTTAATGAGGCAGTTACACATCTTCGCGTCATGTCCACCGTAATTTACGGTCTCACCGTAATTTACGGTGGACCAGGTCTTGTTACGGTGAGACTCTCCTGCTTTACGGTAGAGGAAGTGGCCAATTTCAGGTCCACCGTAAATTACGGTGAGACCGTAACTTACGGTAACCTCCTTTCTTTGTGCCTCACCAATGCTGCCGCCAATATATGAAGCCCACATGATATTGTTCTTGTTATCGGCCCATGTGCCTTGATGATGTCTCATGTTGACTCCCTTGTCTCCACTATGTCTATCGTCAATAATGATGATCATATGTCTTTGATAGCTGCCAATTTTGTGTGGTCCCAAAGGAATCCACGTCTGCACAAGTATTACCCTCCAAATATTCCGTATGTATACATGAGATCATGATAGGATGTGAATGTTATAATATCTTTTAAAACCTCAGAACCTCACATGTGATGTCGGCCCATCCTAGTTAATGTTTTGATATTCATGGGCATCCTTCCTCACGTGTGCCGCCCCCAAAGACCAATCATGTGCGGCCCAAGTCTCCACAAGTCCAATATGTTGATGATGTGAGGTGCCGTCAAAAGATGTCGATTCTTTCTCAATGTACGCGTGTAAAAATATGAGGATGGATGATGTTTCTTTTGTTCTTTGTTAAAACCCAAGCTACAAACATTGCTGTCCACCCTTCACGTGCCTCCCTCATTTTTCTTTGACTTTAGAGTTTGCAACACAATTAATAATATCCCCAAATAATGATGATGTGATTTTTTAGAATTCCAAGTGATATCAAGATAATTAAGAATCCCTCCACTAAAAGCTTTGCATGTGCCTTCACCAGCCACGAGATGATGATGATGCCTTTGTGATGTAATCAAATCCAATGTTGGCTGCCCTCTTGTTCACGGTACAAGACTCCTAGGAAGTCTCTAGCCGCCAACGATGATGATAATGATTATGTTTCCTTTAATTAGATGATGATGAGTAAAATTAATTGCCTTCACATAATTTTCTGTTGATGTTCACGTGATGCTCAAAGAAACCAGCCGCCACATGTTGTTGTTGCTCTCAACATACAAATGTGCACTGTCTTTCTTCAAACCGTAACCTACGCGTTCCAATTTAACCGAATTAAGCGATTTACCTGTAAAACACACGAACACTCGTAGTTATCACATTCACGATACATAACCGTGTAAAATATGGGATATGCACGTATTTAGCTCATTTAAGGGTTGTCCTACAGACCACCCGTCACATCCCCACACTTACCCGTTGCTTGTCCCAAGCAACCAATTCAAAAACTATTTCAAAACCACAAGCGATCAAGATGCAAACCAAGCTAAAATGTATCGTCCTTTTACTAACTTTCAATCATACCACATGACACACGCCTCAGAAGAACTCTCGGTGACAAGAAATATTAGCAAATAATGCTAAACCACTCAATGCGTGTGTGTGTTTGTGCGACAATAAGCTTGTATAAAAATCAAGTCTCCTCCTATTGAGTATTTAGCATGCTTATGAATCAAAAGGACTTACGGGTTGTAACGTGGCTATGTGTAAAGGTAGGAAATAGTGGGAATGTGAAAGTAGCTCATTGATTCGACCCGGTTTTTATTTCTACTACTAAACAAACCAAACATCAACTATATACACAACTTCATCAACATTCTCAACTACTATTGCAAATAAATACTTTTTTTTTTCTCATATTTTTCTCTTTCTTTTTTTTTTCTTTTCTTTCTTCTATTTTTTTTTCATTTTTTTTCATAACACATAAAACTCAACAATATATACAAGAACATCAATACTACATACTAAATCTCCTAAACCGGGTCATCTCAATAGGTAAAATTTTGTAGGAAGTAGGCTCGGGTCACAATCGAATGGTCTAAGGCTCAACATGGCTTTCTAAGGACCAAACCCCCACCCCTCACAATACCAAGCTCATATATGTAACGTATGAGGTCCAACCCACCAATCCCGCACTCTCACACATCTAGACGAGGCTTCCTAAAAGTCCCCCTATCATTTTCAAAAGCACGCTAATTCTAGGATTTAACAAGTATTCACACACAAGTTCTATTAACACACAACGCACAACGCCACTCAAACAATGAAATATCAATAACAATCATGTGTGGCTCAAATCCTCACCAAGAAAAGACTAGGAATGGGTGTCGGTGTGTCAAATGGTATAATATCAAGTTTTCAAATTTTAACACTTTTCGCTCGGATTTACAAAATTTTTAAAACTCCCAAAAATTTCCCCCATCCCCACACTTGGGATACATTGTCCCAATGTATGGCTTTGAGGGAAGGATCGCTTTTAACCCACAACATCAGCCTTTGCTTAAATTCTCAAACCCCAAATTTCTTTTTTTCTTTTTTTTAAACAAAAGCAAACTAATAAACTAACAATATTTCAAAGCTAAATAACATGACAAGTCTAAGGAAAAAGTACATTGACCTGGTGAAGTTTTCCACAACAGATGTTGTAGATAATCCGACTTCCTATCACCACCTTCACCCAAATATCCGTACATCTTCCCCACACTTGAATGTCTCCATGGCCCTGAAACATAGAAAGATAAAAACAACAAGATCAATATAAAACCCCGGGTTGCCTCCCGAGCAGCGCTAAGTTTCGAGTCTTCAGCCAGACCGTGCCACCACCATTTATGGTGGCTCAAAGAATCGGTTCCTATCATCTCCATCACTTCCTGGTGCCATTGAGCAAAATGAATCCATCTTGTTTTGAATCAGTGGGTAATCAAATACACTCTTGCTCGCACCAATAAGTGTTTCTTCACGGTCCGGTGGGTGTTTTTTTCTCATTCGTTGTAACACATTTTTCATACACTCACTAGACTCACCACCCTTCCTCTCAATGGACTCATAACTAATCCCTCTAGTTTGAACATCAAAATACAACCTACGGTTCTTTTTGGTCATGGTTATAATCTCGTCTCTACAATTAATTTGAGCATTTGCTGTGTATAGAAACGGTCGACCTAAAATTACCCTTTGTTGTGATGCCATATTGGTAGAAGCATAGTCCAAAACTAGGAAATCCACCGGGTATTCAAATTCTCCCAACTGAATCTTAACATTCCTAACCATTCCCCGTGGACGCCTCCAACTTCCATCCGCCAAACTCACCATGGTGTCTATACCTTCAATTGGACCAAAGTCGTACATATCGTATAGATCGCTTGGTAACACACTTATGCTTGCCCCGTAGTCCAACAATGCGTGAGGGATTTTTAATTTTCCCACACGGATAGGCACGATTGGCGCTCCACACTCTTTATCATTCTCAACTTCGGCATCTTTTTCCAAACCTGCATTCACTTGACATGAAGAAGTTAGCAATTTTTCATTAAATTCGGTACTAGGAACGGTGCTTACCACATTGATGTTAACACTTTTTATGTTCTTGGGATTTGGCACCGTATCACTCGGTAGCTGGCCTTTTGCTTTCTTTAATATCGCCACGTCACTCGCAAGTTGACCCATTTGAGTGGTCAACGATTGGATGCTTTTGTCACGAACCTCGTCCTTTTGCATCCGAACCTCATCACGTTGGTTCATTCGTTGCATTTCACTTTGCATCGCCTTCAACATCTCCATCATCTCATTTCCACCCGAAGAGCTTTGACCCGTTTGATATTGCCTTTGAAATCCTTGGTTTCCTTGGAAATTCGGGTTAGCTTGATTTGAAGGGTTCCCATAGCGAAAATTTGGGTGGTTCCTCAACCCGGGGTGGTATGTATTAGAATTCATGTTGTTGTAGTTTCTACCACCCCCTCCTTGACCTTGACCTTGAACCGCATGCACCTCTTCATATTGCCCTTCCACCATTACTTGGCAATTTTCAGCCGCGTGGCCTATTTCATTACACAATGCACAAACATCATAAATTTGGTTAGTAGTTTGAACATTACCATCGTCTATTGCGTGCACTTGAGGTCGGGCAATGGCCGGTCGCGCTCTCCTCGATGCTTGAGCCTTTCTCTTTGATGTAATTGCCATATTCTCTAAGAACTCCCAATCATCATTTTCATAATTTGTGCCAAAAGTTCCACCGGTAATGGACATTAAATCGCGAGCATCTTCGGCACTCAACCCCTCGTGGAAAGCATTCATCAACTCCCAAAGTTCAATCCCATGGTGAGGGCAATTCTTTATCATCATGTTGAATCGTTCAAACGCTTCATGGAACATCTCACCATGTTGTTGTTGGAAGCTCCTCAACCCCTTTCTAGCATCATTGGTCTTTTGGGCGGTGTAGAATTCATCTAAGAAAATTTGTTGCATCTCCGCCCATGTATAAATAGATGCTGAAGGTAGTGTGTAGAACCACTTTTTCGCCTTATCTTCCAAGGAAAATTGGAATAGGACCAACTTGACATCATCGGCCGAAAAACCTTGACTCCCAAAAGTATTGCAAATTGAGTCATAGGCCTCTAAATGGAAATACGGCTCCTCCGTTGCTAGCCCTTTGTACTTCGGTAAACTTTGCAACGAATTGGTTCTTACTTCAAAGGTTCTCCCTTGGTTGTTGTGAGGGATAACCACCGGTGAAGGGTTTTGAGTAATGATCGGCCTGAAATGTGCCTCTATTCCCCTTGCTTGTTCCCTAAGATGCCTTCTTGGAACACCCAATCGACCCCTTGGACGAATAGGACCCATTGGTCGTGGTATAGGCCCTTGTGGTGCAATTGGTTGTTGAAATTGTTGTTGGGGCATCAGTGGGTATTGAATCGGCCTTTGAAATTGTGGTTGTACATGTTGTGGCCGAACTTGTTGTAACGGTGTAGGACGTTGCAATTGCACCCCTTGTGGCCTTGGGCGAATATGTTGTGATATGAGTTGTTGTTGTTGTGGCACTCCACCTACACTTGCCATTCCTTGAGATTGACTTTGCACATAACTGAACTCTCCTTGATCTCCATCACCCCCATACACATATCCTTCTTCCTCGTATCCCTTAAACTCTTCTTCATAACCTTCAAAATACCTATCTCCTCCTATACCCGAAGATTGCAAATAAGGATAAGACGAATATTGCATACCCGGTTGGTTCGATGGTCGATATGTAGAAGTAGTATGGATAACGGTTGAGCTTTGTGGTAGTGAGTGAGTAGAAGATGATTGACCCGTAGTTGGAGGAAAGAAGTGTGATAATGGTGGAATGGTGGCAGATGGGCTAAAGGTAAGACTGGGTTCGACTTGAGTAGTGTTCGGTTGTGTGGTGTTGGTATTGGTTGGTGTAGTATCATGAAGTGAAGTAGGAATTGTGGTGATGTTTGGAATAGTGGTGTTTGGTGATGGTTGTGTGGAAGTAGGTATAAAAGTTGAGGTCGTTTGACCCGTTGTGGGTGGTACTTGTGTTTCGTCCATGATGTTTCTTGGTGTAATGGGTGAAGTAGGTGAACCAATGATTCTGTTTTCGCGTAGTAAAACTCGGTTTTGCCTTAGCGTTCTTTCGATTTCCGGATCAAATGACAATGGTGACGCTTTGTGAGAGCCTCTAGTATGCATGCACCTGTAGAACCTGCACACTAAACACACCAGTGTAAACCCGAAAATAACAAAGCAAAACTAACAAAATGACACACGTTGCGCACTACTCCCCGGCAACGGCGCCAAAATTTGACGTGATTGTCGTGGGTCACGCAAATTTAATCCCAAAAACAACTATAGATAGCGGTAATAGGGTATCGAACTCAGGGAGTATGTGGAAAGTATGTCTATTATGAAGCTTTGCAATTAAACTAAGATTAAACTAAAATTGCAGAAATTAAAATTCAAGAGTTGATTGATTGATTTTAAAAACTAATATTAACTAATGAAATTGCAAATCAAAGAGTGTTTTTGTAAACAGATTCGGAACAAGCGATCATCCTAGATTTCAGGTTTTAATCCACACTAATGTTTATGCTTAACTAGAAAGAACCACATAGACATGGCTCGTGTTTGATTATCTGTTTGTGATGAAAGAGAACTAAGTACTCGGATTATAAAATGCGAGGTTGTTACTCGATGATCAATTGACAATTATCCAACCCTAATCCCTCCCATGATATCTCGATTGCCAGCGGCACCAAGAACGTATGGTTTAGATTAATATCAAACAATAATCAACAATTTACAAACAAATATCCAAACACCATAATAACTCAAACAAACATTCAAAGTTATTATTCTAGAAATTCAAGCACAAACATAGTGTTTCAAAAGCAAACCTTACATCTAGGATGAGCACCAAAAGTTTAGCCACGCATGACTTGGCACATCATCTTCACACAACGATTAATGTTCATACGAATCGAAATACAAAACCGAATGTAAAGATTTGTCCAAAACCAAGCAAGATCAAGCCAAATCGCCCCTAGTGAGTCCAAAAACCGTCCAATGATGAGAACACCCGAAAAGACACAATAAAACTGATTTTAATGAGGCAGTTACACATCTTCGCGTCATGTCCACCGTAATTTACGGTCTCACCGTAATTTACGGTGGACCAGGTCTTGTTACGGTGAGACTCTCCTGCTTTACGGTAGAGGAAGTGGCCAATTTCAGGTCCACCGTAAATTACGGTGAGACCGTAACTTACGGTAACCTCCTTTCTTTGTGCCTCACCAATGCTGCCGCCAATATATGAAGCCCACATGATATTGTTCTTGTTATCGGCCCATGTGCCTTGATGATGTCTCATGTTGACTCCCTTGTCTCCACTATGTCTATCGTCAATAATGATGATCATATGTCTTTGATAGCTGCCAATTTTGTGTGGTCCCAAAGGAATCCACGTCTGCACAAGTATTACCCTCCAAATATTCCGTATGTATACATGAGATCATGATAGGATGTGAATGTTATAATATCTTTTAAAACCTCAGAACCTCACATGTGATGTCGGCCCATCCTAGTTAATGTTTTGATATTCATGGGCATCCTTCCTCACGTGTGCCGCCCCCAAAGACCAATCATGTGCGGCCCAAGTCTCCACAAGTCCAATATGTTGATGATGTGAGGTGCCGTCAAAAGATGTCGATTCTTTCTCAATGTACGCGTGTAAAAATATGAGGATGGATGATGTTTCTTTTGTTCTTTGTTAAAACCCAAGCTACAAACATTGCTGTCCACCCTTCACGTGCCTCCCTCATTTTTCTTTGACTTTAGAGTTTGCAACACAATTAATAATATCCCCAAATAATGATGATGTGATTTTTTAGAATTCCAAGTGATATCAAGATAATTAAGAATCCCTCCACTAAAAGCTTTGCATGTGCCTTCACCAGCCACGAGATGATGATGATGCCTTTGTGATGTAATCAAATCCAATGTTGGCTGCCCTCTTGTTCACGGTACAAGACTCCTAGGAAGTCTCTAGCCGCCAACGATGATGATAATGATTATGTTTCCTTTAATTAGATGATGATGAGTAAAATTAATTGCCTTCACATAATTTTCTGTTGATGTTCACGTGATGCTCAAAGAAACCAGCCGCCACATGTTGTTGTTGCTCTCAACATACAAATGTGCACTGTCTTTCTTCAAACCGTAACCTACGCGTTCCAATTTAACCGAATTAAGCGATTTACCTGTAAAACACACGAACACTCGTAGTTATCACATTCACGATACATAACCGTGTAAAATATGGGATATGCACGTATTTAGCTCATTTAAGGGTTGTCCTACAGACCACCCGTCATTGATGAACGAAAGTTATAGGTTCTATTTGACATTTTCTATGAAAAATAATATCTGCAAAAATTAACGACATACCATATAAAACATAGAATGAATGATACACTTTCGTAATTTTGAGAATGCATATTAAGTATACCTTCGAAAATTTGTAAACATAACATTGGATACAAGGATACAAAGCAATTACCTTGAAGATGTTATTGATGTCTTTTGAAGATTGAAAGTATTATGGTTGAAACTGAAGAATGATTTACATGACAAACAGGAAATGATTTCAATTGAAGTGTATCCTACACATATATAGGGTTGAAAACATAATTTATTATGTAAATGTTAGGTTAATATGGAATGTATTTAAGTAATTTGTTAGGCACACTTAAAGTTACCATAATATTTACTACTAAACGATGGAAAGATAATAATTAGTCATATTAAAATCGAAGAAAAAATTTCGATTATCATTAATCAGTAATATATCGAGTGGTGGAACAAAAAAAAAAAAGAAAAACGAAGTAAAACAAAATACAATAAATTTTATTTCACGTAATATCGATATTACAAAATAAAACCTTCAGAAACACTAATAGGGATTCTTGAAATGCAGAAAACATGGAAACTAAACACATGACAAAAATCCTTTAAATATTTCATAACTAAAGCTGGACCACACAGGACATGGTACTTTCAATCGATGGTCTTGCGCCTTGTAGAAAGAGAATGTTCGATCGGATGAATGTCGTAGAATTCATTAACACCTCGTTTACCCTTGACAGATTTCTGATCCTGCAAAACATAATACAAAAGAAATATCGGCTATATGAAATATTCATGCACCTTAAAATTGAAACATGAATTCAATACATGTCCAGAAACAAACTTGTTCTTAATCTCAACAATAAGACTTGCATCATCGCTTATATGGGTAATTCCATAAACCTCGTCATAATGTACCAAATTGTACTCGGTGACTTTTATCTTGAATGCAAAAACCTTCCCAACCATTAACTTTATGTCTTCTGGAACCATAACTATATCGTCACACTGAAAGTATTGTAAAATGTTTGTGTAACTTTTTAATATTTTAAAATGTTAAAACAAACATAATAACTTTTATATATGAAATAAATATAAAAAGAATCGTTGTGTTCTCTTCAATCAACTGTTTTGGAGACTTATTAATAAGCTGAACAGCCTGGTCGTGAAACAATATCAGTTCAACCGAATCAGAGTCATCAGCAACTTCAAGATTAAGTTTGAACTTAGGAACAGGTTGCACTGTAGTCTCAGAACATTGCTAATTGGAACAATTATAAACCTCGAATTGCTTAAAATCATCAAAACATTCAGGTACAAACAGTTCTTCGACCTCCAAAGTGGCTTCGTCTGAACAGGTAGGGCATGTCATATGATACCAGCAGTTGTTAATACTAATAACAGTACCAACAATAACAACATGTTTTGGCTGGAAATATGTAAAACACAAAATCACTTAGTTGTTAAGTGTAACATCCTTAATATAGCTTTATAAATAGATGTATACCTTTGATATCTCCCAGACGGCACCAACATTAGTGAAGGTTGTATCTTTAAGAAATAAACTTGATGACATTTCTCCATTTGCAGACATGACAACTAATACAAATTAAAGATATGCATTATAAGTAAAAACATAAAGGTAAAAATTATTTCGAAATCCTTTCTTACGGATAAAAAAGAAATACAGACGCAATATGAATTTATGAAAAATACCTTGATGAAGAAACCCACAAGAAAACTGTGACAACTGTCAATTTTCCATGTAATTCCGTACATGTTAAACAGTAACTTGTGCTTTAATGACTGTGCTTGACCTCCCATCAGTACTTCTAGTTTGTCTGGTAACTATGCTAACTTTGTTTCGTGCATCATTTGAATCATAATGTGTTGCATGCAATAATGATATGAAATCATGTAGTGTGTGATGCACTTGTATGTATATGACAATAATAAGAAAGTGTTTAAGTGCCGGAAAGTGCCTAAAACTCACAAAAACTGCAGAATTCTACCTATTTCAGCAAAAATCAGCTTTTTAATAACAAAATATAATGCAGAATTTTGGTTTAATGATCCAGAATGCCTTCCTAAGTGTGACAACTCGTAATTAAAAGTTTCAGCGATCCCTTTTCACATTGCATGATATGTTATAACGTACCAATACGTTATGTGGGGTAGTTAAAGTGTTTATTTGCATTTGATTTCGTGTGAGTATAAAGGTGTTATGTGAACGTTGTATGTATGTAATCTTAACCCGGTCGCACATGCATCTCAAACCACACATTAGTTCCCAACCGCATACCCTCGGCTCGGTTATGTTTTGTCGTCGGCCCAAAACCTTGTGTCCCGAATGCACAGGCCAAAGCTGGGCCCGGCCCTTGTGGTGAGCGATTACACACAAAAAGGGTGTGTGTGGTTTTCATAATTTAGATCATCACCAACTTAAGCAAACCCTAAACTCCCCTACACCCTTGCATACCCAGCGGCAGCCTTCTCTCCCCTCTCTCGAAATCCTTCTCGACTTCAATTCGCATTCGGTTAGTGTACGATTTCTTGACTTAACTCTCTTGTTATATTCAACTGTATGATCATATGTTATTTAGGGTAAATGTGTTCTTGTATGCGAGAAAAGGGTATGATCTAGAGTCTTGGATTTATATGTGCTTGCAATATGTGTCGTTTTGTCTGATAACCAACAACCAGCGGCCCAACGAATTATGTGAATAGGAATTTGTTAAACTGACTGATTAATGATAGTGGCTTATATGCATCATATGCTCGAAAACTGTTACATGATAATTCAACTATGAAACTGTTTGATGATTGATTTAGCTGTTAGGATGGCTGATGTTAAATCGATAACTAGGGTTTGTGTGACTTAACGATGCTGGTATGGATTGTGATCGACGAATCAGTGTTCATAGGGTGATGATTAAATCTGTAACTGAACCTGAATTGTAACTGCATGATTAGGGTTCGTAGAGAACCATCATCAGTTGTGAATGTGCAGCGACGAAAAACATAGTCCCCCGTTGGCTGGCTCTCGACGAAACTCCCATGACTACGAACAGTAGGTTTTTCGTCGACAGGGTTATGGCGAATAATAGGTTTTTCATCGGCTGATTTATGACGAACCGCTTGGTTTTTCGCCGTGTCTAGCTTTTGACGAAATATGTGGATCCTTCGCCGTGAACTTGAATAATAACAGTAAGTGACAGTTTGTTGTGTAGGTGATGATGGATAGTTATGTGCATTGGATACTGTTGTTATGTGATAACCCTAATAAATTAGAGTGAGAACTCTGACTTGAATTGTATAAATAGAACACCCTCTGTTATTATTTGTCAAGTGAAAAACACAAGAAATAGGGACATGTATGAGTGTTGGGTATGTGCTACCTGTTGACAGTGATCTTTGTATTAGATGCAATCTGGGATAAATACGTGACTTGATTATTATGAAACGAGCATGATTGGTAACAACTGTTAGAACATGAACATGTGTTATAAACGTGCATGAGATTTAAATGCTTGCTATGTGTTATGTTACGATGGTATTACGCGTGACCTGTTGCATACGTGAATTGGATATGTGTTTACGAAACTGACTATTCCTGGTAACCACGGTAGGGTATGGTTGATCAACTTGGAACGGGTAATGTAATGTAACATACCGAGCAATCTAAGGTGAGTTCACTACTCTTTTTCCAAGCATGCGTCCCGAGGAGGGACATCTGGTAAACGTTTCGGGGAGGAATGTCGGGTTATTGGGATGTTGGTTAATACACTCATATCTATCAATCTAGTCCCTTCTACCGATTGTTGCTGGGGAGGCAACAAGGTATTAGTTAATAGCGCTATTTAGGTTTGGCAACCTCACACAACACCGGGGAGGTCGGGAGTGAACTAATGATCCCAGTCTTGACCATTGCTTTGATAGAGGCTTTGGTGAATAGAGCAAATAATCTGGAGCCATCTGCGGTAATCGAGTTACTAACAACATCAAATCATAAAAATGTTTTATACTCATATCTGGTAACTAAACGCATAAACAAACTTTGAACTCCCCAGCGTTGTCTGACACACTTGTCTGCATGCTTGCAGGTCGTTAGGTATATGTTATTGGAACTTGCTGTCTGGGATGCTGGAGTGGTCATGGGTCGACTTGAATGGAATCATGAGACACGTCTAAAAGCTTTTATACACTTGGGTTATGAAACTCTTAACTAATGTAGTATGCTTCCGCTGAAATGTAAACAATGTTTTAATAAATGAAAGTTTTATTTGATTTAATATTATGAGTTCAATGTGATTGGTGGCTGGATCTTGGCACGTCACACGCCTCGCGGGGTTTCCCGCATGTGGTATTTTGGGGGTGTGACACTAAGTGCCGGGAATCAAAACTATCATAAAAGGGAACATAAAGTACACAAAAATGCGTAGTTTAGTACCTTAACGAACCAGTAACCAACTGAACAACCGGAGACTACCCGAAACAACAAATTTTCACTAGAAGCATTGTTTTAGTGTTACGAAGCTAATTATGGTCACCGAACTTCATAACACATCTTAAAAACACTAAACACCTAAAACACTAACCGATACACTTGGAATCCAACTAAATTACTTAACTTATCGTTACAACCCAACTAGTACCCCCCCCCCCCCACTTGAGGCCAGTTCCATGAGGGCCCCACATGGCCATAATCTTTTGATTATTTTATTAAGTATGTTGAGAATATCCTAAGCATATTACACAAGGTATAATTTTATGTTGGGTGAAACATTTAAAAAGACCATAAGACATAACACATTATCATTCTTCACGAACACACAACTCCAACCTTCTTCTTCTCTCCTTGTTCACGGCCCAACATCACCACCATACTCCCACCATTTTCAATCACTTCTCATACAATCCAAGGTGATCTAGAGGTGCAAGGAGCTTAGTTAAGAAGCCTAGAAGCATTGGAGATTGAAGGACCACCACCAAGAGCTTTTATCCACCCTCTACATCATCTTCTTCATCTTTGATTTCTTCCCTAGCTTTGTGCTAGTAGTAAGACTCTTACAACTTGATTTTACTTCTCTTTTGATTGGTTAAAAGATTATGTAAGTAACTAATCATAAAGATCATGAAGAAACAAGAAGATAATCCTTCACATGAAGCTTAAAATCATAAGAATCTATGTTGTTTTAGTGTATGTGTGATACTTGATGATTGATTTCTTGTGATTATGATGTTGATCATCATAAGAAGCTTGCTAGATTATGATTAAACACATGATCTAGCAAGTGAGAGGATGAGTCTTGTGAAAATCATGATGATCATCCTTTATGTTCCACATGAACTTGAAAATGAAGTTGATTTTGTGTATGATGAAGTTGGATACATGCCATAAGTCTTGTAAATGGATGATTACAAAACTAGTTTTCTCAAGAAACCAAAGTAATTCACAAGATTTACAAGATCATGATTTTTAAAGAAACTAATCATATTTTTAGTGTTAAATCAAAGCTAGAAACACGTTTGTAACAAGAAAAATACAAAAGAATTATTTTTAGAAAAAATCATCTTGTAAGTTGTAAAAGACTAAATTTTACAAGAAAGGGATTTAAGAACAAAGAACCATATTTTAAAGGGTAACTAAACCTACTAAATAACATACTAAGTTACTACAAGTTTTTACAAAGTCTCAAGTTCATGATGTAGTTTAAATTGCTTGATTTTGGCTTATGGTAAGTCTTGAATGAATTGTTGATGATTGATGATGATTTTAAAAGAAAAGGATATGCTTTTAAAACATGGAAACCTCCATTTTTAAGGGAAAACTATGGCAAAATTTTTTTAGAATTTAAACACTTAGAAAAATGTTTTTAAACAAGTGTTTATAAGTAAATTTTTATCATGATTTTCATATAAAAACTTGCCAGAATTTTTGTTACAAAAATTACAAACATTGGAGGTTGATTTTTGATAAATAAAAGTGACTAAGTACATATTTAGGAAAATATATTTAGAAGTCACAATTTGTGTGCTACTTGTATATTATGTGTGTTAGTTATATTATTTTAGGACTTGAAAATTATATAACTTACCAAAAATACAAAATTTGTAATACAAAATATTACCAAAATTCCAATAAAACAAATATATAATTTATACCCGAATATTGAACAAACCGGACAAGGACTATGGACTAAATATATTCCGGAATTAAACTCATATATAGTTTGACAAACGAGTTAAATAGTAATTTGGAAACCATGGAAACGAAAATTATGATTTTTACAAGTATTACAAAAATATATCATATTTTTATCAAGTAGAAAATATATTATTTTGAATGGAGAAAAAATAAATATATTTTCTTGAATGATTAGAAGATATATTATTTTTGAAGAAAATGTATATTTTCTTAAACAAATTAAGAATATATTATTTTGGGTGAAAAATGGATTATAAATATTGTCTAAGTTAATCTTGAAAACATATTATTTTTGGGGATATTTTTCTATAAAAGTTTTCTTAAAATAAATATATTTTAAGAATACAAATTGGTGATTTTTAGTTGACTAAAAATATATTCCGGAAAATTGAATACAAAATTAAGTGTAAAATACTTAACAAATACAAGAAAATACGTATTTTCATACGTACCAATACGCACCGGAATACGCCATCAATACTTGACAAAACACACAAGGTATAAAAATACACAAGCATAATTATACCCATACTTGGGAAATATTCATGAAGGAATTACAAAACGAAATGAGTCAAAAATATATTATCTTAATAAATATTCCAAATAATTGACAAATGTAATTTAAGTTAAAATATTATTATTTTAACTAATAATTGTACACCTTGGAATTATACAATGTACATCAAAAACGTAACTCAAATGATACTAAGTCTTAACAAAGCAACTAAGACTAAAAGTCGTTACACGACCTAAACGTCTAATAAAACCTGGCACGTGTGTAGGTTGTAGTACGGCGTAAGGATACATACTTTGGGTATACAGGAGTCAGGACGCAAATCTATGAGTTCATGTCCCCCTTTTCTTTAACTGTTTTCGGTTTATAACTTCGGGGGTGAAATACATGTTTCAATGTTTCAAATGTTCAAATGTTTCAATTGGTATGGTTAGCTAAGGAATGAACTGTTAGATCATGTGAATGGGTAGGCGTTAACTTAAGACCATTAATCCTTGTATAAGGACCGAGGGGCATGAGTGATAGATCTATTTGGGTGTTGCGAGCCCCACCCATGAGCCCGCGGGTTGGACCATGTGTGGACTATGTCGTTCCCGCCGGATGGCCCAGTACGAAATACGCAAAAGGGTTTGGCCTTCCTACACTGTTACACACATATTAATGTATTAGCTACACATTAATTGATCTGTTCATAGACGCTTTCATACCGGTTTACAAAAGGCATACTTACAGATGTTTACAAGATTATTCAAACCCATATAGAAACACATGAACTCGCTCAACTTTTGTTGATGTTTTCAAAATTACATGTATTTCAGGAAACAAGACGGATCTTGGGCGCCGGTGTTGTTTTCAAGACATAAATTTCAAGTTTTGATGTCACCCACTTTTGATTTTTAACATAACCTGAGGATAAGTTGGTTGAAACTTAATGACTTGTGTTTGTAACATTTTAAACTTATGAATGGATGAACATCATGTTTTAATCATATAGTTGTTTATTATAATTGAATGCAATGATATTGAACAAGTCACACATCATACGCTTCCGCAAAAGTCAGGGTGTGACAGTTTGGTATCAGAGCTTCGATTGTAGTGAACTAGGATTCCTTCTCGAGTCTAGACTACAATCACTAGGATTCTCTCACGAAATTTTTTTTCACAAAGTATTTTTCATTGCATTTACAAAAAGCGCCAAGATCCATGAGTCAAACATTTTTCAAAGGAAAGACAAAGCAAAGACAAAGCAAGGACATTAGTAGGGAAGGGAATACCCCGACTAATGTGCCAATTGAGGTACAGTCAGTCCATATGGGATAGACTTGCCAAAGACAAATTGACCCCCCGAAAGAACAGACGAGAATTATATGTGACATGTTGCATTTATTTGTTTGTATATACTAAGTGACATTATTATTAATATGTATACATAAATATATACGTATGAGACTATTATTGACGGGAACGAAATACCTTCAAATTCTATTACTGTTCTTGACTCACACAATGCTACTGTCGACCTAGCATTTATTGCGGAGCTCATGACTGAGGTAGTTACCATAAGAGACCCTGAGCTCGCTTTTCGTGGGAGATGGTTGTTCCTCCCTCTCGAATGCAAAGGCATCTGACTATGACAGTGACGGCAAGGCGGAGGAGGTAACCTTGGACATCAACCCTATCAGTGGGACGAGGTCCCTGAGGCATATACGAAAAAAGACCGACGACACTCTTTTCCAGACAAAGAAGATGGGATGCTCATCTTGAAGGTGCCCCTCTAACTACTAGTGCTAGAAACCCTCCTTATTCCTATTTTGTCTAAGCATTGTGCCAATTCGCGCGTAATGTCCCCTCTCTGGTTGATCGGCTGCTTTGAACGAGGGAAAATTAGGGTGACCATGCAAGACAATTTATTATTACACGGGGCCCACGTAATAACAACTTGTAGTGCATGGAAATCCTGGTGGACTCTGCGGGTCAAGCCAATGATCCACTATCTATTTGGAATTCCTATATTGTTCCAAATCCCCACCTAATAGAGCATTAACCGGGATGGTTACTATAACACCCCATAAAGTAGGAAGCCTGCCTACGCCTGCTTTGTACTTAACACTTCTACCTGTGGTACGAATCGTTTGAGACTCGGTATCTAAGCAAGAGAAGATGACTAACGCTCGGGAAAGAATTACCCCAACACTACAGGATTCTTATGTATGAACTTGTATGATACTTACAACACCTTCAAACTTGTCCATTGTAGATGCTATGATAAGACCCCAACCTTTGACATCCGCTTTACCCCAAGGGGGTAGCATGGCGCAAGCTGTGGTGTAACTTATTTACCGCACTCTATTCGGTATTCAGGAAGACTAGGCCAACCATATTAGGACTCATGGAGCCCAAGCCAAATCAATGTATGCGTCGCACAGCCCAGTGTGGCAACGGGGTCCTCCCTATATTGGACAATCGAGAACCATGAAGTATAGAACCCATATTATAAGGGCGGAAGTAACCACTCGATATTCTCAACAGATTGTTGTTCCATTTAGGCACATGGAAGACACAGGCAAGAAGATTCTTCTCGATCTTTACCCATATAGATACCTCCTACACGTGGTAATAATCCGCAACCCCATTCTTTGGGAAGTGTGCCCATTTTTGTAAAAGTTAAGACTATGGAACAGTCGGAAACTTAAGGATTAAACAAGGAACAAGGTGAAGGGAAGGCCTCACCGTATTTTGTATAGCACTGGATGGCTTGCATCAATCGGAGTAAGGTGACTCCGAAGAGGTTTTCTGCGCAAGACTAATTGCAACAAGTTGATATGGCATATGTAAAAGTCGATGTACCCTTAGCAAGATTTTGTTGTGACTCATTTTACCTCGCTACAATGATGAGATGATTATGGTGGGAAAGTTTGCATAAGCATCATTAGGAATTATCCTACCTTTATACTTATGGTGCACGACGAATAAGCCTGCTTTCACACATAAGACGACAACATTTATTCCAAAATAAATGTTTAATTTCGTCGATGTGTTTTATACATAAGAATCACATGGAACCACATCGAAGGAAACGCTGGTTGAGTCTAATCAGAACCTTTACCTGTAACAAGAGCTGAGCTTGAAGCTCTGTAGGACCAACAAGTTGTTGAAGTAATAATCCAATACGAAGTAAGCAACACTGCAAACAACGGCGGAATAAGAGGAAGTATACGCATTACAAGCAAGACTTTAAGCCAAGCGACAAACATCAGGAAAACGCCGCGACTAGGACAGTCAAGGCATCCATGACCACAACTAAGGCATGTGATAAAAAACTACCAAGGAGAACTACCAAAGTGTAACAGGTGTGGTTATCATCACACCGGTCTGTGCAGGGCTCATAGGTGTGGAAGTTATGGCAAGACCGGGCACATCAAGGAGGCAGTGCTGGTCTGGTACGGTACGGGGCGTGGGAATAGGAGACAGGACATTGATAGAAACCAGAGTGATAGTAGGGAGCAGAGCAGTAATGGAAACGACAAGGGCAAAGGTTTCTACGGATGTGGCGACAAAGGACACTAACGGAAGGACTTCCCGAAGAAAAATAAAGTTCGTGGGAGCATTTTTTACGAAAGGAGCACCCAAGGCGCGCCAGGACCTGAACGTAGCTACGGGAACGTTCTGTATAAACCAACACTATGCATCCATTTTGATTGATACTGGCGCCAGCATTAGCCTTGTATCTATAAGATTTAAGAACCTACTTGGTCTAGAGGCAAGTAAGCTAGACACCCCCTATCCAATAGGATTAGTGAATGGGAAATTAGTCAAGGAAGATGAAGTTATCAAGGACTGAACACTTGGACTTGGAGAACGAAAGTTTTCTATTGACCTGCTACCAGTTGGTTTAGAAAGTTTTGATGAAATAATCGACATGGATTGGGTATCCAAGAATAGAGCCGAAGATTGTTTGTCATAAGAAAATTGTTCGAATCCCTCTTGCGAATGATGAAACACTTATAATATGCGGCCTTCATACAGTTGATGCTAGGACGCTGGGCCTCATAAGATAGAAGATTGTGACATCCCACATTGATTATGACGGTGCAAAAGTGTCACCGAAAAGGCTGCATAGCCTTCCTTGCTCATATTGTCGACAAGGAGACCAAGGAACCAAGATAAGAAGACATCCCCATTATAAAGGAATTTCCCGAAGTCTTTCCCCGAGACTCGACTGGGCTACCTCCACAACGGTGAGTGGAGTTTCGGATAGATCTAGTGCTAGGAGTGGCACCAGTGGCAAAGGCACCTTACCGACTAACTCTGTCCGAGATGAAAGAACTCTCGACTCAACTTCAAGAGCTGCTAGATAAGGGAACTTATCAGGCCGAACTTCTTACCATGGGGAGCTCTAGTGTTATTGGGAAGGAAGAAGGACAACAGTTTTCGCATGTACATACGACCTGATCTAGGAGGAAATCAAAGAACTGATGAGGAAAAGGTATTGTTCCAGGTCGGAAATCCTGAAATTGGAACTGGTATGGAAGATGTATTGTGCATAAGTCACAGGAAGTTAAACAACTAACCATCAAGAATCGGTACCCCTTACCGAAAAGTTGATGACTTGTTTGACCAACTACAAGGTTCCCGCTACTATTCCAAGATTGACTTAAGGACATGATATCACTAGTTGAGGAGACAAGAAGAAAGTATCCCTAAAATGGCCTTTAGGACTCGCTTTGGGTATTACGAGTTCCTTGTCATGCCGTTTGGCTTAACAAATGCACCAGCAACATTCATGGACCTCATGAATCGGGTGTGTAAGCCGTACCTGGATAAGATCGTGATTATATTTATTGACAACATCCTTATTTGCTCAAAGATCAAGGAAGGTCATGAGCAATATCTGCGAGCTATCTTGGAGCTTTTAAAGGAAGTACAGTTGTATGCAAAACAGTCAAAGTTTTTGGATTCACGAAGTACGATTCTTAGGTCACCTGGTGAATAAGAATGGAATTTATGTTGACCCTGCCAAGATCGAAGCGATCAGGAATTTGGAAAACCCCCAAGACACCAACTAAGATACGACAATTTCTGGGGGTTAGCGGGCTATCATAGACGATTCATTGAGAATTTCTCAAGTATTACTCAGCCGCTAACGTCCCTAACCCAAAAAAAAGTATAAGAAGTTTAATTGGGGAGAGAAACAAGTAACAGCTTTGCAGACGTTGAAGAATAAACTCTGCAGTGCACCTATCTTATCTTTACCTGACGGTACCGGTGGATTTGTAGTTTATTGTGATGATTCTTGACAAAGTCTTGGTTGCATGTTGATGCAACAAAACAAAGTCATCGCTTACGCAACACGTCAATTAAAGGTGCATGAGAAGGACTACACGACGCATAACCTTGAACTAGGTGCTGTGATCTTCACGTTGAAGATCTGGCGTCATTTCTAGTATGGCACTCGTTGCACGATCATTACAGACCATAAGGGTTCGCAACACATCTTTGATCAAGAATGATTTGATTATGAGACAGCGTAGATAGGAGGAGCCGTTGAATGATTATGATTGTGAGAACGGTTATCACCCGGGTAAGGCGAACGTTGTATCCAACGCCTTGAGTCGTAAGGAAAGCGCTAGGCCTCTAAGGGTGCGAGCCTTAAAGATGAGAATACAAACCGATCTCACCGTTCGGATTCATGAAGCCCACCAGGAAGCACTTAAACTAGAGAACTTACGAGCAAAATCGCTGCATGGTATGGAAGTGAAATTGGTTCCAAAGGAAGATGGAACAATGTAATTCGTGGAACGAAATTGGGCACCATTCTTCGGCAATCTACGAGCACTTATTCTGGACGAAGCTCATAAGTTGAGGTACTTAATCTGTCCTGGATCCGACAAGATGTACCCAGACTTAAAATATTGGTATTGGTGGCCCAAGATGAAAGTCGACAGCGCTGTATATGTGGGTAACTGTCTTACTTGCGCCAAAATTAAGGCAGAATACTAGAATCCGATAGGGTTACTGCAACGACCTGAGATTTCCGTTTGGAAGTAGGAACGAATCTCAATGGATTTCTTTACGAAGCTACCGAGAACCCCAAAACTGACATGATATGATTTGGGAAATTATTGACCGACTCACAGAGCCTGCGCATTTGTACCTATCAGTAAGAAAGACAACACAAAGAAGCTAGCAAAGATATCTCCCAGAGAGACGGTGGCATGTCATGGAGTGCCTGTATCCGTCATATCCGACCAAGATGGTCGTGTTGCG
The DNA here is from genome assembly GCA_030545235.1 of Helianthus tuberosus. Classification (NCBI taxonomy): domain Eukaryota; kingdom Viridiplantae; phylum Streptophyta; class Magnoliopsida; order Asterales; family Asteraceae; genus Helianthus; species Helianthus tuberosus. Next base: position 128,601,360 of record CM060408.1, read on the forward strand.
CCAAGAATGTGGCAGACGTTTCAAAAAGGCTTTTCGAATCACATTGGAACCTTAATAGTGCACTTCATCCTCAGACGAACAGCCAAAGAGAACGAATGATACAGACTTTGGAAGACAAACTACGTATTTATGTGTGATAGACTTTGGTGGAAGTTAGGATACTCACTTGCCTTTAGTGGAGTTTTCCCTACAACAATAGTATTCACACCAGCATTCAGGCCACCCCGATTAAGGCTTTAAATGGGCATAAGTGTCGGTCCTCGTTGTGATTGGGCGGAGACCGGAGATAAACAATTTATTAACCCCAAGTTGGTTCAGGTAACGACAGACAAGATTTCACAGATACATGATCGTATCAAGTCAGCTCGTGATAGACAGAAGAGTTACGCCGAGAAGCGGCAGAAACTGTTGGAATTTGTGGTTGACAATATGGTTATACTGAGGATCTTGCCTTGGAAAGGCATGGTACGATTTGGTAAACGTGGAAAGTTAAACCCATGGTACATTGGACCCTTCGAGATCTTGGAAGGATCGAAACCGTTGCATACAAACTAAAGCTTTCAGAATAACTTAGTAGTGTTCATGACACGTTCCACGTGTCTAATCTCTAGGAGAGCTCTACACAGGAAACAGTAGTTTCTTTTCGCAGACAGGATTCACGTCAAACGACAAACTCCAATATACTGAAGAACGTGTAGAGGTTACAGACTGGAAAGTCCACTAGACACGGAGAAGTCGTATTAAACTTGTCAAAGATCGTTGGAATTCATGTCATTGCCCAGAGTTTACTTGGGAGCGTGAAGATCAAATGAAAGCAAAGTATCCGCATTTGTTCCCTAACTCCCCTGCAACTGACAATGCAGCTTAAAATTTCGGGATAAAATTTTCTTAACGGGGGGAGAATGTGACAACTGTCAATTTTCCATGTAATTCCGTACATGTTAAACAGTAACTTGTGCTTTAATGACTGTGCTTGACCTGAATTAATGACATGAATGCTTTCTAATTATTATCATATACATACAAGTGCATTACACATTACATGATTTCATATCATTATTGCATGCAACACATTATGATTCAAATGATGCACGAAACAAAGTCAGCACAATTACCAAACAAACTAGAAGTACTGATGGGAGTTCAGTACTCAGACAGATATGATGTTAAGACACATAATGAGCTGGTAACCAAGAGTTGCACTAGTACAGTGTGTAGGAAAGTAAGGATCATAAAACTGCCTTCCTAGAGATAGTTTAAGTGCCGGAAAGTGCCTAAAACTCACAAAAACTACAGAATTCTGCATATTTCAGCAAAAATCAGCTTTTTAATAACAAAATATAATGCAGAATTTTGGTTTAATGATCCAGAATACCTTCCTAAGTGTCGGAAATCAAAACTATCACAAAAGGGAACATAAAGCACACAAAACTGCGTAGTTTAGCACCTTAACGAACCAGTAACCAACCGAACAACCGGACACTACCCGAAACACCAAATTTTCACTAGAAGCATTGTTTTAGTGTTACAAAGCTAATTATGGTCACCGAACATCATAACACATCTTAAAAACACTAAACACCTAAAACACTAACCGATACACTTGGAATCCAACTAAATTACTTAACTTATCATTACAACACAACTAGTACCCCCCCCCCCACTTGAGGCCAGTTCCATGAGGGCCCCACATGGCCATAATCTTTTGATTATTTTATTAAGTATGTTGAGAATATCCTAAGCATATTACACAAGGTATAATTTTATGTTGGGTGAAACATTTAAAAAGACCATAAGACATAACATATTATCATTCTTCATGAACACACAACTCCAACCTTCTTCTTCTTCTCTCCTTGTTCACGGCCCAACATCAACACCATACTCCCACCATTTTCAATCACTTATCATACAATCCAAGGTGATCTAGAGGTGCAAGGAGCTTAGTTAAGAAGCCTAGAAGCATTGGAGATTGAAGGACCACCACCAAGGGCTTTTATCCACCCTCTACATCATCTTCTTCATCTTTGATTTCTTCCCTAGCCTTGTGCTAGTAGTAAGACTCTTATAACTTGATTTTACTTCTCTTTTGATTGGTTAAAAGATTATGTAAGTAACTAATCATAAAGATCAGGAAGAAACAAGAAGATAATCCTTCACATAAAGCTTAAAATCAAAAGAATCTATGTTGTTTTAGTGTATGTGTGATACTTGATGATTGATTTCTTGTGATTATGATGTTGATCATCATAAGAAGCTTGCTAGATTGTGATTAAACACATGATCTAGCAAGTGAGAGGATGAATCTTGTGAAAATCAAGATGATCATCCTTTATGTTCAAAATGAAGTTGATTTTGTGTATGATGAAGTTGGATACATGTCATAAGTCTTGTAAATGGATGATTACAAAACTAATTTTCTCAAGAAACCAAAGTAATTCACAAGATTTACAAGATCATGATTTTTAAAGAAACTAATCATATTTTTAGTGTTAAATCAAAGCTAGAAACATGTTTATAAAGAAGCATATCTCACCCGTTGATCAGCAGCACAACCACTGATTGCCATGACATATTCCATCTTCTCAATCCATCGGGTGATATCTAAGGGTCCTTCAGCACCGGTAAATGATCGTTGTCACACCCCCAAAATCCACACGCGGAGTATCACCGCTTGGAGGTGTGACTGACCAGGATCAAGCCACCAATCATATTGAACAAGCATGTAAGTAGACATAATTCAACCACACAATATGAAAGGTGTTCAAAACAAAAGCATAGTTAAGTGTTTAGCGGAAGCATAATTGTAAAACCCATTGTCAATATTAAATACGAAATAAAGTAATGTTCATAGTATGGCACACACTGCCAAATCCCACAACGACTGTTCCTCCCTGTGCAAGCTCCATGAGTACCCAATGACCTGCAAGGCATGTAGCAACGAATCAACAACAAAGTTGAGCGAGTTCGCAGTTGGTTGTTTGGTTATAGTATTCATTTCGTAAATCGTATGTTCGTTTTGTAAACCATGTATCGTATTAATCCGTATCGCGGCCATTCCAGGCATGTGTGCGATGATTAGTGGGGGCTTCCCATGTTTTACTAGACCACGCGTATCGACTGCTATGAAAATGTAAGAGGTGCCCTAAGTCAATATCTATCAGCATTGACCCTTTGCCCATAGTCCATTAGTACACGCCCGTCCGACTGGCACGGTGTGAGGTTTGTTAAACCTAATAACGCTATTAACTAATGACCCGCTCGCCATAGGCCTCGGCGATTAAGTCGATAAATGAGGGACTTCCTTTGATAGAGTTGATGGTCTTATGATCGTGTACGTAGGCTTTACGTACGTGCCCTTCAATCCGAGGACAGTAGTGAGTATAGCTGTACGTAGGTTTTACGTACGTGCCCTTCAATCCGAGGACAGTAGTAATCAGTTTAATAGTAATGGTTGTACGAGTAGTTATTCAATCCCATTCCCAACCCCTGGGAATCCCATGCCTTGGCTAGTGTGAACTCACCTTGGTTTGCTCGGCAGATACACAGAAAGGTCAAGTCTAGCTGCTAGTGGTCAACCACGTCCTAACATGGTTACCATACAAGTCAGGTTTTGGTTATGAGTAGTGCACATAAGTATCACATAAGCTAGCAGATAGGGAACACATACGGATCATGGCAAACACGCAACATCACGTTCAACAGTTATAACGTATTCAAGATTGGGCTCGCACAAGCTTAGTGGCCTTGTGCGAGTCATCCGTTGGACCCCAAATTAAACCCGGCCCAATATCAAGAAAGTCCAAAACATCTATTCACATATACACGGCTTAACATATATACATATTGTGCGACCAGCCTTATTACCCAGCCCAACAACTACACATACGGCCCAGAATAACAAACAGACAACAATCTTGTGCGGCTCAAACTTCTTGTGCGACTGAGTTGTCCTTGTGCGATTGGAACAATCTTGTGCAACTGGACTCTGATCTTGTGCGACCAGGAGTCTTGTGCAAATGGACCCCTTGTGCGATCAGTTTAGACATCCGAATATCTTGCCATTCGGTTACGACCATTCAACAGTTTCCAAATTTACAATAAATCAATCAACAGTTTCTTATTTTCCAATCAACATACAATCGATCAAACTAATCAATTATCATTTAATCCATAAGAACCCTAATCATTTATCAAGCATAACCATTAAGCATAACAACTAAACATGACAACTCAACACTTATTCAAGCCTGATACATCACAGCCGAATATCAATATTCAAACATAACATCATAGGTCCTTATTCTGATCCGATTTATGAACATATAACCGATTATAAACATTTGATTCTAAATCATCATGCAACCTAACCCGCAAACAAGATATGATAGTCGACTAACATCATCACACACATCCGATTACTAATACACATCTTGATTTCGTCTTACACATGTGAATCGATTTTAAGGACACCAATACTAAAGTTTACACCTTCATCAATCATGTATCATTTACAAATCATCACATGAGACATGTATAATCACATAACATAAAATCAACTAATAGCAAAACACTAACCGGTTAAGAGAGTATAACGAGAATGATCCGAACTATGATCTTCGATGGTGAGGGAGTGTTTGCCGTCGAGTGTGAGAGAGAGGATGAGAGAAAGCTAGGGTTTGTGTGTGTGTTGTGTTTAGTAAACAAATGAGGAGTATGCATTCCCCTCATGTGTTATGCGACACAAGTGTAATGGGCCAAACCCAAGCTTGGGCTGTCCTTTGGTCTCGGATGCATAAGTGTGGCCCGAATGGGCTTGTGCGATCGGGTGAGTGTTGTGCGTTTGGGCCGTTTATATACATACATACATTACACAAGCACGTATCAAACATAACATTCATTAATCAATCACTTTCATATAATCACATCACGTTCACATACGTTACATCAAAGTACAAAGATAGGTTTGGAAATACGAGTTGTCACAATCGTGGTTTACAGCCCTGGAAGGTTTTATATGTACATCCATGCACTGCTCAATAATGTTAATAGAAATCAGGAATTCATTCCAATGTTAATATAACACATGAACTACTAAAACTTCCCGATCACTTTTTTTTTACCTGTAGGATTTCCATCATGTGCCCCACCAAAACCTTGCCCATGAGCACCACGTCCATATCCCTGACCATCATCAGCATTGAGTTGTTCCATGGCAGTATTAACGTGTTGGGCTACGAGTTGAGCCAACTCTTCCGGTGTGGTAGGTAATCCGGTACCCTGTCTTGCTTTTGGCGGCATTTCGTCATTTCTATTATCATAACAATAATATCCACATAAGACGATAACCAAAAATAATTCTATCATTAAATTTTAGTGGACCAAACATGGTGCATGTAAAATATCCACATTTTAATGAGAAAAATTTTAAACCAAAAGTATATCATTGGTATTTATTATAGAAATTATTTAAACTCATTTTTAGTACAAAGACTATTCTTAGCATGCCTGCATCGACATCCATAAACAAGTTCATATAAAATTCCTAAATAATATCCAAAAATGAAACTGGCACGCAGGCCACAAACACAAGGAACATAAAAAGAAATGTCTAATAGTACAACCCATCAAACAACGAAACAAACAAACAAACAGCTAACATCAAAGCCTAAAACCTAGAGACTCTAACATTTCCTGGATAAGCTTCTCCAAATCCACAACCCTCCAATGCATCTCATCTCTCGCGGTGTGATCTATAACCCTCAACTCCTCGTGGTCGTCCATCTGTTCCTAGAGGTACTTCGCCTTTCCTTTGGCTATGTCTAAGTCTTTGAGCAACGCGGCGAGCTGTCGATCACAACGGAAATATTAATCTACCCTATCTCCAACGGGCCTAATCCTCTTCCTACGACGATAATAAACTAACATCGGCGTCGAAGAAGTGCGTGACTCTAAAATAGGCAAAGAAGACTCGGACAAAACAAGCAGAGGGATCTCAGTAGCAGGCTCGATCACAGCAGCAGTTGGGACGACTGATGGCTCTAAAGGTCGAACCGTGATGATAGTGGCGTCCACCACTGGTGCGATACTAGTAGATCCTCCGACAGTAGGGACACTCTTGATCACGTCATCGATAACTGGTACAGTGCCAGATGATCGTCCCGTCTCATGGATTGAGAGAGGTACATCATCATCATCATCATCTATCCACCCGTTGCTAGTGAAAGCGCATTGGGGGTCTCCCTGGCTGGCAAAAGCAGCAGGATTGACGTGGAAAGATGAGGTAAGCTCAGTAGTACCAACCATCTATGGAGCCGTGATAGGTGTCTCTGGCAGTGTAGGTCTAGGTGAAGTCTCGAAATCTGGCTCGTAATCTGAGTCGTGGATCTCGATGACCTCGTGTTCGTGCGACATCTGTGACACATATATAACCATACAAGTAAGCACGTAATCAACATAAACACTAACAAATAAGGTCAAATAAACAGAAAATCACGTATGCACATAAAACACATAATGGTTTTCATACATGATAAAATATTTTCCATGTTTATTTAAAATCTTGGCTTCGAGAATTTTGGACTTTATATTTCAAAATTAATCAACATAAACACTAACAAATAAGGTCAAATAAACAGAAAATCACGTATGCACATAAAACACATAATGGTTTTCATACATGATAAAATATTTTCCATGTTTATTTAAAATCTTGGCTTCGAGAATTTTGGACTTTATATTTCAAAATTCTCCGGTTGAAGTCTACTATTTTCCGCGAAAACATCTAGTTCGCTAACAACCAATGGCTCTGATACCAACTTCTGTCACACCCCAAAAACGTCGCGGCGGAATATAAAACATAGTGGTGACGGAAGTTGGTGCCCATTTATACCTTGTCGGACGATGCACTCTTTTGTTGGACATTTTAACATATTTTAAAACATAATTATTAAACATTACATTTTAAAAGTCACGACATAACCACATAAGTTAAGTTGTTTTGATCCTCGCGGATCTTATTTAAAACGTCCCAGATAATTTAGAAGTTGTCCAACATATTTAAACATAACAACATGCATCATCAAACACAAGATACGCCATGATTTCCCGAAGCCGAACTCAGGTACCTGTAGAACACGTTAAAAATCAAGTGTCAACACAAAGGAAGGTGAGTTCACTTATTCGCTTACTAACAGATTTTATTCCAAGGAAAACTTTCTGTTTAGGTGTTTATTTAAAAACATCCATTCAATTTTTAGAAAGTCCATTTTACTTTCTTAATAAAATCCATGGGCCTTCCGTCGTAGTTTCTCGAACCTGACAATATTGTTACTGCCCAAGTTTTGTATATTAAATTATTGAGTCAACTTTCATACACGTGTGTTAGCTAGACGATACGAACTATATATTAACCATGCAGGGATAATCAAAGCTAGACAATAAACAGAATATTAATTCGTCATTTGACATTGACACAGGGCGACCGGTCACGGCGGGGTTGTCAGCCCGATAGATCTACCAACAATTCATCGCGTACAATACTTAACTGATTAAATTACATCATGGGCGCATGGTTCTTTCTTGAAGAACAATACGATGTCTGCCTCACGTACAATATATATATCCTACTAATATGACAATTTAATACACGACAATTTGCGAATTCCCCTGTCACTCAAATGTTGAGACCCAGTCCGGAATTCATCCCCAATCCGTAAGGTCTCGTTTCACTTAAGAAATACCGCACTTACAATATTCATTCTTCAAAATCGTTTTACTTCGAAACGTTTAGCTTATCAAATGCATATATTTTCAGCAAAAATATATATTTTATATTAAAAGGTATGTTTTATTTCGAAAACATTGTTAAACCCTTTTAACGACGTGTTCCACCCCAAAAATATATACAAAGCAGTAAAAAGAGGGGTTTAGTGACACTCACCTTTGGGTGCGTATTTTAAATATCGCAATCCCAGAGATTGATTTTCTACACTCCCTAATATAGGAACGATTCTAAATCATTATACATAACACAAAAATCCTAAGTTTCTCCGTTTCTTAGAATTGTCACATAACTTTGAGATTTTCTTGAAAAATTGTCATTTTTTATTATGTTGGCACGTCAATATATATATATATATATATATATATATATATATATATATATATATATATGAGTCCATATACATATATATTTTTTTTTATGATTTTTGCGACTTGAACGATTTTATTGGTGACCATTATTGTGTAAATCCGTTAACTCTCCCGTTTATACGCAATATATCTACGATTTACGCGTATATATATATACATATATCTATACTATATATAATATACATATCCAAAGGACTTCTTAATGTCCAAAAAAATTCCCTTAAAACACCCCTAAAGCATGTTGTACAACCCTCTAAAGCACATCATAATTTACAATCCCAATTATACCCTCACCACTCAACAAAAAACACGGCCAACAAAAAAAATTCAGTTCAAAACATTTCAAAAACCTAATCCCCGCTTCCCTGCTCCTCTCTCTCTCTCAGGGGCGATTCCAGATCCAGATCTGGATCTAGGGTTTTTCTCTAAGGCGATCTGGATCTATGAAGTTTCAACAGATCGTTGAAGATGGTGATGGTGATGGTGGTGTTGGTCTGAAGCGGAACGATGACGGAGAAAGGGGTTGATTTAGGGTTTATCCTACGGTGGTTCAAGTAGTCTTAGCGGAGGCTAAGATTCTAGCAACATTCAAGGTGAAAAACAAAGATCAAGGTATGTTTTCTTTTTACCGATTTTGCTCAGTACTGATGAATTTCTAACGAAACACTTCAGGCGATTCAAGAAGACCAAGGCGATTCCGACCACTCGACAACCCTATGGTATGAATATTCAAGATTTGGTTCAACTTAACTAATTTTATATGGTTTTGTAAGGGTCTTTTGCTAAATCTTGTTGTAGGTTGAATTCGGTACACTATATCCTTAGCATTTAGTTTGAATATTTAAGATTTGCTCTAAATCAATAGATTTTATATGGGTTTTTAAATGTTTATTTGTTAAATCTTGTTGCAGGTTGAAAAATATATTCTGGATGCTTAGCCTTTGGTTTGCATATTCAAGATTTGCTTCAAATGAACTCATTCCTGATGGTTTTTTAACGGTTTTATTTTTGAATCTTGTTCAATATATGGGTGTTAAAAAGATCTATACTTTACTTGTTGTTTGTGGGGTTTATATTGATCTTTGTTGGCCCAATTTCTTTGTTTGTACTCTTTCATTTTAAAACTTTGGACCGACTTCATTTTAATCTATAAGTCTATTTTTGAATTTTCAGTATCAATGCAATGGACCCGAAATCGAAGAAAATCTTGCAGCTCTTGCGTTTGAGACAGGTAAGCTGCTTTTAATGTCACTTGCCAGCACAATGTTTGTTTTTGATTCAATGAATGGTCTTTATGTGTTTAGGGTTTATCTTATGTCTTTATGTGTGTTTGTTGCATTGTTCTTGTCAACCAGATTTTCAATGGTGTGTTCTTGAAAGTCAACAAAGCAACGTTGAACACCAAACACCCCTTCATATTTCACCAGATTGATAATCAAATCGAGTAATCGGTTGCTGCTTTTGTTATTATGTGAATGTGATTAACTATTTAAACCGTCGTGTAGCGATAAACCCTAACTTCTGTAAGACTTATTACCTTAATTTTGACCAATGTTTCTCATATATGTGCAGCTGAGGTTGTTGCAGGCTCAGCAACATGGCTTGGCAGAGGCCTCTCGTGTGTTTGCGTTCAGGGGCGTGAAGGCGATTCACGCCCCTCGTTTGATTTGACTCCTGCTCAGGTAAGATTGTATGCATTATAGCCCGATTTTGTACAAATGAGTTATGGCTTACGATGTTATCTATAGGCATAGTAATATGATCTTCGGTGTTTTATTTGGCATTGACAGGAATATTGCTTACAAAGGCTGCAAACCCGTTTAGACATAGCCTATGATGGTTCGATTCCAGAACATCAGGTACATTATGTTTCTTGTGGATATCTGTTTTGTTAGATAAAACGCACGTTATGGATGTTTGTAAGTTTTGAAAAGAGGGATTGATGATTTGATATTTCCATTTTTTCAATTTTATCGGTGTTTTAGGAAGCATTGAGGGCGTTATGGAAGGCTGCATTTCCTAAAGAGGAACTTCGTGATATAATTTCTGAACAATGGAAGGAAATGGGTTGGCAAGGGAAAGATCCTTCAACTGATTTTCGTTAAATTTAAATTACGTCTTTTTTTAAATAAATGTAAAATTAATAGCATTAGCTAATTTAAGACTTTAAATTTTGTGACAGGGGTGGAGGGTTTATATCACTAGAGAACTTATTGAATTTTGCCAGGAATTTCCCAGTACTCTCTCTCTCTCTCTCTCTCTCTCTATCTCTCATATGATACAATTATGTTTCTTGGGAGTGTGATTGGTGGGACGGTGTTGGAACAGCTAGATACATTTCTAAAACAATCCGTGAACAAGTATGTTTTAATCAACAAAACCGTGCTGATTTTACTCTATGATTGATTACTTTGACTTTAATATTAATATGTTTGACCTCAGGATCCCCGAGAAGATTGGAGTGGCTATCCCGATGAACACAACCGAATAGGAATCTTGTATCTATTTTATTATAAACACAACCGAATATAAATGTTTGGATGTTGTAAATTTATATATTTAGACAACAGTTTTATTGTTGATATTTAAAAAAAAAACAAACCGAGGAAAGGAGACAATATCCACTGCTTTACAATTAGTGTTGGTATACACTACAGTCCTCTTGTCATCAAAACCACCGGAACTATCCTCTTTGTCAACAGTAACAAAGGTTTCTTCAACACGAGATTTGCAATGGTTGCAAGCATTATAGTACCAGATTTTATCGGAGTAGATGGCGATTACTGTACCAACCAAGATAACCTTCTTCGGCTATTTAAAGGAAAAAGCATTCACAAATACATTTTATGAAAGTTCTATTTGTTATCACGATAAATAGAATTATTAAAAAAAATTAACCTTTGTTATGGAACTAAGATAAGCCGACAAAATAAAACCAGTGTTGTTCAGAAACTCATCCTCAGCAGTTGATATCATATAAGAGCCAACATTGTCACTTGAAGATGGTGTTGATGCAAACTTCTCAATATAACTATATTATTTCCAATATGTAAAGGTATTATGTAGTTCATAGTATTGTTAAAAAAAGTAGGAAAAATATAACAATTTGATAGTAATGTTTCTTGATGGTAAAATAAAATATTCGCAAGTACCACTTCTTGAAAGATGTTATTTCATCCAATTCAGAGTTGATGAACATCCTACTGATATCAAATGAGCTTGACAAACCTTGTTTATCTACAAATAAGCAAATGGATAAATACAACAAAAAGTTACTAAATTTGATGCTAACTAAAATAATATTTGAAAGTTTTATATTAGAAATGAATACATTTCACAACATTCATACCTCTGTAAAAGATTCACGACACCAAAGTGAATCAGCACGATGACATGCTTCTCTCGATTTGGATCATTAAAGTAGGCATGCATTTCAATGGCAAATGAATCCCACATTGTGGCAATAACTTGATGACCCCTACATGTAGACTCCAAATGTTATATACATAAACTTTATGAAAAGTATATAATAGGGAGGTTATAAGTATTAAGTAAAAAACTCACTCAAGATCTTTAAGTTTGATATTCAGTCTCTTCCCTTTCGTTCCATCCTTTTTATTTGTGTTCTCTATATTGAAGCAAACTTCAACATACCCTATGAAGCCTATAAACGAAAAAAAAGTCATAAATTAATACCAAAAACAAAATGAAACATACTTCAAATGGATCGTCACAAGTTAAATTAAATCACTTACCAACAGTTGTACCAACTTCGACTTTATTTTGGACAACATCCTTGAAGTTGACAAAAGAGAAGCAATATTTAGGCCCACACCAATCAACACTTTTTTGAATCTGGGTGAAAAGACTAAATGTTAACTTCTGCTTATTCTTCGTGTAGTTGATACTTGCATTGTTTGGTGCAATAGATGGCCTGCTGATTAGAAGACATTCATCAAGTTTGAAGTGATGATCAAATCTTGGCAATATCCTATGAAGACAATTTTCTAGAATCATATGACCATATAACAAAAAAATAATAATTAAATTCTATGTCCAAACATATTAATAAGAGCAGCAGAAATACATAATATATCAAGTTATTTCTATAGAATAAACATAATTCAATCAATACCTCTTCATCCATACAAATCATATCAACACGGTATGTTTCATTGTTACGCCCGTGCATCATCTTCCTCCATAACGAAACTATCTTCAACTTCAGAGTATAGTTATTTGACAGAGCATTCACATTAGACAACATCGTTATGTTGTAAGGTTCCATTTCGATAGCAGTGAATCGATATAGGGAAGAAAAATGATAATGAAAGACGTATATATAATAAAACTATAGACTATTTATTTTAAGAAAGTGTATAAAATTTAAACGTAATATAAAATCTTGAATAGGTTGACAATTATCAATTTCCTTTATAGACTTTCAATTACGTATATACTATTACTAGTCTAAGTACCCGTGTAATACACGAGTGGCTAAACAACAAAAAATTTATACTTTAATACGTAAATACTTTATTACAAGTACGTTCGAATATTAAGATAAATTATAGAAAGTACGTGAAATAACGAAAATACTTGATAAACATAAAAATTTCAAAAGTTATTGAAGATCTCTTTATATACAACATTCATTGTTTTATTTATAGGTTTGTCTTCGTTGTCAAGTATTAGTAGCTTGATTCCATCTCGTCTTGTAACCCTCGATAAAGCTAGGTACAATTGACCATGTGTGAAAACTGGTTATCTCAAGTACAAACCAACCTTAGATAGCAACTGGCCCTGGGTTTTGTTGATCGTCATCGCAAAATATAAGATGTTACCCAAAACCCGAGAAACAAAGCAGATATATTTTAATAATCGTAACCTAACCTGCCAGTTCCACATAATTATCCTTAGTTGAGTTCAAATGTAACATGTTACTTGTGCTATATATACAACAAGTAAAAAAAGATATGGTATTTATAATACACTGTTAACAATATATTTATTGACAATATGTTTAACAAAAGTTTCGAAACAAAGATTATTTCAATATCGCCGGTTGGTGCTTTTTCATATGACGCCATATTCCAGTAACACGCACAATCGCTAGACTCTTAAGACTCAGGGTTTCGACTTTTACCGACATAACGGAAGTAGAAAGGCATTACTACTTTATGGCAGGTGATCGTATCTGATAAAATAATAAAGACCTTGACTTCTGGTCTCCTCAATATACAATCAAATACATTTAAGATGACATTCAACTTTTAATCCATTTAACCTGTATTTCTTTGAGCTTAACCTATTTGACCCATTATAGATAGAACACAACCCATTTATATGTGAACGAATCATAATGACTACTTCATAATTGGAGTAATAGGAAGCAGTTGACTAATAGTACTAATATTTAATATTTAAGACAATATATTTAAAGTACAAAACACATATTTTAGTAATTTATAACTCTAAAAGTGGCTATGACTGTTCCCCAACAACCCTTCCTCAAACAATCCATTTTCATGCTCACATGAATATTTTTCTACCAGATCTTGACGCAATATTAATCTGTTATGATCTACCGGCATTGAGATGAACTTTGTAATAAAAGAACTTTTCAATATAAACGTATAAAAATTATACTAAACTAAAAAATTATAGATAAATGAGTACATGGATTCATAGCTATTGCACGTGGGCATTTTTACCCACGCTCAAATCTGCTGCCATAAGGACTGTCGCGATGCAATGAATAAGAATGTGGTTAGCCAAGTCTAGTAAAGAACCACATAACTAACAGGACATGGATAGAAAAGTCATACCTCTTGCCGCCATCGCATCCAAAGTAGGAATTATCCCATTATTAGCTCGCCACACAAATTAGTTGACTTTGGGGTAGCTATCTTGTTCCAGCGGTATACCTGGGCCCGACTAATTTATCTCTAGCTCCCTATCTAACTGTTCCTTCACTTGCTTTATAGAGAATATTCAAAGTAAATTGTATTATATATCCGTGTTTACATATAACTTTGAAATAAAATAAACGTTCCATTACTTATTACTTATGTGAAGTTTAAATTACAATGAACTGAAAAAAAGAAATACGAAAAAAGCACAAGTCGTTACACTTTCATTTTAAAACCGTGAAAACATCTAAACCGGTCATCGGTATAGTTTCACTCGATCGATTTTTTTCTTAACTTTCGATTGGTCGATTTAAAAAACCTTCAAATCATAGAAAACGGTTTTGTTTACGGTTTATACCACAAACAAACCATAAAAAACCAAACCAAACTATATGATTTGATTATATTTATTTTTTAAATATTTTGTATCGTACATATATTATTGATTTAATTAAGATTAAAATTGTCATAACCGTACACTAAAGTCAAAATCCTAAGCCCAATCTCACATGTCACATTTTTCAAATCTTGTCAGATTCTTCGCACTTTTATGTTTTAAATTTTTCACTCCTAAAATACTTAATTAGACATAACAAATTTAAAGTTATTTTGTACCATCAGTGTATCGATATTGGCATGTGTGTGGCATATATATTCACCTCAACGTGCCTACATTCTCATATAGTGTTTGCTTTTCAACGGGTTGTTTTCTAAGTAACCGCTCTAAGAGTACAACTCCAAATGCGTATATGTCACTTCCCTTGAAACAAAAACATCAGTTTCAAAATTTAATTAGTAAAAGAAATAATGATTTCATTACTTGTACCTTTAACATATAAGATAAATATATCCTAAAACCAGAGGATTCTTATGATTCAATGTTTTGCTGACTATGGTTGTGTATAAAGTATAAACAGGACCCACAAAATATAATAAAATTCTTGTTTTTAGTTTACATTTCAAACCTAATATAAGACATTTCTTATTTTTTATTATAAATTTTAAACCTAATACACATATAGGGTTGTTTATGTGGTTATCGCAGTTCTCTACTTCAAATCAGTTTTGTATAAAAGTAGTTCAAGATTTGGTGGTCATACCGTCTAAAAGATGCCCCGGAGCTACGTAAGCCAATATCCCAGAAAGTTTAATGTGTTTATTTGCACCATCCATGACACCAAGACCGAAATCCGAAAGCTTTAGAAAAAAAATATTAATATTAGTTAATAATTAAAAAAACATAAAAAATGTATTATACGTACACCCTGTTTCTATAAGCCCATAACTAATATATAGGCATTGTATCTTGAATTCAGAAGAATATTAGATCATTTCAGATCTCTGTGAATCACGGTTGGTTTGCAATGCTCGTGTAAATATTCGAATCCTCTAATTAAAAACACAAAAAAAGTTGAAATAGAATGGAACTAATGATAATACCTTATTTTATGTTTTTAGGCGTTTTAGGCCTGTTTTAGGATACACGGCAAGAAAATGCTCTGAACCTGTGCCTGAAACCGCACCTTGAGCGCAACACATATGATATGCTGGCTGCGCTTCAATGCCTAGGGGCGTGTCGTTGACAACATAGCTTGAAATATTATAAAACATGGGTTATATAAGTTGAAAGTGTAGGCAAGATTGGAGAGAAAACTGTTATAGAGAAATGGCTATAAAACATGGCTATAGAACAGTGGATGAAGAAACCGTTAAATATATATTTTAAATCATAATACTTATACTTACTATTTAAAAATAACTACAGTTCAAAGGTCGCCGCAGAATCACATAACTACATCCTACAAAAACCAAGAAAGAGGCAAATTTAAGTCATGGGTTGGTCTAAAATCCATATCAAACTTCTTATCGACTATCCAACTTATCAGTTGTGTATGATTAGAAGAGACAAATTCAACCTAAATTAGTTATATTTATCCCAAAAGAGTCGAATGGTCAAGCTTCAAGAAATAGATAAAATGTAAACTGGTCAGATGAGTTGAGCAGGTTGAATATCATCCATATTCCAGAAGTGTATATAGAGTACAATAATTATTTTATTAGACTCTTACTATGATATATTGGTTTTTATAATCATATCTAGCACATCAATAATTTTATATATTTCAAGAAACAAAAGTGATTGAAAGTTCAACTCAAAGCAACCATTTTGACTGGCATTAAAATCCCACATTTTTACCCAAACTCAAATAAACCTAAGATACTAAACTTAAAACCATTTTGACCCGCATTAAAAAGACTTCATCAATCGTGTGACCCATGAACAAACCGACAAACCCAACAATAGATTTAAAGCAGGTTAAAATGGGTCGCCTTGCATTCACATACCAACATTTTAAGTCACTCTTTTCTTAATTTCATAAATATTTTATATGTTCCTCCCCTGGGTGAGTTAACCTTTTCCACGAACGATATATTATACATCTTAGCAATATTTAATTAGAAATATGCTTCATGGGCAAGAATGCTCTAAAAGTATTTTTTAAAGAAAAGTGAGTTGATCTCATAATACAAATAAACGATCAAATCTCATATTAATAAATAAACGTCTAATAACAGTTTAGTAAAATACATGTTCAACACTTAACACAATTAATCCGTTATTTCAGCAAATGGCACAACTCAACGACACAAAAAAATACTTTAAGAGAACAAACAAACCTGATGACAAACGATGGGACCATTGGAGCTAATCTTAGCGCTTCCACAAGGACTATGCTTGAGATCAAGGATAATCTATTTAGCAAAAAACAACCCAACTTAACTTGAAGATATGGATTAACTGTTACGATACAAAGAAAAAATAGAAACACGTGCGCGGTTCTGGCGGTGTGGTTGCACCTTGTATTCGACTCAAGCGAAAATTGCATCCACTCGTCTTAGTAATACGGTTGATGACCTAGCACACACACAAACACATCTCCCCGCAAATTGAAACCAATAGTAAAGTTGGAATGATAAGTGGATGTTAAAACTTGAAAGCAAGACCTACGATTTTGAAAAGCTATAGAGACTCGTGGCGACTCCAGCTGTTGCAGCCCATCCAAGGTGTATCGCGTAGAACCCGATTCCTTTGTCACCATACTTTTGAGCCAATTTTTCTGTCAGTACTACCTACAACAACATAAACATGTTCAACATGTAAACAATCCCTTTTAAACCATGAACCATTGACACTTGAGCTAAAATCATCCTAGTCAACAATTTAGATATACTATTCCAGTCAATAATATTATTTTTGTACTCATAATTAAAGCATTAACTAATTACAACTGAAAAAAGTGTCTATGGGTCAACCCGAACCATTTTGACCAGTCACACAACCTTTCCACCCCGTCCATCTTGCCACCTTTATTTGACACTTTCCACATTTTTGTTTTTTACTTTCTTATATTTTTCATGAAAGGAATATTAATATCACCGATACCAGACATGAAGATAAGATACCTATACCCGTTTGTTGCTAGCGTACTACTTGACTCCACTAAATTTGCCACAGGTAAACTGCATTAGTATAAGTTCATCAGACTTCAGAAATAGACACTTCATCAGTGAAATTACTAAAATAAAGAATGACCATTGCCCATCGATACATACATACTGTTAGTCTATGTGGGTCTGGTCATTGCACCGTCGAGGGACCCAAACAACACTATGCATAGGTCACACCAATATAGAACCAGATAATAGAATAAATAAAGCAACTAAACAAATGAAAAGTTACCTCTATGCTGGACGACAGAGAGTCGCCGAAGTGCGCCAGTGTGTGGGAAGAATAGCAGATTAGGTATCGCAGATTCACGGGAGTAAACGGAAACCAGCCACCATAAACGCAAAAACATAGGCATTAAAGATATTGGTTTTAAACAGTAAATCCGCAATAGTTTCGCGGAACATATACAAAATGAATTAACAAAGACACTACACAACAAACCCGCATGTATCGCTCAGCCTTCGTATCAACTATTCTTGCACCCTTGTATATAACACAAATGTAAGAAACTTAAATCAAGTTATGAAACCTTGAAATTCGGTAGTAAACTATTTGAAACTGGTGAATCAGGTTAAAAGTTGCCAAGAGCCGATGTCAAAGATTTGCATTGTCGTAATAATATTGTACACTGTAACTAACACATTAACTATTTATTAACATAGTTTCAACAAATTAGAAAGAAAAAGTGTTTTAAAGGTCAACTGGACCTGACCAAGCCCATTATAGAAATGACCTGATTCAACCTGAACCCATTGGATGAAACTGGCAAACATACCCAAACCTCAGGAACGATTTTGGCAATTTACTCTTTAAATAATAATAAAGAAACTTTCCAGGTAAAACATTTAGGTGACATAATTAGATACAGCTGCTTGTTTCATTAGTGAAATTTGATGCCCTTTCGAATTTCGTTGCTAATTCTTTTCTTTCACCTTTTCAAATGACCATTGACCAGAATCACAATCTGAATTTTCATTTGACATATGTTAACCATAAAAGCTAAATGACAAATATATGTAACCACCATCAAATATATGCTGACTATTCTTCAAAAAACCCCAACTGCCAAGTTATAGTATGATCAAATAAAACATACCTCCAACATCACCTGGCTTGAAATGGTCATAAGTTGGGCCACTTGTATAAGTCATATATAAACTCAATAGTTTGATGAAATAGTTAAATTTTACAAACACAATTATGAAGGGTGTTGTTATATGTAAACCACCCCCAATCATCATATGGGCCATTTAACTGGCGAAAAAAGATGATGCATATTTAGTCGCTTTTTTGTCAGTCTAAGACATCATACAGCCCATATGATTTAGAAGGACGCCAAGTCATACAACACGTATAAACATTACGGCTCGTATGATTAGCCACTATTAACACTCATATGACCCCGTATGTCACACCCCGACCACGTAGAACATACAAAACGTGGCGGAAATGTCGGGGAGTGTTGTAACAGAATTAATTGTTTCAAATCAATGGCAATTGAAGTTTCGTTTTATTGATTAAAAGTGTTAAAATGTCTTAACAAACAAAGAAATACAACATAATTAACTAGTCTTGCATCTTTTATTGTCACTAAAGCCCAAGTCTGCCTATGTGTATCTTGATCATCTTATGCAACAGCTCCTGAAAAACACATGTGAAAATAGGTACGTCAGCATAAAAATGCCGGTGAGATACATAGGTTTTGTGAAAATAGGTTTCATGACTTATGTGTTTTTCAAAATGTTTAGTCATGAACCTTGTTATTTGCTTTGTTTTGTAAATCATTTGAAAATCGATAAGATCAGATGATATGTATAAATAATGTATGGTTAAATGAATAACCATGTAAAATGAGTTTGTATTAGATAAGTTGTTTGTAAATCAATGTCTTGTGAAAAATATGTTATTTGTATAAAATGTTCTATGTATCAACCTGAAATGATTCAGATAACGCTACAATATGTAATACCATACAAACACTTATATATAGGAAGTACCAGCGGCGTATCCACCATGCTTGTATCATATTACACACGCCTCGTTACTTAAATCACTTACACAAACCAAACCAACAATGTAAGATGTCTATGTTTAAACCAATTGCCAAATGTATTGAATAATATGTCAAAATGTTTATGTCAAGATGTAAACCATGTAATGTGTAACCAAAATGATATGTATGGCTAGTGAAATGCATCAACTAAACCATATGCACAAGAACATAGTATTGAAGTAAAACTTGGTTTAAATCAAAGTTATGTTTTGTGTAGTAAATGCATGATCAATGTAAATCATGTAATATGCGTCCAAAATGTAAGTATGTGATGAATAACAAATGTACTAAGTATGAAGAACAATGCAACGATTGAACATACATAGCATGTGAACTGTACTAAGTATGCAACAACAGACATACGTAGCATGCGACCTGTACTAAGTATGCAACAATAGACATACGTAGCATGTGATGTAATGTAAAACAATGTACTAAGTAATGCACACAATGGCACACCTAGTATGAAATGTAAATGAAATCATGTACTATATTGTACTAATGAACATAACAAGTATATGATGTGAAAACAGGAAAGCATGAAAGTAACAAGTAGGCACATGTGTTCCACCCCAAAACAGTTTGGAAAACAGTAAAAGAGGGGTCTATGTACTCACTTGAGATTGCTCAGATGTCTTAGGATAATCACCAAGCAATGCTAGAGATCACGGAATCAAACGGCACCTAATATAGGTATCTATGTTAATAAACCGGACCTATATCGGAAGACTGGGTAGCATTAGGGTTTGTAAACCAAATGAGTGTAGGAACTCATGTGATATGGTTTAACAAGGCCTACATGCTAAATGAAACTTAACCTAAGTCTTATCGACCCATTACGATCCGTTTAGGTAGCTTATGCTATTTTAACGCATCGTGCGCGTGAAACGAGTTCGGACCGTCTAACTAGTCCTATGACAAGTGTTATATGCCTAAACAAGTTACATAATTAGTTATGTGACAAAAGTTTAGGTTACATATGCTTAATTACCAATTATACATGAAAAGGGTATTCTGGTAATTTACCTAAGGCATATAAACTACCTATCATACAACTACTCAAACGATGTGACCATAGGGTATAACCTCGGAAGGTTATTCCCTACCTACTATGGTCACCTAATGTGTTTGGTCGGATCCTAATGATCGACCAAATGGGTCGAGTTCGAAGGTATAGGCGATTTATTAGATCGCCTAACCTACGACTCTAGACAACGTGGTAATCAGTGGGCATAGTCCCAAGGGACTATGACCAACGTGATTACACTCACGTTGCGAAGTTCAAACGAACTTCGCATTGACCATTACTGGTCAACGCTGAAAGTCAAACAAAGTTTGACTTTCTGACTCTAAAAGCAATAAAATAAGGAAAAGAACGAAAGAATACTTACCCAGGGTCCCCGAATGCTAATCCCGATTCAAGAATCTCAGGTATGAAACAATGGTTTCAACTTAGAGCTCCTCAAATCAGAATTCTAGTGGTTTAAGCAATGGGGGGTATGGGGTATTTATAGTATTCGGTCCACCGTTAAGATCGTTTCAAGGAAACCGTGCTTGAATCCAACCCGTACACTTGTCGGAACCTTATGGTGGCTTAAAATGGTTCTTATCCGCTGACTAGACGATTGAGAACTTGTGGTTGAGAATCGAACAGCTGGGACCTGCTGTTAAAAGCATTGAATCTGGTCTGCAGGCTGCTTTACGGACCTCAAGGTCATTGATGTTGAGGTCCGTAAGCTTAAGTTTGGCAGAATTACAGTTTTGGTCCCTGCAGCCCTAAAACTTGCTTTTCGATGCATTTTTGACACGTTTAAGGCCCGTTAACCCCATTTCAAAGCTCTAAAATGAAGTTAAAGTATAGGGAACTTAAAATGTGCTAAAAAATATGTCGGATGTCGGTTCGTTTAGCCGTACGGTTGCGATGTTCGGTTAATTACGACGGAATGCGCATAAGCGCGAAAAACGATCCAAATGACGCGACGAATGGATTTTTGGCAATCCAAACACTAAAGCATAATATAGTCATGCTTGCATAAATTTTTGGATGTCCGGATGTATTCAGAACGTAAGTTATGCGTAAAAATGCAAACTTGTGCACTTTTTGACGCTTTTAGTCCCTAAATGACACAAAAGTTTATTTTAGCATACCTAACACCTCAAAGCCTATTTCTAAGCTATGTAAAGGATATTTATGGTATGTTTAACTTATGGTCATGTTCCGGAATGTCTGTTACAGTTCAAATTGGCATACTTTCGCAGTTTGTCAACTTTAGTCCCTGTAAGCGATTAAACTTTGATTTCACCACACCAAACCTTCCAAAACTTATATCTAAGTTATGTAAAGGTTATATAAGGTATGTTAAGCCTATTTCACTATTCCGGAGTGTTCGTTGCATTAAACTGGTTATATTTACGCATCAGTGCGTGTATAACCTTCCAGAAAGCGATTTAGAGCTTGAAATTGAACAAGAGTTGATATGTGAAATCGATACACATATTTTTAAAAATCCGAAGTATGAAATACAATATTTCATTGGTTTGGAATTTGATTGATGGTTGGAGTGACACAGGTGTCACAGTCTCCCCTACTTTAGGAAATTTCGTCCCGAAATTAATTCGTAGGAGTCTATCTGTGACTTTGTGTGAAGTAACCATCAAAGATAAGCAAGGCATAATCCTGTTATTTCTCTTTAACGGACATTTTTCAGAATTGAAAAATGAATGGAGTTATTTTCAACAGGCATTCTTCAGAAACGAAAATGAACGAAAAGAGTCATTTTCCACCATTTCTTCAGAACCGAAAATGAACGAAAAGAGTCATTTTCCACCACTTCTTCAGAACCGAAAATGAACGAAAAGAGTCATTTTCCACCACTTCTTCAGAGCCGAAAATGAACGAAAAGAGTCATTTTCCACCATTTATTCAAAACCGAAAATGAACGAAAAGAGTCATTTTCCACCACTTCTTCAGAACCGAAAATGAACGAAAAGAGTCATTTTCCACCATTTCTTCAGAACCGAAAATGAACGAAAAGAGTCATTTTCCACAACTTCTTCAGAACCGAAAATGAACGAAATGAGTCATTTTCCACAACTTCTTCAGAACCGAAAATGAACGAAATGAGTCATTTTCCACAACTTCTTCAGAACCGAAAATGAACGAAATGAGTCATTTTCCACAACTTCTTCAGAACCGAAAATGAACGAAATGAGTCATTTTCCACCATTTCTTCAGAAACAAAAATGAACGAAATGAGTCATTTTTCACCATTTCTTCAGAAACAAAAATGAACGAAATGAGTCATTTTTCACCATTTCTTCAGAAACAAAAATGAATAGGGTTAACTCTAGATACACGACAAAACTTGTTGTGGTTTCTGTGCACTGAATTCCATAATTATGTATGCATCCATAATTACGTAATTCCTTGCATAGTCCGCACAGTTTGTCTTGAAATGTTTTAGGGGAGGAAAATCAAACCTGTGATAAGTATGACTAGACTACCATAGGGTCCTTTTAATTAGATCAACAGATGATCTTATTAATTAGGCCACCAAGGAGTCCTTTCAGCTATCTCATCACATGATAATCCTAACCAGATCTGTTTAACTAGACCACTCAAGGGTCTAATTATGGAATAGTACAATATAATCCAAGGGTCTTTACTATTACGTAAAAGCCCATTGAGGATTTAATATAGTACCTTTGGATATCCTACCATGAATCCCTTATACCAAGATATGGAAGATTCTACGAGGATTTGGATAACAAAATCTTGGATTACTCAAAAACATAAAAGGAAACACATAAGCACAAAATCACATAGTTGTTTAATTTAACCATTAAGTTGTTGTCTTTGGACGCGGATACTTAAAGTACACCAGGAATCCAATTCGTGGATTTCATTTGGCACTTTAATCATTTCAAGAATACATCCATGAAGATAGGATGATCTACCAAAAATTCGATTTTCGTTTTCAGGAAAACGCAATATGCGAATTAAGGTACACAATAATTTAGGACATACGGAAATACCCATGGGTACCCTATTAAGAATTTATAGTGGTACTTGGGGTATTCGTACAGAATTATAACTTGCACCTTGTACTTCGTCTCTTTGCAAGAGACGGGTACTTAGGATCTTTGTGTAAAACGCAAGAGATTGTAAAATGGAAGAATTTTGGGGGTAGTTTGCTTTTCAAGGAATACGATTCCTTGATTTTCGGTATTGTAGGGGATATGTTGTTTATACATACAATCACATAAATACATTGCAATGTAAAAGATTTATTTATTAACAATGATAACAACTGTTTCATGGACCTTGACAACAAAAGAAAATAATACATAAGACATGATTATTTCTAAACGGTGTTGTCTTCTAGTCGGCCAGATGCTCATCTCTGTGCTGGATTAGCATTTGCAAGCTTTGGGCAATTTCTTCGGAAATGTCCCATCTCGCCACACTTGTAGCAAGAACCTGGTGGAAAGCGAGCTCGAGCAGGTTTGTTGTCAGCTTGATTTGGTGCAACTGCTGCTACGCAAACTTTTGCTGTATGACCTTTACGTCCACAAATTTGGCATTCACGGCACTTCACCATAGCATGATGATAAAGGTTACATTTGTTGCACAAGGGTGAAGTACCATTGTATGGCTTCCTGGTACGGGGTTTAGCTGGTTGGTTGGGGGCGGCTTGATCATTGTGAGCGACCATGGCAAAGTTCTGAGAAGCCTTTCGCTTCTTTGACTTCATAGGGGATCCAGTCGGTTCATCCATGATCTTTGATTCCTCGATTGGTTTCGATTCCTCGACCGGTTTCTTGTCACCCTTTCGGAAAAGCTTACGTTTCCTGATCTGAGATTCAGTCAAAGTTGCAGATAGCTCAATGGCCTGCCTAACCGTAGTGGGGTTACTACCGGTAACAATGTCTTGAACTGAGTCAGGGAGACCATCAATGTATTTTTCGATTGCCTTATCCAAAGGCGTGACCATGGTAGGACACAACAGGCTCAGCTCCTCATATCGATCAGTGTATGCTCGATGTTCACCGCTGTCTTGCTTAAGATCATCGAATTCCCTTTCCAATGCCCTGATCTCGTGACGAGGACAGAATTCCTTCATCATCAGTGCTCGAAGTTCTTCCCAAGTTTGGGCCAGTGCCACTTCGGCACCCCTATCTCTCACCACACCGTTCCACCACGTCAAAGCTCGTTTCTCAAAGACACTAGATGCGAAATCTACCTTTCGCTCGTTTGGACATTGAACATGCCTGAAGGTGCTCTCTAGACTCTCAAACCATTGCAGAAGTGCAGTCGCTCCTTGAGACCCAGAAAACTTTGATGGCTTGGCCGAGTTGAACGTCTTGAAGCTGCAGAGAGCATTATTGTTGTTGATAGCTTGGTGACATTGGGCAACGATGATCGGGATTGCAGCAGTCATTTGGTGTGTAATGACAGCTGCCAGCTCGTCAACAGATACTGGATTTTCGCGTCGTGGAGGCATTCTAAAAGAGAAGAACATGAAAGGAAACGAGTGAGAGAATTAGACGAAAAGAATGAGATGAACAAATCTGATGAAAGCAAGGGTAGTGGTCATTTGTTTGTTACTACAAAGCAACAAACGACCTCGGTGATCAATCAAAGTAAATAGGTCAAAAATAATGTATCGCGAAGACATGCTCGCCTATAAGTGAACACTCATCCCAAGAATTCCCAGGTAAGCACAACTGGTCTCGCGTCTGATGAGATGTATACGAAGTGCTTGCCTAGACAGAAAACCCAGAATACAGGCATTCACCCTTCCAGTTTGCACGTGTTCACATTATTAAAAACCCAAAACCTTGACGAGATTTTGAAAATTCAAAGGGGTTCAAAACCATATAACAGAGGGTTCAAAACCTTACAATAGAGGGTTCAAAACCTAGTAATCAATCATCCTAGAACAGATGATTAGTTTTCAAAGCGGTTTTGAAATTTATGTTCTTGTTGTGGTCGTCGCCTAAGGATAGGTGACGGTATTGTTTTATGACTAAACGCAAGTAAACTCGCGTTAGGGTCCTAAGAAGGTTATAGACTAGGTCAAAGCATTACTAATAACCTAATTCCCTATAACCATTGGCTCTGATACCATCTTTTCTGTCACACCCCGACCACGTAGAACATACAAAACGTGGCGGAAATGTCGGGGAGTGTTGTAACAGAATTAATTGTTTCAAATCAATGGCAATTGAAGTTTCGTTTTATTGATTAAAAGTGTTAAAATGTCTTAACAAACAAAGAAATACAACATAATTAACTAGTCTTGCATCTTTTATTGTCACTAAAGCCCAAGTCTGCCTATGTGTATCTTGATCATCTTATGCAACAGCTCCTGAAAAACACATGTGAAAATAGGTA
Source organism: Helianthus tuberosus (assembly GCA_030545235.1). NCBI lineage: Eukaryota > Viridiplantae > Streptophyta > Magnoliopsida > Asterales > Asteraceae > Helianthus > Helianthus tuberosus. Next base: position 128,627,387 of record CM060408.1, read on the forward strand.
CGTCAGCATAAAAATGCCGGTGAGATACATAGGTTTTGTGAAAATAGGTTTCATGACTTATGTTTGAGAAAATGTTTAGTCATGAACCTTGTTATTTGCTTTGTTTTGTAAATCATTTGAAAATCGATAAGATCAGATGATATGTATAAATAATGTTTGGTTAAATGAATAACCATGTAAAATGAGTTTGTATTAGATAAGTTGTTTGTAAATCAATGTTTTGTGAAAAATATGTTATTTGTATAAAATGTTCTATGTCTCAACCTGAAATGATTCAGATAACGCTACAATATGTAATACCATACAAACACTTATATATAGGAAGTACCAGCGGCGTATCCACCATGCTTGTATCATATTACACACGCCTCGTTACTTAAATCACTTACACAAACCAAACCAACAATGTAAGATGTCTATGTTTAAACCAATTGCCAAATGTATTGAATAATATGTCAAAATGTTTATGTCAAGATGTAAACCATGTAATGTGTAACCAAAATGATATGTATGGCTAGTGAAATGCATCAACTAAACCATATGCACAAGAACATAGTATTGAAGTAAAACTTGGTTTAAATCAAAGTTATGTTTTGTGTAGTAAATGCATGATCAATGTAAATCATGTAATATGCGTCCAAAATGTAAGTATGTGATGAATAACAAATGTACTAAGTATGAAGAACAATGCAACGATTGAACATACATAGCATGTGAACTGTACTAAGTATGCAACAACAGACATACGTAGCATGCGACCTGTACTAAGTATGCAACAATAGACATACGTAGCATGTGATGTAATGTAAAACAATGTACTAAGTAATGCACACAATGGCACACCTAGTATGAAATGTAAATGAAATCATGTACTATATTGTACTAATGAACATAACAAGTATATGATGTGAAAACAGGAAAGCATGAAAGTAACAAGTAGGCACATGTGTTCCACCCCAAAACAGTTTGGAAAACAGTAAAAGAGGGGTCTATGTACTCACTTGAGATTGCTCAGATGTCTTAGGATAATCACCAAGCAATGCTAGAGATCACGGAATCAAACGGCACCTAATATAGGTATCTATGTTAATAAACCGGACCTATATCGGAAGACTGGGTAGCATTAGGGTTTGTAAACCAAATGAGTGTAGGAACTCATGTGATATGGTTTAACAAGGCCTACATGCTAAATGAAACTTAACCTAAGTCTTATCGACCCATTACGATCCGTTTAGGTAGCTTATGCTATTTTAACGCAGCGTGCGCGTCAAACGCGTTCGGACCGTCTAACTAGTCCTATGACAAGTGTTATATGCCTAAACAAGTTACATAATTAGTTTTGTGACAAAAGTTTAGGTTACATATGCTTAATTACCAATTATACATGAAAAGGGTATTCTGGTAATTTACCTAAGGCATATAAACTACCTATCATACAACTACTCAAACGATGTGACCATAGGGTATAACCTCGGAAGGTTATTCCCTACCTACTATGGTCACCTAATGTGTTTGGTCGGATCCTAATGATCGACCAAATGGGTCGAGTTCGAAGGTATAGGCGATTTATTAGATCTCCTACCCTACGACTCTAGACAACGTGGTAATCAGTGGGCATAGTCCCAAGGGACTATGACCAACGTGATTACACTCACGTTGCGAAGTTCAAACGAACTTCGCATTGACCATTACTGGTCAACGCTGAAAGTCGTCAAACAAAGTTTGACTTTCTGACTCTAAAAGCAATAAAATAAGGAAAAGAACGAAAGAATACTTACCCAGGGTCCCCGAATGCTAATCCCGATTCAAGAATCTCAGGTATGAAACAATGGTTTCAACTTAGAGCTCCTCAAATCAGAATTCTAGTGGTTTAAGCAATGGGGGGTATGGGGTATTTATAGTATTCGGTCCACCGTTAAGATCGTTTCAAGGAAACCGTGCTTGAATCCAACCCGTACACTTGTCGGAACCTTATGGTGGCTTAAAATGGTTCTTATCCGCTGACTAGACGATTGAGAACTTGTGGTTGAGAATCGAACAGCTGGGACCTGCTGTTAAAAGCATTGAATCTGGTCTGCAGGCTGCTTTACGGACCTCAAGGTCATTGATGTTGAGGTCCGTAAGCTTAAGTTTGGCAGAATTACAGTTTTGGTCCCTGCAGCCCTAACTTGCTTTTCGATGCATTTTTGACACGTTTAAGGCCCGTTAACCCCATTTCAAAGCTCTAAAATGAAGTTAAAGTATAGGGAACTTAAAATGTGCTAAAAAATATGTCGGATGTCGGTTCGTTTAGCCGTACGGTTGCGATGTTCGGTTAATTACGACGGAATGCGCATAAGCGCGAAAAACGATCCAAATGACGCGACGAATGGATTTTTGGCAATCCAAACACTAAAGCATAATATAGTCATGCTTGCATAAATTTTTGGATGTCCGGATGTATTCAGAACGTAAGTTATGCGTAAAAATGCAAACTTGTGCACTTTTTGACGCTTTTAGTCCCTGAATGACACAAAAGTTTATTTTAGCATACCAAACACCTCAAAGCCTATTTATAAGCTATGTAAAGGATATTTATGGTATGTTTAACTTATGGTCATGTTCCGGAATGTCTGTTACAGTTCAAATTGGCATACTTTTGCAGTTTGTCAACTTTAGTCCCTGTAAGCGATTAAACTTTGATTTCACCACACCAAACCTTCCAAAACTTATATCTAAGTTATGTAAAGGTTATATAAGGTATGTTAAGCCTATTTCACTATTCCGGAGTGTTCGTTGCATTAAACTGGTTATATTTACGCATCAGTGCGTGTATAACCTTCCAGAAAGCGATTTAGAGCTTGAAATCGAACAAGAGTTGATATGTGAAATCGATACACATATTTTTACAAATACCAAGTATGAAATACAATATTTCATTGGTTTGGCATTTGATTGATGGTTGGAGTGACACAGGTGTCACACCGTATAACCCCTCATACGACCAGTATGATGTGTCAGTGGTGTGTGGTTAGTACGCCAATGGTGTGCGTATAGTCCAACCCACGTCTGAAAGTAAAATTACATGAATGAAAAGACAGATTATGTACCTTTATTCTCTGATTTTTGCTTTACATCAACTTTTTGAACAATTATGTTCCATGTTCTGCTACAAGAACAGATACCATATGCTGATGGATCATACCCTACATGCTTATACGGTTCTAGTTAAGGACTCAGTGACAAAATGTATTAATGGCAGTTGAAAATTCACCCGCTCGACTTCTTCTACGTCACTAAGGAGAAACCGGTAATTAATTCATAACAAAACTTCATACGTTATTATCATAAGATGTGATAATCTTTTATATCCCTAACAAAGATAACTTTTACATATCCACCAAAGATGATATAGTCTGTAGACATGAATTAAACATGTACAGTAAGTTACCTGGGCGCCATGTCGAGAAGAAATAAGCACGGATGGGAACCTAATGATCAGAAACTATAATAATTTTCATCTGAATAGTTCATATATTTATCAAATTAAATACATACCCAACAACCACCTGTGACTGTGAGATTTTTGCAAAGCAACACCTCTATTTTTCAAAGTGATTATTGCAAGTCAGAAAAACAATAAAATAATATTATAAATTGATACAGTTTACCTTGTGTCTCACAATTATGGCTAACGCTTACTTTTTTCTTTCCCTTATCCCTTAGCAACTAACACTCGGATTAAATGGGGGCTTAGAAGTGCCTCGTCCAACTTCCCAGTCAAGCTCCTTTACCCTCACATCTCTCTATTCTTGATCCCTTGTCCAACTTCCCAGTCAACTTTTGTAGCATAAATATCAACCATTTATTACGAAAAAGTAAATAAACAAAAGAAGCATATATGTGTACTCTAATTTGGCTTGTAAACTACAAAATATATATACCTTAGGTGAAAATTTGACTCATCAAAAGCACAACCAAGAGAGTGTGTCACCCACAATACCCCAGTGTGTGGAAGCTCCCCAAATCTTCGAATTAGCGGAACCTTCCCAAGGTCTACAAAACATCAATTTAGATAAGACTATTATTATAAAAACTTTTATGTTTTAAATAAGTATACCATATATGATATTAACATCTACCAACAATAATCAAATGGAGCCAATCTTCATCTAAATAATCTTTCTGAATGGCTTCAGCTGTTTACAACAATTGCTGAATTTGGGGTTCATCTAATTCAGGATTACTATCATCTACAACTTCATTAATCAGATCAAAAAGATCCTATACTGATATACGCTCTATGTATAAACAGATAGTTGCTGGTAAAGCAGAAGCCTCTAATATTTAGATAGAGTCATAGCTTATACGAACATTCATCGAGATAAAAAAATTGCAAAAAACCCAAAATCAACATTGATAGTTTGTTAAAAGATATAGTTGTACCTCTGATTGCGAGAAATCCACACCAAATAATTGTTGAAGGAGGAGATTATCTAGAAATCCTTTGATAAAACCATTTGATTCATTAACAAATCGACACTTTTTAAACAATATGAACCCTAATTTCAGATTTGGAAATTGAACTTAGGAATCAAAATCTGAAGAAGAAGAAGAAGAAGAAGAAAAACTACAGAGAAGAAGAGTCTAACCTTGATCTTGAATGTTTGATCCATTGTCTTCGCACATATTAATCGTCAAAGTGCAAGGATTGCCTTAGATTTAGGGTTTAATAAATCTGCATCAAAATACAAAAACATTACTTCAATTTTTAACAAATATCATAACCTCATCCTTGAGCAAAAAAAGCAAATCGGATTTAAAAACATGTAAACGCATATCTGGATCGCATAAAACACTAAATATTTAGATAAAACAATCTTCAAAGGGATTCAACTATCTTTAAATTGTATTTCTGAAATCCAACAAAATTATGATCGATGAGCAAAGAGATCGATAATTTTCAAAAAACATTATGACAAATCTGGTTGGTCACAATATAAAATAAGCAGTTTCATAACAAAAAAACAACCTTTGAATGCCCTTCCAACTGGCATTCATCCCAAACGTCCACATATTACGAATCCTAACCATGACTCAACACAAGGAAAATGGAATTCGTAATTCAAAATCTATCTATCCAGGGCCTGAATGATGCATTGTGACTCCCCTACAAAATTCAAAGGTAAAATTGCTGTCGGTGCGTATATAACTTGTTTTTCCTCGATATCTTTATCTCTGTCAGATTTAATGATCTAAACATAAAGAAATACAAACTTCATAGAGCATTACAAAATATATACTAATTAGTTTAAGAGAAAACGCTGGAAAACCGACATCAGCAAGATTCAATAATTTCTTCAACTTGTTAACCATGCAAAGGACTTCAAATAACACTCGAGTCACATGGTAAGGTTTCTCCAATTGGGCTATTATAATCAAAACAACATGAATAGTAATAAGAAACAATTAATCAACTGAACCCTAAGAACAAACCAAGAATGAGTAGTAACAAAAATTGCGAACAATGAATCATCATGGAATCGAGAAAAGCTTTTAATAAGAATATCTTGAACCCTAGATATTAAAGCTCTGTGTATTAGATAGCTTCATACCTTATACGAACATTCATCGAGATAACAAAAAACCCAAAATCAGCATTGATACTTTGTTAAAAGATGGAGTCATACCTCTAATTGGGAGAAATCCACACCAAACAATCGGAGACAGAGAAGATTATCTATAATATATGATGGATTCTTCTAAAACAATTACGACTGAAGAAGAATTTGAAATAACGAACTGGCAGAGAGAAATCCAATGAGTAAACTTTTTTATTGTAGATGATGCAAAACATTTAGGGTTTTCTATTAGAAATAAATTTCAGAAAGGAAACGGTTGCAAAATTTTGGAAATGTCGAACTGATTGGAGAGAGAGAGAATGGAATGAAGAACATAATAAGGCGGTTTAATAAATGGAGGAGAAATGAGAAAAAGGATTTGCCGCCTAAAATCCTAATTCTCTGTATTATTGGCTATGCCACATCAAGGTCAAATAGTCAACCACTATTTTGCTTTAGTATAAGAGATAGATATGCATCAGAATAAAGAATATTGATAAATATATTTGGAAATTTTGAAACAATATTTATTCCCTTAATTAAACGTAAAAAAATTGTTGATTGCATTGACCATTTCAAAAAATCTTGATTAGGTTGAGCATAATCAATTTCCATCAATAAGACAACTAACTTTTTGAAATTTATAAATACGAAAAATCTGTATAATAACTTTTGAATGATAGTTAAATTTGTCAATTATTGAGCATAATCTGTAAATAAAATTCTTAAATTTGGCAGTTACAAAAAAATTGATTTATAAAATTAAAGTTTTGAATGATAGTTACAGAAAACTCCTAAATATAGTGAGCTCAGAATAATATACTTTCTAAAAACAACTGAATATATTATTACGTATAACTTGAATTCGTCATTTAATGAAAATTTTAATAACCTTAATTTTTAATAAAAAGGCGGCACAAATATAGCAAACTATATCATTGTGACCATAATTAATGTCCATTATTAATGAACACAATAAAACTTGGAAATGATATTTAAAATTAATTTTAAACTTGCAATTTACTCGGCAATCATTGTGGGCTTAGTTTAAGAATGGATGTTTCATAAATTAAATACATTCGCTTTGATTGAGAGAGAATTAATTCGAATATCACACTATAAACTTAAAAGTTAGTAAAATTAGAATTATTGAAAGAAAGTTTGTAATGAACTTTATATATACTATATAAAGTTTGACAACCTAGCAATTACGAAATAGTTATAATACATACGATCATGATTCAAATATAACAATTAGTAATGTTAAAAGATTTACAAAACATGATACGCAAACATCTAGTAATGTTAAAACATGTACAGAACATGCAAAAGTTGGTAACCTAACAGATCGTTACTGATTATAAAGTAGCAGACCAACAAAAACAGTTATTTGTAATACCATAACAAAAATCCATAAGATCATTCGACTGTTTATAACCACCAAATGGAAAGATCATTATACTGTTTATAACCACCAACACATACCCTATACCTTCACTACCTCAGTTGTAAAGCAACATACCTTTGCTTTTCACATAAATCATATGAAACTCGGAATCCTTGACCAACTGTTTGTCTCAACCAAACTGTTTCATACCAAGCACATTGTAGCGTGGATAGCCTTCCGAGTGCTCCACACCAATTGCCACGTCCCAAGTCCCACCAGTGCTGTCCTTGATCATCAAATCCATCTTTCGATCCAAACCGTGCGTTTGTGCCCACTTCTTTTTCAGATGCTACGAATAGCAATACAAAATTTTAATAATTAAATTGGTTACATAGTGGTCATCCAATTAGAAGGAATATAAAAGAAAACATACATTAATAGTATCACAAAGTAAATAACAGAAACTTACATAATGATTATCCACACGAAAAGTAACCGGTACTTCGTCATCCTGATTCTGTTCAACACCAAGTTCATCAATCGGATTAGGCATTTCATCATCGGATACTTCAATAAACTCATCTGTAGGTTTTTTTTAGTAACACAGAGTTCAGGTGGGAAAGTTAAAAGGGCAGGTTTGCAACTAAAAACACTCATCTCAATCGTCCTCAAATCAACCATTTCAAAAACCACCAAATGCTCATCAGTAATAGACATCTCCTTTTTTATTCGACTCCACCCTGTTGTAATATACAGCTCATCGTCAAACACATCCATACGGACAAACCGTTTACAATTTCCAGACGACCGTACCACAATAGGATATGACGGACACATATTCAGCATCTTGTGATGAATAAAAAACCTATTCACATACTACACGTAGTAGAAAACCATATATCAGTTCAAATGTTAAATTGCTATGCAAAACAATTTATGAATGTAACGAATTAATAATTTTAAACATTATATGTTCTAGTACCATGCAATTATCTCAGTCTTTAAGATTTCCTGGTTTGTAGTAGAAATACTCAGACGGCGCAAGAGAGATGTCTTGATAAAAGTAGAAGAGCCGAAATGAAGATAAAGCTTCTTCGAACTAGAAAACCACCTAGGAATTGGATGGTAACTTCAAAGAGGTGACCAAATCCAACCATTCGTTAAAAAGAAAGTAGTCTCCTGCAATGTTAATAACTTTCACTTTGAAAATCCTCCCATCAAGAGTCTGGATGATAGCATTCTTCTCCGGGTAGCTGAACGTCTTAATCCACTCCCCATATGCAGCCGGAAGTTTCTGTAAACGGACACAATAGGCAATGTTAATGGCAATTATAAGATCAATACTCATAGAGGATTTATTACAAAAAAAATATTTTGGCCTCACATTCTTATAAGATAAATACTCACCAAGGATTTCTTGTCGTTGTTCCGGACACATGCAGCAAATCCGTAAACCATTTCGCCTTTCAAAGTATGACCGGTACATGGCAGCATAAAATCGAGATTTAATTAGGATCAATAAACCAACAAAACATAACATTCAAAAGGTAGCAGTTCAAATAAGACACTATCTGTATTACTAATCAAAATAAACTCCATTTTACAAAAACACATCAGAATACAACACTAAAGATCTGTCACACCCCGATATTTCCACGTATTACCAGTGGGCCCGGTGGGGAGTATCGTGACATAGTTGATATCATCATCGTCAAATAATCACAGTTTAATGCTCAACGGAAATCTAAAGTAATATTACAAACTGAATTGAAAGTATAATAAAATATTACACAACGGTTGTAAGTGGATCCACATGCGGATCTAAAACAGAAAGAAAATATTGTTCAACAGACTTTAAGTATTAAAAGCTTGCAAGACTCTTTATTTAATACTCAGAGTTTCCAGCCCATTACGCGTAGTACCTACACTTAATCTTTTTTGAAAAATACGTCAGTTTACACTAGTAAATACAATTAACTGACTCTTTATAAAAGTAATTATAAAATTGGTTTGGATGCACAAGGCATAAAATCTTTTATAACTTGGGACAATTATTTAAAAATAATCTTGTATACAGATTTATATGTTTGTCGTCCATTCAGGACCGGAATAGAAGAGCCGGTACAAGATTAATAGACACATCACAAGTATAGGCCCACAAGGAGTTTCCTCACGAGTGAGATACCGTTTATACATACGCAAGTGTCAGGTGTATGCCTACACCTCGTGCTTAAGCCGTGACCATTTCAAATGAATGAGCCGAGGATATCCAGGACACGGTCATTAACCCCCCAAAGGCATTGTATCAAACAAAACAGATTAAAACGGGTTATGTAAATTTATTAATCACAATCTGATTAAATGATTTCATACGTGACCAAGCGGTATTATTATAATACCGTATCCCAAGCCCGTATAACGGAAAATAAGTTAAAAGTATTTACCTGAGCTAAAATGTAAATTTTTATTCTCAGCCGTATATCAAATCAGCAAGTACAAGTAGCTTTTACTGGGCTCTTAATCTAGAAAGAAGGTTTTATTAACCTATTAGATTCCTAACGGGTCTTATTTAAGTTTTAACTTAGACCGGTTAGTTTTAAAGAAAGGTTTACGGTTCAAAATGCAAGATTAAGCGAAGACCGGATTAGAATGTGATTTAGACCCAACAAGTATGAAGACTTGTATAAAATGGGTAAACTAAATACATTCTTGATTTTGAAGTAAAAATGATAAGATTTGACCCGTTTCGGTTAATTTCTGCATACTAGTTACATAAACCGTACCGAACGCATATATGCATAACGGGTAACCGAATGAGTCATGTACAAGTTCCATAAGTTATTATGCTTAAATTATGTTGTGATATCTGTAGGATATCTTCCATTATGCCCAAAATGAATTAAAATAAATTTAAGCCCCGTAGGGGTATTTTGGTCATTTTAAAGTTTCTAAAAGAGGTTAAATAGCAATCTGAGGTTCTGGTCTAAAAAAATCAGTCAAAACATTTATTTTAACAAGTTACATCAGTAAGATATCATATATATGTGAAATTTATCATTTATGGCCAAACTATGCACCGTAGGGGCATTTTGGTCATTTCACATATGCTTTAAGGGTCAAATTTGGAAATCTGAGTTCAAGACTTATACTTACTGTTAAAGTATAAAAAAATATTTTTAAAATCTGTAGGTAACAAGTCTTAAGCGTTAAATATGGTTTTAAACCATACTATGCGCTTAATAAGCGTAAAAGTCGGTAATTGACGGTATTCAAGATGTTTATAAAATTCTAAAGTTTTGATCAGTTTCTAAAGCTTAAAATATTTTATTTAACATATGATATCAGTAGGAAAAGGTTTGGTATTCAAATCATATGTTAAACTCATTTTATTAATAAAAAGGGTATTACCGTCATTTACCGAATTTATGCTAGAACTCTATGTTATGGTCAATATAAAATTTGACAAAAATTTCCCAAAATCCCTAAATATTATATCATAACAGTGGGTAGCAAGTCTGGTGTCAAAAATTGGGTTTAAATATGATTTATGCCAAAAATGCCATTTAATTAACCAAAAGCTTTTGTTTTACGATATCTTGCATAACTCTTATTTCAGACCAGAAACGGATGTCAAATTTTTTTTGGACATACTTATATATCAGTAATACAACTTTATGTCCTCTCACATTTTCAAAAATCTCATTTTAATGATAAAAGGGCATAATGGTCCATTTTTAAGCATTTAACGGGAACATGCAAATGAATCAGATTTCTATGGAAACATATAGTATAATCTCAGAGAGTTATACTAACATATATTGTGGTTCCAAAGGAACCCTAAGGAATAACTAAACTAAGCTAAATCGGGTCAGAACTGAAAGTCAAAGCAAAAGTCTACTTTTCCGACTTTCGGTTGCGAACCGAGCCTAAACTCAGAATTGTTGGGTTGAACATGCCTAAACATATTATTATATTATTTACCAAGTTATTTATGTATTGAAACATGTTTCATAACTTCTGCATTATCAGTTATGAATTATTTTGTAAAAACTGACCCGTTTGACTTTTTGTTCATAACTTTGACCCGACAATTTACTGAGATAACGTGATAATTAGATGGTGCCCTTTTAAGGGTTTAAAACCTACATAAATACCAACACATAGCCGCTTTCAATTTGAAAAATGGATGGACCGTTAGTGATTAATCACAAAGTCAAAGCGTAATTACGTTATCTTTGACTTTCGGTCATTAAGCTAATGAAACCTTAACTATAGAAGCTAAGAACACTTACAAGAGTCCTTAGCATGAATATTCAACTGGAGAAAGCTTCCTTGAACACCAGGATGCTTCAGAGGGTGAGTATGAATGAAATTTGAAAGTATGCAATTGAAGAACACAAGACATGGCCTTTATATAAGAAGTTTGAGTGCCTTAAGATCATTGCAGTTGTGCCTAGGAGGTTATCAGATGTTCACAAGTGTCCGTAGGGCAGTAAAAACTAGTTGCACAGTCCCTGGTATAAAAAAACAAGCATGCAATGGCGGTGGAACAGGCTACAACATGCAGCTGTGCTTTTTCTGTCGCTGGTGGCTCTGTCGCTGCTCGCGTAGACCTTAGAAGGAGTCTACGCGGCCCGCGAGGACCTTGTAATCCGGTAAAAAGTTTCCCAGCTTTGCAATTTTAGTCCCTGGTCCATTTTAAGTTTAAATAACTTTCTTTTATTGCACTATTGACCCCCATAGTTAACTTTCAAGTGCCTTGGGTCACAAACTCCTGGTTCTTTGTGATATCACCGAAAAGTCTTGTTTTCACCGAAACTTCATGAAATTACTGTCCGATATTTGTGAGAGCAATTATAAAAATATTGCAATGCTTTTGGGATCCTTAAAAGGTCACTCAGAGGTAACATTTAACATGTTGACACATTTAACCCCTATGCTTTGTAAAATTTTCAATTTAAGCACAAACGGCTTTCTATGTCCGACAATTTATTCCTTAAAGAATACGAACGTCGTGTGAGGTCAATCGGAGGCACAAGATTGGTATGTTGACATTTTTAGTCCTTCCACACACATCTTTACATTGTTTGTCAACTTTAGTCCCTCGAAAACAATTCGTTAAACAATTAGAGTTCATGACAGGTGTCTTTATTATATTGGACTTGATTTTGTGAGGTGTTACATCCTCACCCCCTTAAAAGAAATCTCGACCTCGAGATTTACTGTAATAAATAAGGGTTTTTCTGTTTCATTGTGGATTCAACCTCCCACGTGTATTCTAGGCCTCTACGGGCATCCCATTTTACCTTCACAATCGGCACATGCTTTCTTCGAAGCTTCTTGACCTGTCGATCCTCGATCGACAAAGGTTTTTCAACGAACTTTAAGCTCTCAACTATCTGCACGTCTTTATGGGACATTGCTAGCGACTCATCGGCTAGACATTTCTTTAAGTTGCAGATGTGGAATACATTATGTATTCCACTAAGCTCCTCAGGTAGATTTAGCTTGTAGGCCACAGTTCCGACACATTCGATGATCTCGAATGGTCCTATGTATCTTGGGCTTAGCTTGCCCTTTTTGCCAAAATGCATCACCCCTTTCCAGGGTGATACCTTGAGTAGCACTTTGTCACCTACCTCGAATTTCAGAGGTTTACGCCTTTTATCCGCGTAGCTCTTCTGCCTATCCCTGGCAGCTTTGAGACGATCACGGATTTGGACAATCTTATCCATCTTCCCGAGGACTATATCAGGTCCTAACAATTGGGTTTCTCCAACTTCTGCCCAACAAACTGGCGTTCTACACTTCCTTCCGTACAAGGCCTCAAAAGGCGCTGCTTGGATGCTCGAATGATAGCTATTATTGTATGAAAATTCAATCAAAGGACGATGGTCATCCCAACTTCTGTGACAACCCTCACTAAACCAGGTATCCGTACGACTTAATTAATAATTAATTACTGTGCTTGTTTGAAATTACTGATGAACTGCTACTTGATTTCTGATACATGCATATACCTGCATCATACTTTACTTACCGTCACTACATTATTTGCATGCTGAACCTTAGTGACAAACATGATGCACAAAAAGCACAGTAGCACTATAAACGGATAACCTATTGAACATGCTGATAAAGCCAGCATCAGGCAGACACTGCCTCTAAGGCCTGTATGAGCCAGAAATATTTTACTACACTAGTGGTGAGTGTAGGGATACAAGGGTTGTAGAACTGCGTCTCTAGGAATAAGTTACAATGACTGGATGTGCCTAAAACGTACACTAAGCACAAAACTCAGCAGTTTAATAAACAATCCAGCTTTTAGCTAACTAATAAAGTGCCAAAACATGAGGAAAATATTCCCGACACTTTGGAGGAATAAGTTGTGTCACTAAAAAGGGTATTAACGACACTTTAAAGCTTGTTTAACGCTTTAACGGATTACTATCCAACCGAACAACCGGACTATACCCGGAACATGAAAATATTGCCAATAACATTTTTGATCTTTTTCTGAGCCAGTTAGGGTCCCTGAATACCCTAACACCCACTGTAATGCACTACACACTAATAACCGGGTTAAGCACTTAACTAACTAAACTAACCTAACTTAACTTAATTATAAACTAACTAGATGGTTGGATTTGAACTAGGAACCCCCCCCCCCCCCCTTTGACCAAACTCGGTCACATTGTGACCATCTTTTGTACTCCTTTGATTATTATATTCTCAAATGTCTAATATCTAGCCTACATTTGATCTATTGGATATTACACTTATGATATGTCTATAAGAACAAGATTAGAACCAACATATCATTCTTAACATTTCACCACAAACACACTCTCTCTCTCTCTAAGAGGCTCTCGGCCGAACACCCACACTTCCATCCATCCATCTTTTGATTTCTTTCAAGCCATTCCAACATCATTCAAGTGTTAAGGATCATTCATAAGAAGGATTGGTGCATTCGGAAGGCGAAGGACCTCACTCTATTGCTTTTATCCTCTCATTTTACGTCTAGATTCTTCCCTAGCCTCGAGCTAGTAGTAAGTTGCTTGAATCACCTTCTCGAACTATTTTAAGATGGTTAAAATGATTTGTAACGGTTAAAACTCGTAATCTTACAAGATGAAGCATGAAAGTCTACTAAAAATACTAAAAGTGATGGTTAAAAGCTTGTTTGTTGTGTAAATCTTGTAGTATTTGATTTGTGTAGTTATTTGGACCCGATCTATGTTGTGGTAGCTCGGATTATCGTTTAACCCGGGTTGGTCATGATCATGAATCATGACATAGAGTTGTTTTGGATGTAACAAGGGTTAAATGATGAAACTCTACCACACACGAATCATGAACTTGTGTAAAAGTGATTTTACTTGTGAAATAGTGTTTAAAACTAGTAGATCTACGGATCTACAAGCGGTATTTTCAAAGGACCGAGTGTCAAAGAAACCATGCTTTCTAAAGACGGATCTTACACTAACAAGAATGATTTTTAGAACACACAAGTGTGTAAACACTTGAGTAGCACAAAGTTTCGACAAAATAACTATTTTTTTGTAAAAGTTGACGAGAAGTTGTAAAGACGGAATTGAATTTCACTAAAAACGAGGTTTTTACGAAATCGGATTTCTTTATATAAAGATCCACTAAATGTAATGGGATTCACTTCATATTTTTGAGTAAATCACAAGTTCATGTAATTTTTACGATTTACATGTTTATCGACTACTTTGATGCGTTGAATATTGTTTTGGTTAAATAAGAAAATGGTTGATTTGATTTATAAAAGAAAATGATACGCTTAAAAGCGTGGCCACCTCCAGTTACAGAGGAAACTCTGGCGAAATTTTTCCAAAACCTAACACGTAGAAATATTTTCACTATAAGTGTTAGAAATACTTGTCAACTTGTTTTCAAACTATAAATTTCGCCACAACTTTATTTACAAAATATCGGAGGTGGGATTTCACAAAATAAAACTTGATAAATATATATTTAGTATATATTTTCATAACAACACTTGTGGATTTTTATGATTATTTTGTGAAGATACTAATATTATTTTTAGGGTAAAAATAATATTACCGTGTTGACAACTCCAAAATAATACGAACGCTTCTACAATAAATATATAAGTTACACCGGTATTTATTATTACCACTCGATCATTAAGACGTAACTTACGCATTTTAAGAAAATATTTATGAAAGCGTATTATTGTCAAGGTATTATTTTGGGAAAATTATGTGAAATAAAATATAATATTTTTGAGAAAAAAATACTTATATTTTGGAATAAGAAGTAAAATATATATTAAGTGAGACTTAATAATATATTCCGAAGTTATACGAACGCACATGTATTAAATCCCCCATCCTTGGGAAGGAAAATAAATACCAAGTATATACAGAATGTAAACACGAAATAGTTGTCTAACTATTTCCCAAAAGCTTAAACCATAAAGCTAAGGCACGGCCGTCCGTCTAATAGAGTTAGTACGTGTAGGTCGTCACACAGCTGCTTGATTTGGAGGTATACTTGGTAGAGACGCACCACTGTGAGTTCATGTCCCCCTTTTCTCTTAACTGTTTTCAGTTTTCTAAACTGCGGGGGTGAAATACATGTTACTATGATTACGAGTACTTTATACATGGTATGGTTAGCGTAAGGAGGGTTACTACTTAGATCATGTGAGTGGGTAGGCGGGAACTGGAGGCCATTAATCCTCATTGTAGGACCGAGGGACGTAAGCGGTAGATCTATCTAGGTGTAGCGAGCCCAACCCCTGAGCCCGCTTAATGGACCAGGTGGTGACTTTGTACCCATCGCCAAATATGCTAGGTTTGAGTCTTCCTACTTGCACTTCACACATATCATTGGCTTTGCAACCCAATGGTGATCTCTTTTTCCTTATTGCTACATACCAGGAATTTTCATACATACAGACATTTTACAAAGGTTTTACTTACTCACATACACATGAACTCGCTCAACATTATTGTTGATTTTTCAACTTACATGTATTTCAGGGAACTAAAGGATCTGGCACGGTATGGCACGTTTTCCCGCTGCACTAGTTACGAGGTCATCCAAGTTTAAGGGATGTGACTTTTTCCTGGACGAGTCACAGTTCTTAAACTGTGTTTATGTCATGTTGATGTTTGTGTCTGTTGAGCACTGTTTATGTTGTTAGGATGTGTTTCCGTTGAGACAATGTTATGGTATTTTACTTTTCAAACTTAATTTAATGGATGATCTTGCATGGTTTTATTTCATATAGCTTTGTTATGGTTAAGCTATGGTATTAAGAAGTCACACCAAATTAACCACGCTTCCGCAAAGCCAGGGTGTGACAACTTCCACCTAAATCAATAACACAAGCCCTGAGCATATCCTCAAGCGTTTGAATCGTACACACGCTTTGGCCATTTGTCTAAGGGTGATAAGTGGTGCTGAAGTTTAAACGAGTGCCTAAAGATTGCTGAAAGCTTTTCCAAAAGTGAGACGTGTACCTAGTATCCCTATCAGAGATAATAGATAGTGGCACTCCGTGGAGAGATACTATCTCATCCACGTACAACTGAGCTTGCTTATCGGAGCTGTGTGTTTCTTTAATAGGCAAGAAGTGAGCTGACTTGGTTAGCCTGTCGACTATAGCCCAAATAGTATCATTCCCGTGCTTTGTCCTTGGTAACTTAGTGATAAAATCAATAGTTACCATTTCCCACTTCCAGGTGGGAAGTTCAGGCTGTTGCAACAAACCTGACGGCTTTTGATGTTCGGCTTTAACCTGTGCACACGTTAGACATTTAGCCACATAAGTGGCTATAGATTTCTTCAAACCTATCCACCAATAATTTTCCTTTAAATCCTGGTACATCTTATCACTGCCAGGATGGACTGAATATTTCGAACTATGAGCTTCCTGAAGAATCACATCTCTAAGCCCTCCATGGATTGGAACCCAGATTCGTCCATTTAATCTAAGGATTCCATCCTTGCCATTTGACAATTGATCAGCAATGACGCCTAACTTTTCATTCAGAAAGTTAGTTTCCAACCTATGTAGTTAATATCCTGATATATCAGTGATATATCGGTTATCGGTCCCCTGCCGAGATAGCGGTACAAAATATTGGACAGAACATCGGTAACGATAATATAAGCAATATTGTCCGATATTTAACCGATATTTGATCGATAAATCACCGATTTTCCCGATATCAGTATCATTCTTCTTATTTCTACCATTCATTTTTCTTCTTATTGCTGCTATTAGTGTTTTAAGTCTTATTTGTTAGTTGTTACTGTTAAATGTTAGTGTTTTAAGTGTTTGTCAGTTCTTACTTGTTACAATTGTTAGTGTTAAATTGCTATATATATAAATTTTGCATGATATTAAAATTACCGATATCCCACTGATATCCCACCGCGATAACCGATATCTCAAATATCGGTCCTTGACCGATATCCGATATTTTACCGCATTAATTACTTAGTTTCCAACACAGCTTCCTTCTGAGCAGCTAACAGCTTTTCATTCAAGCTGTTCTTTAGTTTGATGCTTTTGGCATTGATTCTAATAGGCTTAACCATTTCCTTCCTACTTAGAGCGTCAGCTACAACATTAGCTTTGCCTGGATGGTAGCAAATTTTGCAATCATAATCACTTAATGTCTCCATCCAACGACGCTGCCTCATGTTAAGATCTTTCTGATTGAACAAGTGTTGAAGGATTTTATGATCAGAATAAATCACACACTTGGTTCCATATAAATAATGCCTCCAAAGTTTCAGTGCAAATATAACGACACCCAATTCCAGATCATGGGTGGTGTAGTTCTTTTCGTGCACTTTTAGTTGTCGTGAAGCATAGGCAATAACCTTGCCTCTCTGCATAAGCACACAACCCATACCGGTGTGCGATGCGTCGAAGTACACAACAAACTCTTTAATCCCTTCTGGTAACGTCAACACAGGAGCATTGCTTAATTTCTGCTTGAGGATCTCAAAAGATTCTTGTTGCTTGGGACCCCAGTCAAACTTTACATTCTTGCGAGTTAACGAAGTCAAAGGTGCAGAAATCCTTGAAAATTTTTCAATGAAACGCCTGTAGTATCCTGCTAGACCCAAGAAGCTACGAATCTCTATAGGTGTTTTCGGTGCTTGCCAATTCATAATTGCTTCAATCTTAGCGGGATCCACCTGGATACCACGCTCACTCACTACATGCCCCAGAAATTGGATTTCTCGGAGCCAGAATTCATATTTAGAGAACTTAGCATAAAGCTTCTCTTGTTGCAGAAGTTCAAGAATACATCGGAGATGTTTTTCATGATCGGTTTGATTCTTCGAATATATAAGTATGTCATCAATAAAAACAATGACAAACTTGTCCAAATGTGGCTTGCAAACGCGATTCATGAGATCCATGAATGTTGCAGGTGCATTAGTGAGCCCGAAAGGCATCACCAAGAACTCGTAGTGACCATATCGAGTTCTGAATGCAGTCTTATGCACATATTCAGTTATGACCTTCAGCTGATGATATCCTGACCTCAAATTGATCTTGGAAAAGTAGCTTACTCCTTGAAGTTGATCGAACAGATCGTCGATCTTGGGTAATGGATATCGGTTCTTGATTGTAACTTTGTTCAACTCGTGATAATCAATGCATAAACGCATTGAACCATCTTTCTTCTTCACAAACAGAATCGGCGCTCCCCAAGGAGACGAGCTAGGTCGAATAAAACCTTTATCCAACAAATCATCCAACTATGTTCTCAATTCTTTCATCTCAGTTGGTGCCAATCGATAGGGTGTTCTTGCAACTGGTGCTGCTCCAGGAATGATATCGATCCTGAATTCCACTTGCCTGTCTGGAGGTAACCCAGGTAGCTCTTCAGGAAAAACGTCTGGATATTCAGAAATAACAGGGATGTCTTCGATCTTGGGCTTTGGTTCATCAGTGGTTACCTGTGCCATGTAAATGACACAACCTTTCTTCAAACACTTCGATGCCTTAAGCATAGACACTTGTTTAGGCAACCCATACTGTGTATCTGCTTGTATTGTAAGTGGTTCACCATAAAGAGTCTTGATAAGCACTTGCATCTTATGACAAACAATTTAGGCTTGGTTAGAAGATAACCAATCCATGCCTATCACTATATCGAATCCTGCCAATTTCAACAGAAGTAAAGACAGTGGAAAAGAGTGGTTCCTAATGGATATGAAACATCCATCTAAGATTGTCAAAACAGTCTCTATGGTACCATCGGCCAATTCTACTTCATATTTTATGCTTAGGGTTTTAACAGGCAGATTTAACAGTTTACAAAATTTATTGTCTACAAACGACTTATCTGCACCCGAATCAAACAAAACTCAAGCATATACATCATTGATAAGCAATGTACCTGTTATAACATTATCATTTTACACAACCTCCTAATCATTCATTTGGAAGACCCGAGCATTGGACTTCTTAGCCTCTTCAGGCTTCTTTGGATTCTTAGGGCAGTTAGTCTTAATATGCCCCTTTTCGTCGTAACCATAACAGGTTGCATCTTTCATTTTCTTGCAATCCAAAGTCTTATGCTCTTTGGACTTGCAGATCTCACATCAATTAGGCTTTGAATATGACTGCGATTTCGACTCAAATCTACACTTCCCAAAATGATGTTTCTGGCAGGTTTTGCATTTGGGCTTCTCACCTGTCTGTTGGGTATCCTTCTTAAACCCAGAACCCTTCTTATGCTCAGAGTTCCCTTTTCGTTTCTTAGGAGCGATGAGAACTCTCATCCTCCCGCTTTCGCTTTCCTTCATCAGAAACTTTGACAGACTTGTTTCTGATAGCATCAAGTGTGAGAGATAGAGACAGATCTACCACTGACCTGTATGTGGTAGGTCTGGATGCTTTCATATTTCCCTTGATTTCTGGAGCTAGACCTCCAATAAAACGTGCTATATGCTTCGGTTCCGGTGTGACCAAATAAGGAACCAATCGGGACATGGTGTTGAAGCTTGTAACATAGGACTGACACTCTAAATTCTTCATGACCAGAGTCAAGAAGTCAGTCTCGATTTTCTCTACCTCATGTTGAGGACAGAAGTTTTCCTTGATCAATGCAACAAACTGATCCCAAGATAAGTTATACAACGGAATCTTCCCTGTAGCTTGAATTAACGACCTCCACCAAGCTAAAGCTTCACCTTTAAATGATTGTGAAACAAACTTCATAATATCCTGTTCTGCACAACCACTAATATCAACCATAGTATCCATCTCATCGAGCCAAGTCATACAATCAATGGCTCCTTTTTCTCCTGTAAAGTCCCTTGGCTTGCAAGAGACGAAGTATTTGTAAGAGCATGTCTTAACACGTGGCTCCTGATTGAGCACAATTCGTTTGGATGGAACACTTCTCTGATTTGACGAATGATGAGAATCGTCCTTATGAGATACGTGTGTCTTGGAAGGTTGTTTTGTATGAGGTACAGATTGGGTAATGCTACGAGTACCACTTGATTCTTTGAACTGTCTGTCCATGGCTCGAGTGACAGCATTATCTATCATTGCTTGTAAATCTGCACCAGCTACATTAATTCTGGTGGTATCATTTCTCTCCCTCGGATGACTGTTAACCTCTTCTGATTTAGACATGCTGAAGCTTGATTGCTATAAAAAATTAACAATAATTTATTCAAAGGTTATTATGGAATCATCATTTTTGATGATTCATTAACCATGGTAACTATAATCCATATTGGTTAATTTGTTAGTCATATTTATTTAGGATTTTCATTATAATTTATCCTTAGTTAAAAAATCATTAAAGATATTAGAGCGGCACAAAAGGCCTAGTCACAAGGACAGTTTTAAGTTATAAGCCATGATCTTATAAGATCGAGGCATTAAGGTTTGAACATAGTTCATCACCTTTTCTTGACAGGGAGTCGTAGACTACAACTATCTTTTGTCTTATTGGACAATGAATATGGCCCGTAGGCATTTCGTCACTAATGGATATTTAAATTAGGTAAGGATAAGGAATTGGAAAAATCCAATACAAGGATGACTAGTGTGATTTTATCGAATCACATTTGTCAGGAGTGCTAACATGTTTTCAGATGTTAACAAGGATTTGAATCTTAAAAAGGTTTTACCATAAGGGCCATGTCTAAAATGACATATAGGCTAGGTTATACCTTTAAGATTTTTTTAATATATAATGGCAGATCAATTGTAAATTGGAATGATATTTTGATTTGTTTTATATAATATATTCATACATATAATGACAAATGAAATTTTAAATTAAAACATTCCATAAATTGAAAGAAGTACATAGCTTCCCTAAATGGGACTTTTAAATAAATAACTTGTCCACACAGGGACTAAAATAAGAAATACAAGTCCTCGCAGGGACCAAATACATAAATAAAAATGTCCACGCAGGGACTTGATTGAAATTTAAAAATTACAAAACAAATAAATGAGGATTTTAATAATCCCTTTTCTTTTTCCCCTTTATAAGGCTTGCCAAACCCTTTAGTAGACAGCGGCGGCTCCTATGCTTCTCGTCTACCTTTTGCTCCACCTCGTGCAACCGCTGAAGGATTTCCTACTAATGCGGTGGTTGGATTTGTGGCGGCTGCGGCGGCTGCGGCGGCTGCTGTTGTGGTTGTGGTTGTGGTTGTGGTTGAGGAGGTGGTGGGTATTGATACCCATATGCGGGGTACCCAGTTGGGTACGTAGCTGGAAAGGGTCCACGGTAGAGAGCATTGTAGTTGGCTGCCTCGAGATACGGGTCAATGGCAGGGGCATTGTTGTAGTTGTAACCAGAGTAAGCTGGCTGCTCAAAAGGGTTATACCCAGCTGCACCTGGGTAAGAAGTAATTGGGTTATCATAACCCATTTGTGGTGCTGGTTTGACTGGTGCTGAGTCGACTTCAGAAACTGGGTTTGAAGGCCCACCCATTTGCGGGTCTTCATACAGCGGCGGGTAGTTGCTGTTGCTGGAGTGTTGGGGGGTGCTGAAATGAAATCCCCCATGCACGGACATCCGTGCACCTCTTCTACGCCTCGGTGGTTCTGGAGGCAGTTGCTGCTCTAGTGGTGGCGGTGGCAGTGGCGTGACCGCTTGAAGATGCGGGTCCTCAGAAGGGACCTGTTGGTGTGGTGGTGAGTTGTGGTAAGGGGGAGTATACTCCCAATTGTATGTAGCCCACCTTTCAGCAAAAATGTTTGGGCCACTGTAAGGTGAACCATGAAAGGATGATCCGCTGGATATCTCAATGGGATGCGTGGGCGTCCCAGATGGTGGCATTTCTGGATCGGGATCTTCGTCCATCTCCATATCCTGCATCTCAGGATAGTGGTCAACTAGTCCTAAAGGGTTTGACCCTCTGGTTCTTGTACCTGGTTCATTGGATTGAATCGGCTTTGAAAATATGGGGTCTGGTCCTGGAAGGCACGGTGAGAACCCGAACGCTGCAACAGGATGAAGGAATTGTGAGAGTGGTCGGACTCGATGTTCTGTTGCAGCCCGAATGAATCATGATAGGATGGTGAGGAACTGAGCGAGACAGAGCGTCTCGCAGGCTCTAAATAAGTTCTCCAATCCTCGTGAGGACTAGAGCTAAGGTTCGCTGATGGTTTTCGCCGATGGGATGGCCCGGTTTCACGGTCATTTCTTGTCAAGACTAGGGCCTTTCCTCTTCCACCTCGGCCTCTAACACGTGGCGGCATAATGTCTTTGATCCTGTCAAAACAAACAAAAGAAACAAACAAAAAGAAAACAATTAAGATTAGGTTAATCCTAAGTCATTTGCCTAGACTCGGAAGTCAAGGAACGTGCAAACTGTGTCATTGAGATTAAACACAAATGGCTAGTGTTTAATTCACTCAATGTTGGCTCTGATACCAACCTGTCACACCCTGATATTTCCACGTATTACCGGTGGGCCCGGTGGGGAGTATCGTGACGTAGTTGATATCATCATCGTCAAATAATCACAGTTTAATGTTCAGCGGAAGTCTAAAGTAATATTATAAACCGAATTGAAAGTATAATAAAATATTACACAACGGTTTTAAGTGGATCCATAGGCGGATCTAAAACAGAAAGAAAATATTGTTCAACATACTTTAAGTATTAAAAGCTTGCAAGACTCTTTATTTAATACTCATGAGTTTCCAGCCCATTACACGTAGTACCTGCACTTAATCTTTTTTGAAAAATACGTCAGTTTACACTGGTAAATACAATTAACTAACTCTTTTGAAAAGTATTTATAAAATTGGTTTGGATGCACAAGGCATAAAATCTTTTATAACTTGGGACAATTATTTAAAAATAATCTTGTATACAAATTTATATGTTTGTCGTCCATTCAGGACCGGAATAGAAGAGCCGGTACAAGATTAATAGACACACCACAAGTATAGGCCCACAAGGAGTTCCCTCACGAGTGAGATACTGTTTATACATACGCAACTGTCAGGTGTATGCCTACACCCCGTGCTTAAGCCATGGCCATTTCAAATGAATGAGCCGAGGATATCCAGGACACGGTCATTAACCCCCCAAAGGCATTGTATCAAACAAAACAGATTAAAACGGATTATGTAAATTTATTAATCACAATCTGATTAAATGATTTCATACCCGACCAAGCGGTATTATTATAATACCGTATCCCAAGCCCGTATAACGGAAAATAAGTTAAAGGTATTTACCTGAGCTAAAATGTAAATTTTTATTCTCAGCCGTATATCAAATCAACAAGTACAAGTAGCTTTTACTGGGCTCCTAATCTGGAACGAAGGTTTTATTAACCTATTAGATTCCTAGCGGGTCTTATTTAAGTTTTAACTTAGTTTTAAAGAAAGGTTTATGGTTCAAAACGCAAGATTAAGCGAAGACCGGATTAGAATGTGATTTAGACCCAACAAGTATGAAGACTTATATAAAATGGGTAAACTAAATACATTCTGGATTTTGAAGTAAAAATGATAAGGTTTGACTTGTTTCGGTTAATTTATGCAAACTAGTTACATAAACCGTACCGAATGCGTATATGCGTAACGGGTAACCAAATGAGTCATGTACAAGTTCCATAAGTTATTATGCGTAAATTATGTGGCGATATCCGTAGGATATCTTCCATTATGCCCAAAATGAATTTAAAATCAATTTAAGCCCCGTAGGGGTATTTTGGTTATTTTAAAGTTTATAAAAGAGGTTAAATAGCAATCTGAGGTTCTAGTCTAAAACAATCAGTAAAAATATTTATTTTAACAAGTTATATCAGTAAGATATTATATATATGTGAAATTTATCATTTATAGCCAAACTATGCACCGTAGGGGCATTTTGGTCATTTCACATATGCTTTAAGGGTCAAATTTGGAAATCTGAGTTTAAGACTTATACTTACTGTTAAAGTATAAAAATTTATTTTTAAAATCAGTAGGTAACAAGTCTTAAGCGTTAAATATGGTTTTAAACCATACTATGCGCTTAATAAGCGTAAAAGTCGGTAATTGACGGTATTCAAGATGTTTATAAAATTCAAAAGTTTTGATCAGTTTCTAAAGCTTAAAATATTTTATTTAACATATGATATCAGTAGGAAAAGGTTTGGTATTCAAATCATATGTTAAACTCATTTTATTAACAAAAAGGGTATTACCGTCATTTACCGAATTTATGCTAGAACTCTATGTTATGGTCAGTATAAAATTTGAAAAAAAATTCAAAAAATCCCTAAATATTATATCATAACAGTGGGTAGCAAGTTTGGTGTCAAAAATTGGATTTAAATATGATTTATGCCAAAAATGCCATTTAATTAACAAAAAGCTTTTGTTTTACGATATCTTGCATAACTCTTATTTCAGACCAGAAACGGATGTCAATTTTTTTTTGGACATACTTATATATCAGTAATACAACTTTTTATCCTCTCACATTTTAAAAATCTCTTTTTAATGATAAAAGGGCATAATGGTCCATTTTTAAGCATTTAACTGGAACATGCAAATGAATCAGATTTCTATGGAAACGTATAGTATAATCTCAGAGGGTTATACTAACATATATTGTGGTCCCAAAGGAACCCTAAGGCATAACTAAACTAAGCTAAATCGGGTCAGAACTGAAAGTCAAAGCAAAAGTCTACTTTTCCGACTTTCGGTTGCGAACCGAGCCTAAACTCAGAATTGTCGGGTTGAACATGCCTAAACATGTTCTTATATTATTTATCAAGTTATTTATGTATTAAAACATGTTTCATACCTTCTGCATTATCAGTTATGAATTATATTGTAAAATCTGATTCGTTTGACTTTTTGTTCATAACTTTGACCCGACAATTTACTGAGATAACGTGATATTAGAAGGTGCCCTTTTAAGGGTTTAACACCTACATAAATACCAACACATAGACACTTTCAATTTGAAAAATGGCTGGACCGTTAGTAATTAATCACAAAGTCAAAGCGTAATTACGTTATCTTTGACTTTCGGTCATTAAGCTAATGAAACCTTAACTATAGAAGCTAAGAACACTTACAAGAGTCCTTAGCACGAATATTCAACTGGAGAAAGCTTCCTTGAACACCAGGATGCTTCAGAGTGTGAGTATTAATAAAATTTGAAGGTATGCAATTGAAGAACACAAGACATGGCCTTTATATAAGAAGTTTGAGTGCCTTAAGATCATTGCAGCTGTGCCTAGGAGGTTATCAGATGTTCACAAGTGTCCCTAGGGCAGTAAAAACCAGTTGCATAGTCCCTAGTATAAAAAACAAGCATGCAATGGCGGTGGACCAGGCTGCAACATGCAGCTGTGCTTTTTCTGTCGCTGGTGACTCTGTCGTGGCCCACGTAGACCTTAGAAGGAGTCTACGCGGCCCGCGAGGACCTGGTAATCCGGTAAAAAGTTTCCCAGGTTTGCAATTTCAGTCCCTGGTCCATTTTAAGTTTAAATAACTTTCGTTTATTGCACGATTGACCCCCATAGTTAACTTCAAGTGCCTTGGGTCACAAATTAACTCCGTTAAGCTCCCGGTTAGTTGTGATATAACCGAAAAGTCTTGTTTTCACCAAAACTTCATGAAATTACTATCCGATATTTGTGAGAGCAATTATAAAAATATTACAATGCTTTTGGGATCGTTAAAAGGTCACTCAGAGGTAACATTTAACATGTTAACACATTTAACCCCTACGCTTTGTAAAATTTTCAATTTAAGCACAAACGACTTTCTATGTCCGATAATTTATTCGTTAAAGAATACGAACGTCGTGTGAGGTCAATCTGAGGCACAAGATTGGTATGTTGACATTTTTAGTCCTTCCACACACATCTTTACATTGTTTGTCAACTTTAGACCCTCGAAAACAATTCGTTAAACAATTAGAGTTCATGACACGTGTCTTTATTTGTCACACCCCCAAAAATACCACATGCGGAAACCCCCACGAGGCATGTGACATTCCAGGATCTTAGCCACCAATCACATTGAACTCATAAGTATAATTAAATAAAACTTTCTTTTTTTAATAGGACGTATTTCAAAATGTTATATATAACACATAGTACACAGCGGAAGAATAATTCATTTGTTAAGTGTTTTATAATCCTCGCGTAAGTAAACCATTAGACTTGTGTTGCGATTCCATGTATCTCTACCCATGACCACTCCAGCCTCCAAGACAGCAAGTTCCACTGATATGCACCTAAAGGCCTGCAAGGCATGTGA